>VIAA01000044.1:0-623743 GCA_015776775.1 Magallana hongkongensis | reverse complement strand
CAACAAGGCCTGGCTTCCCCATTTTTGAGTCTATTTCTCCATTTCCAGGTCATGTGATTTCAAGGTCTCTGTAATGTCAAGAAATCGTCTTAGAACACAATATTTATTCATTTGTAGCATAGCTGAAGTCTGTAGCATGTTTATCTGCTCAATAAATATGCAATTTTTTCAGTGAGTGGCACTGAAGCTCCAATGTCGTTTATCCAAATATTTTCAGACCGGGAGCTTCAGACCTGCAGCTACTTGCAGCATTGTAAAGATATTGCCGCTCAGATAAACACGATAAAAAAATTAAAACTACTGATGCACAAGAAACAGGGATCTTTTTCTTAATGTAAATAAGAGAATATGAGTAAAGTCCATTAATGCATTTTCCAAAGGCGGTAATGTTAACTTTCTGGTTCATAGCTCCGGCCCTAATTTCCGTTCACCAACGAGGGACCTCTTGAATGAAAGCTCGTCCAATTATCTCTCTACTGTTAAAATTTTGTGGCAAAATTCATCTGTATTGGAAAAACTCTGAAAATGAAAGTTCAAGTAGGGAATTTCACAGTTTTTAAAAGGGTGTACATCAAACAATTTTAATTCTCTCCTTCAAATGATTATTAAATTTTGACACTTGCGTTTAAAATTGCAAATTCTTCTCTGACATATGTCAAGCATTCTGATTTAAAATGTCTGGATAAATGTATATGCACTCTGCAAGTATAGGAACTATTTTGCTTAAAGGAACTACTTTGTTGTCCTACCAATTCTAAAAAATAGTTAGAGGGATATACACATATTGTTATTCAGAATAGAATAATCACTGTGCCTGTTATGTGACCCTACATAAAAAAAAACACCAAAAAAAACACCAAAAAAACGAACGCAATAAATATAATGACAACAGAGCAACATTGAACATTTCACTTAGTTGAATTTCTTCCTCTCCCTCTTTTGATATCGTAAAACCACAAAAAATATGTTTCAGGTGAACTGACCTGCAATTTGAGCAACTCCTTCAGTTTGATTAATTAGTGAGTGTAAATATGTTGAGCACTTATCATTATGAGCAGTTGTTCAGTTGACATATAACATGTATACAAGTGAATGGATGTGCAATATTTTTCAACTATTGATACTCTATCATAACTTTTACATCAACTGCTAAATAATCATTATAGTGAAAGTTGCATGTTGAAGATGAGTGAACATCTCTATCTCGAAAGTGCTTGATTCCTAATTTCGTTTCCCGGACTGTAATTGTTTACCTTCAATTATTTTATGCTGATCAAATACAGAAAGGCCCATTGTTTGTGATTAATGTATTTATAAAGTGTTTTCTGCTTCATTACAGTGTGACATTAAACTTATAGGAGTGACCGGGAATCAGAGACGACCGGGAATCAGAGACTTCACTGTATTAACTCATCTTCACTGTATTAGCTTGTCTTCAACATAGCGTTTTTATGTGGTATTGATTTTGCTCTACATCAATCTCGTAAACTTATTAAAAAAGACAATAGGTTTTGCAACTTGAACATGTATTAAGAAAATAACAGTATAATAGTTTGAGGTCTCTTTACAGGTTCCTTGTGTATCAATAAAGAGTGGACTGATGGAGCAAAGAAAGAGTTTATATGGTATAGTATTCATATAATATCACTATGTTTGTGTAGCTATACTTTGTATTTTTAGGTCACCTGAGTCATTCAGGAGACCCATTGCTATCACAAGTTCGTTGTCGTGTGTCATTCATATACATTTTAGTATTCATCTCTTAAATGGGTATGAGGGCAGTAGTCATTGTGTTAGTCTTGGGATAAAAACTGTTCTTCATATTTAAATTTCACAATTGAAAAGTGTTGCATCAAATCGTGTGAGTATAAAATAATGAATGCCAAATTTTAATTTAGTTTACATCTGTTCATAAAACAGCAAGATTTTGAAATCCATGAGATGGTCTATTAATTTCTTGCAATCAATTAAGAATGTACAGTATTTAGGTTGAACTTAAGGACAATATCATCTTAAATGTTTATGTATATACATTCATGAATCAATGTTGGCCTTTATTACTTATCTGACTTTGAAAAAATGGAAATTGATATGATATTGTCACTGAAATATTTATCTAAACTATACCAGTATGTAATATTCTGTGGTCTCTTTACAGGTTCCTGGTGTAATGGGATGCAGTAGACTGATTGACCAAAGAAAGACTATATGTGGTATAGTAGTCATGTATTGTTATTATGTAGCTAAACTCTGTATTTTTAGGTCACCTGAGTCATTCAGGAGACATATTGCTATCACAAGTTTGTTGTCGTTTGTCATTCATAGACATTATAGTACTCATCTCTTAAATGGGTATGAGGGCAGTAGTCATTGTGTTAGTCCTGGGATAAAAACTGCTGCCCGAAGGCCTAGGTCGAGGACTGCATCAATTTCTTACCAAGGTACTGACAATATAACTATTGCCCTCATCCCCATCTGATGGTAGATCTGTAAACAAGAAAAACATATCCTAGTGGTAATGTCAGGGCTGGGATATTGTCTGATTATCTCCCTGGGGGACATTTAAATAATCAGCCAGGGTAAGGGGGATAGCCAATCATATGTCATAAGCCAGTAGTTAATATTAATGACCTCATATATAATTTGGAAAATTCCCATCTTAAATATATTAAAGAAGTAAGAGACAGAGGGGCTAGAATACAAGATATTAGGAGAGAGAGAGAGAGAGAGAGAGAGAGAGAGAGAGAGAGAGAGAGAGAGAGAGAGAGAGAGAGAAAGAGAGTTCATGTTAGTGAGACAAACAGAGCAAGAGTTCATAAACATGTTGCAAGAAAAGTGAAAGAGAGAGTCTCAAATTGTCGTAAAATGTTTAAAGAGAGAGAGAGAGAGAGAGAGAGAGAAAGAGAGAGAGAGAGATGTTAATGAAGAATGTCAGGAAAGGGAATTAAAGAAAGAAAGAGAAAAAGAAACTAGATGCAATCTCGTTGCGAGCAACGAGAGGTCTTCCGTTTGAATGGACCTTAAAAAGGCTGTCGAGATAGTTTCTTTTATTTCTCAACACCTTCTAAAATTCTAGTAAGCCTCTCTAAAGATTTCAACAGACATATCTTAATTCTACAACAGGGCGCTATTACTGTGATTTATGATAAAATTCAAACGGAAATTAGTAAAATCCACAATTTTAGAGATAATATTTTCAATCGAAACAAAATTAAGGGAAAAAAAAGAGTTGGCACTCGAAGATTGAACCTGGGTCGTCCGGACAAAAGTGTTACACTCTAACGTGGATAGATTTTAGAACAAAAATACATATTCTCCATTCATTATAGGGTCTGTATGGTAACATGACTGAAAAAAATATTTTAAAACAAGAAAAGGTGAAAAAAAAAATGAATTTTGTTTCTTTCAATGACGACCGGAAGTTACGATGGACTTTCGGAGTGTGAAGGGCACTGCGGATAAAGAGTAATAATCATCAGTGAAATTTTTAACTTTCTAATTGATATTTTTTGAAAAA
This sequence comes from Magallana hongkongensis, assembly GCA_015776775.1. NCBI lineage: Eukaryota > Metazoa > Mollusca > Bivalvia > Ostreida > Ostreidae > Magallana > Magallana hongkongensis. The sequence goes on along the minus strand of VIAA01000044.1, from coordinate 620,226 downwards.
AATCGTGATCAAACAAAAACATGAAATCTTTGATACATATATCTCGGGACCGGAAGTGCCGATCAAAATATTTAAATAGACATACTGTGGTTTCATCAATATTCGTTGAATACCAATTTTCGTGGATTTCGTTGTTAAGTTTATCCATGAAAATAAATGTTCACTGAAGTGCAATTTCTACTAACAGTTTGTATTGATAGTGTCATTGGCCACGAATTTACGTTTCCTTGAAACTGTGATTTTCACTTTAACCACAAAAATTGATACCCTTGAATATTAATGAAACCACAGTACATGTATATTTATACTGGACAAAAAGCGCTATCATTGCGATTAATAATTTTCATAAAATTAAAACAGAAAATCGATCGTTTTAAAGATAAAATCGTAAATCGCTGAAAATTTGAAAGTTCCATCTTTGGCACTTTTAAATACACATCGGGTGCAACCGGTCAACAGGGGATTCTTACTCATCCTAGGTACTTGATATTGATTTTTATAATGATGTTTATAGTATTAACATTAAGTACATAGAGAAGAATGTGTGTGTGTGTGTGTGTGTGTGTGTGTGTGTGTGTGTGTGTGTGTGTGTGTGTGTGTGTGTGTGTGTGTGTGTGTGTGTGTGTGTGTATGTGTGTGTGTGTGTGTGTGTGAGAGAGAGAGAGAGAGAGAGAGAGAGAGAGAGAGATTAATTAATCATGTATGTAGTTCTTTGTAAATAATTATAAACTTAAGATTTTAAATAATTATAACCCCCATGGACCCTGCCGTAATGAATTTTTTTTTATTAAAAGTGAGAATTCAGTCATTTTGTTTTAACATTGTATTTCGCCGATCGGTATTTATATCTGTTTAATCCCCCACAGGTGGTCAGTTTTCACACCTTGTCCCAGTCACTCGGTCCTGTGTATATTTTCGTGTTTAACTTCGGAGGTTTTTCTTAATCTAAGACAGACAAAAGACTTGTATCTGTAGACATACACAAAAAGGAAAAGGTACACCACCTATAATAAAAATGATTTTTTAGTGTTGACTTTCGATTAGTAAGAAGACAATCATTAAAAAATTCATTTTTTCAAATCATTTTAATCTATACTCATCATGCCGAAACTATAAATGAATACATAATTTTTGGACACCTAATGTACATTTATCCACTAGCCACATTACATACATAGGTCTTTCAGAAAGTTTGGTTGTTCAAGTCGTTACCGTTTTTGAGATCTCGGCAAAATAAGGTTTTTTTGTCTCGGGATAGGAAACGGACAAACGGAAGTGCTCAATGAAAATTAAATTTAATATTGATTGTATACTTGCCTATCGTACATGATTGTTTACAGAGCTAACTGAAATTATCAAAGGAAAACAGTTAAACTGATAAACAGCTTATAATTTGTTTGAACTCTTCCGGTGTGTACCGGAAGCGATGGTCGACAAAATTAAACCGTTTAAACACATGTTCAATCAAATGTCTATCATCCATGTAAGTTTCGTGTCTTGATCACTTACAGTTTCTAAGATATCTAGGGTACAAAAATTTGCTTTTATAAAGCTACCCGAGATAATTGAGATATCTCACCGGAAGTAGAGTGTTGTTGTTTATTTAACATCGGATAGATGACATATGTAAATATTTATGTATATTTCAATTCTATGTAAAGAATATTTAATGCTTAAAAAATTATTTTTGAAGAGCTTCCGGTGACGACCGGAAGTTACGACGAACAAAACAAAATAGTTTAAACACGGTCTATCATACTATAAAGTCTGGATGTTCAAGTCTTTGTCGTTTTAGAGATCTCGATGCGACAAGCTTTTTGTTGCGGTACAGGAAATGGACGACTGAAAATGAACTTTGACAAAATGTAAAGAAAACGCCTGGAGATATTATCATTATCTATCATCCCTGAAAATTTAAAGAAAAACTATCCAGTCATATCTGAGAAATCTTGTGGATTTCACCATGCATCGGACACCCTTGGATTTTTATCTTTCAAAGTCCAGATATAAATAAAACTTGTTTTAAAATTTACAAATTTTACTCTTGCTTAATTATTCGAGAAAATTTAGCGAAATTCTTCAAAAGGTATGAAATAAAGGAAATAAATAAAGTGTTTATATAGCTATTTCACCATGGATCGGACAATACTATAAGCATCGCACAGTTATACATTAGAGATTAAAAATAAGAAAATTTTCTGGTTTTAATGTGAAAATACAGAGGTTAGGAAAATTAAATTTATTCAATTGGCATTTAGATTTGTTTTAATGTAAATCCTTGAATCTACAGTCAGGAATTAGACTAGTGCTACTGTTTACAGAAATATGAACCATAGGGGTAATTTATCGTGCCAGCACCTACTGGAACTTTAGATTAAAAAGGCAGTATCTAAAAAACTCGAATTTTGAGTGGTCTGAGGAAAATGCTTTGCATTAATCATTTTTTTTAAAATATTTTTATTTTCTTATAGAACTGTCCGATGCATGGCTTCTGTTTACATTTATCAAAGGCTGGAACGGCCAGAAAGGCGTCGAGCTGACATTTTTTTAATATAGAATGATTGTAAACAGATAGCCATGCTATGACCTTGAATTGCTAGTATTACATAATGGTCACTATGATATTTATGTGTACCTAGATGCTGCGCACTGAATGGTGTTAATAATAATTGACAGAATGAACTCTGTGACTCTTGTAGCAATGCGTAGTATTCCTAAATGATGTTATGAAACCAGGTCATAATACGGGCAGAATAATATCCAAATTGAGAGTTTAACAACAAGTGACATATTTGGCGATTCTGTGTCTGCAACGATAGCTCTAGTACTCTATATTGAGTCATGTATTGTGTATTCTATATATTAACCTTTGTAACCTTTTATGCCGTGTATGAATGAACGTATTGTGAGTAAGTGATGCCTCATACTAGGTAGGGACTCCGAGACCCAGGACTCGGAGACTCAAATCCTGCATCCAGACTCTTTGATTGGCAGTTTTGACGGTTTTGTTACTTTATTTAGGAATAAACTATTAATCTTAATTTTGAACAATAAATGTTCACTCATGATCGTCGTAAATGGGCCGAACTAGTCAGAACTGTCCATCATAAGTAAAATGTTATATATACCCATGTAAAATGATGTTGAACAGATTTAAGAGATTCCGCTTATAGAGATAGATTCTGAGACTCCTGATTTGGGCTGCTATTAGCTGATGTAATTGTAACTATACGATCTCGCTTAATAAAATCGCTTGAGAAAGAAATACTGGACTTGTCATCTATAAGCTTGAGCTGACCCTCAATTGGATCCGTAAGACGGAAGGCTTACATGAACTTTCTTGGTGCCAGTGACCAGGACTTAGCGAAGTTCAAAACAGAATAAGGTAAGAACCATTTCTATATGTCTCTTATAGCTATCTCGAAGTAAACAACTTTGTCTAAGCAACCAATATGGCGACAGGTGATGGGTTTTATAAAAAAGAACTTAGAAATCAAATGGAGCAATTAGAAAAACAATTCGCGGGGTTGGATCAGAACAAAGAAAATAAAGGGCAAGAAACAGGTCAAAAGTCCCAAGAAAAAGAGCAGATTAAACAAAATACTTTTGAAACATATCATGATGCTAGGCCGTATGAAACTCGTGAACCTCGACACCGAGTCCCAGATCAGGATGATGATAAAGATTTTTTCATTGGTCAAGTTAAAGCTATAACAGCCGCACTCTCAGTGCCCCTATCTTCTGTGATAACTCCTTTTGAGGGAGATGCTCAAAAATTTAAACAGTGGATAAAGGAAGTTGAAAAGTACAGTGTTATGTCTGGGAAACAAGGTCATGAGATCCCCATGCTTGCATACATAACGAGTAAGGGTTCAGTTGGGGATTATATTAAAAGGTATTTAGATGAAACAGATGCGTCTGAAGAAATCCCATCTTGGAACGATCTTAAGGAATCCCTTAAAAATAGATTTGCAGAAATAACAGATCCCCAACACGCGTTAGCAGTAATGCGTAAGACTCGACAAAATTCAAATGAAAGTGTTCAGTTGTTCGCCGAGAGACTATTGCAAATCGCGGAAGACGCCTACAGTAATGACAGACTAAAAGACCCTTTGATACAACAACAGTTAGTAGATATCTTTTGTGACGGGTTGACATTCGACTACCTCAGAATGAAAATTTTGCGAGAAAACCCTAAAGATTTAGAATCCGCAATTCAAATAGCAATGCGAGAACAAAATCTGAGACAGAGGCTAGCGATAAGAGGGTCAAATATGACAGAAATTGTACAAAGTAATGACAACAGACGAACTCTTTCAAATTTTGATACTACTCTTCCCTTATTAAAGGATAGAGCAGATAATCTTACCTCAGTAGAAACAAGGCATGTAGAACCAATGGAAATTGACCATGCGCGTAATAGTAGGTGTTTTAAATGTAAACAGACGGGTCATAGGGCTCGATTTTGTACTCAAAATAAATCCCAAGTCAGGTCCCGTCCTCAAATAGATAAACGACCCAGTCAAAACAAACCCGTCCATAATATAGAGCAGAAACCCCGTTCGCCTGTGGAATGTTGGAATTGTGGTAAAGTAGGTCATGTGCGTGCAGATTGTTGGGGCTCGCATATGTATCAAAGAAGCGCAGCAAAATCGGGGCAGACCATCAAATCGTCAAGGCCGAACATATAAATCTAGCGACCAAGTAAATAGGGGATCGTCTCAAAATTTCAAATCGCGCTCTTATTTTGACAAACAAAAACAGGAAAACTAAGACGTTCTTCCTTCGTTGAAGCCCGAAGAAAGAACTTTAAACAAAGACCTACATATGAAATTAATTTTACTAACAACCCCAGTAGCTGTTTATTAAAAGTAGGAAAAAATAAATTTAGAGCTTTGGTAGATACAGGTGCAGCCGTATCTCTAATTAGTAAGAAAATGTATGATAATCTATTTCCCCGCCCCAAGTTGTTTAATAATGACATCCCCTCTTTACAAGCAGCAAATGGCAATTCTTTAATTGCGATAGGGTATGTAAATATTTCCTTTAAGATTTCAGGGTTAACTTTAGACCACAAACTTTATGTGACAAAGGGACTCAACCGAAACATGATTCTCGGTCGTGATTGGCTCAAGAAAAACAATGTTCGTTTATACTTTGATCTTGGACTCATGCGTATTGATGGCAAAGTATACGCGGAACTTAAAGAAGATTTACACATCTCAACTATTGTAAGAACTCCTAAGAAACTTATTATGAGACCAAACACGGTGACTGTATTCTATGGAAAAATAAATAACAATTTTCCTCTGGAAAAAATGACTTGGTTGAAGTGAACAGCATAGACAATAACTGCATTATGGAAGACCCAGGACTATATTTAAAAGACGCCGTTTGTATAGTTCGGAAAGATAAGAAAGTTCCAATGATCTTCGTTAACCAAACTAACAAAAATTATAAAATTCCAAGAGGCTACATAGTAGGACGAATTACCGCATTAAAACAGAAGGAAATCTCAGAAATACAGACTACTCAAGACACAAAAGAAGAAATTGATGTACCTAAAAGATTTGAACACTCAATCAAAAGACTTGTGAGCAAAAACAATGATTTATTTGCAAAGAAAGACAGTGATCTTGGAGTGACTGATACTGTTAAAATGAAGATAGAAACTGGAGATCACCACCCAATAAAGAACAGACCCTACCGTGTACCCTTAAATAAAAGACAGATAATTGACAAGGCCATACTGGAAATGATGGACGCAAAGATTATTGAGAGATCACAATCACCTTGGTCATTTCCCTTAGTAGTGGTGAAGAAAAAGGACGGATCAGACCGGATGTGCGTTGACTTTAGAAGCTTGAATAAGATAGTGAAACCCGTATCATTCCCGCTACCGTTGATTGATGACATCCTATGTTTACTAGGTAAGGCAAAATATTTCACTGCACTAGACTTAAAGAGTGGATATTGGCAAGTGAAATTAGAAGATTCAAGTAAAGAAAAAACGGCCTTTGCATGTCACAAAGGACTATTCCAATTCAACCGGATGCCATTTGGGTTGAGTAATGCACCAGCAGTCTTTCAAGAGCTGATGAACATAGTTCTTCAAGGACAAGAGGAGTTTGCCATCGCATACCTGGATGACATTCTTATATTCTCAGAGACACCGGAAGATCATCTTCGGCATATTCAAGACGTTTTCAACCGCCTAAGGAAGCATGGACTTAAAATGAAGCTAAAGAAATGTAGTTTCTTCAAGGAACAGACAGAATATCTTGGTTTCATCATTGATGAACATGGCGTTACACCTGATCCAAAGAAAGTCGAAGCTATAAGAAAGTTACCAGCGCCCACTACAGTCCGAGAAGTTCGTGGCTTTATAGGTATGTGTAGTTATTACAGGAGATTTATACCGAACTTCTCTAAGATTGCAGAACCATTGATTGACTTAACCAGAAAATATGCAAGGTTCAAATGGACACCATGTTGCCAAAAAGCGTTTGACTTTATTAAAGAAAGTTTAACGGTAGTGCCTTTACTAGCATATCCAGATACTAATAAGCCTTACATCCTGTACACCGATGCCAGCGACAATTGTATTGGAGCGTGCCTTACTCAAAAGACAGATGAGGGAGAAGATAAGCCAATATATTACTTATCCCACAAGCTGAGTAAAACTCAAGAAAAGTGGTCAACCATAGAAAAGGAGGCATTTGCAATCCATTACGCCCTTCAGAAGTTAGACCATTATTTACACGGTGCTCAGTTTACTATAAGAACAGACCATAAGCCGCTCAAGTATATCTTAGAATCTCCAATGCAAAATAAGAAAATTCAACTATGGGCATTAAGTATTGCAGGATATAACTGTAAGGTAGAGTACATAGAAGGAAGATTTAACTGCTGTGCAGATCTCTTATCCCGATTACCGACAGTCAACCTCGAGTGTGAAGAGGAAGAACAATCAGAGCATGATGAACCAGATGTTAAGGACAATTTCTTTGAAGTGAACGTACTTAACTCCAATGCCTTTTCGCCTAAGAGATTAGCCAGATGTGAAGTTAAACAACACGACGAATTGGTCAAACCCTTTATTGATCTACCAGAAGAAATCAACATCAAAGAAAGTCAACAACACGATGAGCAGATCAAGAAACTGAAAAATCGGTTAAATAAGGGAACAGCAACGGCAACCGAAGAAAAGAAGTTTTTGAAAATTGATGGTTTAATGTACTATCTTTCAGATGGAGACTCAGAAGGCCCAAAACTTCGCCTGTATGTACCACGTGAGTTAGAACTTTTAGTAGTGCAGCAATATCATGACGGACTTGGACATATGGGAGTGGACAAAACATATGACGTAATCAGACAAAAGTACTACATACCAAATTTGTACAAAAGGTTATACTCTTATATAGAAGGATGTGTAGTATGCCAAACGAGGAGCAATAAGAAAAATCAACCTCCACTTCAAGAGACAGATATACCACCTTTTCCAATGGCTAAAGTAGGACTTGATCTATCAGGACCATATCCAACATCCTTGTCGGGAAACAAGTACATAGTTTCTTTTATAGACATTTACTCTGGTTGGCCAGAAGCTTTTCCCGTTCCTGATAAGTCAGCTGACAACATAGTACATCTTATCTTAGAAGAAATATATCCAAGATATGGCTGTCCTCTTCAAATCCTCACAGACAACGGAACAGAAAATGTGAATAAGAAAGTGGAAGAAACTTTAAAAGAATTGAATATCAACCATATCAAAACATCTTATTACAGCCCTCAAGGTAATGGTAAAGTAGAACGATTTCATAGAACTCTACATGACGTGATGGCTAAGAAAACAACAGACAACGCTCAAACATGGGATATTCATCTTAATCAGACGTTGGCAGCCATTCGTTTCCATCCTAACGACTCGTCAAAGTTTTCTCCATATTACCTTATGTACAACAGAGATGTCGTATTACCTCTTGATACGTTGATGAAACCTCGAAGGAGATACGCGGGAGAAGATCAACACAAGATCGCCCTTCAAGAACAACATAAAGCTTTCCTGCTAGTACATCGTAATATGAAGGAAGCCAAGAAGAAACAGAAAGCTCAGGCCGATAAGAGAAGCAAAGATGAAAATTTTCAGGTAGGTGACCCAGTCTACCTTAAGAACAACAGAAGACAAAATAAGTTAGATAAAAAGTGGCTACCATATTACCGAATCATAGAGCAGAAAGGACCAGTTAGTTTCGTGGTGAGAGATCAATTGACTGGATTAACCACCAAATGCCATGCGCGACAATTAAGACTGGCAGATATTTCGCACTGGCCCCTTTCACAAACTACTGAAGATGGTGGAAGAACTCTAAGAAAAACTAACTATGTGGTGCCACCGGAAGATGAATCGTCGTCAGAAAATGAAGACATGCAACCAGAACCATTGGAAAGAGCTATACAGTCCAAACAATGGGAAAGAGAAGGATCTTCAGACGAAGAGGATATTCCCCTAGCAGAACTTCAAAGACGTATAAGAGCTAAGACGATCATGGATGATCAGCAGTATAAACACGAGAATGATCAGACCGTAGATTCAGAATCGGATGAGACCCATGAGTCAAATCAATGTGGTGAAAATAGTGGTCAAGACTATGAAATACCCTTAGATAACCCAAATGTACCCTTAGAAGAAAATATGGAAATAGATGAAATAGCCCCTAAAGTAGGTCTAGGCTTCAAACCAATCCCTAAACCCCGTAAATCTAATAAACAAAAATTTAAAGAGGATTGTTTAGTTGTCTTAAAACAGTTAGTAATAGGGTAGATAAAGTATCCTTTATTTTCAGATGTCAGAATCTGAGTTATTGGAACTGAGATTGACGCCCCCTAGTGAACTTTATATCAAAATAAAGTTTGGAGAGTCACATTGACAGCAACCTTGAACATATACAGCCATTATTTGAGTGATACAGAGCCATACTCTGATATGGTTATGCTAATCATTAGAGGAGAAATCACCTCCGCGAGCGTTAGGAGGGAGGGGGTCACTCGAAACCGAATGTAGATGTAAATAATCTTGAATGAGCTTAGCTTTGTATATATTGTACGCTTTTAAAAAGATATGACAGGATGACCCCCTGTGACATTAAAACAGATAGTGAGATACGCCGACTAGCAAACGCGGACTCAGCACTTCGGTTATTTGTATGTATATGCGGAGTTAAAAAGATTTAATATGTACTCGAAATACATGAAACAGCCACTAAGTAAGAAATTATTTTTTTAAAGTGTGATTTTTGTATGTGATTTAAGATTATTGGTAAAAACAATCAAAATATTATTATCGACATCTTGAATATGGGACAAGGTTGCTCAGGTTTTCATGGTTTAATGTCTTAAGACAAAAGATATTAATTAAAAAGTTTTCCCTATTAATCACTACTGGCGGAATTGCTAGTAACTAATTTGCAACCCATGAAATTCTAGTCTTGGGCGGGAAGCCCCTGGTTTTATGTGTGTTTTACTTTGGCAGTAATAATAACGATTTGACTTTGTATTAAGAAACGTAAAACTATTAAAAGGTGGGGTGGTATATGCTCTGGTGGTTGCTGGACAGGTTGTCGAAAATGGGGTAGTGACGGAGATAAGAAAGGTTCTTCCAAAGACACTGTATTTTGTTGTGAGAATCCAGAGAAAAGGACCTCTAGCGACATTATTGAACTTGAACCAATCCCGAAAGTCACTAGGATCCAAGAGAAACCCCGACGAAGCGGAGGAATCGGAACTCACAAATTGGCCAGTAACACGGGGACCATTTCGACTAAACTAGCACAACAACTTCTTGAAGAGGAGGAAAATGAAGACTATCCATGGACCAAATACTATCGACCGGACCCAGAGCTGGCACGTAAATACCTGGAAGAGAAGGCCGCGATGTCTACGCAACAGAGGAACGCAGGAGACGCTCCGCGAGAAGTCGCCTCGCCATCCGCGCCGACCCTCTATCCACGGGTGCCGATGATGGATGAATAATTGAGCTACAGCCGCGAAGAAGTTGTGTATTCCTTATGAAAGGATTGTGAAATTTAGCGAAAATTGAAAAAATGTGAAATGTGTTAAAGTAGAAATGTGCGTTAGCTTGTGCTAATGTAAATCTTGTATTTGTTGATTCACTCTGGAGAAATTCAGGAAGAAACCGATGGACTCCGAACCTATGACGCAAACCTCACCCCTAAGAAGGAAGACATATTTTGTGAACTTACAAGCATGCACTTTGTATATAAATGTGACATCAAGCTTAACCATACTTAGTATTACTTTGATGATGAATTACGATTATATTCAACTATGGTTATTTCATCTTGGTCATTATTATCATACTTTATTCATTATTGTTTTCATGATTGTAATGCGCTATAATCAAGCTATATGCTTTTATGAACATGTATACATCCTGGTTATAGATTTGTTTTGTAGATGAATGATGTTCCAAGCCGGAGGTGGAAACATGTCACTTGTTACTATCTCTTAACATAGATGTTCTGACTGGTATGTCACTAGGAAGTTCGTCTGATCAAGGGTAGATCAAGGACGCTTTCCTATTCCGGGCGCCAGGCATGAGAAATCTCCCTTCGGGATATTTCTTTTGTTTGGGGGACGTATGTAAACAGATAGCCATGCTATGACCTTGAATTGCTAGTATTACATAATGGTCACTATGATATTTATGTGTACCTAGATGCTGCGCACTGAATGGTGTTAATAATAATTGACAGAATGAACTCTGTGACTCTTGTAGCAATGCGTAGTATTCCTAAATGATGTTATGAAACCAGGTCATAATACGGGCAGAATAATATCCAAATTGAGAGTTTAACAACAAGTGACATATTTGGCGATTCTGTGTCTGCAACGATAGCTCTAGTACTCTATATTGAGTCATGTATTGTGTATTCTATATATTAACCTTTGTAACCTTTTATGCCGTGTATGAATGAACGTATTGTGAGTAAGTGATGCCTCATACTAGGTAGGGGACTCCGAGACCCAGGACTCGGAGACTCAAATCCTGCATCCAGACTCTTTGATTGGCAGTTTTGACGGTTTTGTTACTTTATTTAGGAATAAACTATTAATCTTAATTTTGAACAATAAATGTTCACTCATGATCGTCGTAAATGGGCCGAACTAGTCAGAACTGTCCATCATAAGTAAAATGTTATATATACCCATGTAAAATGATGTTGAACAGATTTAGAGATTCCGCTTATAGAGATAGATTCTGAGACTCCTGATTTGGGCTGCTATTAGCTGATGTAATTGTAACTATACGATCTCGCTTAATAAAATCGCTTGAGAAAGAAATACTGGACTTGTCATCTATAAGCTTGAGCTGACCCTCAATTGGATCCGTAAGACGGAAGGCTTACATGATATCAATAATTTGAATTTCTGTATTAATAGTCCTATATCAAATAACATTAGAATAAAAAAGTAAACGAATTATGTTTTGTGCTGCTTTAAAAACAAAAATCAGTATATTTCCTTCTAAAATAGGTAGTGATGCGTTTATAATACAATATTTAACTGATCGTGGTTACAAAAATCGAAGAAATTTCAAAGTTCAAAAATATATTATTTTCTTTCTGCTTAAACAATCTTTGAACAATTTTCACATGTTCATAATTTAAATACAGTAACAATAAAACATACTTTTATTTATTTCATTTCCCGTTTGAAACAAGATTACCTATGCTATGGTTGTTTACAAACAAATCCACAACACGTGCTATCTAAAATGCCCGACCAAACCAACTGCATTATCGTGTTTATTCATTAGATCAAAATCACTATAGATACGTTTATCGCTTACATTTATTTTGGAGACTGTGCCCGATAACAAATAAATTTACATATCAAATTTTATTTCTATCGGGCAAGGTCTCCAATTAAAATGTAAACGATAAACTAATATAATATTTAGTAAAATTTTACACCTTATTGTATTCATCCGCCATTTCTTGATTAAGCAAATTTTTATTTACTTATGCAATAAGTTGTCAATAACCAGGGAGGCAAAGTTGGGTTTTTTGAACACAATTTAGTTGAATAAATGGAATGAAAATCTTGTAATACATATAATACTTTAAGGAACTTATTTCTTTTGCGCATTTAAAAGGCGGTGCAGAACATGAATTTTGGACGAATGGCTACCGAGCATTAGCTCGACGCCTTAAAAATGACTTTTTAGCGTTGATTTCCAATCAGTAAGAAGACAAACAATAAACAACGAATTTCAAATCATTTAAATCCATATACCCATTATCCAGTAACTAATATTTGAGCGCCGAACGTACATTTAGTCTCTACCCACATTACTGCTGTTATCTGTGGTATTTCTTATTCAAATACTAAAATATTCGTATGTTAGAGAGAGAGAGAGAGAGAGAGAGAGAGAGAGAGAGAGAGAGAGAGAGAGAGAGAAAGAGGGTTTTTTTTATAGTGTTTTAGAGTGTTCAGGAAATCAATAGATAAAAGCAACATATGTCAATAAACGCATGTATACATGCATGCATGTATCTATATATGTGAATAAATACTAATCAGTCCTCCTTATAAAGTTCCGTAGAATACTTGCAACGTGGGCGCATTGCTAAATGTTCTTTGCATACAGTCATTGAGATTGCGGCATTTCTTTGATGCCGGCAATGTCTTTGAAGCCGGCGATGCAACAAGAGTCTGAATTTAGAGAGCTGCTGATCAAAACAAGACTGTCACAAACCGGGATATTGATGGTATTTTGAAACAAGCTCTATATTTGTATTGGAAAAAAGCGCTGTTATTTTTATGTATGATAAATTTAAAATGGAAAACATTAGAAATCAATCATTTTAAAGATAAAATCGTTAAACAAAACACAATTAAGAAATAAAAAAACAAACATTCCGCACTCGGGGACTGAACCCGGGTCGCCTGGACACAAGTCCACCACTCTAACGACTGAGCTACGCGGACCCTCGCTTCAGGACTTTGGATCCCAAAATCTCGAGAATGCGTGGATCGATTTTAAAACAAATTTCATATTCTGATGTTTTGAAAGCGTCTCTATCAAATAATAACAAAAAAAAAATTCAAATCAAAAAAATTAAAAAATGACTGTTTTTTGTTTCCTTCCGGTGACGACCGGAAGTAACGGCGGACGTTCGGATATGCGAAGGGCACTGCGGCTGACGACTCTCTACCATCCCTGAAAATTTGAAAGTTCCATCTTTTATTTTTTTTTAGAAAAATGAGCCACAAGCAAAAACATAAAATCCTTAATATCACGGTACCGGAAGTGACGATCAAAAAAAATGATCGACAATTTTCTTACAAATTTTGTCTAGAGTAAGTTCTGAAAGTTTCATGAAAATCGCCTGAAGCGTTTTTGAGAAAACGTTACAGAAAAAAAAAAATAATAATAATAATAATGATAATAATAATAGAGGAAAAGAAACAAAGCAATAACAATAAGGTCTTCCGTTGAAACGGAAGACCTTAATTACATATTTTGTTGGAGAGAGAAAGAGCAAGAGAACATGCTAAACAGTGAATGTTAGAGAAAGAGAGAGAGAGAGAGTATGTTAAATGAATAAGGTCAGAGATAGAGAGACAAAGAGAGCAAGAGTACATGTTGATCAGAAAATTTAAGGAGAGAGATAGAGAGAGAAACAAAGAGAAAGTACATATGTAGAAGAGAGATAGAGAGAGAATAAGTCTGCATGAGAGATAATTATTTACATTTTCAACTGTCTTTGTGTGTGATAACATTACGAATCAATTTTGAACCCTAAAACCCAATAACTTCATAAAACATGAGTGACACAAAATGGGCGTGTCTTATAGCATAACCAAGAGACGGTATTGACTGCAGTATTTGGTCGGAGCATGGTCAAATCTATCATAAAGCCCTTTGGGCTCTATTGGATTTAACCACGCCCTGACCGAAATTGTCACCTCATAATACTAAAAGAATGATTCCTTATTCCTTAAATAGACACATAAAGTATTTCCTTATCAGAGAATGTCTGAAAATAGTAAATGTCTGAGAGAGAGAGAGAGAGAGAGAGAGAGAGAGAGAGAGAGAGAGTTTAATGAAGAACATCTTAGAGAGACAAAGAGAAATAGAGTACATGTGTAGGAGAGGCAAAGTAAATCCTGAGAGAGAGAGGAGAGAGAGAGAGTATTTATGAAGAATGTCAGAACATGTTGCTCAGAAAAGTGAATGAGAGAGGGAAAAAGAAAAGAAAATACATATTCTAGAGAGAGAGAAAGAGAGAGAGAGAGTGTGTGTGTGTGTAGCTGCAGAACTGTAGCTCTCCGGGAAAAAAATATTGACAGACCGGAGAGCTATAGGGCCACCCATTGATAATATTGTATATTTATTGAGCAGAAAAAAGTGCGCTAGTTTTCGACTGATTTACCTTATTTATACGCAAATTCTGTGAAAACAATTAGTACCATATAGAAAAAGTGCATTTAGAATATATTAAATTTGTGTTAAGTGTGAAGAAGAATACAAACACTGCACTTGTATATTTTGAAACTGGGAGGCTACCTCTGAAAACTATACGATTGTTTAGAATATTCAAATTTTGGTTCAAATTGTTACAAAGTCAGAATTGTATTTTGCAGTCCTGTTATAAAATGCTGTATAATGAGTGTGAATCGTCTTTGGCACCTGCTGAAAATTGGGTTACTGTAATTAAGAATAAACTTTTTGAAATAGGTCTCGGACATATATGGTATGAACAGGAGTATATACATTGTAAAACCTATTTTCCTTTAATTACCCGGTAAGCAAAGAATCATTGATCACTTTACTCAACAACTTGTAGAACAGATTAATTCCTCATCTCGATGTTATTTTTACAAGCATATTATTGACCAGTTTTCATTACAATATTATTTTACAAAATCAATACCTTCTAAATATAAGAAACAAATTACAAGAATTAGATTGTCATCTCATAGACTTGCATTTGAAAGTGGACGACACACTAATGTACCAAAAGAAAGACGCTGATGTAAATTTTGTTCAGATATTGAAGATGAATTCCATTTTGTTTTGAAATGTCAGCAGTAAAGAGAAATCCGAGTAAAATATATTAAGAAATATTATTGGAAAAAACCTTCTGTTTACAAATTTATACAATTATTAAGTGTTCAAAATTTTAAAGAACTGTGTAATTTGGGGAAGTATCTCCATCTAGCTTTCAATATTCATGATAATTAAGAAAAATTTCTCTGGTTTCTTCGCCTGTTAGTAAAATTTTATTTTATATACATTATCAATGAACTTCACATGTTCATGTACCATACCATTATTTCAATATTGCTATATTTATATGTGATAACCTATGCCATAAGATGTATGTCTTGTGCAAATAAAGAATATATAATATACATTAAATTCTTCATGCAATTTACTACTAATATCCTCTCTTCACTTGCCTCGGATAGTCTTTTAAACACCATCACCAGTCCCGTAAATTCATGTGCACTTTGTTTACATGTAAAATAGCGACTCTCGATCTCGATTTTAATTCAACATACTAGATTTTCCGAGGTCGGTAGCGTGTTTCGATTGAAAGTCTGAGGCAAATAAAAAGGCGATATCAGTAGTAAATTGAATGAAGAGAGTACATGTGTAGGAGAGGCAAAGTAAATGTTTTGCAGAACAAGTTTGGGACAGAGAAAGAGAGCAAGCACAAATAGAGAGAGAGAGAGAGAGAGAGAGAGAGAGAGAGAGAGAGAGAGAGAGAGAGAGAGAGAGAGGAAATATAATGAAGAACCTCAAAACATGTTGTTCAAAAAAGTGATTGAAAGAGATCCAGAGGAAGAGAAAGTGCATATTTCAGAGAGAGAGATAGAGAGAGAGAGCATAAGTCTGCATGAGAGGGAAATAGACAAAGAAAGCTGACATATATATACATACATGTGGGAAAGGCAGGATAAAATAGTGCTGGTATTTCTTGAGCACAGTAAGTTTGAAATAAGTTAATGTCAGAGAGAGAGAGAGAGAGAGAAAGAGAGAGAGAGAGTATATTTATTGAAGAACCTCAGAACATGTTGCTCAGATAAGTGAATGTGAGAGAGGAAGAGAAAGTACAGAGAGAGAGAGAGAGAGAGAGAGAGAGAGAGAGTCAATTTAATGAAGAACCTCAGAACATGTTGCTCAGAAAAGTAATGGAAAGAGAGGAAGAGAAAGTGCATATTTCAGAGAGAGAGAGAGAGAGAGAGAGAGAGAGAGAGAGGAGAGAGAGAGAGAGAGAGAGAGAGAGAGAGAGTACATAAGTCTGCATGAGAGGGAAATAGACAAAGAAAGCTGACATACATGTGGGAAAGGCAGGATGAAATAGTGGTTGTATTTCTTTAGCAGAGTAAGTTTGAAATAAGTTAATGTCTGGGGGAGAGAGAGAGTATATTTATTGAAGAACCTCAGAACATGTTGCTCAGAAAAGTGAATGTGAGAGAGGAAGAGAAAGTACAGAGAGAGAGAGAGAGAGAGAGAGAGAGAGAGAGAGAGAGAGAGAGAGAGAGAGAGAGAGAGAGAGAAAGACAGAGAAAGAGAGAGGAGAAAGACAGAGTGAGCAAGGGTATGTTTAATGAAGAATGTCAGAAATATTGAGACAAAGAGAGCAAGAGTACATGTTGATCAAAAACTGAATGATAGAGAGAAAGGCAGAGAAATAAAGAAAGTACATATTTAGGAGAGAGAGAGAGAGAGGAGAGAGAAATAACAGTGAATGAAAGATATAGAGAGAGAAAAAGTATTCTTATCAGTGAATGTATGGTACAGACAGAGAAAGGAGAGGGGGAAAGTGTTCACCAATGTTTAGCAGAGAATGTCAGAGAGAGTTTTTGGTTAAAAAAATATCTACTGGTTGAGTGTTTTTGTTATCTGATAATACCGGTAGTATACCATCATTTATCTATGAATGGAAAATATATTTTTTTATTTTAGAATAAAATCTGTTTTAAATTAGATATTCCGTACACACAGAATTTTATATTATATACATCCATTACACCATTAAATAATTTTTAAGGAATGTGGGTGGCATAATTCTAAAACACTTTATTTTTATTCAACAGGTTGTGATTCAAAGACATGGACCGCTACATCATGGACACAGCAAGTTCCACATATAGAATACATAAGTGTTCTAAGTGTCCGGGGGACACAGAGTACCATTGTGTATCGTGTCCATGTGATCTGTGTCCCCAGTGTAAAGAGAACCATGTAAAAGATCTCCAAACAATAGACCATGATGTTGTGTCACACCGTGATAAAATCAACTACATCCCAACACAAGAGATCTGTGTGAGACATCCTAGCCATGTTTATATAAAGTACTGTGAACCTTGTGAACTCCCCGTCTGTTTCCACTGCAGAAAACATAGAACTCACAAACAACTAGATGTTAGAACAGTCTATAAAACAAAGCAACAACAACACAGAGGAACCATTCACACCATCAGAAGTGAGGCTCTCTTTTACAGACCTGTTCTCCTGACAGGAATCAAAACTGATTTCAAAACCTGTCACACAGAATTCTCCCTCTATCAATCAGAGATGTTAACAAAGGCCCAGACACTGAAGCATCTCATTAATATAGTGAGAAAAGATTTCATGAAAAATGTGTTTTGTGACTTTGATTTCAAACACAGATGTTTAAAACAGAAGAAAGAAATGATCAGACATATTGTCAGCCTTCAGGAATATGAACTCAGATATGTACAGCCAGAATTCCCATTCAGTGCACTACAATTCCTCTCCTCCATAAAGACAGCCCTCCCCCAGATACATCTTACACTCCACACCAGCCAGCTCTCCATGACTGAGTCACTCAACAAGGAGGATGTGATGGAGTCACTGAGTGCAATCCAAATCACAGAGAGAGGAAACCGACGCGTAGGAAACCAGTGTCTGCTGAAACTGACGTCTGGTGCTGAGTTCCATCAATCTCTCACACTGACAGGTGTTGGTTGTTGTTATCACATTTCCTGTGTGACATCAGACCGGGTCTGGGTCAGTGATGATGAAGACAATCTCATGTTGATAGACACAACAGGTGTCCCTCTACAATGTGTGGAGGATTCATGTAGCGGTTTATATAGAGGATTACACACAGTGAACAGTGAGAGTGAACTTATTTATATAAATAGGAAATATAACATCAACAAACTGTCAAAGGATATGAAAACAACCACCACATTTATAGAGAGAACAGACTCTACATGGGAACCACGGTGTGTGTACTGGTCCCCGTCCACTGGGGATCTACTGGTCGGGATGCATAACGATGATACATACACAGGCAAGGTAACCCGGTACAACCAGAGTGGACAACTCACACAAACCATACAGAACGATAACACAGGTATGGGACTGTATTATTTACCTTGCTATATAACAGAGAACAACAATGGGGATGTCGTGGTGTCTGATGATGGTGCTGTAGTGGTGACAGAGCGTGGAGGAAGACCTCGTTTCTCCTACACAGGACATCCATCAGGATCAGTACTATGGCCACGTGTAATCTGTACTGACCCGCTGTCACACATCCTGGTGTGTGATGATAAAACCCACACAGTACAGATGTTGGACAGGGACGGTCAGTTCCTGTCACATCTACTGATAAGACCATCAGGGATATTCACACCACGGGGCCTGAGTTATGATGTCAACACTCACCGTCTCTGGGTCGGATCACGGTACACCAACACGGTGGTTATATACAGGTATATCACCAGACAGGACGCTCTGACAGGTAAGTCTGAGTCATTATCATTGTAAATTATATAATATGTAGTTACAAGTCAGACATATATAGGATGTGATCTTTATCATTTGTCAATATAATATAAGTACATATTTATATATATATTGTTTATAGACAGTTAACATCACATATTGAGATGTAAATACATGACAAGTCTGTTAAATAATTGACTCATCAGATATATGTATATGTTTTTCAGTAAAAAATAAATGAATTAATTAATTATATATATATATGTTTATTGTTAATTGATGAATATGATTAATACATTACAAAAGACAAACATTGCTGTACCAATCATTATACAAGATGTGATGTTTGTAATCAATCTGTTCCATCTGACTGTTTGTGTCTGATGTTTGTAGATCTGAATCCAGCCACTGCTGATGTGATGGAGTCACTGAGTGAAATCCCAACCACAGGGACAGAAAAACCACAGCAAGGAAACCAGTGTCTGCTGAAACTGATGTCTCCCCCCGAGTTACTTCCCTCTCTCACAGTGACAGGTGTTGATGAGTGTTATCACATTTCCTGTGTGACATCAGACCGGGTCTGGGTCAGTGATGATATAAAGAATCTCATGTTGACAGACACAACAGGTGTCCCTCTACATCGTGTGGAGGATTCATGTAGTGGTTTATATGTTGGTAATGGATTACACACAGTGAACAGTGAGAGTGAACTGATTTATATAGATAGGAATTTTAACATCAACAAACTGTCAAAGGATATGAAAACAACCACCACATTTATAGAGAGAACAGGCTATACATGGAGACCATGGTGTGTGTACTGGTCCCCGTCCACTGGGGATCTACTGGTCGGGATGTATAACTATGTCACAGGCAAGGTAACCCGGTACAACCAGAGTGGACAACTCACACAAACCATACAGAACGACAACACAGGATGGGGACTGTATAGGATACCTAACTATATAACAGAGAACAACAATGGGGATGTCATGGTGTCTGATGATGGTGCTGTAGTGGTGACAGAGCGTGGAGGAAGACATCGTTTCTCCTACACAGGACATCCATCAGGATCAGGACTATGGCCAGGTGGAATCTGTACTGACCCGCTGTCACACATCCTGGTGTGTGATGCTACAACCAAAACAGTACAGATGTTAGACAGTGACGGTCAGTTCCTGTCACATCTACTGATAAGACCATCAGGGATATTCTCACCACGGAGCCTGAGTTATGATGTCAACACTCACCGTCTCTGGGTCGGATCACGGTACACCAACACGGTGGTTATATACAGGTATATCACCAGACAGGACGCTCTGACAGGTAAGTCTGAGTCATTATCATTCACAGTAATTAGATATAGATAACTAAGACACACAGTTCGTGTTAATTATCAGTCAATAAGATACATGTAAGACATGTTTATCTGTGTGATTGTTTGTCAATATAAACAGCTCATTGTTACAGGGTTAGCTGTATCTATTTCATTAATTATATGTACTGTCACATGTCATTGTAGTTGATTAATTAGAATATAATGTCATTGTAATAAATATGCTGACACATGTATTTGTAATTAATTATTTTATTACAAGTTGATTAAATTGATTTTAATAATTAGATAAATATTAAAGAATGTGTTAATGTAATCAGTTTAAACTTTTAATTTGTAGATGTAGCTCTATCATTACATAACATGTATGATTTTAATTAACAGTTAATTAATGACTTGTTGTAGATGAACACACACCCCATCCTGATTGGGACCCTATGTTCAGATCAACACCAGCCGTATGATGGAGATAGCTGGGATATTGACAGGTTGTAAATGTTTCTGTACAAATCTAGTCTGCTCTCAAAACCACACATGTTGTTTGTCACTTTGTTCAACATCTGCAGCTGAAATTGAGCTGTGTATAATTCACATGGACTGTAATACTGACTCCTGTTTATTTCACACTTTGTGATCATCCAAACATGGCTGTCTGTTGCTGAGTGTGGAATGTTATACCAATTTTACTTTGCTTAAAATGAATTATCATCAACATAAAATAAATATTTATATGAAGTCTACGAAAACTGGATGTAAAAAAAAAATGAATGATTAAAATTGTAATAGATCTTTATCAATTTGAACATTTATGGTTATCATGCCCCCGCTCTGAAGGAGAGGGGGGTTACCATATACTGTTTTACCCTTGTGTGTCTGTCTGCCTGTACGCCCTTTTGTATATTCGTCTGTCTGTCAGTAAGAACAAATTTTGTCGCATTTTTCTCAACAACTGATCGTTGCCGGTGCATAAAATTTCAATACACTCTTTGTTTGGGCATGCTATACGTTGGAATATATGTTTGTACCTGTTAAATGACAACTTTTGTTTATTTTTTGCCTTAATTTTCAAACAAATTTTCGTAAAGAATTTCTCAGCAACTATTGATCGTATATGCTTGAAATTTTAACACATTATTTGGTTACTTTTGTACCAATTGGACATCAACTTCCTGTTTAAGTCAACTTTGCTTATTTTGTATATTTACATCAGAGTGGGGATATTACTAGTGAGCATTGGCTCACAGATATCTGAATAATATCATGTTGGTGTTGATCACTAACTACATCATTCATTAGTTTATTCTGTTTCCTGTAGATGGGCCAATTTTACCTGACCATGGGGGGAGAAAATAGAACACCTTCCTTGAAATCATTACAGAGGAAGACGGAAAACAGACATTGGCTACGTAGACCACCTAATGTAATATGATGTCCTTATCTTCAAGTACGCACTGACCTGAGTCATTGTATTTTTTTTTTACAATTTTATTTCACAGAATTTTTCTGTTTAAAGTCTATGGTCTGTGTACATGAACTATACAGTAATTTGTTATTTTGCGTTTTTATCAGTTTCATGAACTGGGTTTTCCAAATGAAAAATCCGGTTATTGAAACGGTGAAAAGGGCATGCGGGCGGGCGGCCACCAAAAGGGTACCTCTATTGTACGGATAACTCCTCCTACAGTTTTTAGATAGGAAGTTGATGTTTTGCAAATCAATTGAACATATATGAGAGATTTGCATATTACATGGATTTTTATTTTTGAAAATTTACAAAAAAAAATACCAGCTGTTGAACTTGGTCATTTTTACGTAGAATATTGCATATGGGGTACCCCCATTGTACGGATAACTCTTCCTCCAGATTTCAAGATAGGAAGTTGTTGTCTTGTAGATCAATTGTACATATATCAGAGATGTGCATAGAACTTGGATTTATATTTTTGATTATTTATTTGTACATAAACTCTACAGTAATTAGTTTTTATACTCCCTTACATGGCTTATCAATTATATCTTGGTGTGAGTGTAGTAAATTCTCACCTGACAGTATGTATTTAATTCTTTTAAATGCTTTTATAATGTCCAGGTATAGTTTAGTGATGGGACAAAAATGCGACTTAAAATTGGGGCTTATGTCTGATGATTTTTATTTTTCTTATTTTTCACAGAAGGAATCTTGTTTATTGATTACACATCATATTCAAAGGGGAGTAACTCAAATATGAGTTCATCAATTACAAACCAATAAAGAGTTATTCCCCTTTTTGTAATATTTTCAAGATAAATTTTCATCTTAGAACTGGTTGTTGACCCATGACATGTTTTTCTCTGAAAGTTAATTGAATATCAGTAAATATAATTATAAGATTATAAAAAATGCCCTTAAAAAGAATATTATTGGTAGATTTAGCACATTTCTTTATATTGATCATGTAAATAGAAAACTCGTGTTTATGTAAATAGTTTTTTTTTACAATATTGTAACTAAGTTAAAGTGTACTGCTTTTGTTTTTCTTCAAAAATTATTTTTTTCTGTCTATTTACGTTAACCATGAAATACATAATACTTATATACACATGATTTTTGGTGAGTTGTAGCAAGCTATAGATATAACTCAATAAATGTGATATTTATTCATAGTTTTGTCTTTTTTCTTAGTAAGACAGTACTGTAATATTTGGTACAAAAAGAAGAATATGATATAGTAACTTTATGTACAAGAACAAGACAATTATTCATCGTGGCGAACCAAATAACTGACAAACCAATCTCATTTTGGATTCATTATAGTTAGATGTTAATACAGACTAGTCAACATTAAATTACCAATTGAATTTTCCATCCAAGTACTCAAAGTTGTTTTAAAAATTTTCATTTTGACTAATAGGTTTAATTCTGGGTATTATTGTAAAAACTGTTATTTTGATAACATATCTGTCCTAAGCTGAAGGTTAATCCATAATTGTAACATGATTGTGCAATAAATTATGTTATATAAACTTCACTATTAAATAAATAGTGCCTGGTTTGGAGGGTAACTGTTGATATTGACACCATGAGAGACAACCATTGTTAACCTCCCAAACAGGCACTATTTATCTATTATACTGAATTTCTTAATTTAAAAAAAATGCGGCTTTTATATAGAAATGAAGTGAATGCTACGGCGAACCGTATGCGCATAATTTACACACATGTAACAATTCGTTGTGTTACCCGTTGCCTTTCATATTTAATACTGAAATCTAATTAGTCAAAACGCAGTTGATAATCCGTTCTTTTACCCTCAACATTAGCAACAGACATGACAACGGGTAAAACAACGAATTGTTACATGCGCGTAATTTATACGCGTACGGTTCGACGTAGAATTCACGTCATTTCTACATAAAAGCAACCGAGTTTTCTTTGAAATGAGGGCATTCAGTATAATAAAATAAATAGTGCCAGTTTGGATGGAAACAGGTGAATTTGACACCCCTCGGAAACCATTGTCAACCTCCGCTTCGTGACAGTTGCCAATGGTTTTCTCGGGGTGTCAATTTAAACTGTTACCTTTCCAAACAGGCACAATTTATATAATAACACATATAATGTAACACGGAATGAGAAACTTTTACGTTTAAAATGCTACCATGCAACTGTGCAATATAACCGCTTATACATGTGACGTTACATAAAATAATGCACTTTAACCGCATATACCGTCACACGCAATCACGCAATTTACGCATACACATCTACACGCAATCACGTACTTTAACACATCTACCGGTACATACAATCAATCACTAAACGCATAAACATACTTTAATGCACATACCGTTACACACAATGAAACACTTAAATCACATACTGCATAGTATACCGTTACACGCAATCGCACACTTGGCTCATAACCGTTTGTTACAATCACGCACTTTAAAACATATACCGTTACACACAATCACACACTTTAAATACATGCAATCACACACTTAAACGCATATTCCACTACATGCAATCACACATATCGTTTCACACAATCACACACTTCAACACATATACGGTTACACACAATCACACACTTAACTACATATATCATAACAAGAAATCAAGTACTTTAACAGTTATACTGTTACACACAATAGCACACATTAAGGAGCGAGGCAGTACTCCTGCTCTATTACATGTGTGCCCAACAAAATGAACCACGTGGAGAGGTTTAGAGAGTCTCGTGTGAGATTTCTATGGGATAGAAATAAAAAAAGAAGGGGGAATGGAAAGTGTAATAGTGAATATATAAAGGCTCAGTACTGCTGCGCTCCTACTAGCACTAGCTAGTGGATAAACCCCTTAGCTCAGTCGTTTTTTAAACTGAAGGGTCCAGAGTTCGAGCCTAGTTGTGGCCCGTACAGATGTTAAGTACTTTGTATGAACGACACACTTATTTGATATGCACGCGAAACAGAGCAGCAGAATATGTGTATGTGAAAGATACGGATACCTGGGAAAGTCTTTCAAAGAACAGACCCTCTTTCTATGTTCATTTGATTGTAGTTTCCTTTATTTATGTTCTAATTCACCCGTTCAAACGAACATAAAATATTTATAAACTAAAGCTCAAAACACCAATATATAGGTACAGCTCGCGCGAGTGCAACACACTTTTTTATTACATTATATACATGTACAAACAACTTTCCGTTTTCCTTCATTGAAGATTCTACAATATACAACAAGATATTATAAACATCAATATCATCAACATAACAAAATGACTGGGTGGTTGGGTGGGGGTCTGTTGCACGATAGGCAGCGATTTCTCCAATAACTTCTACTACTTTAAGCCGACAGCAGTGTACTCGGTAGCAGACGTGAAAACAAAAGAGCGCGCTACGGTTCAACTCCTGATCGTAACGGACGCTAGGAATGCGCGGGGGAGCGGATCCGGTGTCTAAAGACTCAGTGCTCACTTAAATTCTTATCTTTAAATGTATGTGGACTAAAAAATAGACTTCATTACGATGAATTTGCAAACCTTATTTCTGAATATGATATTTTAAGTTTCACAGAAACCAAAACAGATGATACTGATTCTATACAAATACCCGGCTTTGTAACCTATATGAAAAATAGACACAAACTCTCAAACATTAGATCGGGCGGGATAATCGTAGCTATCAAAGACAATATTGCGAAACATATAAATGTAATAGATACTGACTGTAAATTTATTATGTGGCTAAAGATAAGCAAGGTTTTATTCAACATTGATAAAGATGTAATCTGTGGAGTTGTTTACATACCTCCAGAGGCTAGCAAATATTCATCTAATGACAGTTTTATGGAAATAGAACAAGAGCTTTTTAATTTCTCTAAAGACTCGAATTATTTTTGTTTCATGGGAGATTTTAACTCCCGAGTTGGTCGTCTTGGTGATTTTGTTGAACCTGATGATTTTTTAACAAATGTAAAACAACATAATGTTGTTACTGAAAACATTGATTGCGCCTCTTATTTTGAAACTTTAGGAATCCCTATATCTAGAGCTGCCATGGATACTGTATGTAATAATTTTGGTTATAAGATGATAGACTTCTGTAAAAATAACAATTTTTTTTATTGCAAATGGTCGAGTTGGTTATGATATTGGTGTTGGTGCACTAACGTGCAAAAACAGTAGTACCGTAGATTATGTTTTATGTAGTCTAGAGCTGTTTCAGTATCTATGTAATTTTCAAGTTCTAGACTTTTGTAATTTATTTTCTGATGTACATAAGCCTATATCTTTTTCTATCAAGACAAATGTCACCGCTTCAAGTGTTAATTCTTTACCTGCGAAAAACCAACCAACTGTGAAACTTTGGTCAGCAAACAATGCAGACGTTTTCCGTGAAAAGTTAGATCACTCCTCCGTCGAAAGGATCACTGACGAACTATTACATTTAAAGACATCAAATATCGTGAATGAGGAAAATATTAAAACGGTGATGACAAAATTGTGTAAATTATTCATTACAACGGCAGAACAATCTTTTGGGAAAAAACATAGTGCTCCTGTAAATTCTAAGGATAAACCATGGTTTAACTCCAAATGTAAGACAGCAAGGAAGAAATTTCATTTAGCGAAGCGTATGCACAGCCGCAATCAATCTACAGAAAATAAGGCCACCTTAAAGTTAACAAGTAAACATTATAAAACAGTTATGGACGAATCCTTAAAGAAATACAGAAAGGACTTATCAAATAAATTGCAGAATCTACGTGCGTCGAATACTAGAGAATACTGGAACATTCTTAACAATTCAAATAAGACAAAAAAATGTTCTGCGGATATTGATACATTGTATAACTTTTTTAAAATATTGAATGAAAATGAAGGCGCTGAAACATGTGATAATATTATTGATCAATCGGATACGGTGAACGAATTACTTAATAGCCCTATCACTAGGGAAGAGATTGTGAATTCAATTAATAGTTTAAAAAACAACAAAGCCCCTGGCTATGACAATGTTATGAACGAACACATTAAAACTACAATGTCGAATTTTTTACCACTGTATGAAAACTTGTTCAACATTATTTTTGATACTGGTATTGTCCCAGAGGAATGGTTAATAGGCATTATTAGACCAATATATAAAAATAAGGGTGACCCATCTAATCCAGAAAATTATAGACCAATCACTTTATTAAGTTGCTTAGGGAAAGTATTTACTAATATTTTAGGAACACGCATTGAACATTTTGCAGATGATATTTCACTTATTAAAGAAAGTCAGGCGGGATTTAGGAAAGGGTTTTCCACACTTGACAATATTCTAGTTCTGCAGTTTTTAACACACACACTGATCAACAGTAAAAAGAAATTATTCTGTGCATTTGTAGATTTCAAACAAGCTTTTGATACAGTATGGAGGGATGGGCTCTGGTACAAACTTCTTAAAAGTGGAATAAATGGTAAATGTTTTACATACATAAAAAACATGTACAAAGGTATAAAATCAAAAATATGTATTAATGGTTTTTCATCTGATCTTTTTACTTGTAATGTCGGTGTACGACAAGGAGAAAGCTTATCTCCATTCTTGTTTTCCTTGTATATAAATGATCTAGAAGATTATTTGTTAGATAAAAAGATAACTGGACTGTCTACAATTACTGAGGGAATTGAAAAGGAACTTTTTTATATTTAAAATTGTTTATCCTGTTTTATGCAGACGATACTGTTATTTTAGCTGAGTCTGCAAACGATTTACAGTTTGCCCTTAATGAATTCTATAGATACTGTGATACGTGGAAACTTACTGTTAATATTTGTAAAACAAAAATTGTTGTATTTTCTAAAGGTCGTCAACCCAAATATGTCTTTTCATATAATGGTTTACCTATTGAAATAGTTAAGGAATTTAATTATCTCGGTGTAATTTTCTCAAGAACAGGTTCATTTTTCAAAGCAAAAAAACGGCTATGTGAGCAAGCACAGAAATCAATGTATGGAGTTATAAGGAAGATAAGAACTTTTAATTTACCTATTGAGTGTCAATTAGATTTATTTGATAAAATTGTTGTACCAGTTTTATTGTATGCATGCGAAGTCTGGGGTTATGAAAATATTGAAATTATTGAACGTGTCCATTTAAAATATTTGAAACATATACTTAATCTGAAAAGTTGTACACCTAGTTATATGGTATATGGCGAAACTGGACGATTTCCTCTGTATATAACCATTTTTACTAGAATGATTTCATTCTGGGCCAACATAATCAATAGCAGTGAAAACAAGTTAAGCAAAATCATATATATGTATGTACGTATTCTTTTTGATAAGGGACAAATATTAAATCCATGGCTATGCTCTTTAAAAAATGTTTTAGATAAATGTGGGCTTTCAAATTTATGGTGTGATCACGAATCGTACCATTACAACTCCAGTTGGATTAAGACATCTATTAACCAAAGGTTAAGAGATCAATTTTTACAAAAATGGCATAACGATATTCAGGAATCGACTAAGGGTGTTATATATAGAATTTATAAAACAAATTTTGAATGTGAACGCTACTTACTCTTGTTACCCAGTAAATTAAGAAAAATATTAGTTAAGTTTAGAACTACAAATCATCATCTTCCGGTTGAAATAGGAAGGTGGGGTATTGTTGAAAGAAGTAAACGTTATTGTAATTTGTGTAATTGTAACAAAATTGGTGATGAATTTCATGTTATATTAGAATGCAAGGCATTAAGTAAATTACGAAGTCAGTTTTTAGATAAATATTACTGTTCTTCTCCTAACACTAAAAAGTTTTATGAAATCATGTCTTCAGTCGATTATATCACATTAAGAAAACTGTGTTTCTTTATTTCAAAAATTAATCATATTGTTCGTTCACCCCACTTACTTACTTGAACTTTACAACTATATTGTATATATGTAAATATGTTTGTTCTTCTTATGTACCTCTTGTACCATTATATGGTGTTGAGTGAAATAAACTGAACTGAACTGAACTGAAAGCACGTACCCAGGTAACTGTCGATACGCTTGAGTAACTTAATTTACGACCAATCACAGATTGGATATAAATATAACAACAACATTCAAACACGTGTTACTTGTATCATTTATAAATATATTTACTTTTACATAGATATAATTGTAATGCTTATACGATGCGTTAAGCTGTGTTGATGTCCGTTTCTCCTGAATACTTCGAATGCCTGAATGTAACTTTCTAGACCGGTATATTTATACTCCAGTGGCAGTTAAAGCTGAAAACCGTTCATAAGTAGACACCATTACACAGGTAGCTGGTAGGTAAACCCTTCGATTTCGTTACACCCGATTGCAAAACCGAGACTCGTTGCCGACATGTAGTATTCCTTTCGTGGTATTTGGATTTTTATGCATTCATTTCTTGTTCTATTTGCATATTCTGTATGTAAATAATGCATTTACCTATTTATTTGATGTAATTATTCTTCTTGCTTTAAAAAAGTGCGTAAACGTTGATAACTTCATCATGATTGAGTACCACGCCAAAACAAGATGTACGTTCACACAGGTGAGACCTCTACAGCGAAGTACCCTGAACTGTTAAGAGGTTTGCCCCTAATATAAGGGCTGTAGGGACAGCATTGATGGAAGAGAAATATGGCGGAAAGTGCATATTGACGAGCGGTGTTCTACTTTTAGGAGCCATCAAAATTAATACGCGACCAAATACTTATATGAATTCGTTTCAGTTTTACAACAACATACAGTATAATGGACCTTTTACATTAACAATAACAGAGAGGAGATGTATAACCATACACACAGTAGGATATATGTTATACAAGAGCAACATACACGAGCTGTGTCACCATACAGCACACAGTAGAATGTACCTTATACATTAACAACAACAGTCAGAAGCTGCGTCACCATACAACACACAGTATAATGTACCTTATACATTAACAACAACAGTCAGAAGCTGTGTCACCATACAACACACAATATGTTATACCTTATACATTAACAACAACAGACAGGTGCTGTGTCACCACACAACACACACTATGTTATACCTTATACATTTACAACAACAGAAAGGAACTGTGTCACCACACACCACACAATATGTTATACCTTATACATTTATAACAACAGACAGGAACTGTGTCACCATACAACACAGAGTAGGAGAGACCTCTTACAACACTGTGTGGACATTCTTGTGTTTTCTACATTAAGAATATATTAGAATTACTAAAGCATTATATCACTCTGGGAATATTGTTGTGTTTTTTTATAAAGAAGATATCAGAATTTCTAAAGAATTATAAAAGTGTGGGGATATTCTTGTGTTCTTTATAAGGAAGAGATATTTTTTGAGTAATCGTTATATCCTCTTTACGGATTTAACACAAGAATATTCCCATAGTGTTATAATGTTTGATAATTGTGATATCTTCTTTCTGTTGATAACACAATCTTTACCACAGTGTCATTCTGCACAATTTGATTGAATAAAGAGTTTACGAAAAAAATTGTACTAGGCTGCATACCGTATTTTAACATAGGAATACACTTGAATAACCAAAAAAAAAAATCGATGAAATGTCCCATAGTTTAGTAATATTAATAAAACCATTAAAGGGGCATGGTCACGATTTTGGCCAAAAATTATTTTTCCGATTTTAATATTTACAATGCTTCAGAAAGACATTTTTGATAGGCAACCGAAATTTGAGTCTCATTTGTTGAATTATAAGCGAGTTACAGAGCTTGAAATTATTCGCTATGTTAACAAAGCGTTTGTTTACATTTTGAACCTTGAAGTAAAAATGTCAGTTTTAAACCTAAAATTAATGTGTTAAACGTTAGGAACTGTATATCTATGCTTAAAATAAATAAAAAGATAGACAAATAAGCTGGAAATTTTTTTTTACTGGTAAATGGAACCTATGTAAACAAAAAACAGGGCACGCGAGCCTTGTTTACATGACAAAGAATTGTGAACCCTGTATCTTGCTTATTACTCTACTAATGACTCTCAAATTTAATTTGATCATTAGAAATGCATTTCTAAAGCATTGTAAATAATAAAAACATAAACATAAAATTTGACAAAAATTGTGACCATGTCTTTTTAACATACGACTAACTACTACGAGAACAATATCTTTTCCAATAGAACACGGTTTTCTGTCAGTGAGTTCTATAAACTGACCTAAACAACAAACAACTCTGCGTTTGTCTTTACTATTTTTTGGTAAATACGAAATGCACTTTCACCAGTAAAGTGCTACAATTCATATTGACAAAACAAATATGTCAAAAAGAACCACATGTCGACCATCACAGCGTAAATCTTTGACATTGATATTCACTTCCCAACCTTAATAACATTGACTTTGTCCTAAATAATCTTAACCTGATCCAGGTACCTCTACATATCAGACTACGGTAAGAGAGAGAGGGATACAATAAAATATGGACCATTTTTTTTAATACAGTCAGTGTATTCATCTGTTATTTGACTCTTTGTTATTTCTTCGGGATTTATATATGCATTGACTGTCACAGATTAACTGTTTTACCTTATCAAAAAATAAAGTTTGATAGCTAAGTCTATTAGAATGTTAAGACTTCCCGCTCATTAGCACGTACGGTCCAGTAATTCGATCTGTTATATCGTGATATCTGTTATAATTTTTACTAGAAACTCTGTTATACCGTAATATTTGTTATGATTTCTACTAGAAACTCTGTAATATCGTAATAGTTGTTATAATTTCTACCAGAAACTCTGTTATATCGTAATATTTGTTATAATTTCTACCAGAAACTCTGTTATACCGTAATATTTGTTATGATTTGTACTAGAAACATATTGTTGACTGCATATAATATTGTTTGTCATTATTTACCGCCAATATGCTCAACTCCTTTAATTTCGATTTAAATTCAACATAGCGTTTATGTACAACAATGATGTATAAGGGTAAATGTTGTACATCATATTTATTTTTTTTGTATCTTTTGACAACAGCTTTTGTAAGTTTTAGACAGAAACAAGCCAGTTAAAGGCATGTTTACATTTTTCTTCTCAAATTCAAAAGATGGCCGCACATCCCCTTTAACAACATACTATACACGTCTTTATCAGCGAGGTCTACTGCCTGACTTATCTAAGATAAGCCTATGTCAACAACAACCCCGACCAATACAACATGTCACATGTGCCCCTTATTATACTTTCATGTTAAATACTCAAATCTGATTGGTTTAGACGCAGTTGGTAATCCGTTATGTTACCCTCAGCGTTAGCAACACACTTGACAACGGGTAACACGACGAATTGTTACATGCGCGTAAATTATGCGCGTACGGTTCGACGTAGAATTCACTTTTTTTACATAAAAGCAGTTAAATTTCCTGTAAATATAAGACACTCAGTATAATAACATAATTTAATTATGGTTGTAACACGCTTTCTGATTGGCTAAAAAATTATTTTATATCGTATAAAGAATGTTGCCTACGTCATAGTAAGACTAACGTCAAAAACGTATCAATACCTTTGAATGTTGTACAATTCTACGTCATTTTAAAGGTCAAATGACCGTTTTTATCTACAATGAAGAGTAAAAAATTAAATTATAAGCAATGAATTCAATATTTATTAGTTTTATGCGATATAAAATGGTTTGAACCAGTTTACGCTTTTTTATAAACCGCTTCGCGGTTTATAAAGCGTAAACTGCCCCAAACCATTTTATATCGTATAAAACAAATACATATTGAATTCATTCCTTAAATAAATGGTGCCTGTTAAGGAGGGTAACTGTTGAAATTGACACCCCCCGAAAATCATTGTCAACCTCCGCTTCGCGTCTGTTGACAATGGGTTTCTCGGGGTGTCAATTTCAACAGTTACCCACCAAAACAGACACTTTTTATATAATATAACCTGGATAAAAACAGGTCGGGAGTCCGCAATGTATTTGTTTGGATAAGATTAAAACAGCGATTGCACGTAACAGGGACATATGGCACCATATATTGGTACACCTTCAGCGTGATTACACTGAT
This sequence comes from Magallana hongkongensis, assembly GCA_015776775.1. NCBI lineage: Eukaryota > Metazoa > Mollusca > Bivalvia > Ostreida > Ostreidae > Magallana > Magallana hongkongensis. Next base: position 587,516 of record VIAA01000044.1, on the reverse strand, counting down.
TTATAAAGGTCGGGAGTCCCGAATATATTTGTTTGGATTAGATTAATAAACCGATTACACGTACCAGGGACATATGTCACGAGATACTGATACAAGTTTGGGGCGACATTATCCTGATATCAGCCCGTACTGTTGTTTGAACAACGCATCATTCTGACTGGAGTCCATTCAACACATCACATATATTCAGAAGATTCGATGAACAACAGTTATACAAACACTGCGTTAGTGAGTCCAAATGGTGGATATTCCATAGGAGTCCTTAAATGTGAGTATGATAAAACAGGTGATCGTTTACAGTGTAGATACCAATAACCAATATATCCATAAGCTTGGTCTTTACACTTCATCATATAAAATGGAAGTTTAATATGCATGGAAGGATTGCAATGATATTGTCATCATGTTACATTAATTGATTCAACTTGGCAACAATAAATAATTGAGTGTATCCACTGTACGCTGTCAACTCGAGGTTGTGTCATAGTGGTACAGCAATGGACACAGAAATGGGTCCCTCTTACGCCAACAGATTTATAGGAAAATAGGATCGCAGCCTGCTTCTTGGAGTAAAACCTATCAAAATATCTAAGATTTTTGTTTAGGCGCTGGCTGTTCCTGAATGATATCTAGACCAAAACCATGCAGAAATATACTATTTTACTGAGAGAATACTGTTTTAGCCATCTTTGAAGATTAATAATAAAAAAAACCCCAAATTAAAGCAGTATGATGGGTTCATTATGCCGTATCAAAAAATTTAGAAATATGATAAAAATAGAAATTTATATAAAAGAACCCCATTGATATTTACTTGATATCATTGATATTATGTTTTTTCAAGAATGCTTTATGTACATACAGAGCATGTAGAATGCACATCCTGAAGGCTCCTGGGGGAGGGGGGCAGTAATCTTTGATACTCAAAGTTATGTCCAGAACGAAATACAATTACTCAATAAATAGATAATTTGTACAGAAACTATAAATACGCTGTTGTTCGCATGTTGACGATGCCGGGGAAAAAACAAATGACACAATACATTTGAGAAATTATTTTTTTTTCATTCATGTATGTTGATCAGACATCATTCTGGTTGTGGATTTAAATACCATGTGAAAACATTGAATAGAATAGATAAAATTAGTAATTGTCGGAAATAGAGTTATCGGTCTTTAGTCTTGCAATTTTGTTTTTGTTTGATATTTTTGTGTGCGCGTTATTTTCAGATTTTTTAAATATTGGGAGCACTGTAGCAACAAGGTCGTCTATTCAGTTTTTTAGGACCTGGAGCTACAAATCTGCAGGTACTATATAAAAGAATGTCGTTCAACGAACCGTAATTTATTTCCTATAAACAAAACATATCAATATGTTATCAAAGTATATATGGTACAACGCGACGTACTGATAACAAGATGCCCATGGGCCACATTGCTCACCTAAGCAACAATATACATTATAAAATCAGCCTTATGGTGTTATATACCAAAATATATTGACAATGTATTCTAAAAGATCCTGTATTTAAAAAAAAAAATCCCCTGGATATTGTTTATTATTGATCCTGTTTGTCACAGTATAGTCATTTCACGTATTGAGCATTACAGTTCTCATGAAGATCTAAATCAAATGGGATATAAACCTACATCAAACTTGTAAAGCCCAATAATTGACAAAGGAACAAAGTCTTTACAATTTTATAAAATCAGAAATATGTCAGAAATATGTCAAAATGCTTGCATATAAGTAAAACCATATATTATATCTTTTAAGTTCTGTAGAATTTAAAATGTTTTACTTTGTAAAAAATTGCACCCCCTCCTCCCCCCCCCCCCCCCCAATCTGGCTACACTCTACTCCTGAAAAATATGATTTTGACGAATTTGAATCTACACTATCTAAGGTTGCTTTCACTAATGACGCACCGTTTTAAGAAAGTGTGGTTTTTTAAGTTTTTTTTTTTAAAGATTCCTCTCTACATATTCCTTTGTAAAGATTTATCCTAGCCCCATTGTGGCCCAACCCTACTCGCAGGGAACATTATTTGACCAAAATTATTATTTTGACTAAAAGTTATAGTTTTTCTGGCCAGTTTTATTCTATGTAGAAGATTTAAAATTAAATTTCTCTGAATATTCCTATGTAAAAATTGTATCCCCTATTGTGGCCCAACCTTAACTCCGGTACCATGATTTCAACAAACCTGAATCAACATTATCTGAGGATGCTTCCACACAAGTTTCAGCTTTTCTGGCCTAATGATTTTTGAGTAGAAGATTTTTAAAGATAAACTCTATACATTTCTATCTAAAACTTCGACCCCCCCCCTCCCCATTGTGGCCAACCCTTACCCCAAGGGACCATGTTTTGAACGAATTTAATATACACTACTGTAAATTCCTAATTAAGCGCGAGGAATTCCTTTCACGTATAATCGCGTGAAGCTGCCCTAGCTCTTATTTTTCAGACAGTTTTGAGCTTTATGAAACCATGACAAAAATATTAAGCAATTTTAAGTATGTACTTGCGATTTGATGCAAAATAGCGGATTTGCGGAATTAAGAACTCGCGAAAAAAAAGGAATTTAAAGTATCTGAGGATGCTTCCACACAAGTTACAGCTTTTCTGTCTTAATGGTGTTTGAGAAGATTTTAAAAGATAAACTCTATATACTTCTATGTAAAACTTCGACCTCCCTCCATTCCTGCCCTATCTTACCCCCGGGGATCATTTTAACAAATGTAAATTTACATTATCTGAGGATGCTTTCACACAAGTTTCAGCTTTTCTGGCCAAACGGTTTTTAAAAAGAAGATTTTAAAAGAATAACCTAAGATTTTTAAAGAATAATCTATATACATTTCCATGTAAAACTTTGACACCCCTCATTCCCCCATTGTGGACCCACCTTACCCCCGGAAACCATATTTTGAACAAACTAAATTCAAAACTATCTGAGGATGCTTCTACACTCGTTTCAGCTATTCTGGCCAAATGGTTTTTGAGAAAAAGATGTTTGAAAAATATCACCAAATTTTCAATAAATCCTAATAATTTCCCCTTAAAATGGGATGCGGCTATTTATTTTAACAAACTTTAATGTCCTTTATCCAATGATGCTTTGTCCCAAGCTTGGTTGAAATTGGCAAAGTGTTTCAGGAGAAAGAAGTCAAAAATGTAAAAAAAGTTTACAGGCAGACAGACGGACGGATAGACAGAAGGACGCTGGACAAACAGTGATCAGAAAAGCTTAGGTGTGCTTAAAACCTACACGGCACTGACCTGCTACATCAACAAAACCCTATCAATATTTTATCGAAGTAAAGTATTCTCCTTCATCATCCGCTGGTTATCCCACTATACGTACTCATCTTCAAAATTAATAAAATCAGATGAGAGAGAATCACCAAAAACACGGAAATTAATTTAATATAAATTAATTTAATTACATCAACTAAGTATGACTCCCTCTACATACGTAAATTGATTATAATTCACAGCTCTATAAAATTGACAGAACTGAAATCTACACAAACCAGTTATAACAAGTTTATTATCAAAGGTCTAAATCTTCAGCAAACTAAAAAAATATATAACGACCTGCAATAATGATGATGCCAGGCCAAAATTCCCACATAAGACGACTTGGCTATTAAACTTATAAAACATACTGATATACATTATACATTTATTGCATGATGGTGAGGAAATATGAATATTTATTCAAGCAAGAAAATTGTATTTTCCAAGGGCTTTGATCGAGGAAAATATTATTTTTTCTTGGGGAATAAATGTTTATAGTACCCAAAAAATTATGCAATACACATGCAGTACACCAAACAACATCTGATTATTCAAATTACGTCGAATTCTAATAATTTTTGAAATGTCAAAAACAGAACTGTGGAATCATTAGATTTCGTGTTGGCCCAATGTTCGTGAGATTTGTGGGTACCTCTCATGCACGAAATAACATCCTCCACGAATTGATAAATTAGGGTAATAAAGTCATGTTTCCTTCTGTAGATATATAAGAATACACGAAATTACATCCCAAGAACCTGTAAAATTTAAGCCATATACGACAATAGGCCCCCGCGAAATTTAATGATTCCACAGTAACGTCGTGATTGATTGGTTTTGTTTTATTTTGTCCCTCTTTTTTTCATAAATTCGAATCAAATGCAGTAAACTTGTTTTTGTGGAATAAAGAGAACTTAAATGATTAAATAATTTTCATTTAATCATATCTGTCTACATCATATGCTCATATTGGCTTTTTCATACCTTTGAAATGAAACATCCCGAGATTTCCGAAGAGGTGATATACGATATATATTCCCCGGGAGCACGACGTTTTGTTGCCCTGTCTCGTGGACTCTCTTGACCAATCAGATGACGCGTTATAAATGTGGTAGAGTCAAGTATATGGTATTCCTACTAGCTCTGGCTGGTGGGTTAACCCTTTAGCTCAATCGGTAGAGTGCTGGACTGGCGTGCCAGAGCTAGGACCTTGGTTCAAACCCCAGCAGAGGGAAAAAATGTCTCTGTTACATTTTGGGCCCTGGGTATTCTCTGACGGGTGATGTTACCTGGAAATATGTAGACATACAGGATTGCTTTAGAAGTCATCTGTGGCATCTCTTTATACATGACATTTTGTGTTCGGAAGTAGATCCACCATCACACCCACTGTACAGAAATTCCTGGACTGGATCCACGCATCCACTGTAAATTCCTGGATCCACAACACCTTCTTCTTCCTCTAGGTTTGAAATTTTTATATATCATTCATGATGTCGTATTCAACCACAGCCCCCCCCCCCCTTTTCCTGCAAACACATACAAATATAAGTCTTTGAGCATATACCGGTAAATAACTGAAATATAGATGAGATTAAATAAATAAGAAAACTAAGTTGATGATAAATACATTTAAAAGTAAACATTCCAATAGCTTTTTATTTTTGAATGATTCATTTTCTGAGGCCAAACTGTTGGACCAAAACGACTTGGGGGTCGAAACTATAGGATGCCGAAACGACAAGCATCACTGTGACGTATATCGAATAGACGATAGATCATGAAGGATATTTTTACCCATTTAGATCGAGAATGGTTCCCCGTGTAAGAAATGAAAGTACAGGTTTGTCCGAATGCTGTTTATATTGTACAATGGGGTCTACCTTGGGAATTAATTATGCAAGCGAACACGGAACGGAAAGTCTCGAGTTTTCTCCAAACCAACTTTGTACTTGTAAATGACTTATAGTTAGTTTTTATGTGGGTTTTACATAGATACAGTAGATGAGAGGAAGAAAAAGACAAACTTGGTCATCAGGCTACATAACTCCTGTTAACTTTAGGCCAGTGTTCTGGTATTAAATCATTCTTGAAGTATACTAATGTATACTGGCGTAAGATAAAACTTTTTTAGGGGTCCCTAAAAATTAAAAAAAAATAAGAGGGGGGGGGTGTTTTATGTCAACAAACAACATGTACCGGTACATGTAGATCTCAGTGATTTCAGACTGACCAATCATCAGACAGAACCACTCTGCCCTGGACCTTGTGTGACCTCCAGACCCCTTGATATAAAATTGGCCCCACTGATGTTTAAAAGATAAATAAATGAAAAACAGGGTTCTTCCTTTGAAAATTTTGTCGATTTCACTGGTCAATGTGATTTTAGATGTCATTAGTCTAAATATTAACTAGTACAATTCAATCTTTAAGTTGACAGACTAAACGTTTATGAAAATACACGAATCAATGTCGGCTTTCAATTATGTAGTGAAATGTACATTATAATGTAACTACTTGTTATGTAAATGACCTATGACCCTGGTCCACTGTCCACCCCAATACCTGGAGCTCCAGAGTAGTCAGTTCAGTTCCGCCCGCCTACCCGTACACACCTGTATTGTATTGTTTGATGTCTGATGTCAGTGTCCATGTCCATGTCCATTGTTGTTCGTCATAAGGTAAGGCTTATTGCCTTATGCACAGGTACTGTGTAACATGTTTACATAATATCGGTTTCACGACAATTACTTATGTCAGTTTGAAAAAAAAAATAGAAAATAATTACTAAATTTCCATTAAAGCGTAAAGTAATATGTGAATTATTGTAAACTGATGGGCTGTATTGCCCAAGGTTGAATAATTAATATTTCCATTAAATCATTTACGTATAATTAAGGTCTTCCGTTTCCAACGGAATACCTTATTGTTTTTCTTAGGTTTCTTTTTCCCTATTATCAAGGTCTTCCGTTTCCAACGGAAGACCTTGCACTGATTCTGTTGGAAATTCTTCATTATTATTTTTAGGGTCTTCTGATTTCAACGGAAGACCCTCTTGTTATTCTACGGTTTCTTTTTCTTAAGTAGGGTCTTCCGTTTCCGACGGAAGACCCTCGTGTTATTCTATTGTTTCTTTTCCTTATTATTATTTTTAGGGTCTTCCGGAAACGGAAGACCCTCTTGTTATTCTGCGGTTTCTTTTTCTTTATTAGTGTCTTCCGTTTCCAACGGAAGACCCTCTTGTTATTCTTCGGTTTATTTTTATTAGGGTCTTCCGTCTTCAGCGGAAGACCCTTCTATTATTCTATTGTTTCTTTTTCACTTTTCTTATTAAGGTCTTCCGTTTCCAACGGAAGACCTTATTGTTATTCTTCGGTTTCTTTTTCCCTATTATTAAGGTCTTCCGTTTTCCAACGGAAGACCTTATTGTTTTCGTTCGGTTTCTTTTTCCCTATTATTTTTTTTCTTACGTATTTTGTGTACGCGATTTCTCAAAAACTACTCGGCCGATTTACATGAAACTTTCAGAATCGATAGATATTGCTCTGAACCTTATTGCAAATTTTTTTTAATGTTGACGTCATTTCCGGTTTTGAGATATTAACGATTTAACGATTTTTGGAGGGTCGGCTTGTCCACGAAGGATCTCATAAACTAAATAAGATATTGAGTTCAAAATTTCAGGAATGATAGATGAAAGATTGACAATATGTAATAGGGCATTTTTAATTTTTCAGCGCAAAAAGCGCCAAAGTTCGGTAGGGCTAAAAAAATGAGATAAAAAAGCGTTGTGATTTTGCATGGTTTTCTTAGTTTATCTTTTTTCCCGGAAATATTTTGTTAAGACATATAGAACAGAAAAGATTTATGTTTAAAAGAGCTTTCATATGACATCAAGAAAAAGGAGCTGGTCGCTCAAGTTAGGGACCTAGAGTTCTTGAAAGTTATCGCTTTATAACTCAAACGCGGTTAAGATTTCGATATGGCTGTCGCTGCAAAAGTTGTTTATTATGATCCTACTAATGTCGTGACAATAATATTTTGTTCGGGTATTGCGTAATATGAGTGTAAAAAGCTAGACTTGTTACCATGTATTAGTGTTTTATTTGGCAAATAAACGGGGTGTTTGTGCGTATAACTGACATAAAGGGCACCGGTTTACATACGGAAAGTGTTTAAACATTTAAATTATTTTCTAGTGAAACACATTATTGATAAAAGAACTCATTCTTTGCAATGCCTTTGAGTCGCTTTTATAATCTAGCTGGATTCGGAGCTGCGTATGTGGACATCCTTGCCCGCGGCCGTGGTAATAGGTCGCGGCTGGACTAGCGAGCGGTCTGCCGTTATCTAATACACAAGATTTGCGTCTTGCTGTAATGCACACACGTGTTTATTTATGTAGCTTCAAACACAAAAACTCCGATTTTAATAGTAAATAAAGAAGATTAGACTTTTACCTACTACCATATAAAGTGAGTAAATAAAAAAGATTACCCTTTTACCTTCTACCATATAAAGTGTACCAGGTTACATGCGGAAAGTGTTTAAACAGTTTAATTCTATTCTAGGGAAACACATTATGGATAAAAGAATTGTTTCTATGCAATCCATTTGAGTTGCATTAAAAATCTAGCTGGATTTCGAGCTGCATGTATGTAAACAATTATACGTATCCGCTCCCTTGCCCGCGGCCGAGGAAATAGGTTGCGGCTAGTCTTATAAACGAGCGGTCTACCGTTATCCAATACACAAGATTTGCGCCTTGTTGTAATGCACACATGGTTTTATTCATGTAGATGCAAAAACACAAAGAATTCCGATTTCAACGATATTAAAGAGTAAAAGAAAAACGATTATACCATTATCTACGAAGTAATGCTGCTTTTGGTATCGTTATTGAAAAAAAATAAATAGTATGACTGTCATTGAAATAAGGCGTTCTTTGTGATTTTGTCTATGTCATGAAATAGTATTATTGTTGGAAAATGAAATTCAACAAAATATAGGCGATATTCACAACATGATTATTCCAACACACACATCGTAAGTATCTGTAATCTGTGATAATTCATTTGGCGAACAAAATATGAGAGAGAGAGAGAGAGAAAGAGAGAGAGAGAGAGAGAGAGAGAGAGAGAGAGAGAGCAAAAGTTAAAATATATTTAAAAAGCGTTCGAGATAAGGCAGCTTGAGTGGTACAATATTACATGCTTGCGGTAGGTGCGGGCACGATAAAACAAACCATTTTTAAACAAGTTTTTTTTTATATTCAGGCCGTAAAAGACTAAGGGTCACACTATTCGTTTAACCTTATTTCAATGGCAGTCTGATTCATAAAAAAGAATATTCATTGCTGATTTTATTCTTTTATTAATTATATTTTATTTTTTGTTATTGAAACTTTATTCTGAAAGAATATGCGAGTTTTAAAAATGTTTATGTACATTCGATGAGTAAAAGTTTTAATTGGGTTCGGACAGTTTAAGATAGAGTAGAGGACAATCACATGATTAAAAATACTTCTTAGCAGATAAGGGAAATTTTCAAATCAAATTTAATACATAAATTATTAGACTTTAATAAAACGTTCGTATGATTTGTTATGTATTTGCTGTCTGATTAGGACTGTTCTTTCCTAAAAGAAGCGCTCGGCGATGGCGTAAAAAACGTTCTGTAAAGTACAACACCTGATTGGAGTACATGATTATATTATTTTATAAAAGCGAAATTGTAGAGGTTATGGAGTCAATAAGCATATCGAATTTGCCAATTAAGCAATAACAGTTATCCAATGCCTATGATTGATTATTTTAATAAGGTAGTATAAATACATGTAAATAGGAATTTTAAAGCACTACCCGTCCCCTTGTTAAGAGCTTCCGTTTCTGACATTCTTTTCTTTTATTAACTATTTTTGTGCACGCATTTTCTCGGAAATGGCTCAAATTCTGTTACACGGCCCCGATAAGAAGACCCCTAAAATTTCTTTCTCAAATATATCAATCAAGAGCTGTCTAAAATTTCAAACACTGGTTGCATGAATAACATTTAGGTTATTTTGTGCAAATTATATATGCATGAAATGACAATTTTCCTGTAACGTAACAAAAATTACACAGAGTGAAATCTAAAAGTTTCTAAATTTATCATTGAAATTAATATTTTTAGACGACCCATGCAGTAAGTTTCTCTAGCCGAGTCTTTCGTTCAACAGCGCATCGATTGAACATTTCAGCTTGGTTTGCAACAAGAGGGTGAAACGACAATGATATATGAAAGATTTGGCTAAAAGGAGTTTAAAAGTTATGGATACAAAATACAAGTGCGATTATATCTTGTAGGAGAAAAAAAAAATCTGCGTTTGCCATAAATACAAAATTTTATCATGATAATATTTTAACATTTAGATCCGCTGAATATTTCCATTTCTCCTCATTGTTTGGGGCCCGATTTGAAATTATAACGTTTCGAGGTATAATGAGGGGATGACAAACGATATCGGCAGTCTTACTCCCGCAGTTTTCTGAATCACGGCCTGAAAAAAAATGGGGTTAACTGGTAAACTAATTATGGGGAAAAATGCGTATCTGTTTATAACAAGATTTAACCGTATAAACTGAAATAAGTTGCCACTTTGCATCTATATTCACAGTTGTTTAAATCAATAGCAACGACAGAAAAATTGGTCGATAATTGAGAATTAAGTATCTAGCAGAAGGCCAATCGATCGATAAGTGGCCGGACTACGGGAGATAACTCTTACTAATTATAAGCAGTCGGGGTTTTTTTCATCGCGGCGGTGTACAGAATAGACAGGATCCGGATTTCACAACACTTTTTAAACAAAAATGTTAGGAAATTGTCAAGGGCTGAAAATTGTCGCCGGATTGGACAGCATGCCGGAATACACAATATCCGGATTCAACGAGTTTCAACATGTACATTATTTTTCATTGAAATATGGTTTAATTGTCAAAAATTCAAAATCACTTTAAACAAAATTTAAAGTTTTGAGTCGATCTCAACTGCTATATATCCAAGGAATCTATTGATTTCATCATGTGTTACGTAATTAGGTTTCTAGGGGTCTAACGTCCAAAATTTGATCACCCATATACATGTATCATTTGATATTTTTGATTTTTCATTCGATATACAAAAAAAGAGGGCTTGCCTCTCACAGTAAGGGACCAGAGGGCTCTTAAGTCTCTACTGAGAGATATTTTGTGAAAGACCATAAAAGCAGATATGTTATCTTATAGTTATGTATCCAAGCAATTTAATGGTTTTACCATGCAGTACATAATAAGAGGTTTTCAGAGGTCAAATGTCCGAAAAAATTAATTACCCATATATCAGAAAGGAAAAATCTTTGAAAATGCAGTACAGAAGCAAAGATGCTCAAAATGATGCACAAAACAATATTCAACCTTAAAAAATGTTGTTAAACGGCCCTTAAAAGGAGATAAGGGATCGGTCCCAAAAACTTTCTTTCACATATATCTCAGGAACGGTAATGAATTTCTAAACACTTGTTGAACAAAATGTGTTTAAAATTAGACGATCTTTCATTTGATATTAAGAAAAATGGACTGTCTCCCTAAATTTGGGATCAAGATGGACCTAAAGTCTCTCATCTAAATAGTCATTTACTGAGTCATGTTTTGTAATAGGTCATTAAAGCAAAATTAGGTATACGTCTATATATCCTAACACTATAATTATTTTCTCTTGCGCTACCTAGCGACGGATTTTAGGGGCCAGAGGTAAAAAAGTTTTATCTTTTCTATCTCAATTGGAAGAAATGCTAGTATTTAAAAAAGCAACTTAAGAGAACTTATAAAAAGCATTACAGGAAAACATTAGTGCTCAACTCCTGTTTCCAGATAATGTTTTGTTGTCGAAAGTTAAAGTCGATAACGTCATATCACTTTCTAAAAATTGGACGGAAGACCTCCTCGTTGCTCGCAACGAGATCGTGTCTAGTTATTATTATTTTTCTTCCTTTTTTGTGCATGCGATTTCTCAGGAACGACTCGGCCGATCTCCATCAAAATTTAAGATGTGATACATATTGGTCTGAACTTGATAGCAAATTTTTTGCATTGATAACGTCACATCCGTTTTTGCGATATTGACGTTTTGACGATTTTTTTATGGGTATTTTGTCTGCGGCAGTTCTCCTAAAGTATAAACGCTATTGCGCTCACATTTCTACAGTTGGTAGAGGAAAGATTGAAGTTTTGCATGGTTGTTGTTTCACATGTCTAGCACTACATGCGCCAAAGCTCGGTAGGGCACGAAAATTAAGATATGAAAAGCGTCGTCAATTTTCGTGCTTTTCCTCTTTTATCTCTTTTCTAGAAAATATTTTGTTAAAACATGTAATGTAAAATTAGTTTGAATTTACAAGACCTTTCAGCTGATATCAGGAAAAAGGGGCTGGCCCCTCAAATTAGGGACCTAGAGGGCTCTAAAGTATTGTGCCCAAAGCTCTTCACCGAGGGATATTTTGTAATAAATTATAGAAGCAAATATGTTCATCTTACAGTTATGAAGCCCAACAGTATATTGATTTTCTCATGTGTTATGTAATTAGGGGTTTTTAGGGGTCAAAAGTCCAAAACTTTGATCACCTATATCTCAAAAAGGAGAAATATTTTGAAATGCAGTATAAAAGAAAAGATTCTTAAAATGAGGTACTTAACAACATGCAACATTCAAAATTTGGTTCAGCGGCCCCAATAAGGAGATAAGGGACCGGCCCCTAAAACATTCTTTCTCAGATATCTCAAGAATGGTAACAAATTTCCAAACAATTGTTGAACAAAATGTCTTTAACATCAAATAACTTTTCATTTAAAAGGTTTCCAAGAAAAAGGTACTGGCCCCTATTACTGGATATTTCAATTTGAACCATTTATTTCAACCCAGTACCATTCTTGATTTTTGTACCAATGACCAGACCAATTCGTTTATTTTTAAGCGAGTTATGAGTTTTGGGGCATTTGAGTTTCGATTTTCGTGCTTGACATGTACTGTAGAAAAAAATTCTATCTCCCGAGCCCTTCACTCAATCCTAATGAAATTTTGTGTAAATGTACCTCAGACCTTATTTTTACTGTCTGCCAAATATGCAGCGGATTGAACAATTAAAAAGAAATTCCTAAGACCAAGCGGCGGGTATAGCCAGTACGGGGACTTAAAATTTACACAGTTCTAGGGATGTAAGCAGCCGCGTACTATTTCTGTTGCATGTATATTTCTTGTTTATATTTCTTGTCTGTATCTACGATAGCGTGTGAACTACTTATGGATGTTCGAACTGTGGAAATTGCTGTCATCAAATTTTTACCGAATAAATTTACGTGATACTGACTTCGTTATTTCTACATTTATAAAGATTTTTTATCAATCCTGTTGAAATAAAACAGTCAAACACAATAGTAAACGACACGAAAAAATAAATCACAACACTGAAATACATGTGCAAAATGCATCATTCATTGTTTTAGGACTTTACTTCCCCTAAATGTCGCTAACCGAATCCAAGATCCACACCTCAAAATTCTACTTTCGATTTATTTACGACAAAAATCAAGATCGGGTCTTTTCACCCCCCTCCAGACACAAACACGCATCAATATTTTAAATGACCTCGCACTGTTACCAAACATGTGTAGTCAGACATCTCACACGTTGTTTTTCATCTCATACAAAAATTTAGCTCCTGTCCCGAGCGGAAACGCCCAAAATTCAAAAAAAAATTCGGGCATTATTTCGCGTCAGCCATGTTTTGACGTGAACCTTCGCTCAAATACTGTTATGACACCTGCAAAGGCTGTGTGTTCTAATCTCGCCGGAGCCAATGTCTTCTTTTCTTTTTTTTTTGATTTTTTTAAACTAAAATATTCAACATAAAGGGGTTGTTGGTCTGTAGTACAAGTTGAAAATACTCTTCCATTAAGATTAAGACAAATACAGTCTTTAATTATTAGGGTCTTCCGTCTTCAGCGGAAAACCCTTCTTTTATTCTATTGTTTCTTATTCACTTTTCTTATTATTAAGGTCTTCCGTTTCCAACGTTATTCTTCGGTTTTTCCCCTATTATTAAGGTCTTCCGTTGATGTACTTAACAACATGCAACCTTCAAATTGTAATTCAGCGGCCCAAATAAGGAGATAAGGGCCCGGTCCCTAAAAATTTGTTCTCAGATATCTCATAAACAGTAACGAATTTCTGTTGATCAACCAGTCTTTAAAATTAAATAACCTTTCATTTGATACTAAGAAAATGGGGCTGGCTCTATATATTATAGACTCAAAGGGCTTTAAAATCTGATATCTATAGCTCATCGCCGAAGGATATTTTGAAATGGACTATAGAAGCAAATATGATTATCTTGCAGTTATAAAGTCCAACAGCATAACGATTTTCTCAAGTGTTACATAATTAGGGTTTTTTTGGGTGCAAAATTCAAAACTTTGATCACCTATACCTCCAAAAGGAATAATATTTTAAAATGCGGTATTAAAAAAGAGATGCTCAAAATGATATACTTAACATAATCCAACCTTCAAAATTTAGTTCAGTAGCCTTAATGTGGAGATAACGGACCGTCCCCTAAAACGTTTTTTCTCAGATATCTCACGAACAGTAACGAATTTCCTAAAAACTGTTGAGCGAAATTTCTTTAAAATTAAATGACCTTTCATTTGATACCACGAAAAAGGGGATTGCCCCATATATTAAGGACTTAGAGGGCTCTAAAATCTTTTATCTCTAGCTCTTTACCGAGGGATATTTTGTGATAAATTATAGAAGCAAATATGATTATCTTTCAGTTATGATGCACGACAGCATAACAATTGTTACATGTGTTACGTAATTAGGGGTTTTAAGGGGTCAAAATCCAAAACTTTGATCACCTATATCTCCAAAATTAAAAATATTTTGAAAAGCAGTATAGAAGAACAGATGCTCAAAAAATGAACCTAAAATCATGCAACCTTCAAAATTTGGTTTAGTGGCCTTAATATGGAGATAAGTGACCTGCCCCTAAAAATTTTTTTCTCAGATATCTCAAAAACAGTAACGAATTTCTAAACAATTGTTGAACAAAGTGTCTTTAAAATTAAATGACATTTCATTTGATACCACGAAAAAAGGGCTGGTCCCTAATATTAGGGACCTAAAGAGCTCTAAAGTGTTTTTCTCTAGCCTTTTACTGAGGTATATTTTGTAATGTATTATGGAAGCAAATATATTTATTTTACAACCTAATCTTGCAACCTTCAAACTTTGGCCCCAATAAGGAGAAAATGGACCGGCCCCTAAAACGTTTTTCTTAGATATCTCAAGAATGGTGACAAATTTGTTAACACTTGTTGAACAAAGCTCTTACACCTGAAACAAAAAAGCATCATGCCCTTAGAATGTTCACCCTGTTTTTCTATTCTTAAACATGTTTAGTTGTTCACAGGAAAATCAAGATCGAACTGAAATTTTAAAATCAGACGGAAGACCTCCTCGTTGCTCGCAACGAGATCGTGTCTAGTTCTTATTATTCTTTTTTTTTCTTACCGATTTTGTGCAGACGATTTCTCAGAGATGGCTGGATAGATTTCATTCAAATTTTCAAGATTAACGTGTTTTTATCTGAAGGTTATTGTTTTTTATCCATTTCTGAACATACACTTACGGTCGGAAGTTATCGTCCGTTTACGATTTTAAAAAGTCAATTTTTCGGCAACGTTTCTCAAGAACGAGAAAAGATAAAGGGCTGAAATTTTTAGAGAAGATAGATCTACCGTTTTTCTGGTGCAACACACTCACCAAAATGTCCGCCGTCACTTCCTGTCGTTTTTGGAAGAAAATTTCAAAAATTTATTTTTTCGACTTTTTTATTTTTTAAAATTTTTTTTTGAAATTTTTACACCTTACTGTAACCCTCTTACAGGTTCAGAATATGTAATTTGTTTTAAAATCCATTAAGGCATTCTCGAGAAATTAGGCGTCAAAGTTCTGAAGCGAGAGTCCGAGTAGGGTTCAAGCCCCTAGTGCCGCAATTTTTAGGGTCTTCCGTCTTCAGCGGAAGACCCTTCTATTATTCTTCGGTTTCTTTTTCACTTTTCTTATTAGGGTTTTCCGTTTTTCAACGGAAAACCCTTCTGTTATTCTACTGTTTCTTATTATTATTTTTTTTTTTTATCCGCAAATTTTGTGTAGGCCATTTCTCGTACATTTGTTGTCTGATTGTTATGAAACTTTCAGGGTATGTAGACAATGTTAATATCTCGGGACGTTTTTTTCAAATTTTTAAAATTCACTTCCGGTTATGAGTTATTGCCCTTTAATTGAAAATTGGGGGGTCTTTTGTCCAGAGTTGATTTCGGGAACTACAAAAGATAGTTGCATGAAATTTAGCAGGATTGTTGGTAACATTTTATAGTTTTGCTGGCATGAAAATTTTGGCAAAATGTTTTTTAGTTTTTAAGCTATTTGCCGGTAAAGTTTAAGGTTTTGGGGGGTCTGAAATTTTGTTGCTTTTTGTATAATAACCTTTAAACTAAAAATAATTTGTTAATACATATAGAACAAAAGTTGTTTAGAATAACGAGAGCTTTCATTTAAAATTAAGAAAAAAGGGCTGGCCCCTGTAATTAGGGGTCAGCAGCTCAAACACGTATTTTTCTAATAGCAAAAATCGTTATCATTTTATGAAAAAAAATTAATTCAGTTATTGTTAATATATTAAATAATGTCATTTGGTATCAAATTTAAAAAGTTCTGTGCCCTATTTTTTTCAAATTTCATAAAACAAATATGTGTGAATCGTAACGTTACATGAACGAGTTAATTTGTCTACATAGACACACAAGCGAACAAATGCCACTTCCAGGCCCAGGCATTTACTGCATTACGTTGTGTTGCGTCTTAGATAAATAGTTGTGATTCAATTTCATTTTTTTCATCTATATCATTTATGAATTCAATGAACACACATTATTTTAACGTTCTATGTGCAACTATTTGTCGGGGCGCCCCTGTTGGTAACCCCCGCGCGCGCGCCGAATGTAAACAGTAACGAACGGCATTGTAGAAAAGAGAGAGCCGTAATGCAGAAGAGAAGTTGTGTATTCTTTCGATGTACAAATGCATTTTCAATTTACTGTGAAACATATGAACATGCACAGGGAACAATACTACATATTTGTTTAAGGAGGATATTTTTCTCGTGTGAATCGTTTACGAGGAAATTCTGACAGCCACACTTCTGTCGACGATCAGCCGTTGATAAGCTACGAGTAATAAAGGAGAAAAGATGGACATTAAAGTGTGTGATTTATGTGGATGTTACTGAAGAAGGTGAGGCTTTTACCATGTTTACTCCTTTTAAAGTTTAAAAAAGTTAAAGTTAAAATTTAGTATATAGTATAGATAGATGTACATGTAAGTAAATGCACACTGTTTGTTTTTGTTATGGTGTGGGTGTTTGTTTACTAACGTGTAATTTTTACATGTTTCATGGATGTTTAGACTCGCTCGAGGTTCATGGGGGACTGGAAAGGGTAACTGAATTTATCTATTTAAAAAAATAACAGATTGTGAATTTTCAACTCAAAATTCAAAGCAGGGTCTAATTAGAAACATATCATATATTCTTGTGCAGAAGACTCCAAATGTAGTCATGAATATCCTGTAGACATAACTTCAAGTAAATAAAATTGTATACTTCAGACTTCAGAGTTAATGTGACGGTCAGACTGGTTTGAATACCGGTGCCAGATACATGTAGCTCAGTTGGTAGAGCACTTGACTAGAGATTCAGAGGGCCAGGTTCGAATCCCAGTTTGTTCCGTCGTTATTTCTCCCATCTTTTACATGATATACATGTATATCAGATATATGACAGATGATTAAGGGTCATCACATGTTTTGCAAGATGCAATAAGTGTTAAAAACCTTTACTTTACAACACAATACATATAAGTGAATATTTATGTTTCTTGTTATTATTTGGTGTGGTTTTCTTGACAGTGTCGCATAAACAATTTACCCGCTCCTAAAACACAAACTTTCTTTTTGTGGATTCAGCTTACCGCTGATTGGCTGCTGTTGCAGCAGACAAATAAGATATGCACGCACAAAACACAATGAACTTATCAGAGAATGAGTTGAGTTTATTTCAACTGTTGGAATTTGGGTTTTTTTTTTTTAAATGTATACTTGTGACAAAACATATATGTGGTACATACAGCTGTAGCTTTATGAAGAAAATTTTGGTTAGACCATATATACCTATCATGCAAGTAAATGATATTTACAAAAAACTTGCAATTTATGGCGCACGAAATATACGCTAGTTTTATAAAGATTGACATACATGTAATGTACCACATTCTGTGAAAAATAATCTATTAAAAATTCTTCATTAAGTTTACTCATACATGTTTTATGCTTATTACACATAGTATTGTTTTTAAAACATGTGATTTATAAGAAAATAAGCAAAAACCCTCGCTAAATTTATTTGCAAAAAAAAACACACAGTAGAATTGATAAAAAATGGTATACCAGAAGCTAATACCAGTACATGTACTTTGACGCTGTTCGGTGGGTAATATTCGTTGTAATTTACGAATTGAAATATTGACTGTTGCACTACAAGTATGGTAATAAACTCTCTCTCTCTCAAACTCTCTCTCTCTCAATTTGATAAGTGTTTATACCTATGAAAATTTTTTAATATTATATTATGACTTGATATGGAAATTTTTGATCTTGTACTGCCTAAATGTTATGTCATGTATTGGGATATGTCATACCTATTACACTGCATGGTCAGTGTATTTTTTCCAGATAAACTATGCATATGTTAATGTAAACACAGCTATTACTAGTACATGTATGTAAACACAGCTAATTATTTTTTTTTTATTTCAGCTCAAAACAGACTCTTGTTACCACATGGCTTTTACCGGTACCTGTTGATTCTTGTGGGTCAGCTCCTGAGATTAACCTGTCACCTCTATCCACATGCATATTCCTTGTGTTCTACAGACTATTTACCGGTAATTCAAATTAAATCCGATAATGCATGAACAATAATGGAACTTGAAGAAACCATCATGCCATGTTGTGGTTTGTGTTTGATAAGAAATTATGAAAACAAAATTAAGGCTGTTTATAAAGAAATTCATAATTGCTGTGAAAATTTGTTTTTCAATAAAAGTATGCAATTATGTTTCCTTTATTTTTTATTTCATAAAGATATTTAGATGTGTTTACATAATTGAAAAATCCCCCCCCCCCATTTAATTGTCTGCATTAAGATTACATGTAGGATATGTAAATGTACATTTGACTTTGAAATAACATCTGCTATGATAATTACTTTTGAAATGAACAAGAAACAACCTATTTCTACCTTTCTAAGGTATATATGCAT
Organism: Magallana hongkongensis; assembly: GCA_015776775.1. NCBI lineage: Eukaryota > Metazoa > Mollusca > Bivalvia > Ostreida > Ostreidae > Magallana > Magallana hongkongensis. The sequence goes on along the minus strand of VIAA01000044.1, from coordinate 568,755 downwards.
AAAAAAAGTAGAAAAACATGTCAAACTTGAAAATTTTTCATGGAAATCAACTCGATCTGTCTCCAGCTACCTGGGTGTGTTTGAATTTAATTTTAATTTAAGGCAGATGTCTAACTTGTAGGTTGTAACTTACTGTTTTAGCATGGTTAGAAGGAGACTAGAAATCAGAATAGATTAGATATTCACTAAATATGATTGTTAGCTTACTTTTTTCATGAAAACAAGAAATCACAAGCAGGACAGCTGTCTATTTGTTAATTAAAATGGTACAAATCATACAATAAACAAATAAAGATCAAATTTTAGAATCATTGATGATTGTTTTCAAATATGTGTGAGAAATTACTCAAGGAAATTGCCACACGTTTCATAAAATTAGGTAAAACATTTCAAACCATGACTTTTTATGAAAATCAAAAGATTGGGGGGTGGGGGGTATACATGTAAGGGTATTTCTAAGTGATGTGAAGCTTTTATCATGATTATATCATGTAGGCGTATGTTGTATTGAATAAGGTTTCTTTTTAAAGGTGGTTGAACAAAAGTTGACCTCTAAAAGGTCAGGTAAAGATGTTTTACTATGGAGAATCCTGTAAATCTGTGTTTACTAAAGGAAATTGGAAATGGTGGGTTCACTTAAATGGCCATATTTTTATTAAACCTCAATGGAATTGGCAATATGTGGTATTCTTTTTCTCAGAATTGCATTAGCTTTCTTAGTCTTTTCATAAAAATGTTAGTGTACTAAGTTAAAGGTACAAGGAACAGTTTCGGATAAAGTACCGTCAATATTTTTGTAAAATTGAGAGTGACTGTACTTGAAGGTTTATCATTGTTGCGTAGATTCATGAAATGAATTTTAATGATTATCAATAGTTAGAGGGATGTCTCTTGTTGGAATTGGTAAGCAATATTAAGGCCCCTAATTTTAAGTACATGAGAAGCAGAAATAAATTGTGAAACTTGCGGCTATGACAGATATGTTGACTTTACAGTGAAATTGAAGGTTACAAACGGGAGGTTATATAACATGAAATGTAGGTGGATGGGATATTATATGCCTATTTAGTATTTACTGGGTATGAGGACAATAGCAAGTTTATTGTCCCCAAAGACAGCAACTATTTAATGAGGCAAAGCCAAGGGAAATAGTTGCTGTGGAGTGGGACAATAAACTTGCTATTGTCCGAATAGTCAGTTAATTGGTATTTCATTATACAGAAGAAAACTTTATTTGTCAGCGATGCAGAATTTCTTGATGATAAACAAATTAGAGTTAAATCAAACTTTGTATTTAATGCGGCGATCTTATTAGGTCAGAGGTGTTCCGAGTTTAAGGTGATATGGGACATTTCCATGTTGTGACGTATTGTTTATCGAAATAAAAAATAAAATAAAGTGTAATTATATAAGTACATGTAGTTTCTTTTCAAAAATGGTCACCTAACTCCTTAGCACAGTGGGTTAGAGGGTTACTAGGAACCTGTAAGTCATGAGTTCGAATCCCGCTGGGGTTTTTACAATTTTTACCTTTTCAAATATTTTTAAAAGCTATTTTTTGGTTAAATATTGTAAAATTTGAAAATTCTAAACCAGTAAAAAATTTTCAATTATATAGTACTTTAATCCACATTAATATCGACAGATGTCCCATACTACCTTAAAAAGGAGGGAAATCAAATTTTGCTGATGAATGGTTTTGATGACTATTCACCATGGGCAGATAGCATGGATACTATTTTAAATTAGATAAAATGGCATGTTTATGCGGGCGCCTTCTAGTGATCAATTTGTCCGTCTGTCCATCCGAGATGGCTTGACAGGAGCATAGCTTCTCTCCCCTTGGCCCAATCTGGCTCATACCTCATCCACAGGGTTCCTTTGGTTGAAGGATGTGCAGTGACCTTGAACCATGTTTTTAGGTACAAGGTTAAGGTCATAGCAGAATTATATATATAAAATCCTTGCCTGGGGCATATCTTTTTTCCCTTTGGTCCAATCTGGCTAATACTCACAGAGTGTCTCAATGGTTAAACGATGTGCAGTGACCTTGCATGAAATTTCTAGGTAACGGGTGAAGATCATATCGGATCATGCAAAAATCCTTTTTTGAGAGCATATATAATTTCTACTAACCCCTATTTGGCTCAGACCTCACATAAGCAGAGCGTTTGAGTAAAGGGTGAAAGGGTGTGTAGTGACCTTGAACCTATTTTCAGTGAAAAGAAACTGTGAAGGTCATAGCAGAATTATATTTTTAAAAATCCTTGTCCGGAGTATATCTTCTCTCCCTTTGCTCCATTCAGCCTCATACTTCACCCACATGATGCCTTTGATCAAAATATATGCAATGACCTCGAATGATATTTGTAGATGAAGAGTCAAGGTCATATCAGATCACACAAAAATCCATATTTTAAGAGCATAGATATACTCTCCTTTTAGCCCCTATTTGGCTAATATTTTACCTTTACAGAGTTTATTGGTTAATGGCGTGCAGTGACCTTGAACGAAGTCTGTCAATGTGAAGCCAAGGTCATAGCAGATCTTTTTAAAATTAGTTTTAGACAGTAGATTATTTTCCAAATATGCTTAATCTTGGTCAGATTGAACAAAAATGCATGTATGTTAGGGGGAATGAAATTGAACTAAAAGTTCTATGCCAGCTGGAAAAATTGCAAGTTATAGGTCAAGGTCAAAGCAGAATTCTCTGAAATAACATAAGCGGGGCCCTTTGAAATGTTCACCATTTCAATGTTGTCTGGTTCATAGTAATTTTACATAAAAAATATTCACAGAGGTACAGTAAAGTAAACTTAACATCGATAAGTTTCTGACAATTAATGACGCAACGAGCACACAGTACGAAAGGTCAACCCTTTGAAAAGCAGTGAAGAGAAAAAGTTGCTCAGAATTATGTTTTAAACAAAATTGATTTTTTACGTAAATTTTAATTTTGCATTCTGGGTTAAGAAAAAAGATGTTAGTTCAAGGTAAAGTAAACTTGTAGTCTGGTACCCTTCCCACAATTCCGTTCGCGCACTCTCTACAATGTAGAGAGTGCGCGAACGGAATTGTGGGAAGGGTACCAGACTATGTAAACTTGTTCCTAAAATGAAGTCAAATTTGTTAAGTCGTACTTAAACACATTGGTTTTTTTTTGTTAAGTCGTTCTTGAAATGGATAAGGGTTTTTGGTTAAGTCGTACTTAAAAACATTCGGATTATGTTAAAGGGACTTGGACACGATTTAAGATCAAAATTTTTATTTTTATTTTTTTATGTATAAAATGGTTTACTGGTGCATTTTAAATAATTGACCAAAATATTGAATGTTAAAGTCAAGCTACAAGCGAGATACAGAGGTAAGAATTGGTTGTTATATAAACAAAGCTCGAGTCTTATAGTTGTTTACAAAAAATGTAATGAAGAGAATTATCATTTCTTTGACAAAATGACAAGTAAGAACAATTTAAACTAATTCAGTATCTTCATAAATACTATTATCAACAAAAGAAAGATACATTTGATTGAAACTTACGCCAATACAACACATATGTAAAAAATGACAATATTCGAGTTGTTTACAAAACATAGAATTATGAACTCTCTATCTTGGTTATAACTTGATATTTGACTTTCAAATTTTGACATAGCATTTTAAACCTCTATATTTATCAGTATAAACATTGAAAATGGAAAAATAAAATTTGAAAATTTTAAGTCAAATCGTGTCCAAGTCCCTTTAAGTTGTACCAAGAATCATTCGATTTTTTTTTATCTTTTTGTACTTAGGTTTCTTTGTTACTAGATAAAGAACTCTGCTTCTTAGACGTACTTCTAGTGTTGCTTTCGACATTAGCGGAAAACCCACTCGTTGCTTTGCAACGAGCTTTGCTCTAGTTATTATTATTATTATTAGGGTCTTCCGTTTCCAACGGAAGACCCTCTTGTTATTCTACGGTTTCTTTTTCTTTATTCTTATTATTCTTTTTTTTCTTTTTCTGACTTTTTTGGAGCGTTATTTCTCAAAAACTACCCAACCGATTTGCACAAAATTTTTAGGAGTCATAGAACATCATCGTCGCTACATATTAATAAATTTTCGCATGATGACGTCACTTCCGGTTTCAGATATAGACGATTTTGTAAATTTTTAAGGGTCATTTTGTCCACGTATCTCCTCCGAAACTAATCAAGATAGAAGCCTGAAATTTTCAGGTGTTGTAGATGAATGTCTGTAGATGTACCCCCATGCTTCCAATTATGAAAATTGCTCAAGGCCTCGAAGCTCGCCTGAACCTGAAAAATAGCACCAAATTTTTCCACGAAATTTTTGCACATTTTCTGTAATACCTTTCGATGTGCACATAATTTGTTAAAACATGTAATGCAAAAGTTGTTTCAATTTTCACGAGCTTTCCTTTGATATCAAGAAAAAGGGGCTGACCCCTCAAATTAGGGGCCAAGAGGGCTCTAAAGTCTTCTTACAATAACTCTTTACTGAACAATAATTTGTTAATAATTATATAAGCAAAAATGTTCATTGTACAGCTGTTTATCTATACAGTATCATACTTAAGTCATATGTTACGTAATTAGGGGTTTAAAGGGGCCAGAAGTTCAAAACTTTGATCAATAATATCTGAAAAAGGAGAAATATTTTTAAAAGCAATGTAGAACAAAATTTGCTTAAAATGGTGTTCTTGTCAATATGCTACCTCGAATGATTTTGTTTATGACCCCATTTAGGAGTTAAAGGGTCGGCCCCTAAAACACATTCGTACAGATATCCCAAGAACGGTTGACATTTCATGAACACTTGTTGAACAAAATATGTTTAAATTAGCGAGACCTTTTATTTGATATCAAGAAAAAGGGGCTGGCCCCACAAATTAGGGACCAAAAGGGCTCTAATGTCTTTTTACAATAACTCTTTACTGAACAATATTTTGTTATTATTTATAGAGGCAAAAATGTTCAGTGTACAGCTGTTCATCTATACAGTACCATACCTAAGTCATATATTACGTAATTAGGGGTTTCAAGGGGCCAGAACTCAAAACTATGATCATTAATATCTGAAAAAGGAGAAATATTTTAAAAAGCAACGTAGAACAAAAGTTGTTCAAAATAATTTTCTGAACAATATAAAACCAAAAATGTTGTTGTTAGTGGCCCCGGTAAGGGGTTAAAGGGTCGGCCCCTAAAACACATTTGTACAGATATCTCGAGAACGGTTTACAATTCATGAACACTTGTAGAACAAAATATGTTTATATTAGCGAGACCTTTTATTTGATATCAAGAAAAAGGGGCTGGCCCCACGAATTAGGGGATACAAGGGCTACTAAGTCTTTCTATGATAACTCTTTTCTGACCAATAATTTGATATTTATTATAAAGCAACAAAGCAGCTTTTATTAAGCTTAATTAAAAACTGAAATCCGTTAGAAAATCAGACGATGCATTACAGAGATATCGGGGTCTAAAAATTGATTTTTCCAGAAATTTTGTTTCCGCGTCCTTGGTTTAAAAAATAGCGTAATGTTTATAGTAAAATTAACTCGTACCAAAAATGATTGTTAAGTCGTGCTTAAAAACATTCGGATTTTTTTAGTTAAGTCGTTCTTGGAATCAAAAAGGTTTTTGTTTGTTCGTACTTAAAATCATTCGGGTTTTGTTAAGTCGTACCAGGAATAATTCGATTGTTTTCATCTTTTTATTTTAGTTCTCTTGTTATTGGTTTAAAAGCTCTGCTTCTTACAGGAACTTCCAGCTTTACTTCCGACATTTACGGAAGACCCACTCGTTGCTTTGCAACGAGCTTTGCTCTAGTTATTATTATTATTATTCTTTTTTTGTCTTACAAATTTTGTGCAGGCGATTTCTCAGAGATGGGACGATCGATTTCTCTCAAATTTTCAGGACTGAAGCCTCGTTATCTGAAATTTATACCGCTGAAACAGATTTTGAAAATTCACTTCCGGTCGGAAGTTATCGTCCGTTTACGATTTTAAAAAGTCAATTTTGTCGCTCAGGTTTTTCAAAAACGAGCAAAGATAGAGAGCTGAGAATTTCAGAGATGATAGATCTATCGATTTCCTGGTGCACCTCGGTATAGAGAATGTTCGCCGTCACTTCCGGTCGTCACCGGAAGCAAAATTAAAAAATGAAAATTTTCAACTTTTTATTTTTATATATTTTTTCCAATAAGATGAAAGTGACCCTTTTACTGATTCAGAATATGTAATTTGTTTCAAAATCGATCAAGGCGTTCTCGAGAAATTAAGCGTCAAAGTCCTGAAGCGAGAGTCCGAGTAGCTCAGTCGATATAGTCGTGGACATGGCCCAGGCGACCCGGGTTCAAGCCTCGAGTGCCGCAAAAATTTTTTTCATTTTGTTTGCTTAGATCAACGATTTTATCTTTGAATTGATAAGTTTAATCTAATCTATTCAAAAATCGGACGGAAGACCCACTCGTTGCTCGCAACGAGATCGAATCTAGTTTTTTTTACTATTGTTCGCTTAGATCAACGGTTTTATCGTTGAATTGATAAGTTTGATCAAATCTATTCAAAAATCGGACGGAAAACCTACTCGTTGCTCGCAACGAGATCGAATCTAGTGATTATTTTTTTAGGGTCTTCCGTTTTCAACGGAAGACCCTCTTGTTATTCTATTGTTTTTTTAGGGTTTTCCGTTTTTCAACGGAAAACCCTTCTGTTATTCTACTGTTTCTTCTTATTATTATTTTTTTCCCCGCAAATTTTATGCACGAGATTTCTCGAACATTTTTTGTCTGATTGCTATGAAACTTTCAGGGTATGTAGATGATATTAATATCTCTAGACGTTTTTTTCAAATTTTTAAAATTCACTTCCGGTTATGAGTTATTGCCCTTTAATTGAAAATTGGGGGGTCTTTTGTCCAGAGTTGATCTCGGGAACTACAGATGATAGATGCATGAAATTTGGCGAAATTGTCGGTAACATTTTATAGCTTTGCTGGCATGAAAATTTTGGTAATTTCAGTGTTAGTTTTTGAGCTATTTGTCGCCAAAGTTTAAGATTTTTTCGGGGCTGAAATTTTGTTGCTTTTTGTATTATAACCTTTAAACTAAAAATATTTTGTTAATACATATAGAACAAAAGTTGTTTAGAATAACAAGAGCTTTCATTTAAAATTAAGAAAAAAAGGGCTGGCCCCTATAATTAGGGGTCAGCAGCTCAAACACGTATTTTTCTGATAGCAAAAATCGTTATCATTTTATGAAAAAAAATTAATTCAGTTATTGTTAATATATTAAATAATGTCATTTGGTATCAAATTAAACAAGTTCTGTGCTATATTTTTTTATCAAATTCATAAAACAAATATGTGAGAATCGTACATGAACGAGTTAATATGTCTACATAGACACACAAGCGAACAAATGCCACATTAAGGCCCAGGCATTTACTGCATTACGTTGTGTTGCGTCTTAGATAAATTGTTGTGATTCAATTTCATTTTTTTCATCTATATCATTTATGAATTCAATGAACACACATTATTTAAACGTTCTATGTGCAACTATTTGTCGGGGCGCCCTGTTTGTAACCCCCGCGCGCGCGCCGAATGTAAACAGTAACGAACGGCATTGTAGAAAAGAGAGAGCCGTAATGCAGAAGAGAAGTTGTGTATTCTTTCGGTGTACACATGCATTTTCAATTTGCTGTGAAACATATGAACATGCACAGGGAACAATACTACATATTTGTTTAAGGAGGATATTTTTCTCGTGTGAATCGTTTACGAGGAAATTCTGACAGCCACACTTCTGTCGGCGATCAGCCGTTGATATTAAAGCTACGAGTAATAACGGAGAAAAGATGGACATTAAAGTGTGTGATTTATGTGGATGTTACTGAAGAAGGTGAGGCTTTTACTCCTTTTAAAGTTTCTTGTTAACTGGTTAAAATTTAGTATATAGTATAGATGTACATGTAAGTACGTGCACACTGTTAGATGTTTTTGTTATGGTGTGGGTGTTTGTTTACTAACGTGTAATTTTTACATGTTTCATGGATGTTTAGACTCGCTCGAGGTTCATGGGGGACTGGAAAGGGTAACTGAATTTATCTATTTAAAAAAATAACAGATTGTGAATTTTCAACTCAAAATTCAAAGCAGGGTCTAATTAGAAACATATCATATATTCTTGTGCAGAAGACTCCAAATGTAGTCATGAATACCCTGTAGACATAACTTCAAGTAAATAAAATTGTATACTTCAGACTTCAGAGTTAAAACATATGACTTTAATATCTTTTTGATGCCGATCATTGTATCATTAAAGAGGTTTAGCAGACCAACGGGTACCCGGTACATGTACTTGTACATGTAGGTTACAAGTTAGAACTATGCCTACCATTCTACCAGTTCACATAATTTTTCTTGTTTAGCAGTTATGATGTGTACTTAAATTGTCCTTGTTAATGTTTTAAATGTAATTTTTTATTCTCTTTTTTTAATCTGACTACTGGCAGTATAGGCGTGCGAGCAGTTCTCGCCGAGGACCATTTCTCGCTGGTGCACTGTTACATCATAATTTCGTATATAATTTTATGTTGATAAAATGACGTAACAATGCACTGGTGAGAAATGGTACTCGGCGAGAACTGATCGCACGCCATTATTGATTAATTACAGACAAAAACTGAAGGTTGCGAGTGTTATTTTTTATTGAACAACATTGTTTAAAATAATTCTTTATATATGTGACGATCAGACCGGTTTGAATACCAGTGCCAGATAGCTCAGTTAGTAGAGCACCTGACTAGAGATTCAGGGGGCCCAGGTTCAAATCCCGGTTTGTTCTTTCATTATGTCTCCCATCCTGTTACAATATTGGTGTTGTGACCAACCCCTGGAACTAACAGGTTAACTCCTGCCAGGGGTGATCTTCAAGGGTGAAGATCATTTAAGGGGGGAGGAATGTGACGGTCAGACTGGTTTGAATACCGGTGCCAGATACATGTAGCTCAGTTGGTAGAGCACTTGACTAGAGATTCAGAGGGCCAGATTCGAATCCCAGTTTGTTCTGTCGTTATTTCTCCCATCTTTTACATATACATGTATATCAGATATATGACAGATGATTAAGGGTCATCACATGTTTTGCAAGATACAATAAGTGTTAAAAACCTTTACTTTACAACACAGTACATTTAAGTGAATATTTATGTTTCTTGTTATTATTTGGTGTGGTTTTCTTGACAGTGTCGCATAAACAATTTACCCGCTCCTAAAACACAAACTTTCTTTTTGTGGATTCAGCTTACCGCTTACTGGCTGCTGTTGCAGCAGACAAATAAGATATGCACGCACAAAACACAATGAACTTATCAGAGAATGAGTTGAGTTTATTTCAACTATTGGAATTTGGGTATTTTTTAAAAAAATGTATACTTGTGACAAAACATATATGTGGTACATACAGCTGTAGCTTTATGAAGAAAATTTTGGTTAGACCATATATACCTATCATGCAAGTAAATGATATTTACAAAAAACTTGCAATTTATGGTGCACGAAATATACGCTAGTTTTATAAAGATCGATTGACATACATGTAATGTACCACATTCTGTGAAAAATAATCTATTAAAAATTCTTCATTAAGTTTACTCATACATGTTTTATGCTTATTACACATAGTATTGTTTTTAAAACATGTAATTTATAAAAAAATTAACAAAAACCCTCGGTAAATTTATTTGCAAAAAAAACAACACAGTAGAATTGATAAAAAATGGTATACCAGAAGCTAATACCAGTACATGTACTTTGAAGCTGTTCGGTGGGTAATATTCGTTTGTAATTTACGAATTGAAATATTGACTGCTGCACTATAAGTACGGTAATAAACTCTCTCTCTCAAACTCTCTCTCTCTCTCAATTTGATAAGTGTTTATACCTATGAATTTTTTTTAATATTATATTATGACTTGATATGCAAATTTTTGATCTTGTACTGCCTAAATGTTATGTCATGTATTGGGATATGCAAATTTTTGATCTTGTACTGCCTAAATGTTATGTCATGTATTGGGATATGTCATACTTATTACACTGCATGGTCAGTGTATTTTTTCCAGAAATACTATGCATATGTTAATGTAAACACAGCTATTACTAGTACATGTATGTAAACACAGCTAATTATTATTTTTTTATTTCAGCTCAAAACAGACTCTTGTTACCACATGGCTTTTATCGGTACCTGTTGATTCTTGTGGGTCAGCTCCTGAGATTAACCTGTCACCTCTATCCACATGCATATTCCTTGTGTTCTACAGACTATTTACCGGTAATTCAAATTAAATCCGATAATGCATGAACAATAATGGAACTTGAAGAAAGCATCATGCCATGTTGTAGTTTGTGTTTGATAAGAAATTATGAAAACAAAATTAAGGCTGTTTAAAGAAATTCATAATTGCTGTGAACATTTGTTTTTCAATAAAAGTATGCAATTTTGTTTCCTTTATTTTTTATTTCATAAAGATATTTAGATGTGTTTACATAATTGAAACCCCCCCCCCCCCTCTATTTAATTGTCTGCATTAAGATTACATGTAGGATATGTAAATGTACATTTAACTTTGAAATAACATCTGCTGATAATTACTTTTGAAATGAACAAGAAACAACCTATTTCTACCTTTCTAAGGTATATATGCATAAAAAAAGTAGAAAAACATGTCAAATTTGAACATTTTTCATTGAAATCAACTCTGTCTCCAGCTACCTGGGTGTGTTTGAATTTAATTCTAATTTAAGGCAGATGTCTAACTTGTAGGTTGTAACTTACTGTTTTAGCATGGTTAGAAGGAGACTAGAAATCAGAATAGATTAGATATTAACTAAATATGATTGTTAGCTTACTTTTTTCATGAAAACAAGAAATCACAAGCAGGACAGCTGTCTATTTGTTAATTAAAATGGTACAAATCATACAATAAACAAATAAAGATCAAATTTTAGAATCATTGATGATTGTTTTCAAATATGTGTGAGAAATGACTCAATGAAATTGCTACACGTTTCATAAAATTAGGTAAAACATTTCAAACCATGACTTTTTATGAAAATCAAAAGATTGGGGGGGGGGGGGTGTATACATGTACGGGTATTTCTAAGTGATGTGAAGCTTTTATCATGATTATATCATGTAGGCGTATGTTGTATTGAATAAGGTTTCTTTTTAAAGGTGGTTGAACAAAAGTTGACCTCTAAAAGGTCAGGTTAAGATGTTTTACTATGGAGAACCCTGTAATTCTGTGTTTACTAAAGGAAATTGGAAATGGTGGGTTCACTTAAATGGCCATATTTTTATTAAACCTCAATGGAATTGGCAATATGTGGTATTCTTTTTCTCAGAATTGCATTAGCTTTCTTATTCTAAGACAAACCGTCTTTTCATAAAAATGTTAGTGTACTAAGTTAAAGGTACAATGAAGAGTTTCGGATAAAGTACCGTCAATATTTTTGTAAAATTGAGAGTGACTGTACTTGAAGGTTTATCATTGTTGCGTAGATTCATGAAATGAATTTTAATGATTATCAATAGTTAGAGGGATGTCTCTTGTTGGAATTGGTAAGCAATATTAAGGCCCCTAATTTTAAGTACATGAGAAGCAGAAATAAATTGTGAAACTTGTGGCTTTGACAGATATGTTGACTTTACAGTGAAATTGAAGGTTACAAACGGGAGGTTATATAACATGAAATGTAGGTGGATGGGATAATATATACCTATTTAGTATTTACTGGGTATGAGGACAATAGCAAGTTTATTGTCCCCCAAGACAGCAACTATTTAATGAGGCAAAGCCAAGGGAAATAGTTGCTGTGGAGTGGGACAATAAACTTGCTATTGTCCGAATAGTCAGTTAATTGGTAATTCATTATACAGAAGAAAACTTTATTTGTCAGCGATGCAGAATTTCTTGATGATAAACAAATTAGAGTTAAATCAAACTTTGTATTTAATGCAGCGATCTTATTAGGTCAGAGGTGTTCCGACTTTAAGGTGATATGGGACACTTCCATATTGTGACGTATTGTTAATCGAAATAAACAATAAAATAAAGTGTACCCGGTGATTATATAAGTACATGTAGTTCCTTTATAAAAATGGTCACCTAACTCCTTAGCACAGTGGGTTAGAGGGTTTACTAGGAACCTGTAAGTCATGAGTTCGAATCCAGCTGGGGTTTTTACAATTTTTACCTTTTCAAATATTTTTAAAAGCAATTTTTTGGTTAAATATTGTAAAATTTGAAAATTCTAAACCGGTGAAAATTTTTCAATTATATAGTACTTTAATCCACATTAATATCGACAGATGTCCCATACCACCTTAAAAAGGAGGGAAATCAAATTTTGCTGATGAATAGTTTTGATGACTATTCAACATGGGCAGATAGCATGGATACTATTTTAAATTAGATAAAAAGGCATGTTTATGCGGGCGCCTTCTAGTGATCAATTTGTCCGTCTGTCCATCCGAGATGGCTTGACAGGAGCATAGCTTCTCTCCCCTTGGCCCAATCTGGCTCATACCTCATCCACAGGGTTCCTTTGGTTGAAGGATGTGCAGTGACCTTGAACCATGTTTTTAGGTATAAGGTTAAGGTCATAGCAGAATTATATATATAAAATCCTTGTCTGGCTAATACTCACAGAGTGTCTCTATGGTTAAACGATGTGCAGTGACCTTGCATGAAATTTCTAGGTAACGGGTGAAGATCATATCGGATCATGCACAAATCCTTTTTTGAGAGCATATATAATTTCTACTAACCCCTATTTGGCTCAGACATCACATAAGCAGAGCTTTTGAGTAAAGGGTGAAAGGGTGTGTAGTGACCTTGAACCTATTTTTAGTGAAAAGAAACTGTGAATGTCATAGCAGAATTATATTTTTAAAAATCCTTGTCCGGAGTATATCTTCTCTCCCTTTGCTCCATTCAGCCTCATACTTCACCCACATGATGCCTTTGATCAAAATATATGCAATGACCTCTAATGATATTTGTAGATGAAGAGTCAAGGTCATATCAGATCACACAAAAATCCATATTTTAAGAGCATAGATATACTCTCCTTTTAGCCCCTATTTGGCTAATATTTTACCTTTACAGAGTTTATTGGTTAATGGCGTGCAGTGACCTTGAACCAAGTATGTCAATGTGAAGGTCCTAGCAGATCTTTTTAAAATTAGTTTTAGACAGTGGATTATTTTTCCAAATATGCTTAATCTTGGTCAGATTGAACAAAAATGCATGTATGTTAGGGGGAATGAAATTGAATTAAAAGTTCTATGCCAGCTGGAAAAATTTCAAGTTATAGGTCAAGGTCAAAGCAGAATTCTCTGAAATAACATAAGCGGGGCCCTTTGAAATGTTCACCATTTCAATGTTGTCTGGTTCATAGTAATTTTACATAGAAAATATTCACAGAGGTACAGTAAAGTAAACTTTACATCGATAAGTTTCTGACAATTAATGACGCAACGAGCACACAGTACGAAAGGTCATTCAATTTGAAAAGCAGTGAAGAGGAAAATTTGCTCAGAATTATGTTTTAAACAAAATTGATTTTTTACGTAAATTTTAATTTTGCATTCTGGGTTAAGAAAAAAGATGTTAGTTCAAGATAAAGTAAACTTGTACCTAAAATGAAGTCAAATGTGTTAATTCGTACTTAAACACATTGTTTTTTTTGTTAAGTCGTTCTTGAAATGGTTAAGGGTTTTTGGTTAAGTCGTACTTAAAAACATTCGGATTATGTTAAGTTGTACCAAGAATCATTCGATTTTTTTTTTATCTTTTTGTACTTAGGTTTCTTTGTTACTAGATTAAGAACTCTGCTTCTTAGACGTACTTCTAGCGTTGCTTTCGACATTAGCGGAAAACCCACTCGTTGCTTTGCAACGAGCTTTGCTCTAGTTTTATTATTAGGGTCTTCCGTTTCCGACGGAAGACCCTCTTGTTATTCTATTGTTTCTTTTCCTTATTAGGGTCTTCCGTTTCCAACGGAAGACCCTCTTGTTATTCTATTGTTTCTTTTTATTATTATTAGGGTCTTCCGTTTTCCAACGGAAGACCCTTTTGTTTTTCTTCGGTTTCTTTTTATTAGGGTCTTCCGTTTTCAACGGAAGACCCTCTTGTTATTCTATTGTTTTTTTTTATTATTATTAATCTTCTTGTTTTTCCTTCTGACTTCTTTTTTGCTTTATATCTCAAAAACTATTCAACCGATTTGCAAGAAATTTTCAGAGATTATGTTAAATTCTTGTCCCTTGAAGCTTTTACAGTTTCAGTCATTAAATCACTTCCGTTTTCTAGTTACGTCATTTTAAAAATTTTCAAAAAGTGATTTTGTCCAGGACTTTTCTAGTAAACGGTTGTTTATAAAGACTTGAAATTTTCTGTGATTGTAAATGTGCGGATTTACTTATGGCATTTGACCAAAAAAATGTATTTTGTCACTTCCGGTCGAAACCGGAAGTGAAACAAATATTTCGAAAAAATTAATTTTCTGATCAAATCGAAAAAGAATATGTGTTTTGTAGAGGTTATTAAGCTGAATCTAACACTGAAAGCCGTTTTAAAATCGGACGATGAATTACAGAGATATCGGGGTTTAAAAATTGATTTTTCCGGAAATTTTGATTCCGCGGCCTTGGTTTAAAAAATAGCGTAATGTTCAAAGTAAAATTAACTCGTACCATAAATAATTGCTAAGTCGTACCTGAACACATTCGGATTTTTTTTGTTCAGTCGTTCTTAAAATAGGAAAGGTTTTTGTTAAGTCGTACTTAAAATCATTCGTATTTTGTTAAGTCGTACCAGGAATATTCGATTTTTTTTTCATATTTTTATTTTAGTTACTCTTGTTATTGGTTTAAGAGCTCTGCTTCTTACAGGAACTTCCAGCTTTACTTCCGACATTAACGGAAGACCCACTCGTTCCTTTGCAACGAGCTTTGCTCCAGTTATTATTATACTTTTTCTTTTTTTTCTGACTCCTTTTTTGCTTCATAACTCAAAATATTTTCAACCGATTTTAATAAAACTTCCAGAGATTTTAGCAAGTTATCGTCCCTCAAAGATGTTAAAGTTTTAAAGACAACGTCACTTCTGTTTTGACGTTACGTCATTTTTAAAATTTTAAAAAAGTCATTTTGTCCGGGACTTTTCTCAAAAACACTTTAAGGTAGAGGCTTGAAATTTTCAATGATTATGATTTGGTCGATTTACCTCTGTAATGAGGCTTTATAATAAAAATCCGTCACTTCCTGTCGAAACCGGAAGCGAATCAAATTTTTTAAAAAATTCGATTTTTTGCTCAAACAAAAAACGTATAAATATTTTGTAGAGCTTTTTAGGCTGAATCTAATGCTGAAAACCGTTTAAAATTCGGAGGATGCATTACAGAGATATCGGGGTTTAAAAACTGATTTTCCCGGAAATTTTGATGCCGCGTTCTTGGTTTCAAAAATAGTGCAAAATTCACACTGAGAGTAACTTCTACTGTAACAATTCGTACTGATCATAAAACTTTATAAAAAAAACATAAAATTATATGCATATTGTATAGTTTGCAAAGCTAAATACAAAACTTAAATTCGTTTTAAAATCGGATACTGCATTGCAGAGATATCGGGGTTTAAATATTGATTTTTCCGGAAATGTTGATTCCTCGTTATTGGTTTAAAAAATAGTGCAAACTTCCCACTGAAAGTAACTCCCGCTGAAAAGATTTCGTACAGGTCATAAAACCGAACTCGTTTTTTTATATATTTAATCAGAGTGTTTATCGAAACGATTTCCTTACTTCGATCGGTAATTACGTTGTTAGTTTTTATTAGTCTTACTAGTTTTAATCGAAATAATTATCGTACGATTCCCCATGTCAAGTCGCCATGTTTTGACCGCGAACAACAGCTGATAGCGGTGTGTCAGAAGAATGGCCTGCAAGACCGCGATAGTGGAAATTTCAGCTCAACTAACGTATGACAGATTATAAAGGTATGTTTCAATACAGGATATGTCGTATTGACTTTTTCTTTTCAAAGTGTTTGTGCACTTTTCAATCTAATCCGACATTCCTCTGACTCTAACCTCCGCTTTTGACGTGCGTAACAATATAAAAGCGGGCATTTGAGTCTGAGAAATCTCGGGATATTATCTGTCCAATGTATTTTCACGTGTATGTTTTGCACACTACTCTTTTGAATTTCTATTTATTATTATGTTTGTCTTATTTTGTATTGAACAACACACCACACACTGTAAAACAGTGCAATTAAAAGGGGTGGGGTCCAAAGGCACACAAGAGTAGAATGTTGTAATTAGAGTGCATGTTTGCATGATGATAACTTTACCTTAAATATTTGAATATAGCAGATCTTTACCATATCACCTCCACTTAATTTATGAATTATATATAAAGAACTCAGACAGGCTTGTGCTTAATTAAATAAATATATTTGACATGATATATATTCAGTCTAATTAAAATTAGAACTTTTGCCGTTATATATGATTATCGCCTGCGAAAGAGCATGTAAAACAGAGTGCAAGATGAAAAGAACTTTAAGTTCAGATTTTAGGTTATAATGTTCCCTGATATCTATAAAACATTCTTCTCAAGATTTGATTATTTCACAGAACCATTGTAAATTCTTTGAGATTAGTTTATCATTTATATATATTGAATTTTATTGATTCATTTTAGGTAAACTTTACATGCAGAACACATCTACATTGTAAACAATTTTTACAGTAAGACAAATGTATGTAATAATTTTTACTACATGTGCCTCAGATCTCTTTCTCTCTCTCTCTCTCCCTCTCTCTCTCTCATGCTTTTAATCTTGGCAAAGCATCACAGATCAACATCATTTTGTGCATATCTCTATAGTAAAAGAAATCAACAATGCTTTAAATTTCAAAATGAGCATGTATTATCGTGCAGTCCCTCATTTTTTCATCGTGCAACTAAAATCCAAAGTTTTGTAAAATTGTTTATGGAATTTTATACATACTAAACACAATATTCTTTTTAAAACCTGTCATTTATAAGAAAAGAGAAAAAAATCCTCGCTAAAAAAAAAAAAACCCCAGTAGAATTCATTTAATAAAAAATGGTGTAGCAGAAAATTATACGTTGAGGCTGTTCGGATGAAATACTGTAAGTCGTTTTAATTCCACCGTGTTAAAATTTCATGATTTTTACTAAAGTATCAATTGCGATGGTTTTAATTTCATGCTGCTTAAAAATTCAATTGATCAGAATAGAAGCATTTAAATTTCATAATATTTGTTTAAAGTGTTCAAACTTAAATGTTTCTTAGGAAAATCAAAAAATAGGGGGAGGGTATACATGTAAGGGTATTTCTAAGTGATGTGATGCTTTTGTCATGATAATATCATGTATATGTATGTAGTTTTGAATAAGGTTTCTTATTTAGGGAGGTTGAACAACAAATGACCTCTAAAAGATTGGGTTAAGATGCTTTATTTATGGAGAGCCCTATGAATCTGTGTTAAATAGAGGAAAGTGGAAATGCTGGGTTCACTTAGATGGCCATATATTTCTTAATCCTTAATGGAATTGGCAGAATGAGGTATACTTTTTCTCAGAATAGCATAAGCTTTGTAAGTTTAAGACAAGATGACTTTTCAGAGAATGTTAGAGTAAGTTTCAAGACTACATGGTATTTCAGATTTCTCATTTAACTGTAATTTTGAGTGGATTTTGTACCAAAAGTTGTCTATTTTGGGAAAATGGATGATTTTGTTGGTTATATATGTCATTACATGATTTATTAGCTATAATATACAAGGGAAGTAACGGTAAATCAATGTGTAGAATGACCACCACTAGAGTAAATTGGCATAGAAAGTAGGTATTTCCTATCCTGATGACAATTAATAGGCTTAAGTTAATTACCGAGATAAGAATTAATACTGTTAAAGAGTTTTGATCAATTGAATTATTTAAATTATAAATTTGCAGCAATTTTGCTGTCTGATTTCATGAAATACATGTAACATTAAGCAACCTGACTTATATAACTCAATTTTTTTTAAAACAGCATATTTTTCTTTCAAATAAAATTAACATGTAGACAAATGCAGTTATCAACTTGAGTAAAAAAACTCAAGTTTTTGCTCCTTCCTATCCAAAAGTGATATTTTAGATATATATATTTACAGAATTCAAAAAGCCACCCCCTCTTTCCAATTGCCTCCATTACCATTACATGTTGGACATGTAAATGTACATTTGACCTTGAAATAACATCTGCTATAATAATTACTCTCGAAATGATCAAGAAACAACATATTTTTACCCTTTTATTGTATATATGCATCAAAAATGTAGGAAAACATGTAAAATTTGAACATTTATCATGGAATTCTCATCCGTCCCCAGGTACCCGGTTGTGTTTGAATTTCATTTTAATTAAGAGCAGACATCACACTTGTAGGTCTTACTATTTTAGTAAAGTTTAAAGGAGACTAAAAACCAGAATAAATAAGATATTCACTAAATATGATTATAAGCTTACTGTTTCATGAAAACAAGAAATCACATGTATGGCGGCATGTCTTTTTGTGAAAAAAAATGTTACATTTCATCCATTTATCAAGAAAAGATCAATTTTCAATATCAGTGATGGTTGTTTTCAAATATGTGTGAGAAATGATTCAAGAGAATTGCCACATATATTAGGTTAAAGTGTTCAAACTAATGCTTCTTAGGAAAATCAAAAAATAGGGGGAGGGTATACATGTAAGGGTATTTCTAAGTGATGTGATGCTTTTGTCATGATAATATCATGTATATGTATGTAGTTTTGAATAAGGTTTCTTATTTAGGGAGGTTGAACAACAGTTGACCTCTAAAGATGCTTTATTTATGGAGAGCCCTATGAATCTGTGTTAAATAGAGGAAAGTGGAAATGCTGGGTTCACTTAAATGGCCATATTTTTCTTAATCCTTAATGGAATTGGCAAAATGAGGTATACTTTTTCTCAGAATAGCATAAGCTTTGTAAGTGTAAGACAAGATGACTTTTCAGAGAATGTTATGGTAAGTTAAAGGTAGCAAGGGACAGTTTCGGATAAAGTACCCATCAATATTTTTGTAAAATTGAGAGTTGCTGTACTTGAAGGCTTATGAGTGTTGCTAAAATTCATGAAATGATTTTTAATGATTATCATTAGTAAGAGGGATATCTTTTGTTGAAATTGATATTCAATATGTAGGCCCCATATGTTAGGTACATGAGATTCAAAAGTAAAATGCAAAACCTGTGGCTATGACTGTTGTGTTGACTTTAGACAGTGAAAATGCAAGTTACAGACGGGAAGGTAAATAACACGAAAATTAGGTGGATGGGGCATTATAAACTATACACCGGTAAGTTTCTGACATGTGATGGTGCAACATGCACATGGTACGGAAGGTCAACCCTTTGCAGGGAATTGGCTGAGGGAGGTCTAAAAAGCTGAAAAATCATGAAAAATTATAGCAAAATATGGAAGGGTCAAAATCTCATAAAAACCAGTATGTAGAAAATTTTACAGGTTTTGACTAGTAATTTTATTCAGAAATTGGTGATTGGCCTTATAAAGAGTGAATTAAAGATATTTGTGCTGAATGGGAACTGAGGAAATTCTAGTTACAGGGTTCCGAAGACACACGTCCCCAGGCTACAATGAAATGTATAAAAAAAACTGTCCTGTGCCATCTAATGTCATGTATCGGGATATGTCACACTAATTACACTGCATGGTCAGTGTATTTTTTTTTCAGAAATACTATGCATATAATACCGGTACATGTATTAACACAGCTTATTGATTTTTTAAAGTTCAGATATTGGTGGCCACATGGTTTTTACCTGTTGATTCTTTTCAGCTCTTGGGGTTAACCTGTCACCTCTACCCACATGCATATTCTTTAATGTGTTCTACAGACTATTTACCAGTAATTCAAATTAAATCGGATAATTCATGAACAGTTACTGTAATGGAACTTTAAGAAAGCATCATGCCTTGTTGTGGTTTGTGTTTGATAAGAAATTACAACAAACAAAATTATGGCTGTTTAAAGTAATTTACAATTGTTAGCTGTGAAAATTTGTTTTTCAATAAAAGTATGCAATTATGTTTCCTTTATTTTGTTTTTAGCTCACCTGAGCCAAAGGCTCAAGTGAGCTTTTCTGATCACAATTTGTCGTTGTTGTAAACTTTTCATATTTTCATCTTGGGCGGATTTCAACCAAATTTGGCACTAAGCACCACTAGGTGAAGGGGATTCAAGTTTGTTCAAATGAAGTGCCACGCCCTCTTTAAAGGGGAGATAATTGAGAATTATTGAAAATTTGTTGGTATTTTTCAAAAATCTTCTTCTCATAAACTATTCGGGCTGAAAAGCTTAAACTTGTGTGGAGGCATCCTCATGTGGTGTAGATTCAAGTTTGTTCAAATCATGGTCCCCGGGGGTAGGGAGGGGCCACAAGAGGGGGATCAAGTTTTACATAGGAATATATAGAGAAAATCTTTGAAAATCTTCTTCTCAAAAACTATTAGGCCAGATAAGCTCAAATTACATATGTAAAGTGGAAGCATCCTCAGGTAGTGTAGATTCAAGTTTGTTCAAATCATAGTCCCAGGTGGTATGGTGGGGCCACAAGAGGGGAATGGATTTTTACATAGGAATATATAGAGAAAATCTTTAAAAATCTTTTCTCAGAAACTAATCAGCCAGGAAAGCTGAAACTTATGTGGAAGCATCTTCAGGTAGTGTAGATACAAAGTTGTGAAAATCATGACCCCAGGGGTAGGTTTGGGCCACAGTGGGTGGGGGGGGGTCAAAGTTTAACATAGGAATATATAGAGTAAATATTTTAAAATCTTCTTATCAGAAACTAATCAGACAGATGATTCTTTATAATTGTTAAGACTTTGGCCCCAGGACAGTTCTTTGGCCTCACAAGAAGGTTCAGAGTTTGATGTAGGTTTATATCCCATATATAAACTTTTGTTAAGGATCTTTTTGAGAACTGCAATACTCAACATGCGATATGACTATAAAATCAATATAAAATCATCCTTTTAGAAAAGGAACTAATGATTATAAACATAAGAATATTTATGGGGAAAGTGGATTTTAAGCTGATTTTATCATACCTATTGTTCCTCAGGTGAGCGATGTGGCCCATTTGCCTCTTGTTTTAGTTTTTCATTGTTTTTCAATATTAAAAATTAAACATATATAACCTACGGTATATTTCATTATGAGTACAAAACTAAAATCCGTTTTTAAATCAGACGATGCATAACAGATATCAGGGTTTAAAAATTGATTTTTCGGAAATTTTGATTCTGCGTTTTTGGTTTCAAAAATAGCGTAAAGTTCAAACTCGTACCAAAAATAATTCGATTTTTGTTAAGTACTTTGACACCTTTGGAATTATTTTTTTGTTAAGTCGTTCTTAGAATCGTTAAGGTTTTTGTTAATTCGTACATAGTATCATTCGTATCTTTTTTTATCGTTTAGTTTAAGTTGCTTTTGCTTCTTGCAGGAACATCAAGCTTTACTGTTGACATTAACGGAAGACCCACTCGTTGCTTTGCAACGAGCTTTGCTCTAGTTATTATTCTTTTTCTTTTCTTCTGACTCCTTTTTTGCTTCATAACTCAAAAGGTTTTAAACCGATTTTGATAAAATTTTCAAAGATTTTTGCAAGTTGGCGTCCCTCAAAAATGTAAAAGTTTTAAAGAGAACGTCACGTCCGTTTTGACGTGACGTCATTTTTAAAAATTTCAAAAAGTCATTTTGTCCCGAACTTTTCTCAAAAACGCTTTAAGATAGAGGCTTGAAATTTTCAATGGTTATGATTTGGTCGATTTACCTCTGTAATAAGGCTCGAAATGAAAATCTGTCACTTCCGGTCGAAACCGGAAGTGAAACAAATTTTTCGAAAAAATGAATTTTCTGATCAAATCAAAAATGAATATGTGTTTTGTAGAACTTATTAAGCTGAATCTAACACTGAAAGCCGTTTTAAAATCGGACGATGCATTACAGAGATATCGGGGTTTAAAAATTGATTTTTCCGGAAATTTTGATTCCGCGTCCTTGGTTTAAAAAATAGCATAATGTTAATCGTAAAGTTAACTCGTACCAAAAATAATTGTTAAGTCGTACTTAAACACATTCGGATTTTTTTTGTTAAGTCGTTCTTAAAATCAAAAAGGTTTTTGTTAAGTCGTACTTAAAATCATTCGGATTTTGTTAAGTCATACCAGGAATAATTCGATTTTTTTCATCTTTTTCTTTTTATTACTCTTGTTATTGGTTTAAGAGCTCTGCTTCTTACAGGAACTTCCAGCTTTACTTCTGACATTAACGGAAGACCCACTCGTTGCTTTGCAACGAGCTTTGCTCTAGTTATTTTATTTTTTATTTTTTTTCTGACTTTTTTCGAACTCTATTTCTCGTGAACTACTTGACCGATTTGCATGAAATTTACAGGACGTATTGAGCATCAAACAAACTTGATATTATAAAATTTCTGGCCGATGACGTCACTTCCGGTTTGAGATTTTGAGGATTTAGTGATTTTTTAAGGACCATTTTGTCCCTGTAACTTCTCAAAAACTAATTGCGATAGAAATATGAAACTTTCAGGGATAGTAGATGAATGTTTGTAGATGATCCTATTTATTTTATATTTTGAAAAATGCGCAAGGCGGCGAAGCTCGCCCGAGCTCGAAAATTGGCACCAATTTTTTTCACGAAATGTTCGCACATTTTCGGCCCTAGCTTTTAATGTGTAAATATTTTGTTAAGACATGTAATGCAAAAGTTGTTCAGATTAACTAGATCTTTTGTTTGATTTCAGAAAAAGGGGCTGGCCCCTCAAATTAGGGGCCAAGAGGGCTCTAAAGTATTTTTGCAATAACTCTTTACTGAAAAATAATTTGTTATCAATTATAGAACCAAAAATGTTCATTGTACATCTGTTTATCTATACGGTACCATGTCTAAGTCATATGTTACGTAATTAGGGGCTTTAAGGGGCCAAAAGGGAGAAATATTTTGATAAGCATTATAGAACAAAAAATGCTTAAAATAATGTTCTTAACAATATGCTCCCTAAAAAATTTTTGTTGGTGGTCCCAGTAAGGATTTTAAGGGTCGGCCCCTAAAACACAATTGTTCAGATATCTTTAGAACGGTCAACAATTTCTGAACACTTGTTGAACAAAATGCGTTTATATTTACAAGACCTTTTATTTGATATCAAGAAAAAGGGGCTGGCCCCTCAAATAAGGGGCCAAGAGGGCTATAAATTCTTTTCATAATAACTCTTTACTGAAAAATAATTTGTTATCAATTATAGAACCAAAATTGTTCATTGTACATCTGTTTATCTATACGGTACCATACATATGTCATATGATACGGGATTTCAAGGGGCCATATGTCCAAAACTTTGATCATTAATATCTAGAAAAGGAAAAATATTTTGATAAGCATTATAGAACAAAAAATGCTTAAAATAATGTTCTTAACGATTTGCTATCTAAAACATTTATGTTGGTTGCCCTGGTAAGGAGTTTAAGGGTCGGCCCCTAAAACACAATTGTTCGGATATCTCTAGAACGGTCAACAATTCGTGAATACATGTAGAACAAAATATGTTTATATTTAAAAGACCTTTCATTTGATATCACGAAAAAAGGAGTGACCCCTCAAATAAGGGGCCAAAGGGGCTACGAAGACTTTTCATAATAACTTATTTTTTGCGATAATTTGTTATTAATCATAATAACAGAAAATAAGAGCTTATTATTCATAATTCAAAACTGAAATCCGTTCTATAATCGGACGATGCAATACAGAGATAAAGGGGTTTAAAAATTGATTTTACCGGACATTTTGATTCCACATTCTTGGTTAAGAAAATAGTTTTATGTTCAGAGTTAAATTAACTGGTACCTAAAATTATTCGATAATTGTTGAATCGTACTTTTACACATTCGGATTTGTATTTGCTAAGTCGTTCTTGAAATCGATAAGCTTTGTTAATTCGTACTTGGAATCATTCGGATTTTGTTAATTCGTACCAAGAATAATTCAATTTTTTTCGTCTTAGTTTCTTATGTTGGTTTAAGAACCCTGCTTTTTACAGGAACTTCTAGCTTAACTTTCGACATTACCGGAAGACCCACTCGTTGCTTTGCAACGAGCTTTGCTCTAGTTATTATTCTTCTTGTTTTTCCTTCTGACTTCTTTTTTGCTTTATATCTAAAAAACTATTCAACCGAATTGCAGGAAATTTTCAGGGATTATGTTAAATATTTGTCCCTTAAGGCTATTCAACTTTCAGTCGTTAAGTCACTTCCGTTTTCTAGTTACGTCATTTTAAAAATTTTCAAAAAGTGATTTTGTCCAGGACTTTTCTCGTAAACGGTTGTTAATAAAGACTTGAAATTTTCTGTGATTGTAAATTTGCGGATTTACTTATGGCATTCTTACAAAAAAAATTATTTTGTCACTTCCGGTAGAAACCGGAAGTGATTTTAATTTTTCGAAAAATTGAATTTTTGATCGAATCAAAAACGAATATGTGTTTTGTAAAGCTTTTTAAGCTGAATCTAACACTGAAAACCGTTTAAAAATCAGACGATGCATTACCGAGAAATTTGGCCTTAAAAATTGATTTTTCCGGAAATTTTGATTCCGCTTTGTTGATTAAGAAAGTAGTATCAAGTTCTTGGTTAAATTAACTTGTACGTAAAAATAATTGTTAAGTCGTACTTGAACACATTCGGATTTTTTTTGTTAAGTCGTTCTTGAAATCGGAAAAGTTTATGTTAAGTCGTACATAAAATTATTCGGATTTTGTTAAGTCGTACCAGGAATATTTCGATTTTTTTATCTTTTTATTTTAGTTACTCTTGTTATTGGTTTAAGAGCTCTGCGTCTTACAGGAATTTCCAGCTTTTCTTCCGACATTAACGGAAGACCCACTTGTTGCTTTGCAACGAGCTTTGCTCTAGTTATTCTTTATTTTCTTTTTCTGACTTTTTTGGAGCGCTTTTTCTCAAAAACTATACAACCGATTCACACAAAATTTTAAGGACGGATGAAACACGATTGGCGCTACATATTATAAAATTTTTTAATGATGACGTCATTTCCGGTTTCAGATATTGACGATTTTGTAAATTTTTAAGGTCATTTTATCCACGCATCTCCTCCGTAACTAATCAAGACAGAAGTTTGAAATTTTCAGGCATTGAAGATGAATGAATGTAGATGTACCCCCATGTACCCCCATACCCCCAGGTTTCAATGACGAAAATAACTAAAGGCCTCAAAGCTTGCCTGAACCTGAAAATTGGCACCAAATTTTTTCACGAAATTTTTGCACATTTTCTGTGATATCTTTTGATGCATAAAAATTTTGTTAAAACATGTAATGCAAAAGTTGTTTCAAATTATACGGGCTTTCGTTTAATATCAAGAACAAAGGACTGGCCCCTTGAAATAAGGGGCCAAGAGGGCTGTAAAATCTTCTTACCATAACTCTTTACTGAATAATAATTTGTTATTAATTATAGAAGCAAAAATGTTCATTGTTGGGCTGTTTATCTATACAGTACCATACTTAAGTCATATGTTACGTAATTAAGGGTTTCAAGGGGCCAGAAATTCAAAATTTCGATCATTGATATATGAAAAAGAAGAAATATTTTGAAAAGCATTGTAGAACAAAAGTTGCTTAAAATAATGTTTTGTACAATATGATTTAAATTTATTTGTTCATGACCCCATTTAGGAGATAAAGGGCCGGCCCCTAAAACACATTTGTTAAGGTATCCTAAGAACGGTTAACATTTCGTGAACACTTGTTGAACAAAATATGTTTATATTTGCAAGACCTTTCATTTGATATCAAGAAAAAGGGACTGGCCCCTCCAATTAGGGGTCAAGAGGGGTCTTAAATCTTCTTACAAGAGCTCTTTATTTAACTATAATTTGTTATTAATTATAGAAGCAAAAATGTTCATTGTACAGCTGTTCATCTGTACAGTACCATACCTAAGTCATATATTACGTAATAAGGGGTTTCAAGGGGCCAGAATTCAAAACTTTGATTATAAATATCTGAAAAAGGAGAAATATTTTTAAAAGCAATGTAGAACAAAAGTTATTAAACATAATGTTCTGAACAATATGATACCATAAATTTTGTTGCTAGTGGCCCCGGTAAAGAGTTAAAGGGTCGGCCCCTAAAATACAGTTGTTTATATATCTCGATAACGGTTAACCATTCGTGAACATTTGTAGAACAAAATATGTTTATATTAGCGAAACTTTTTATTTGATATCAAGAAAAAGGGGCTGACCCCTCAACTTGGGGCCAGAAGCGAAAATAAGTATTTTTATAATAACTCTTTTCTGACCAATAATTTGATATAAATCATTAAGCTACAAAGGAGCTTTTATTAAGCTTAATTTAAAACTGAAATCCGTTTTAAAATCGGACGATGCATTACAAAAATATTGGGATTTAAAAATTGAGTTTTCCTGAAATTTTGATTCCACGTTCTTGGTTAAGAAAATAGTGTTATGTTAAAGTTAAATTAATTAGTACCTAAAACAATTCGGAAATTGTTAATTCGTACTTGAAGACACTCGGTACTTTTTTATTAAGTCGTTCTGGAAAATATAAAGATTGTGTTAATTCGTTCTTGAAATCATTCAGACATTGTTAAGTCGTACTAAGAATTATTCGATTTTTTAAAAATATTCTTTTTATCTTCTTTGTTGTTGGTTTTAGAACTCTGCTTCTTAAAGGAACTTCTATCTTTACTCTCGACACCACCGGAAGACCTACTCGTTGATTTGCAATGAGCTCTGCTCTAGTTTTTAAATTTTCTCTTTTTTTTTCTGACTTATTTCGAACGCTATTTTTCGTGAACTACATGACCGATTTGCATGAAATTTACAGGACACATTGAACATCAAATAAACTTGATATTATTAAAATTTCTGGCTGATGACGTCACTTCCGGTTCGAGATTTTGAGGATTTAGTGAATTTTTAAGGACCATTTTGTCCACGTAACTTCTCAAAAACTAATTGCGATAGAAACGTTGAACTTTCAGGGATAGTGGATGAATGTCTGTAGATGATCCTATTTATTAGGTATTTTGAAAAATGCGCAAGGCGGCGAAGCTCGCCCGAGCTCAAAAATAGGCACCAATATTTTTCACGAAATGTTCGCACATTTTCGGTCCTAGCTTTTAATGTGTAAATATTTTGTTAATACATGTAATGCAAAAGTTGTTCAGATTAACTTGGACTTGCGTTTAATTTCAAGAAAAAGGGGCTGGCCCCTCAAATCAGGGGCAAAAATGGCTCTTAAGTATTTTTGCAATAACTCTTTACTGAAAAATAATTTGTTATCAATTTTAGAACCAAAAATGTTCATTGTATATCTGTTTATTTATACAGTACCATGCCTAAGTCATAAGTTACGTAATTAGGGGTTTCAAGGGGCCAGAAGTTCAAAACTTTGATCTTTAGTATCTAGAAAAGGAGAAATATAGTGATAAACATTATAGAACAAAAAATGCTAAGAATAATGTTCTTAATTATATGCTACCTTAATAATTTTTGTTGGTGGCCCCAGTAAGGATTTTAAGGGTCGGCCCCTAAAACACAATTGTTTAGATATCTTTAGAACGGTCAACAATTTCTGAACACTTGTTGAGCAAAATGTGTTTATATTTACAAGACCTTTTATTTGATATCAAGAAATAAGGGCTGGCCCCTCAAATAAGAGCCCAAGAGGGCTCTAAAGTCTTTTTATAATACCTCTTTACGAAAAATAATTTGTTATCAATTTTGGAACCAAAAATGTTCATTATACATCTGTTTATCTATACGGTACCATACCTAAGACATATTTTACGTAATAAGGGGTTTCAAGGGGCCAGAAGTTCAAAACTTTGATCATTAATATCTGAAAAAGGAGAAATATTTTTAAAAGCAATGTAGAACAAAAGTTGCTTAAAATAGTCTTCTTATCAATATGCTACTTTTAATGTTTTTATTTATGACCCCATTTAGGAGTTAAAGGGTCGGCCCCCAAAACACGTTCGTACAGATAGCTCAAGAACGGTTAATATTTCATAAACACTTGTTGAACATAATATGTTTAAATTTGCAAGACCTTAAATTTGATATCAATTAAAAGAGGCTGGCCCCTCAAATTAGGGACCAAAAGGGCTCTAATGTCTTTTTACAATAACTCTTTACTTAACAATATTATATTTGTTATTAATTATAGAAGCAAAAATGTTCATTGTACAGCTGTTCATATGTACAGTACCATACCTAAGTCATATATTACGTAATAAGGGGTTTCAAGGGGCCAGAACTCAAAACTATGATCATTAATATCTGAAAAAGGAGAAATATTTTACAAAGCAATGTAGAACAAAAGTTGTTCAGAATAATGTTTTGAACAATATTAAACCAAAACTTTTGTTGTTAGTGGCCCCGGTAAGGGGTTAAATGGTCGGCCCCTAAACACATTTAAACAGATATCCCGAGAACGGTTTACAATTCATGAACACTTGTAGAACAAAATATGTTTATATTAGCTATACCTTTATTTGATATCAAGAAAAAGGGGCTGGCCCCACAAATTAGGGGGCACAGGGGTTACTAAGTCTTTTTATCATAACTCTTTTCTGACCAATAATTTGATATTTATAATAAGGCAACAAAGCAGCTTTTATTGAGCTAAATTAAAAACTGAAATTCGTTTTAAAATCAGACGATGCATTACAAGGATATCGGGGTTTAAAAATTGATTTTTCCAGAAATTTTGTTTCCGCGTCCTTGGTTTAAATAATAGCGTAATGTTTATTGTAAAATTAACTCGTACCAAAAATAATTGTTAAGTCGTATTAAAACACATTCGGATTTTTTTGTTGAGTCGTTCTTGAAATCAAAAAGGTTTTTGTTAAATCGTACTTAAAATCATTCGGGGTTTGTTAAGTCGTACCAGGAATAATTCGATTTTTTTCATCTTTCTATTTTAGTTACTCTTGTTATTGGTTAAAGAGCTCTGCTTTTTACAGGAACTTCCAGCTTTACTTCCGACATTAACAGAAAACCCACTCGTTGCTTTGCAACGAGCTTTGCTCTAGTTCTTTTTCTTTTTCTTCTAGACGTTTCTTTAAACTGTAATATCTCGCTTGTTTGTGATTAGATTTTATTCAAATTTTCAGGGTTTATTGGAAATAACAATAGCTTACTATAGCACAAAGAATTGTGAAATCGCTATTTCCGGTTTTGAGTTATTCCCCTTTGAATATTTTTTTAGTGGGTCTCGTGTACCTGCAAAGGCTCCGAGTTGATCCGTAGCAAGTAGTTTTAATTTACAAATCTTTTATGTAGACATCTTGAACGTTGTCCTCCTAGTTTTAAAAGTTTTATTAGCCCACGTATACTTTAAAAATTACATCGAAATTTATGTTTCAAAAATTGTTAAATTTTGCTTACATTTTTGCTCAATAACTTTTTTGCTTCATAACTCTAAAACGGTAAATTTTTCGATACGGGCATCGGTGCAAAAAATGTTGTTTGTGACTTTATTGATCTCATAAAACTGTTTTTGTGTTCAGGTATTGCATAATGTGAGGGAAAAAAGTAATACGTGTTGACCAGTACTCGCGGCAATTTGGCCAAGTTAACGAAACTCTCCCTCGCCGACGGCCGAGAAAATCGGTCACCATGGTCGCGGCTGGGCTACCTAGTGGTCAGCGGTTATCTAATACACGAGAGTTGCGTCTCTCATATACGAGTTTATTTAGCCGCGAACTCAAGAATTGTTTTAGTTTTGATTACACATAATAGTTTATCGACTAAACGATTCGGTGTCAATTAAGAAATTGTTCAGTTAATTAATAAAAGCAATGTCATTTTCAATCTAAAGCAATATCAGACATAGATCAATTGTGGTTTTTAAGTTTAAAATAAAGAACTTTTATTTGATAGAATATGGTCATTATACTGCAAACTTTTCAAATCGTGCTGGGATCTGAGCTGTGCGGGTCTGTGCGTTGTACCTTTACGTAATCTATCCTTCGTCCACGGCCGAGGAGATCAGCCACGGCTGCAATACCTAGCGGTAAGCGGTTATCTAATACACAAGATTCGCACACCACGACGCACACTTATATGAACGTGTTTGAGTTTATATACAAGAACTGTTTTAATTTTATGTTGTAAAAGTTTGTCCATCTTGTATTTATTTAATTAAACATTTGAGTGAAAATTATTATTAAATAGAGACGAGCTCGTTGCAAGCAACGATTAAGTTTTCCGTCGTAACTTCGTCATACTTGTGACGTTTTACAAAAAATTGATAGCTGACCATAGTACAATATTAGATGAGTAAACACTGAGAAACAAGTGAAAAGCTGTCAATGTGACAGCAAACCGGGTTTTCTTTTATGTGAACAGAATCCATAATCCATGTCAACCCATATCCAGTGAAATGGTGTACCCTATATGCAATATTTTGCCAAAAAATGACTAAGTTCAAAAGCTGGTATTTTTTTCATAAATTATCAGAAATCAAAATCCTAGCAATATGCACACCTCTAATATATGTACAATTGATCTGTAAAAGAACAACTTCCTATCTTGAAAACTGTAGGAGGAGTTATCCGTACAATGAGGGTATCCTTTTGGCAGCCGCCCGCCCTGCCCGCCCGCATTTTCACCATTTTAATAACCGGATTTTTCCTTCGGAAAACCCGGTTAACAAAGTATTATATTTCTGTGACCGCTTAGATTTTACGGTGATAGAGAATTCGTTTGGATCTGCATCGGTCGTGTGCAGTACGAACCGGTGAGGGAATGTTGGCGTAAAGTGTATAAGGTATAAGGTTGTGGTGCGCTGTGGGCCGTAAGCTAAAACGAAGGGTAGGTTTGCCGTATTCCCGAAGGTACAGTTCCAGAGAAATTAACAGGCAATTGATGCAGGATTCCACATTATTGGACGAGACTCAACGATGGCAACATTATAACAATTTAACAGACAGACATGTTACAAACAAGTCGGATATGGCCAGTAGTGGCCCCCGGACTCAAGACTCTGGGAGAGTCGGACGTGGCCAGGGCTGGCCGCCGTATTCCAGACTGCGCATTTACAATTGTACATAACTATTTATAAGAATCTTAACAATGGGTATAAATTGACAGGTAATGATATAAGTAAGCTGAGTGAAAGGTACACAGATATAAAATAATTCAATAAACTCAATGAGTCTTTGATGTCCAAGAAATGAAAATCTGATAATTGCACAATGTTGTTTTAAGAGATTAACAGTCCTTGAGACATGACACTCTGTCTCTTTGAAATCACATATAAAGCCTGAAAAGTGTCAATCACTAAATAAAAAAGTAACTTTGTAAGAAATAAACTGTGAGAAAAAATTACGAAACAGATGTTGAGTTTTACAAGTAAATTTAAAAAAAAATTAATTTAACTGCATTTTGCACGATGATACTACATGTTTATAAGCAAATACAGTTCTTAACACGTTGTTCCTAGTTTGATTCGACGCATTTTATTCACAGAGTGGGACTGTGGTTATGCCCGGTACGAAGGTAAAAAGACCATTGGCAAACGTTTTACACGCATTTTTATCGAACGCAAGCGCCAATGAATCTCTTAGTATATATGCGGAGATCCTGGAAATTTTACAAGGGGTTTTGAAGAATAATTTTGTATTTCGAGGAGGGGGAACATGCGTGGATCAGAAAATTTTTCCGGGGTGGGGGTTGAAAAGTCAGACGGTTATTTGAGTTTGCCAAGGGATGTCCGAGGCATTTTTTGTAAGTTTATAATGTACACGTAATTGAAAGAAATTTCGCTGGGGGGGGGGGGGGTCTGGAATCCTTCCCCTTTTAGATCCGCGCACGGAGAAGACCGATGCCGGTAATTTTACTGTAATTTTAACCATTTTTATTTAATTATTCATGTTCATAATTATCAGAAAACCAATATTACCATTCAAAGCACTTAAAACTTAAAACTTAAGATACGAACCATTTAGTCTCGGAGAGTATTGCGTCCGCGTACGAAAATAATGGCAATTTTCAAGAAATTCGGATGAACAATCTGTGTCCTAGGTCGTCCATCCGATTCTTTTTCTGACTAAAAGCTACAGACCTGCAGTTAGAGATTGTCAAACTCTTATTGATTATGTCAATTTGTCTGTCTCAAAGAATCATTTTTTAAATCAATAAAGTTTTACATTTAAAAAAGAAAGAAATTGGGCACAATTTTCAATGTTAGCATTTTACAATTTTATGGTCTAATAAAATTTCAAGAAACAACTCTTCATTGCTTTATCCGAAATATTGCACGAAAAAAAATTTACATCGCATTTTTTACAAATTACAAAAGGATATTCAAAATGAACTTGGATTAACCGCTAACAAACATGCATAAAGAGAGACTGAGAACCAATTTCTTCTCTTTTTTTTTTACATCAAAAGAAATTTAAAAATTAATAAAAATATGTTTTTTCTTTGTATGCGTTAATGAAAATGTAGATCAGCAAAGGGTTCTTTGTCGTGCAAGCACCTACTTAACAGATTGTTACACGGGTGTACAACGATGACAAATATCGAAAAGGCAATATTGTCGGTGAAGGATGAATGTGTAGTTTGTTTTTGAAGTTTATTTTTGATACATGTATTTATATTTATCTGGATCGGTTATGTTTGTTAGTTTGTTTTGTTTATCAAAGAGGGGAATAAAGAAATGAATAATTTCCAAGCACGTAGCATCGTTTTTGAAAGTGGGGGGGGGGGGGGGACAAAACATCCAACAAATCTTGACAAGCAAAAAAAAAAAAGAAAAAAAAATTGAATTTTCCAAATTTTTAAAAATTTCACTCATAATTTCATAATTTTCATACGAATTTTTTTACTTGCTACCAAAATGGGGGGGGGGGCAACTCCATGAACATTCATTTTTTTTATGTAAACTTTAAAGTAATAGTTGCTGCGAAAAAAAGTGGGGAAAGGACATCTTTATGTCATATAACATGTGAAACTGATTTCATTCCACCCACAAGTTTGAACTAATGAAATAATTTTAATGAAAACAATCTAAATAGACGTCATAAATCCAATATCAAACGACATATTACCACTTGATTCTGCGCGTCTTTTTAATGAATTTATAAACAGCGGAATATTCCAAAATGTATTTTTAAAGGTAATGTTAGCTGCAAGTCTGTAGACCTTGTATGAAAAATTTCGGATGATTAAAATATAACACCCAAATACTTCGTCTTAAATTCGCTATTTGTAGAACAAGCTGAACCAGTATCAGTCTGACCGGCCTCACGATATACATTGTTGGAATTTAGTTGTCCTAGCATTGCATTGCTCTGCATGTACACAATTTCTTTTAAAAATTAAACACTTAAAGTGTTCATCTATATGGCTACACATAACGTACACACGTGATTCAAAATAACCCAGACGGAAAACGGTAAAGAATTCAGTCATTGAGTCTACATTTTATAGAACTTGTAAAAAAAATACATTGCGGGTCTGAATGTTTGTTGATATGTCAATCTATCAATATACAGTTTGTTAATTATTTTCGATTGCTAAGGCTACAGTGTATTTGATGAACATTGAACAACATTTTTTTCCATGCCACTTCTTTCCATGGAAGATAGCGAATACAAGTATGAAGCATTTATAAAATTTATTTAATTACCTCTTTAGAATTGTGTATGGAATAAATAATTTATAGGTTGCTGCTGAAGGTTGTTTGGTATTTTCGTTTGTAGATGTTTTGCAAGTAAAACACCTGAAACGCGGGGCAAGTCATAATTAATATCCCTAATAACCGTAACTTACAACTAGCGGCTTTGGTTCAAATATTATTGTATACGAATATTAAGTTCACTTTTTAAAATCATCTCCACGATGATAATTAATTATATTAAATCCATCGCAAATCAGTATTTTAATTTTTTTTTTGCGTTAAA
Source organism: Magallana hongkongensis (assembly GCA_015776775.1). Taxonomy (NCBI): domain Eukaryota; kingdom Metazoa; phylum Mollusca; class Bivalvia; order Ostreida; family Ostreidae; genus Magallana; species Magallana hongkongensis. Next base: position 534,563 of record VIAA01000044.1, on the reverse strand, counting down.
AGAGTTGTTCTATCTGGAGCAATCCTGCGTTCGTTTAAATTGCCAGCGTACATTTGTCATGTCAGTAATACATATTGTGCTTTATAAGACGGCCGTGTATACGTATTGTAGAAAAGTTAAGTTAAATTACCATGCATTGGAGCCATTTTATTAACACATCTCCCAGGACTAAAACAATTCAAAATGTCTCTGTTACAGTAACACAGTGGCGCGTTAAACGTGTACGTCCAGCTCTACTAGCACATGCACTGTCGTCTAGGCGACGGCCTGAATACAGCTAGCGACTCTCCTATCGATCGGTTACCTGAGTCTCGTGATGCATTTAAATATAGACAGGGGCACAGTTATGAAACAAACAACAAAAATAAGGTCAAAGAGGTTCATCTATATGAAATGAAAATGTACATATGAATAAAAACATTTGGGAATTTTATGTGTAATTATTTTTGCGAGCTACATGTATCAGTTAGTGCATTACAAGAACCCTTTCATAACCTCATAAACGTGCGCACCCCCACAAAAAATGGACCGAACTGACAACAATTGTTTCTGCAAATACTGACTATGAATTACAAAAACATTAAATTGAATACTATAGAAGGTTTCAAAATTAATTTCTTTACAACTTTGCTTCAATAATGCATTAGAAATTTTTATTCCTTTTTAAGTTATTGACAAGAAACTTTGGACGCCTCCAACTCCCTAATTATAAGGGCCAGCCCCTTTTTCAATATGCCGAATGAAAGGTCTGGGTAAGACCAAGAACTTGAAGAAATACATGTTATAACAAATTTTTATCAGGTAGAAAACTAACACGGAAAATACGCGATTTTTTTGGATTTGATTTGATCTCGCACAAATTCAATGTATTAGCTTCCAAACCAGCCCATACTTGAGACTCTGTCAGTCATCATTAAAGCAAAACTCCCCTGGACAAAAGAAGTCGGTAAATGTTACTAAAAGGGGAATAACTCAAATCCGGATAGGGATTTTCCTCAACTAAAATATGCAACGACAACATCACACGGATTGTTATCAGTCCTGAAAATTTCAAAACAATCGGTGAACAAACGAGCGAGATATTAAGGCTCAAAGTTGGCGTCTAGAAGGAAAAAAAATAAGAAGAAATTTGAATATTTTTGAGAATAAAATTAAGGGTTTCCGCTCCCAGCGGAAAACTTTAATGAACGATATTACTCCAAATCGGAAACATCGTCAGACATAAATTAATGGTTGGTTTGTATATCTAAAAAAAATTAACCCCCCCCCCCCACAAATATTAAATGATGATCATCCCTCGCACATGGCCGAGGAGATAAAGCGCGAGTGGACCAGTGATCCGCGGTCGGCTCGTGTTCTTCTAAATGTACCTTATTACACGTTCATGTTTCATATTTTGCACGGACAGAACTATATTTATTATGTTTTCAACTAATATTTAGGTTTAAGATGAAAAAATAAATGTATTTTACTTGTACAGCTGATTAAGCTTTGATTTAATTATACGATAGCGTACAAGGTGGTTTAAAAATCAACTCAAATTATAATCAAAGTTCCATGTTACATGTTTGCAGTAAATTAACCTGTTGACCACGCTAAACTTCTATAGTTATGAACAGAATAATTCATAATATATTATAATTGAAAGTCAAACTTTGACACGTTGGGGAGAAAATGTTACAACCTTTTAATTGAAGTTGTGTAATATGAGGTTGTAATGCAACTTAATTCACTTACAAGGTTAGCTACAGCCAGTGGAATACTAATTTTGGGTGAACAATGAATACCCAATATATTAAAATACAAGATAAATAGTTTGAAGAACTATAATACTATGCATGTGTATATGAAGGTTTTACCCTCATTTGTATGGCTGTAGGTGAGGAGGTAAAGGTGTATCGATATACATACAATGTATGACTGCACATACGGATTCCGGACCGTGGCTACAGACGATACACATGATAGTCTTTTAACACATCAATGCGCAGTTTGATCTAGAAACTGACCAGTTTCATAACTTCTTCGAATTTCTCTAACACGGACTGTCTAATTCCTTCCAATAATTCAAATTTACGCAAACGCAATTGAAGTTTTTTTTTCAATTTCATAAATCAACCCACTGACATAAATAAAAGGATTTTGCATATTATTACATCGTCGAGAAAGGTAATATTTAATTCACGTTACATTGCGGTGTCTCTATGAAACAGCACCATCTGGTGTAAATTTGAAATGCTCGCTTTTGCATAAATTCTCCCGCTGATCTTTTTTTAGCTGATTATATATTATTTTGAATGTCCAAGTCTACTCGTATCATTAAATAATATCAGACGACACACATTTCCCTATAGAAAAGTTCAGAGATGCCATCAATTTTGACTAATTACTAAATTTTGTCAGCACGTAACAATTCTAAACTTGCACGTTGTCTTCAAAAATTTAGAAAGATTTAAATAAAGAAGTTATCTTAGAGAAAAGGTTACGTGTTTTGTAGGCGTGTTCGGTTTTAAAAAAAATTACAATTACTGACATGAATCATGAGTACATTCTGTTTATAACAATGCCTGCTACCCTTTGAAAATTTAACTCGCCTTTTAACATCTCATTTTTTAAAGCTGCTTGGTCCGATATGGTTATGCTTAGTATATGTATAATAATAGACATTGCAGTAGTTTTCCCAGTCAATTAAGCCAAATTCCAAAGAAGAAAAATACGTACAAAATTTGCAAACAAAACAAACGACACAAAAGGGTACCGCGTTATTTCGCCCCATGTTAAAGTTCACCCCTGAAGACGAGACGGGTATGGTTGTATTCCAACTTTGACATCGCTTTAAATAAAGGTCGAAATGATCAGACAAATTGCAAATAAACATGTGTACGTTTTGTTCGCTATTATTTCTGAAGTTTGCTTTCTTTCCAATCGATGCAGAGCATGCGGGTTGAATAACCCCAACTATTCGGGGGACGAAACCAAACAGTTTCCTTTTCTGAACATTCCCGTGATCCATTTTGGTTTGTTTTTTCGATTGCCCAAAAAGAAATTATTTTTATTTACTTTGAATATTTCTAACTTTGAAAGGAGAATGATTCTGCTACTGTAAATAGGAGAAAGTCCATAACTTTCTAAGATAAATGGTTTGTATAGAATTTTTTTTTATTCTGTAATAACAAATAAAATCGGACCAAGCAGCTTTAAAGAATTTTTGAAACGATTACACAAACTGTGTTCGACAAATAGTTTTCCTAAAACATTTTCTTCCTTTCTTTTTCAAAACATGTTTTATATACAGGCTTTCAATCACAACACGTTTTTAAACAAAAGCAGAACTGAAAGTTTAGTCATTATAATCGTTTGACACCATATCACATATATTTTCAACCGGCCGCAACAACGGAAGACCAACTCGTGGCTTTGCCACGAGCTCTGCTCTAGTTATTTTTTTTTTATTACCGATTTTGTGCATGCGATATCTCGGAAACGGCTCAACTGATTAACGTAAAATTTTCAGTTCTGATAGGTATTGATCTGAACCTTGTTGGAAAGTTTTTTTGTTGATGACGTCACTTCCTGTCTTGAGATATCGTGGATTTAACTGTTTTTATAGGGGTATATTGTACGGAGAACTCCTCTTTTACCATTTAAGATATGATGTTGAACTTTTCAGGGCTGATAGACGAAAGACTGAAATAGTGTTTAATGGTCATTTATCATCTTTATGTCAAAGAGCGCCGAAGCTCGCCCGAGCTTGAAAATTAAGATTTAAAAGGCGCCGTGATTTTTCTTGGCTTTCTTTGAATATCTCTTTTCTCGAAAGCATTTTGTTAAAACAAGTAGAACAAAAAAACTTAATTAAATCAAGTGCTTTCATTTGAGATCTAGAAAAGGGGCTGGCCCTTTAAATAAGAGGCCAATTGGGCTCTAAAGATTTTATTGATAACTTTTATCTTTGAAATATTTTGTGATGCAATATAGAAGCAATTATGTTTATTCTAACGTTATTCACCTTCACATGACAATCATTTACTCCTATGTTACGTAATTTGGGATTTGAAGGGGCCAGAAGTCTAAAACTTTGATGCTCAATATCTCAAAATGAAGAAACATTTGGATAAGCAATATGAACAAAAGATGGTCAAAATAATGAGCTTAACAATCTGCAACCATAATTTCTTTGTTTTGCGGTCCCTAAAAGGAGTTACAGGGTCGGCCCCTAAAACAACCCTCTCCAGATATCTCGAGAACGGTACAAAATGTGTGATTACTTGTTGAACAAAAAGTGTTTGAATTGACAAGAGCTTTCATTTGAAATCATGAAAAAGGGGCTGGTTCTTCAAATAAGGGGCTGAGGGGCCTCTACAGTCTTTTAATTATACCTTTTTACCGTAAAATATGTTGTGATACGTTATAGAAGCAATTATGTTTATTCTAAGTTATTGACCTATACATGGCAATCATTTACTCCTATGTTACATAATTAGGGATTTTAAGGGGCCAGAAGTCTAAAGCTTTGATGCTCAATATCTCAAAATGAAGAAACATTTGGATAAGCAATATGAACAAAAGATGGTCAAAATAATGAGCTTAACAATCTGCAACCATAATTTCTTTGTTATGCGGTCCCTAAAAGGAGTTACAGGGTCGGCCCCTAAAACTTCCCTCTCCAGATATCTCGAGAACGGTACAAAATTTGTAATTACTTGTTGAACAAAAAGTGTTTGAATTGACAAGAGCTTTCATTTGAAATCATGAAAAAGGGGCTGGTTCTTCAAATAAGGGGCTGAGGGGGCTCTACAGTCTTTTAATGATACCTTTTTACCGTAAAATATGTTGTGATACGTTATAGAAGCAATTATGTTTATTCTAATGTTATTGACCTATACATGGCAATCATTTACTCCTATGTTACATAATTAGGGATTTTAAGGGGCCAGAAGTCTAAAGCTTTGATGCTCAATATCTCAAAATGAAGAAACATTTGGATAAGCAATATGAACAAAAGATGGTCAAAATAATGAGCTTAACAATCTGCAACCATAATTTCTTTGTTATGCGGTCCTTAAAAGGAGTTACAGGGTCGGCCCCTAAAACAACCCTCTCCAGATATCTCGAGAACGGTACAAAATTTGTAATTACTTGTTGAACAAAAAGTGTTTGAATTGACAAGAGCTTTCATTTGAAATCATGAAAAAGGGGCTGGTTCTTCAAATAAGGGGCTGAGGGGGCTCTACAGTCTTTTAATGATAACTTTTTACAGTAAAATATGTTGTGATACGTTATAGAAGCAATTATGTTTATTCTAATGTTATTGACCTATACATGGCAATCATTTACTCCTATGTTACATAATTAGGGATTTTAAGGGGCCAGAAGTCTAAAGCTTTGAAGCTCAATATCTCAAAATGGAGGAAAACTTTGGAAAGCAATATTGAACAAAAAATGCTCAAAATATTGAGCTTAACAATGTACAACCATATATTGTTTGTTATCTGGACCCTAAGAGGAGTTTTAGGACCGGATATCAAAACGATTTTCCCAGATATCTCAAAAACGGTAACCAATTACTAAACACTTATTAGTGGTACACAAAAATACCTTTTGACTAAACTGAATGAAAAGGAGCTGATCCCTCAAATAAGGGACACCAAAGGGATAGATAGTCTTTCACCCATCACTCATAGATCCCGCCTCATTTTCCGGATACGTTCCGTTGACGATGATCAAGCGTAAGGTCATTCCATATTCTAAAAATCGGACGGAAGACCTCCTCGTTGCTCGCAACGAGATCGTGTCTAGTATTATACTACTATGTTCATGTTATATTTAGGTTGAACTTGAGGACAACATCAATTTAAATGTTTATGTAAATACATTCATGAATCAGTATTGACCTTTATTACTTATCTGAGTTTGAGAAAAATGGAAATTAATATGATATTGTCACTGAATTATTTATTTAAAATATACCAGTTTGTAATATTTTGTGGTCTCTTTACATGTTCCTGGTGTAATGGGATGCAGTAAACTAAGTGACTTAAGAAAGAATATATGTGGTATAGTAGTCATGTATTGTTACTATTATTATGTAGCTAAACTCTGTATTTTAGGTCACCTGAGTCATTGGGGAGACTTATTGCCATCACAAGTTCGTTGTCGTGTGTCATTCATAGACGTTATAGTATACATTTCTTAAATGAGTATGAGGGCATTATGTAAAGATGTTTGATCCACCTCTAAGTTTATCACTGGAAATATAGCACAAGAGGACTGTGACGTCATCCATTTTTGGTCTTTGTTTGTTTGCATATCTCGACTCAAAACGAAGTATGGAAGCATGTAAGAAATTTCCTAGGTCTTACCAAAGTTCTTGTGCTGTACTCAAAACGTGTCTTCAAACCTCGAGACACTGTGAATTACGAGTTAAATGTTGGCCATTTTTGACATAGCACCACAGGTAAAGATGGTTGAGCAGTGTTAAGGTTTAGAGAGAGAGAGAGTACATGTCATGTTTAATGGAGAAAAAAAGAGATAGTGAGAAGAAGAGAGCCAGGGTGCATATTGCTCAGAAAAGTGAATGAAAGAGAAAGATAGAGTAAGATAGAAACAAAGATAAAGATAACATATTTAGCATGATATATATATATATATATATATATATATATATATATATATATAGAGAGAGAGAGAGAGAGAGAGAGAGAGAGAGAGAGAGAGAGAGAGAGAGAGCATGTCATGTTTAATGGTGAAAGTCAGAAAAAGTGAGACAAAGAGTCAGAGTACACGTTGCTCAGAAAAATGATTGAGAGAGAGAGAGAGATAGAGAAAGAGAGAGAGAGAGAGAAAACAGAGAGAAATAGTACATGTTTAATAGAATAGATAGAGAAGTATTTGTAAAAAAAATAAAATGACTGCTAATAATGGTGATGAATATTATAAGTTTCATTTGGAATTGGAAAAAACCCAATCAAAAACGTTCTAAAACTGACCATAGTACTTTGTTATATTTGTTTCTAATCACTCTTATATTTTGACTAGGGTTAAATTATACATTTTCTGAATTATATTTTTTTTCTTTGGATAACAATTGCGAATTCATTAATTTTGACCATTTTTGATGACTTGTTGTTTTGTGTGATATCATACTTAACATTTCCCGTACTTTCTGGTCGGCGCGACCACAATGTAGACCTTTACAGTGCTACGTCTGAGTCACGACAGTTTAACGGTACGCCCGTACCAAGGGAACACGTGAGAAAGAGGAGAACTAGTTTGGATGTCATATTAGACTGGATCGATGTAACAGGTGGTGAAAAGTCAAGTCTCAACCGGGACTCGAACCAAGGGTCTTCTGGCGTACCGTGCTAAGGCTCTAACCACTAACTAAGCTATTGAGACCCGATATATTGACTGACAGTCACACACCTGTTAACCCAGTGACAATTGTTTTACACAGAGGATCACAATCACACCAGTAACAATTTTTTTACAACTAGTAGACTAACTGCTCACGGAACAATAAGAGGCATTTCCACCTTTTATAATGAATAAAAAAATTCCTAAAAATGTTGATAATTATTGAGTAATTAGAGAAAAATCAATATCCGAAAAGAAAATTATTTCCGCAATGCAGTATCTAATCGAGAACCCTAAGGTAGCAAGGGACAGTTTTGTTAAAGTGGAAATGGTGGGCTCATTTAAATGGCCATATTTTTCTTAAACCACAATGGAATTGGCAAAATGTGGTGTATTTTTTTTCAGAATAGCATGAGCTTTTCAGAGAATGTTAGTGATTGTTAAAGGAAGCAAGGAACAGTTTCGAATAAAGTACCCGTCAATATTCTTGTTAAATTGAGAGTTGTTGCACTTGAAGGCTTATGAGTGTTGCTAAAATTCATGAAATTATTTTTAATGATTATCATTAGTTAGCGGGGTGTCTTCTGTTGAAATTGATATGCAATATGTAGACCCCTTATGTTAGGTACATGAGAATCAGAAGTTAAATGCGAAACCTGCGGCTATGACTGTTGTGCTGACTTTACACAGTGAAATTGCTAGTTACAGACAGGAGGTAAAATAACACGAAAAGTAGGTGGATGGGACATTGTAAACTATAAACCGGTAAGTTTCGGACATGTGATAGTGCAACATGCACGCGGCACGGAAGGTCGACCCTCTGCAAGGAAATAGCTGGGGGAGGTCTAAAAAGCTGGAAAATCATGAAAAATAAGCAAAATATGAAAGGGTCAAAATATCATAAAAAACAGTATGTAGAGAATTCTACAGGCTTTGACTAGTAATTTTCTTCAGAAATTTGTGATTGGCCTTTTAAAGAGTGAATTAAAGGTATTTGTGCTCAATGGGAACTGAGGAAATTCTAGTTACAGAGTTCCGAAGACATGCATCCCTTGGCTACAATGAATTGTATAAACAAAACTGTCCCCTGCCACCTAGATTTGTAGGCGAGAGTGTTGCCACTACGCTATTTCGTTTGCTACTTGATAGAAAGTAAAATTTGTTGAGTTGTGTAGTCAATTTGGATGATGATAGAAAGAAGAGATGGAGCGTTCTTCCGTCCATCTGAAGTTGATACCCAATGTTGTGAAACCTTTAAAATAGATAGGCGCCTAGCGAATGGTTGAGAGAACAGCATTTGTTCATCGGTTTATTAATAAAAATCAGTGCTGCTTGTAAACAATGTGGCCGTATAGCGTTGACTTAGAAATAAACAGGCCAGGTCAAACTCCTGTCGCCAGCGGGTATTTGAAGGTGTGGGAATGTCATGTCGGTTTAACTGATGCGCATTCTCCTGTTGATTTGAAATGCACGTGCTTAGAAATCTATTAACTGTCATGCATTTGTGGATTACAAGTACGGAAAATCTTAACTGAATTAAGGCCAGTCATGTATTTCAGCCAAGTGAGTAAATAAACAAACTGAAAGAAAATGTTATCTTTCATAGAACTTCAACACACAAGTCGTCATAGGTAGCTGATAGAAATGTAAAAACAGATTTTCAGTGTAATTTGAGCATGAATTTATTAGATAGAAATATCGAAGCGTTAAGATTTCGTTGCTTGGGATGATGGTTTGATGCCGCTGGAGTGGATAAGTTTCTTTAATATGGTTCATTTCATTTCATATTTGGAAGGCAATTAGATTTAGGTGTGAGAAACAATCTCATGAATTTTCGCCAAGTTCAGCAGAGTTTAACTGGAGCTGGAATTTTATTTGGAGGCGTAGTCTAAAATGCGGTCTGGAGTCAAATGGCAGACAGAGTTTCAGACTTTCTAAAATATCTGACAAACGGTTATAACATTTTGTTAGGTGTTCTTCAAAAAAGAAATATTAATTTCAAGTTCAAATATCGAGGGTCAAGTTCATATAAGAATTCAATCCTTGTACAAAAGAAGGAAAAGGGGGAGGGGGACCTAATTGTACACTGCAATTTGACAACCCCTTCAGTATGATTTATTAATATTTGTAAATTTAATTCAGCGCTTATTGTTATGAACAATTGTTTACATATAAGTGAATGCATGTGCAATATTTTTCAGCTATTAAAAATCGACATTAACTTTCACATCAACCGCTAACTAGTGAAAGTAGTATGTAAAATACGAGTGAAAATCTTCATCTCGAAAGCGCTTGATCATGTTGATTCCTAATTCGTATCTTGGACTTGATCATGTTGATTCCTAATTCGTTTCTTGGACTGTAAAATGTTTACCTTCCCATATTTTTTGCTGATCAAATACAGAAAGGCCCATTGTTCGTGATCAATGTATTTATAACGTTTTTTCTGCTTCATTACAGTGTGACATGAAACGTATAGGAGTGACTGGGAATCAGAGACGACCGGGAATCAGAGAATTCACTGTATTAACTCATCTTCACTGTATTAGCTTGTCATCAACGTAGGGTTTTTATGTGGTATTGATTTTGCTCTACATCAATCTTGTAAACGTATTAAAAAAGACAATAGGTTTTGCAACTTGAACATGTATTAAGAAAATAACAGTATAATAGTTAGAGGTCTTTTTACAGGTTCCTTGTGTATCAATAAAGAGTGGACTGATGGAGCAAAGAAAAAGTTTATGTGGTATAGTATTCATGTAATATCACAATGTTTGTGTAGCTAAATAGTATTAATGTAATACCACTATGTTTGTGTAGCTATATAGTATTCATGCAATATCACTATGTTTGTGTAGCTATGTAGTATTCATGTAATATCACTATGTTTGTGTAGCTATAATTTGTATTTTTAGGTCACCTGAGTCATTCAGGAGACCCATTGCTATCACAAGTTCGTTGTCGTGTGTCATTTATAGACATTATGATACTCATCTTTTAGATGGGTATGAGGGCAGAAGTCATTGTGTTAGTCCTGGGATAAGCAATGTTGCCCGAAGGCCTAGGTCGAGGATTGCATCAATTTCTTGCCAATGAACTGACAATATAACTATTGCCCTCATTCCCATTTGATGGTTGATCTGTAAACAAGAAAAAAACATATTCTTGTGGTAATGTCAGGGCTGAGATATTGTCCAATTATCTTCTTGGGAGAGATTCAAATAATCAGCCAGGGTAATAGGGATAGCCAATCATATGTCATAAGCCAGTAGTTAATATTAATGACCTCATATATAATTTGGAAAATTCCCATTTCACTTATATTAAAGAAGTACAGTAAAACACGGTTATAACGAAGTCCAAGGGACGGGCAATTTTACTTCGTTATAAGCGGAATGAAATTCACTTCGCTGTAAGCAGTAATTCATTATAAGCGTGTTCGCTAAAACCCTGTTTTACTGTAGTTAATATTAATGACCTCATATATAATTTGGAAAATTCTCATCTTAAATATATTAAAGAAGTAAGAGACAGAGGAGCAAGAGTGCAAGCGTTTATGGGAGAGAGAGAGACAGACAGAGAGAGAGAGAGACAGACAGACAGAGTTCATGTTAGTGAGACAAACAGAGGAAGAGTTCATTAACATGTTGCAAGAAAAGTCTCAAATTGTCGTATATTGCTTGTTGAAATATGAGAGAGAGAGAGGAGAGAGAGAGAGAGAGAGAGAGAGAGAGAGAGAGAGAGAGAGAGAGAGAGTGTGTGTGTGTACATATGTTAGTGAAACAAAGAAGACAAAAGTTAATGTACAAACTGCTAAGGAAAGGGAAAAAGAAAGAAAGCAAAGTGAGAAAATGATGAAACAGGTGAAAGAGAGAAAGAAAGGTACTGATGAAACAACGAAGTAAAAAACAGAGAGAGTTGCAAGAGTACAACAGTTTAGCTGAGAGAGAGAGGGAGAGAGAGAGAGAGAGTATTCATGTTAGTTAGACAAACAGAGCAAGAGTTCATGTACATACAAGAAAAGGGAATGAGAGAGAGAGAGAAAGAACAGATGTTTAACAGAGGGATGGAGAGAAAATGACGATATAACATAGAGAAAGAGAGTCCATGTGTAGGGGAGGCAAAGTAATTCTTAAACAGAGAAAGTTTGAGAGAGAGAGAGAGAGAGAGAGAGAGAGTACATGTATGTGTAATGAAGCACATCGGAGATAGTGAGAGCACTTGTACAATTTGCTCAGAAAAGTGAATGAGAGAGAGAGAGCGTTCATGTTAATAAGACAGAGTTAGAGTTCATGTACATGTTGTAAGAAAAGGGAATGAGAGAGAGAGAGAAAGAGACCAAAAACAAAAGTGCAGAGGGATAGAGGGAATGACAGTATAACAAAAGAGAGTACATGTGTAAGAGAGGCAAAGTAAATCTTTAATAGAGAAAGTTTGTGTGAGAGAGAGAGAGAGAGAGAGAGAGAAAGAGAGAGAGAGAGAGAGTACATGTATGTGTAATGAAGCACATCGGAGATAGTGAGAGCACTCGTACAATTTGCTCAGAAAAGTGAATGAGAGAGAGAGAGCGTTCATGTTAATGAGACAGAGTTAGAGTTCATGTACATGTTGTAAGAAAAGGGAATGATAGAGAGAGAGAAGGGGAGACCAAACACAAAAGTGCATCTTTAGCAGAGGGATAGAGAGAATGACAGTATAACAAAAGAGAGTACATGTGTAGGAAGTGATGGGAATCTGTGAGATTTTCATAATCGATAATCAGCTTCCCGCAACTAACTTATTATCGATTATAATCGGAGGTTTTTTATATTTTATAGTTTAGTGCTTAAATAAATGAAAATAAACATGTTACAATTAACAGACTTGTTACTAGGACCTTCGTATTTCAATTTACTTAGTAATTCTAACCATAAAGATTTTGTATTCCAAAAATTGTCTTTAGTAGGCAGCCCAAAATTAATTTCCTTAAAAACAAAATGCGTCCAAATTCGAGAATGTGCTTTATTTCTTGAGTAAGATAATGGAGATCGTCTGACATGTCAGCCATCTTAGACCGCGCGCCTTTTTAGGGTTTCGATAGTTCGCGTCTAGAATATTCTGTTTATGATATGCGCTCGTTCAAAAGGGAAAAAAACCTCAAATGATTAATCGTAATGAAACTTTTAATGATCGAGCACTTAGAATGCGGTAACAATTGACTGATTTTCGATTATAATTAATGATTGGAACATCACTATGTATGGGAGAGGCAAAGTAAACCTTTAACAGAGAAAGTTTGAGAGAGAGAGAGAAAGAAAGAGAGATCAAGCACAAACATAGAGAGAACATGTTGCTAAAAGAAGTGAAAGAGAGAAAACAGCTAGAGCAAAAGTTCTAGTGAAGGAAAGAAGTAAAACAGAGTAACAAGAGTAAATGAGGAAGAAAGGGTAAAAGAGAGAGAGAGAGAACGTGGTGACAGAGATAAAGAAGAGCAAAAGTGCATATTTAGCAGCGATTAAGTAAATGTTAAAAGGAAAAGTCTGTGTGTAAGAAAGAGAGATAAGGAGATAGAGAGAGTACATACAATTGTATGAGAGAAAAACATACACAGAAAGCTGGCATACATGTGGGAAAGACTGGAATTAAGAGCACATGTATTTCGTTAGCAGAGAAGGTCTAAAAAAGTAGATGTTTAAAGATAGAGAGATAGATGAATGAAGAATGTCAGGAAAGGGAATTATAGAAAGAAAGAGAGAAAAAGAAAGTACATATCTTTGGAGATAGAGAGAAAAACCAAGAGAACATGCTAAACAGTAAATGTTAGAGAAAGAGAGTGTATGTTAAATGAAGAATGTCAGAGATAGATAGACAAAAGAGCAAGGGTACATGTTGATCCGAAAATTGAAGGAGAGATAGTACATATGTAGAAGAGAGATAGAAAGAGAATAAGTCTGCATGAGAGATAAATATTTACATTTTCAACAGTCTTTGTCTGTGATAACATTACGAATAAATTTTGGACCCTGAAACCCAATAACTTCATAAGATGTGAGTGACACAAAATGGGCGTGTCTTATAACATAACCGAGAGACTGGGTATTTGCTGCGCCGAGCAGTAATACATAGCATGTGCTACATGGAAAAATAGTGGATTTAAATAATGCTGTTTCAAAGTGTACAAATTGGAAATAATGTAAATATAACTAACAAGGAATCATTCTTTGAATATTATGAGGTGATAATTTTGGTCGGAGCGTGGTCAAATCTATCATAAAGCCATTTGGGCTTTATTGGATTTAACCGTGCCCCGACCAAAATTATCACCTCATAATAAAAGGAATGATTCCTAATTCCTTAAATAGACACAGAAAGTATATCCTTATCAGAGAATGTCTGAAAATAGTAAATGTCTGAGAGAGGGAAAGAGAGATAGAGAGAGAGAGAGAGAGAGGAATGTACATCTGCAGTAGAGAGAAATAGACAGAGAAACCTGGTATACATATGGGAAAGGGGGGATGAAAGAGAGAAATAAAAAATACATATTTTGGAGAGAGAGAGGGTGAGAGAGAAAAAAAGCAAAAGTACATGTTAAGCAAAAATAGAGGGAATGATGGTATGACAAAAAGAGAGTATATGTGTAGGAGAGGCAAAGTAAATGTTTTACAGAGAGAGAGAGAGAGAGAGAGAGAGAGAGAGAGAGAGAGAGAGAGAGAGAGAGAGAGAGCACAGAGAGAGAGAGAGCAAGCACAGAGAGAGAGACACACAGAGAGAGAGTATATATCAAATGAAGAATCTCAGAACATGTTGCTCAGAAAAGTGATTGAAAGAGAGGATGAGAAAGTACATATTTCAGAGAGAGAGAGAGAGAGAGAGAGAGAGAGAGAGAGAGAAAGAGAGCACAGAGAGAGAGAGAGAGCAAGCACAGAGAGAGAGACACACAGAGAGAGAGTATATATCAAATGAAGAATCTCAGAACATGTTGCTCAGAAAAGTGATTGAAAGAGAGGATGAGAAAGTACATATTTCAGAGAGAGAGAGAGAGAAAGAGAGAGAGAGAGAAAGAGAGAGAGAGAGGGAGAGAGAGAGAATTTATTGAAGAACCTCAGAACATGTTGCCCAGAAAAATGAATGTGAGAGAGGAAGAGAAAGTACACATATAGAGAGAGAGGAAGAGAAAGTACAGAGAGAGATAGATATATATATATAACAGTGAATGAGAGAGAGAGAAAGAGAAAAAGAAAGTATTCTTAGCAGTGAATGTATGGTACAGACAGAGACAGGAGAGGGGGAAGTATTCACCAATGTTTAGCAGAGAATGTCAGAGAGAGTTTTTAGAGTTAAAGAAAAAAAATTATCTACTGGTTGAGTGTTTTTGTTATCTGATAGTAGTATACCATCATTTATCTACGAATGGAAAAAAATATTTTTATTTTAAAATAAAATCAGTTTTAAATTAGATATTCCTTACACACAAAATTTTATATTATATAAATCCATTTTATCATTAAATAGTGTTTAAGGAATGTGGGTGGCATAATTATAAAACACTTTTTTTTATTCAACAGGTTGTGATTCAAAGACATAGACCGCCACATCATGGACACAGCAAGCTCCAGATATAGAATACATCAGTGTTCTAAGTGTCCTGGGGACACAGAGTACAAATGTGTATCGTGTCCATGTGATCTGTGTCCCCAGTGTAAAGAGAACCATGTAAAAGATCTCCAAACAATAGACCATGATGTTGTGTCATGCCGTGATAAAATCAACTACATCCCATCACAAGAGATCTGTGTGAGACATCCTAGCCATGTTTATATAAAGTACTGTGAACCTTGGACTCCCAGTTCCTGTTCCCTGTAGAAAAATTGCAACAACTAGAAACACAAAAGATCGATATCAGAACATTCTATAAAACAAAGCAACAACAACACAGAGGAACCATTCACACCATCAGAAGTGAGGCTCTCTTTTACAGACCTGTTCTCCTGCCACGAATCAAAACTGATTTCAAAACCTGTCACACAGAATTCTCCCTCTATCAATCAGAGATGTTAACAAAGGCCCAGACACTGAAGAATATCATTAACAAAGTGAGAAAAGATTTCATGAAAAATGTGTTTTGTGACTTTGATTTCAAACACAGATGTTTAAAACAGATAAAAGATATGAGCAGACATATTGTCAGCCTACAGGAATATGAACTCAGATATGTACAGCCAGAATTCACATTCAGTGCGCTACAATTCCTCTCCTCCATAAAGACAGCCCTCCCCCAGATACATCTTACACTCCACACCAGCCAGCTCTCCATGACTGAGTCACTCAACAAGGAGGATGTGATGGAGTCACTGAGTGCAATCCAAATCACAGAGAGAGGAAACCGACGCGTAGGAAACCAGTGTCTGCTGAAACTGACGTCTGGTGCTGAGTTCCATCAATCTCTCACACTGACAGGTGTTGATGGTTGTTATCACATTTCCTGTGTGACATCAGACCGGGTCTGGGTCAGTGATAGAGACAATCTCATGTTGACAGACACAACAGGTGTCCCTCTACATCGTGTGGAGGATTCATGTAGTGATTTATATGGATTACACACAGTGAACAGTGAGAGTGAACTGATTTATATAGATAGGAAACGTAAAATCAACAAACTGTCAAAGGATATGAAAACAACCACCACATTTATAGAGAGAACAGACTCTACATGGGAACCACGGTGTGTGTACTGGTCCCTGTCCACTGGGGATCTACTGGTCGGGATGGATAACTATGATACATGGACAGGCAAGGTAACCCGGTACAACCAGAGCGGACAACTCACACAAACCATACAGAACCACATCACAGGACGGGGACTGTATAGAGAACCTAACTATATAACAGAGAACAACAATGGGGATGTCGTGGTGTCTGACTCATTCAGTGCTGTAGTGGTGACAGAGCGTGGAGGAAGACATCGTTTCTCCTACACAGGACCTCCATCAGGATCAGTACTACGGCCACGTGGAATCTGTACTGACGCGCTGTCACACATCCTGGTGTGTGATGATAGAACCAAAACAGTACAGATGATAGACATGGACGGTCAGTTCCTGTCACATCTACTGATAAGACCATCAGGGATATTCTCACCACAGAGCCTGAGTTATGATGTCAACACTCACCGTCTCTCGGTCGGATCAGAGCACAACAACACGGTGGTTATATACAGGTATATCACCAGACAGGACGCTCTGACAGGTAAGTCTGAGTCATTATCATTGTAAATTATATAATATGTAGTTACAAGTCAGTCATATATAGGATGTGATCTTTATTATTTGTCAATATAATGTAAGTACATATTTATTTATAAACAATCAACATCACATACTCAAATTTAAATACATTACATGTCTGTTGAATAATTGACTCATCAAATATATGTATATGTTTTTCAGTAATAAATGAATAAATTAATTAATTAGATACATGTATATATGTTTATTATTAATTGATAATGATAATTGATACATTATAGCAGGCAAACATTGCTATAACAATCATTATACAAGATGTGATGTTTGTAATCAATCTGTTCCATCTGACTGTTTGTGTCTGATGTTTGTAGATCTGAATCCAGCCACTGCTGATGTGATGGGGAGTCACTGAGTGAAATCCCAACCACAGGGACAGAAAAACCACAGCAAGGAAACCAGTGTCTGCTGAAACTGATGTCTCCCCCCGAGTTACTTCCCTCTCTCACACTGACAGATGTTTATGGTTGTTGTTACATTTCCTGTGTGACATCAGACCGGGTCTGGGTCAGTGATGGTGAATACAATCTCATGTTGACAGACACAACAGGTGTCCCTCTACATCGTGTGGAGGATTCATGTAGTGATTTATATAGAGGAGGATTACACACAGTGAACAGTGAAAGTGAACTGATTTATATAGATAGGAATTATAACATCAACAAACTGTCAAAGGATATGAAAACAACCACCACATTTATAGAGAGAACAGACTCTACATGGGAACCACGATGTGCGTACTGGTCCCCGTCCACTGGGGATCTACTGGTCGCGATGTATAACGCTGATACAAAGACAGGCAAGGTAACCCGGTACAACCAGAGGGGACAACTCACACAAACCATACAGAACGACAACACAGGACTGAGACTGTATAGTGAACCTAAATATATAACAGAGAACAACAATGGGGATGTCGTGGTGTCTGACTGGTGTCGTGCTGTAGTGGTGACAGAGCGTGGAGGAAGACATCGTTTCTCCTACAAAGGATATCCATCAGGATCAGAACTAGAGCCATGTGGAATCTGTACTGACGCGCTGTCACACATCCTGGTGTGTGATGGTAGAACCCAAACAGTACAGATGTTAGACAGTGACGGTCAGTTCCTGTCACATCTACTGATAAGACCATCAGGGATATTCTCACCAAGGAGCCTGAGTTATGATGTCAACACTCACCGTCTCTGGGTCGGATCAGATGACAACACGGTGGTTATATACAGGTATATCACCAGACAGGACGCTCTGACAGGTAAGTCTGAGTCATTATCATTCACATTAATTAGATATAGATAACTAAGACACACAGTCGGTGTTAATTATCAGTCAATAAGATACATGTAAGACATGTTAATCTGTGTGATTGTTTGTCAATATAAACAGCTCATTGTTACAGGGTTAGCTGTATCTATTTCATTAATTAAATATACAGTCACATGTAATCGTATTTAGTTAATTAGAATGAAAGATCATTTTTAATGATTTATTTGTAATTAGTTATTTTGTTACAATTTAATTGAATTGGTTTAATTAATGAAATAAATAAATATAAAAGCATGCGTCAATGTAATCAGTTTAAACATTTAATTTGTAGATGTAGCTCTATTATTACATACCATGTACGATATTAATTAATTAACAGCTAATTAATGACTTGTTGTAGATGAACACACAACCCGTCCTGATGGGGACGCCATGTCCAGCTCAACACCAGCCGTATAATGGAGATAGCTTGGATATTGACAGGTTGTAAATGTTTCTGTACAAATCTATTCTGCTCTCAGAACCACACATGTTGTTTGTCACTTTGTTCAACATCTGCAGCTGAAATTGAGCTGTGTATAATTCACATGGACTGTAATACTGACTCCTGTTTATTTCACACTTTGTGATCATCCAAACATGGCTGTCTGTTGCTGAGTGTGGAATGTTATACACATTTTACTTTGCTAAAAATGAATTATCATAAACAAAAAATAAATTTTTATATGAAGTCTATAAAAACTGGATGTAAAAAAAAAATGAATGATTAAAATTTGTAATAGATCTTTATCTATTTGTACATTTATGGTTATCATAATCCGCTCTGACGGAGAGGGCGGTTACCATATACTGTTTTACCCTTGTGTGTCTGTCTGTCCACCCTTTTGTACATCCGTCTCTCTGTCTGTAAGAAAATGTCTGTAACATTTTTCTCAACAACTGATCGTTGCCGGTGCTTAACATTTCAATACACTCTTTGTTTAGGCATGCTATACGTTGGAATTTATGTTTGTACCTGTTTAATGACGACTTTTGTTTATTTTTTGCCTAAATATTCAAACAAATTTTCGTAAAGAATTTCTCAGCAACTGTTGATCGCATATGCTTGAAATTTTAACACATTCTTTGTTTAGGCATGCCATACGCTCGGATCTATTTTTGTACCAATTGGACATCAACTTCCTGTTTAAGTCGACTTTGCTTATTTTGTATATTTACACCAGAGCGGGGGTATTACTAGTGAGCATTGGCTCACAGATATCTGAGTAATATCATGTTGGTGTTGATCATTAACTACATCATTCATTAGTTTATTCTGTTTCCTGTAGATGGGCCAATTTTACCTGACCATGAGGGGAGAAAATAGAACACCTTCCTTGAAATCCTTACAGAGGAAGACAGAAAACAGACATTGGCTACGTAGACCACTTAAAGCAATATGACGTCATTATCTTCAAGTACGCACTGACCCGAGTCACTCATGTCACCTATTACAATTTGTCTTTATCTGTCATCGTGTGGTGTGTGTCGTGCGTCTTTCCTTTACAATTTTACATGTTGAACTTCTTCTTGAAAACTACACGGCCAATTGTTACCATATTTGATGTGAAACATTGCTACAATAAGAAGAATTTAAATTTAATATAACTGGATTATCCGCTGAGTGACCGATATCTGGACTTGTTTTAAATAACGCGCCATTATTTGAACCTGTGTTCTGTGTATATGAACCATACAGTAATTACTTATTATTCTGTCTTATCATTTTATTTCACAGTATGTTATTTGTTTGAAATAGTAATTTGTCATTTTACATTGATATCAATTGTTTGAACCGAGTTTTCCAAAGGAGAAATCCAGTTATTGAAATGGTGAAAGGGGCACGCCGGCGGGCAGCTGCGAGAAGGGTACCCCTATTGTACTGCAAATCAATTGTACATATATAAGAGATATGCATAAAACTTGGATTTTTTGTTGTTGTAAATTTATATAAAAAAATACCAGCTGTTGAACTTGGTCAATTTTACGCAGAATATTGCATATAGGGTACCCCCATTGTACGGATAACTCTTCATACAGTTTTTAAGATAGGTAGTTGTTGTCTTGTAGATCAATTGTACATATATCAGAGATTTGCATATAACTTGGATTTATATTTTGATTATTTATTTGTACATAAACTCTACAGTAATTAGTTTTTATACTCCCTTACATGGCTTATCAATTATATCTTAGTATGAGTGTAGTAAATTCTCATCTGACAGTATGTATTTAATTCTTTTGAATGCTTTTATAATACCCAGTAATTTAGTGATGGGAAAAAGATGTTACTTAAAATTGGGGCTTATATCTGAGGATTTTTTATATTTCCTATTATCAAAGAATAAATTTTGTTTATTGATTAAACATCATATTCAAAGGGGAGTAACTCAAATTTGAGTTCTTCAATTACAAACGAATAAAGAGTTATTCCCCTTTTTGTAATATTTTTTAGATAAAGTTTCAGCTTAGAGCTGGTTGTTGACCCCTGACATGTTTTTCTTTGAAAGTTAATTGAATATCAGTAAATATAATTATAAGATTTTAAAAAATGCCCTTAATAAGAATATTATTGGTGGATTTAGCACATTTCTTTATATTGATCATGTAAATAGAAAACTCGTGTTTATGTGAATAGTTTTTTAACAATATTGTAGCTAAGTTAAAGTGTACTGCTTTTTTTTCTTTAAAATTTATTTTTTTTCTGTCTATTTACGTTAACCATGAAATACATAATACTTTTATACAAATGGTTTTTAGTGAGTTGTAGCAAGCTATAGATAAAAATCAATAAATGTGATATTTATTCATAGTTTTGTCTTTTTTCTTATTAAGACAGTACTGTAATATTTGGAACAAAAAAGAAGAATTTGATACAGTAACCTTCGTGTACAAGAACAAGACAATTATTCATTGGGGCGAACTAAATAACTGACAAACCAATCTCCTTTTGGATTCACTATAGTTAGATGTCAATAGAGACTAGTCAACAACAAATTACAAAATAAATTTTCCATCCAAGTACTCAAAGTTGTTTGAAGAATTTCATTTTGACTGATAGATTTAATTCTGGGTATTGTTATAAAAACTGTTATTTTGATAACATATCTATCCTAAGCTGAAGATTAATCCATAATTGTAACATGATCGTGCATGAAATTCTGTTATATAAACTTCACAATTATATAAATAGTGCCTATTTGGGAGGGTAACTGTTAAAATTGACACCCGAGACAACGTCAACCTCCCAAATAGGCACTATTTATTTATTATACTGAATGTCTTAATTAAAAAAAAAATGCTGCTTTTATATAGAAATGAAGTGAATGCTACGGTGAACCGTACGCGCATAATTTACATACATGTAACAATTCGTTGTGTTACCCGTTGCCTTTCATGTTGAATACTGAAATCTGATTAGTCAAGAAACAGTTGATAATCCGTTCTTTTACCCTCGGCATTAGCAACAGACCTGACAACGGGTAACACAACCAATTGTTACATGCGCGTAAATTATACTCGTACGGATCGACGTAGAATTCACGTCATTTCTACATAAAAGCAACTGAGTTTTCTTTGAAATGAAGGCATTCAGTATAATATAATAAATAGTGCCAGTTTGGATGGAAACAGGTGAACACCCCTCGGAAACCATTATTAACCTCCGCTTCGTGACAGTTGACCATGGTTTTTTTGGGGTGTCAATTTAAACTGTTACCCTCCCAAACAGGCACTATTTATATAAAAACACATGTAATGTTACACGGAATGAGGAACTTTTACGTTTAAACTGTTACCCCGCATTATGCAATTTAACACATATAACGTTTAAACTTTTACGTTTTAACCCTGCAACTGTGTAATATAACCGCACACACATGTAACGTTACATCAAATAATGCACTTTAACCGCATATACCATCACACACAATCACGCAATTTACGCATACACTTCTACACGCAACCACATACTTTAACACATCTACCGGTACATACAATCAATCATTTAAACGCATAAACATACTTTAATGCACATACCGTTACACACAATCAAACACTTAAACCACACATACCGTTACACGCCATCGCACATTTGGCTCATAACCGTTTGTTGCAATCACGCACTTTAACACATATATACCGTTACACGCAATCACACACGTTAAATACATGCAATCACACACTAAAACAGATATTCCACTACATGCAATCACAATCACACACTTCAACGCATATATATATATATGATCTCTCATGATTTGCGATGGTATATGATTTTTATCCAACTCGTTGTGTGTTTTCTATCCTCGAGCCTTAGAAAACACACAAATCGTTGGATAAAAATCATATACCATCGCAAATTATGAGAGATTCTTTTTATCACATGTTTTAGCAAGTGTTTTGTTAATCCCAACTTTTTCTGTAAAGATCTGTTAAGATTGTGAGCCGTACAACAAATTATTTACAACACGTCAACAACGTTACGCATGGAAAAAAAGTTCATTGAAGTTTAACAAACAGACATTCATTTTCTAACATTTTTTTATGAATTCATGACAAATAACTGAAACAACATTAAATGTTTCAAATTTATATCTCAACACCCCTCAACTGAATTAATTATTTACTTTTTCATTCTACGTCAATCAACCGTCTAAACCTACGTAATGATTAACTATGACGTCACGTGGCGTAAGAACACACAGTGGAATATCAAAAATTTATCCCATGAGGGATATCCACCGTATATTGGGATAAACATGTGATAAAAACGTTTACACACAATCAAACAATTTAACTAAAATACTGATACTGGCAATCACTTTAACTCATATACCGTTACACGCAATTAAACACTTTACTACATATACCATTACACGAAATCAGGCACTTTACTACATATACCATTACACCTTAACACAATAACTGTTGCACACAATCAGGTACTTTAAATATATACCGTTACACACAATCACACACTTTAATGCACATATATCGTCACACACAATCACACATTTCAACACAAATTCCGTTACACGAAATTTTTAACAAAAAAAAAACGTTACTTGCAATCAGACGCTTTAACGCATACATTATTACACACAACCAGGTACTTTTACATCTGTTCCAAGCAATCAGGTAATTGAAAATATCGTTTCTTGCAATCACGCCGCACTTTAACGCATTCTGTTACACACAGTCACGCACTTAAACGCATATACATACACTTTAACAGATAAACCGTTGCACGCAATCACACACTATACCACTTCTTCCGTTACACACAATCACACACTTTATCACATCTTCCGTTATACACAATCACACACTTTAACACATATACCGTAACACGCAATCATATATAAATAGTGCCTGTTTGGGAGGGTAACAGTTGCAATTGACACCCCGAGAAAACCATTGTCAACCGACGCAAAGCGGAGGTTGACAATGGTTTTCGAGGGGTGTTAATTTCAACTGTTATCCTCCCAAACAGGCACTATTTATTTTGTTATACTGGATGTCTTAATTTTTAAGAAGATTTTACTGCTTTTTATAGGAATAAGGTGAATTCTACAGCGAACCGTACGCGCATAATTTTCGTGCATGTAACAATTTGTAATGTTACCCGTTGCTAAGTGCGTTGCTAACGCTGAGGTTAATAGAACGGATTATGAACTGCGTCTTAACCAATCAGATTTCAGTATTTAATATGAAAGTATAACAACACACTTTAACGCATCTACCGTTACATTCTATCACGCACCTTATGTGATTATCACAACATTCCTTATGTATTACGCTGATATCAATATTCATGCTTAACTACATCTAGGTATTCCATTCACCAAACACGAAACGTTGGACCAAATGATTTTCAGAATCGTGTTTTGAGCAAAAATACTATGACACCTACTTCACTGGTTAGCAATATCCAATGAAACATGAAGCAAAACAGACTGAAATCCAGGCACACATATTTCGAAATTCCTCGATCATTGTGGAACGTTTTCCTGCGTTGTGCTGTTATACCATTGCACATGCGCAAACCACAGACTGCAGGTCGTACTGTGACAACATGGACTTTAGAAAACAGGGGTATTTTTGTAAAAACTGATGAAAAAATGATATAGTGTTACTTTCTTGGATATATTATCCCCTATCTTCTATGTTAGATGTAGTGACGCTGGGATCTTCAATATGGCGTTGATGTATCATAGAAGAGGAAGGACCACAAACCCACAAGCTTGTGCTTGTAGGAGCGCGGCAGTCCTTAGCCTTTATATGCACGCTATTACATTATTCCCCCTTTTTTGAGAAATCTCACACGAGATTCTGTAAATATCTCCACGTGGGTTATTTTGTTTGGCGCCAATGTAATAGAAGAGGAGGAAGGACCACAACTAGACTCCAACTCGGGACCCTTCAGTTTAAAAAACAACGCTCTACCGACTGAGCTTAAGGATTAACCTACTAGCTAGTGCTAGTCTATTACATTGGCTCCCAACAGATATATCACAGTTACTCAAGCATTGTAACATTACGGGAATATTCTTGTGTTATCTACATAAAGAAGATACTTCACATACGTCAATACAGAGATGTGAAGTCAAGATACGTAAACTAAAAGGATAAAAGCCCTGATATATTAAGGTTTTAAATTTTCTTGAAATGATATATTACATGATGTATTTATCGAATAAAATAACGTACACATTCGCACCCTTTCTCCTTCAATATAAATTAGCTACATATAAATGAACCCTTATTTTCTTTCTTAATACATGTACTATATTAAACCTATTACATCTCTTTCTTTCTCTCAACATATATCAGTGGTATAGGTGTACATTTCTTTATACAATCATTACATACATATAACAACTTGTTGTATAAGTATATACCTTACTATAACAATCCATCCAAAATGAGAAAAAAAAATAATGAAAAACATTTGAGTATGCACATGTTATTAATATGATGTGATAATAATTTATAAGCTTGCATGTTGTAACTTAAATGAAGTATAGTTTATATTTGATATTTATCAAAACTTAAAAAAAAACCACGAATATAAATATGAACATGAGAAACCATGATAAGTGTTAAGTTACAGACAACAGACAACTGTTAAGTTTCATTATATATCTTAATTTTAATTACAAGGTACATTTAGTAATCATCAACAACTGTCATAACAATAAATATGAATATGAAAGAAAAGAAAGATGTTTAAAGTTGATGTAATGGTCAACACATTCATAGTAATGTCAACATTTTTAATTAATTAATCATACAACAATAATTAAACAAGTTAAACGTTTAGTCAACAAATTCAAGAAGACAATGGGTCAAAACTTATCTCTGCTATAGTACTAAGTTATATTTTAAACAGAAATGTTGCCATTTCACTTCCCTGGCTAATAAACTATATTAACTAATCTAGGAGACAATTAATCAAAACTTATCTGTGCTAAAATATTAGTTATAGCTTTATCCTAAGGTGGAGTAACACATCATCACACAATGGCTGACCTCTGATCAACACGACATTTCGTTTTATTAAATAGAACTTCATCAACAGCAACTTACTCCAGTGGACAAAGTGGATAAAGTATATGGCTTGTGAACCGTACATCCCTAGTTCGAATCCCGCAGGGGCTTTTGTTGTTACTTACTGAATTGAATTTTTAGATATTATTTTTTTTTATCCCCAAACTCCAAATTGTTTGCTTATTTGACATATTTAGTTTAATTATCATTATATCTTTCATAATCAAATAATTTACAGCTAACTTGAGTGACCTATTTCAGGTGTGTTATTCCACCTTTGACAGGAATGTTGTCAGTCCACTTCTCTGGCTAATTTACTAAGAGATATTGCACAGTTCCCTGTATTATCTAAGTCCTTTTGTTTATATTACAATGTATTCTATCCTCATATTAAGACATGCTTTTATCTATTCATTTATTACTTAAATACTTATTAATAACAAGAGGCCCATGGGCCATACTGCCACCTGAGCAACACTAGACGTAATAAAATCAACCTAATGAAGTCATATCTAAAATATCAGGACAAAGAATAAGTAAAATTGATCCTCTTTTTAAAATAATTCAAAATTGTCCTACAGATGTTTTTAAATTGGGCACTTTTTGTAATTAGATGATTTCATAGTTATATGAAATTTTGACCATTGCCATTCTCAAAATGATCTTATACAACTGTTTACATAAATATAAACCTGCATCAAATTTTGATCCCCTTGTGTGGCCCAAGAATTATCCATATCCACAGTCTGAACAACTGAGAATCAACAAATGTCAATAGGAGATATTGTTTCCTTTGTAAAAATTCGACGCCCTTATAGTCTTCTCCTTTTTTATTTAATTTCTAAATACTTTTCTCTATATATATTAAACTACCTGAAAATGCTTACATTCAAGCAACAGCTTTTCTGCTTAATTAATTTCCAAAAAAGAAGATATTTCTCCATACATTCCTACATAAAAATTTGCCCCCTCCCCAATGCTGAGACCATCCTGCCCTCGGAGATCATGTCTTCGGTAAAGCATACCTCTGATGATGTATTTTCATGCTAAAATGTTAACATGACTTTGTAGGTTTGTTTTTAAAAAACGCTATAACTTAAGCTTCTTCTGAATTATAACGTTAACTAATAATCATACAAATACTGGTATTGTATTACATTGATGTTATAAAATGTAGTTATAAGTTCAATTGAATAATTAAACTACGCAAGTTGAAATAAAAGCTTCAAAAAATAAATCATTAGTAATTATATTCATAAGCAAGTTTATGTGTCTTTATTAAAACTTTAATTGGAAACAAATTATACTTTTGAAAAAAAAGATGATGCTCATTTTCATTTGGCATCAGGGTTAACATACATATAAACTGAATATGAAGATGACTTTTCTTTGATTGAGTATCGGCTATTTTTGATGCCGTGTCCAAGGTTGAAAATTATATAATTTAAAATTGTTGACAAAATGACAATCATTAGAGGCAGTGTTTAGTGCTAAAGAAAGTGTTAGTGTTAGACTATCGTAAACCCATAACGCCAGGATATACCTTATCATTAACTAACAATCAGGGCATTTAAGACCTGTCTATATTATTTTGACAAGAGGTTTGATAATAACAAATAACCATCAAATCTAAAATAATTTTAAGAAATAATTTGTCTTTTTTTTTACTTAATCTATATTTGCAATAAAACTATATATATATCGAAAATGTTCAATTCTGTGTGTACCTTTTAATGACGTCACAATGATTACCGCACGCACTTTTCGTTTGACGTATTGTATAGGTCTATATAAAACACGGTTATGATTTTACTGAGAATTAAAAAAAATGGGTAACAGAAAAAGCTTATGTAAACCCTCTAAAAATACAATGTCAAGAAGTGGTGTTATAAGATAATGCACGAAATAATTATGATGATGCCAGACTCAAATTCCCATACGATTTGGCTGTCACGACAGCTGTCGTATCTCTAATCCAGTCGAGCAATAATGAACATCAAAAAGTATTTACAATCTTTATCTTTTTATATATCAAATCAATAAATTTACAGATATACATATTCACATAAGAAATATTGACAACAAAAAATGTTTATACTATCACATTAATAATGGTCTCCTATGGTGGTAACCTCTGTCTGCAGTGTCCCTCCAGTGTTCCTCCAATGTGTCTCCCTCGGTACCACGTCCTAAGATGACGGCTTCCGCCCACCAGATTCCAGCGTAGTAAGTGAATAAACGAAGGAGGCTTACACTGGTGGTAAGATGTTAAATACCTAGACACTGTGGACTATTGCTGGATTATCACCGGAGAATTGCTGGAACCTTGCTGGAACCTTTTAATTTGATCTGAATAACACTATTTTCAATCAAACGTTTCACTTTCACAATATGTTTTCTTTAGCTAACGTACCGATGTACATTAACAGTCATTAAGTTACTTCTACAAACTTTTTACAATTATTCTATTAATTTGTTAAAGAAAAGACGTGAATATAAACAATTAAAAAAACGCTATTGTTTGATGATCAATGCAGATTATGATGGCAGCGATCATTGCAGAAAAAAATACATAACACGCTAACACTGAGAGAGAGAGAGAGAGAGAGAGAGAGAGAGAGAGAGAGAGAGAGAGAGAGAGAGAGAGAGAGAGAGAGAGAGAGAGAGAGAGATGAAAACTAAAATAAAAACTTTTTAAATTATTAAAAGATAATCTAACAGTTTACAGACACAGGTCAAAATGATTAATCACAATAATTATTAACCATTGGGTCTATAAAGGACTACAATCAGAAAAATGAATTTTTTTTTGTAAACAAACGTTGAATAAATAAATCATGTTATGAAATATTCGCTCTCTTACGTCTCACATACTTACATTTTCATCCCATATATAAGAATACTAAGTGCATTCTATAGAGGCTGGATTTTCTTGCAAGTTGCAAAACCAAGTTTTATAGTTTTAGGCATATCATAACAGAAAGTACAGCAGTCAGAGGTAGTAATTCTGATTTTCTTAAGGCAATATTTAACAGGAAGAATTATATGGAGAATTATCTATTGGAACCAATTAATACTTGAATTGTTGGTAGTTCTAAAACATATTTTAAACACATCCTGTACACAGAGATCATTTGTCAAAATTTCACATACCTCAGCATTCCATTTGTTGATAGCTGTAGGAACACAATCATTTGAGGTTAAGTATATGAATATATGCTTTGTTACTTTTTCTTTCAAAAATAATAGCCTCATAATAAAATGGCATAAATGTAGTGCAGTCTCTCTTCAAAGTAGACTTATTAATAGACAACTATAATAATGTCAAATACTTTGATATTGCACATATTACACTATTATATAAAATTGGAGGTATATATGAAAATTGTAAATCTTTCAGTAAAATTTATTCTTGAAAATATGTTTCCATTTTCATTCAAAAAATCTCCGATGATTTTAACCTCTTTCATATACAAATCTTTGATAAATAAATATTTACATTCAATTTTTACATTACAGTTGTGCCACACAGTAATATTGAAAGCATTCTTGGTATTTAATGAACTTTTAATCATTTGCTTAGTATAGCAGAGCCAAGAATTAAAAACATCTTGCCGAAAACGATTATTTCTTTGAACAACCATGCGTTATAGAAAATCATCAGCAAAATCAATCAGTTTTTTGTTGTTGCAAATTCAGAACCATTTATTGATTTTTAAAAAGTCCATCTATCGTTTGTAGCCTTGAGTTAATTTCTTAATCCATAAAAATTTAAGAGATGCCATGAAGATAAAAATGTAAACCATTTTTAAACCACCTTTTAGGTAATCGAGACGTACAATTTCTCTCATAACTTTATCACACTTTCGAAATAAATTCAACAGGCTGTTACTACGAGATAAAACAACATCTTGTTTTGGATTTTGAACTATTCTGACAGGAAGCCATATTGTAAAACAGAGGGCTTATAATCTTTGTTGGGAATTTCTATCCAATCTATATTACTATTGCCAAATCCTCTAGAGCTTTGTATATAAAGGACCATGTAACAAAATCGAAAGCTTTCTCAAAGTCAATAAGAACTAAAAGACCTGGTTTATTTCCATTTACAGTGAGCGACATTAAATAAAAAAGAAATCTAGTATTTCCCCAATATATGTTCTTTAAGAAAGCCTGTTTGTCTATCAGATATAATATAATCTAATGTAGACCTAATTCGATATTTAATACATCCGGATATTCAAAAGAGTGATGGGTCTCCAGTTTTTCAAATATTGTCTTGGTTTGTCACCTTCTGGTAAACATGATATAATTCCAAATCTCTGGGAAATAGGAAGCTTCTTTTTTCAAAAAATTAAGTTTATTGCATTTAAAAAGTTTTAGATCCTTCCAAAAGAATTTAAATATTTCAACAGTAAAACCATCATTACCTGGTGATTTGTTATTTTTTATATTTTTTAGAACGTGAAGAACTTTTTTTTTTTTATAGATTTCAGCTTCTGACGAGCTAGATATATCTGGTTCTAACTTAGGAATTTCTACTTTAAAACAATCTTCAAGGTTAATATTTATTAAATCTGAATCAGCATATATATATATATGTAGTTTTCCATAGATTTCTCTGACATTATTCAATATGTTCGATTGCTTGTGCATAATTTCCCCTCTTCAATTCTTCAAGCTCTATTTTTTGATAGTTTTGTTCAGAAGACTATAAGACTTTAAATTTAGACAATATTTTGTTGGTTTTTCTCCCTGTTCGATCCATCTTGCTTCTTTTTCAGAGATTTCAGCTTCTAACGAGCTAGATATATCTAATTCTAACTTATGAATTTCTACTTTAAAAATTTCTTCCAGGTTAATATTTATTAAATCTGAATCAGCAGAAGTATTTAGTTGTTCATTGATTCAATATGTTCGATTGCTTGTGTATAATTTCCCCTTCTTCAAGTTCTACTTTTTGATAGCTTTGTTCAGAAGATTCCGAGACTCTAAATTTAGAAAACATTTTGATCCATCTTGCTTCAGATCTTATGAAATGACCTTGAAGTTTATGTTTTCTAAAATTTTCGAGATTTGATATTTTTTGTTCTATTAGTTCAAAATTAATGTGTTCTTGAGATTCTAAGGATGTTCTATCTCTTATTAGTGATATTTCAATCTTCTTTCTTTTTTTTTTCTTATGAGATGAATATGAAATAGAAAGACACCTTATTTCCATAAGAAGCACCTCTAGAAATATATTATATCCTTACTAAAACATATATGTATATGAGCACTGTATGCATGCTGACTCTTTACTCCGTCTATTGTTTCCTTAACCTTATCCATGAAAACCATGTCAGTCAGTACACTATTATTAAATTTCCAAAGCCCCCTACCTCTTTCTAAAGGGTTAAACTTTAGTTCTAAAATAACAATAGAATAGTCAGATCGGTAGCCTAATTCGAAATGTGATCAAGGCGACTTTGCTTTAAAGGCGTTTTTTTTTCTCCATGTAAATATTTTTTTTACCTGGGTTTAAGACCCTGTAATAACCCACTAACTGCAAATACTCCACCATCTTAAAGTTTTTTTTCTGTCGCCTTTGGATTGTTTATATACTTATAGTCGTAGGTATCGATATCTGGATTGAGAACAAGTTTGAAATATCCACATAAAATGAAATACTCATTATCCACTTCCTTAAAGGACGTATTTCTAATATTTTCATAAATACCTGGCTGGTCAGAGTTTGGACCATATATATTGACAAGAGTAACACTGGTTTCTTGTATGGCAAGATAAACAGCAAGGAAATTGCCTTCCCCATTTTTTTAATATTGTGGATATGAAACTCAAAATTATTATTGAACATCATATATACCCCCACGAGCATTCGACTTATAACAGTTGTAAATACACTGAAAACCCAACTGTGATTCAATGATATGTTCACTTTCCGTTTTAAAATGCGTGTACTTTGAACATAAATAAAATTGAATAACCTTTTTCTGTAAAATTCAAAAGCATCCATACGATTTGATATTGTAAATAAACCTTGCCAGTTAATCGGTGCAAATTTTAAGGTATCACCTATTATTTTCTGTAAATATTAACCAGGCAAGCAACTCCCTACCTGGTTAATTGATAAACATATACACAGTAATCTCTCGCACTTAGTTTTAATTTCATTTCACATACTGTCATTTCAAATACACACAGGTAAACAGTAAATGTCACTTCCGGTCAGGCCGATCCCGATCTACTTTCAGTTTGTCAAACCGATCCCGATGTGATTGATGTTACAATAACTCCGCTATTACTGTTTTCTTAACGTATCACGCACTGTGTCCATGATGTCAAATTTGTACCTGTGTCCCTCTTTGTCAAGCACAAATACCTTTTGTATTTTTTACTGTGTTAGTTTTAATTAACTTGGTTAACTAACATGAATTTCCCTTATAAATAGTCTAACTTAAGACACTTTTCTTAGAAATCCTAAGTTCCAAGAATCAAAATATTTTCTTATTCAAATAAACTCTGATTTGTACTCACAATAACTATTAATGGCTAGTTTCTTAATTTTAAACTGCCGTTTAGACGAAGTTGCATCAATTTTTTAAAATCTGCATCCTATATAGGGATTGGATAACGTTTGGGAGTGATACATGTACATGTAAATCCTAAATATGTTTAAACATGATAATACATTTATCTTATCAATCGCTTCTTGTAATTTGCCAGGTTAAAAGTTAAAAATAATTTTATTTTCAATTTTACTACAAGATTCTTTTTTTTAAATTAAAAACAAAATATTACTTTTACTATTAATTTTACTAAATGTATAACCAAATATCGTAGCAAAAACAAAATCACTGTATTGTTTTCAAACAATTCAATATAACAAGATTCCGCTTTATATATAAGTATCACTACTGATAGATAGTAAATGCGTTTGAGTGCCAAATCAAAACAAACTAGGTAATGAAAACGCCCATTTAAAAAAGAATGCTGATCATATTTCGATTGTACTATAATACTACTTTTATTAAATATGGGAACACTGTTGATATCCTTATTAAGCCGTACATGCATTTATATTTTCATATAACTATGTACCAAACAAACGTTTTTTCTTATATGGCAACAACAATTCATACAAGGATACAGTCTTTAATCTTTGGAAAATGAAGTTGAAAACCAAAAAAACAAACAAGTAAGGAATTACGGTATCGTAATCTGCACTTCGAAGTAAAACGTCAACAAAATATGACGTCGTTTTAAATGTCGCAGTGACGTTAAGTTTTCTGTTTACTAATGCCGAAGCCAGAAGGTTAAACATCATTACTTTGTGTATGACAAATCGGGAGTTTGAAGAATAATCTGAATTACAAGGTCAGTCTTTTTAAAAGTAAGGATCAATTTATCATTCTATATTTACATCTACCGAGTATGACTCCAACTTATTTGTTTTGTTAATTTATACCTCTATAAAAACTAACATAACTGGAATCATCATTCCCCACACAAGATAAAGCTCTGCCATTCAGTCAACTGAATAATAACTGAATTGTCAGGAAAGGTGACCGAATGACACAAATATGCCATTCAGTCACTTTTCAGTTATCTTTAAGCCACCTTTCAAATTACTAAATGGCAGAGAGTCATCCCTTTCCATTTATCGGTTGGTCGAAATCTACATCAACGTAAGAAACATCAGGGACTGAAGGAAATAATCATGACGATGTCAGACTTTAACTCATTTACCCAGCGTTATACAGACACACGGTAAAAATGACTAATCACCGAAATTATTTTTGTTTACTATGAAAGTCTACAATCAGATAAACGAATTTGTATAATCACAGTGGTTGTTACCATAATTAGGGTTCCAATGTATACTGCATTTTGTGAATTGTCTAAACATTAACTAGGAATATTAATTGAACAACAGTTTATTCTAACATCAGCACCCCCCCCCTGCACACACACACTAAAAGTCTTTAAAATTACATACGAAAAAAAAATTATACTTATACAAATTTTTAAAAATGAGAGTACTCATATTCAACATTTCTAGCGCTTCCTAACTAAATTATTGTGTATGAAATTATTTCCGCATTAGAACTATACTCACTGTACCAGTCACGTGGTCACACAGTTTTCCGGCTACAGAATATTCCACAACCTGATTGTTGTCTACAAGTAGCAAGAGTGTCTTCAACAAGTTAAATGTGGTAAGTGAAAAGTATTTTATTTAATGAATAAAAAAGATAAGTAGACATTTGACTATAATATCTATACGGAAGTTAAATTGTCCATCTTTATATTTTATCAACATTATTGAGATTGAATGTGCACTTTTATTTAAAATGATTTATGATCTCAGTCGAATATGCCCAGAGTTCCTTGACCTAAATAATTTGTACAAATGCGATAGATTCCATGGATTTATAAACAATAGATATATGCATGACCACCCAATTATTCTTTTTTTTTAATACCAATTATGCCCATTTATTTGTTCAAGAATGGCGACAAAAAAAAAAGAAAAAAAAAAGATTATATATTCAACTCGTTCATTTTTAAAGTTTTTGGATAAAAAAGTTCAAAAATTTGTATATTTGTGTTTTAATGTTAAAATGGTCCTCTTAAAAGAAGTCAATACTACAGGTACTTATTTCATTTGCTTTGTAAAATAGACAATGTTTTACCTATTTGTTTCTGTTTTTGTTATAGAGTAATTCAATTAAACAGGATTTTTTTCGTCAAAGGGTTGATAAATTGTACAGGTTTTTATCATATAATTTGTCAATAAGTATTTCTGTACAAAAGCTGTTTGTTTCTTTTCTTTTTACCACTTTATATACAAGGGAATAGGTTTGATTGATTGAGAGAGAGAGAGAGAGAGAGAGAGAGAGAGAGAGAGAGAGAGAATGTACTACTGAAGAGCTTTTTGAGGCTTTAGAAGTCAATAATTAAAGCCCTTCAAGTTTTAGTTATTGGCCAGGAAATATATCCCCCACATCAGAGATCCAATCTTAAATTAGATATGTTTCCTTGTCGTGTACAGCTTATTGAAAATAACCTCTCACAAAGAATTAGATGAATTAATATCGAAATATGTTTCACATGTACAGGGATGAACTCAAAAGTATGTCCAGTTTTTTTAACGATCGGTCCTTTTATGTCAAATTCGGTAAAAAATAATCTGCGTCTGAAATGAAGCTCTGCCATTCAGTCAGCTGAATTATAACTGAATTGTCAGGAAAGGTGACTGAATGACACAAATATGCCATTCAGTCACTTTTCAGTAACCTTTAAGTCACCTTTCAAATGACTGAATGGCAGAGATTCGTCCCGTTCCGTTTATCGGTTGGTCGAAATCTACAACAACGTAAGAAAGATCAGGGACTGCACGAAATAGTCATGATGACATCAGACCTTAACTCATTTACCCAAGTTTATACAGACACACGGTAAAAATGACTTATCACCGAAATTATTCATCATGTTTTCTATAAATGTCTACAATCAGATAAACCAACTTGTATAATCACAGTTGTTTTTACCATAATTAATGTTCCAATGTATACTGCATTTTGTGAATTATCTAAACATTAACTAGGAATTGAACAACAGTTTATTATGACTTCAACAACCCCCTCCCCCAGCACACACACACTAAAAGCATACCAGTCTTTAAAATTACATACAAAAAAACATTATACATATTATTAAAAATGAGAGGACTCATATTCTCAATTTCTAGCGCTTCATAACTAAATAATTGTGTTTAAAATTATTTCCGCATTAGAAATATACTCACTGTACCAGTCACGTGGTCACACAAAGTTCCGGCTACAGAATATTCCACAACCTGATCGTTGTCTACAAGTAGGAAGTGTGTCTTCAACAACTTAAATGTGGTAAGTGAAAAGTATTTTGTTTAATGAATAAAAAAGATAAGTAGACATTTGACTTTAATATCTATACGGAAGTTAAATTACCCATCTTGATATTTTATCAACAATATTGAGATTGAATGTGCACTTTTATTTAAAATGATTTATGATCTCAGTCGAATATGCTCAGAGTTCCTTGACCTAAATAATTTGTACAAATGCGATAGATTCCATGGATTTATAAACAATAGATATATGCATGACCACCCAATTATTCTTTTTTTTTTAAAAATACCAATAATGCCCATTTATTTGTTCAAGAAGGGCGACAAAAAAAAAGACAAAAAAAAAAGATTATATATTCAACTGGTTCATTTTTAAAGTTTTTGGATAAAAAAGATGCAATAATTTGTATATTTGTGTTTTAATGTTAAAATGGTCCTCTTAAAAGAAGTCAATACTACAGGTATTTATTAAATTTGCTTTGTAAAATAGACAATGTTGTACCTATTTGTTTCTGTTTTTGTTATAGAGTAATTCAATTAAACAGGTTTTTTTTCGTCAAAGAGTTGATAAATAATACAGGTTTTTATAATATAATTTGTCAATAAGTAATTCTGTACAAAAGCTGTTTGTTTCTGTTCTTTTTACCACTTTATATACAAGGGAATAAGTTTGATTGCTTGACTGAGAGAGAGAGAGAGAGAGAGAGAGAGAGAGAGAGAGAGAGAGAGAGAGAGAGAGAAAGAGAGAGAGACAATGTTCTACTGAAGAGCTTTTTGAGGCTTTAGAAGTCAATAATTAAAGCCCTTCAAGTTTTAGTTATTGGCCAGGAAATATATCCCCCACATCGGAGATCCAATCTTAAATTAGAGATGTTTCCTTGTCGTGTACAGCTTATTGAAAATAACCTCTCACAAAGAATTAGATGAATTAACATCGAAATATGTTTCACATGTACAGGGATGAACTCAAAAGTATGTCCAGTTTGTTTTAACGATCGGTCCTTTTATGTCAAATTCGGTAAAAAATACTCTGCGGCTGAAATGAAGCTCTGCCATTCAGTCAACTGAATTATAACTGAATTGTCAGGAAAGATGACTGAATGACACACATATGCCATTCAGTCACTTTTCAGTAACCTTTAAGGCACCTTTCAAATGACTGAATGGCAGATATTCATTCCGTTCCGTTTATCGGTTGGTCGAAATCTACAACAACGTAAGAAAGATCAGGGACTGCACGAAATAATCATGATGATATCATACCTTAACTCATTTACCCAAGTTTATACAGACACACGGTAAAAATGACTTATCACCGAAATTATTCATCATGTTTTCTATAAATGTCTACAATCAGATAAACGAACTTGTATAATCACAGTTGTTTTACCATAATTAATGTTCCAATGTATACTGCATTTTGTGAATTATCTAAACATTAACTAGGAATTGAACAACAGTTTATTATAACATCAACACCCCCCTCCCTCCGCCCGCACACACACACTAAAAGCATACCAGTCTTTAAAATTACATACGAAAAAACATTATACTTATTATTAAAAATGAGAGGACCCATATTCTTCCTTTCTAGCGCTTTATAACTAAATTATTGTGTTTAAAATTATTTCCGCATTAGAAATATACTCACTGTACCAGTCACGTGGTCACACAAAGTTCCGGCTACAGAATATTCCACAACCTGATCGTTGTCTACAAGTAGGAAGTGTGTCTTCAACAAGTTAAATGTGGTAAGTGAAAAGTATTTTTTTTAATGAATAAAAAAGATAAGTAGACATTTGACTTTAATATCTATACGGAAGTTAAATTACCCATCTTGATATTTTATCAACAATATTGAGATTGAATGTGCACTTTTATTTAAAATGATTTATGATCTCAGTCGAATATGCTCAGAGTTCCTTGACCTAAATAATTTGTACAAATGCGATAGATTCCATGGATTTATAAACAATAGATATATGCATGACCACCCAATTATTCTTTTTTTTTTAAAAATACCAATAATGCCCATTTATTTGTTAAAGAATGGCGACAAAAAAAAAGAAGAAAAAAATATTATACTTTCAACTCGTTTATTTTTAAAGTTTTTGGATAAAAAAGATGCAATAATTTGTATATTTGTGTTTTAATGTTAAAATGGTCCTCTTAAAAGAAGTCAATACTACAGGTATTTATTGCATATTCTTTTGTAAAATAGACAATGTTTTACCTATTTGTTTCTGTTTTTGTTATAGAGTAATTCAATTAAACAGTTTTTTTTTCGTCAAAAAGTTGACAAATTGTACAGGTTTTTATAATATAATTTGTCAATAAGTAATTCTGTACAAAAGCTCTTTGTTTCTTTTCTTTTTCCCACTTTATATACCTGGGAATAGGTTTGATTGATTGACAGAGAGAGAGAGAGAAAGAGAGAGAGAGAGAGAGAGAGAGAGAGACAATGTACTACTGAAGAGCTTTTTGAGGCTTTAAAAGTCAATAATTAAAGCCTTTCAAATTTTAGTTATTGGCCAGGAAATATATCCCCCACATCGGAGATCCAATCTTAAATTAGATATGTTTCCTTGTCGTGTACAGCTTATTGAAAATAACCTCTCACAAAGAATTAGATGAATTGATATCGAAATATGTTTCACATGTACAGTGATGAACTCAAAAGTATGTCCAGTTGTTTTTAACGATCGGTCCTTTTATGTCAAATTCGGTAAAAAAATAATCTGCGTCTGAAATAAAGCTCTGCCATTCAGTCAACTGAATTATAACTGAATTGTCAGGAAAGGTGACTGAATGATACAAATATGCCATTCAGTCACTTTTCAGTAACCTTTAAGTTACCTTTCAAATGACTGAATGGCAGAGATTCATCCCGTTCCGTTTATTGGTTGGTCGAAATCTACAACAACAAAAGAAAATAAGGGACTGCACGAAATAATCATGATGATATCATACCTTAACTCATTTACCCAAGTTTATACAGACACACGGTAAAAATGACTTATCACCGAAATTATTCATCATGTTTTCTATAAATATCTACAATCAGATAAACGAACTAGTATAATCACAGTTGTTTTTACAATAATTAATGTTCCAATGTATACTGCATTTTGTGAATTATCTAAACATTAACTAGGAATTGAACAACAGTTTATTATAACTTCAACACCCCCTCCCCCCGCACACACACACTAAAAGCATACCAGTCTTTAAAATTACATACGAAAAAACCTTATACTTATTATTAAAAATGAGAGGACTCATATTCTTCATTTCTAGCGCTTCATAACTAAATTATTGTGTTTAAAATTATTTCCGCATTAGAACTATACTCACTGTACCAGTCACGTGGTCACACAAAGTTCCGGCTACAGAATATTCCACAACCTGATCGTTGTCTACAAGTAGCAAGAGTGTCTTCAAAAAGTATAATGTGGTAAGTGAAAAGTATTTTATTTAATGAATAAAAAAGATAAGTAGACATTTGACTTTAATATCTATACGGAAGTTAAATTATCCATCTTGATATTTTGTCAACAATATTGAGATTGAATGTGCACTTTTATTTAAAATGATTTATGATCTCAGTCGAATATGCTCAGAGTTCCTTGACCTAAATAATTTGTACAAATGCGATAGATTCCATGGATTTATAAACAGTAGATATATGCATGACCACCCAATTATTCTTTTTTTTTTAAAAATACCAATAATGCCCATTTATTTGTTCAAGAATGGCGACAAAAAAAAAGAAGAAAAAAATATTATACTTTCAACTCGTTTATTTTTAAAGTTTTTGGATAAAAAAGATGCAATAATTTGTATATTTGTGTTTTAATGTTAAAATGGTCCTCTTAAAAGAAGTCAATACTACAGGTATTTATTGCATATTCTTTTGTAAAATAGACAATGTTTTATCTATTTGTTTCTGTTTTTGTTATAGAGTAATTCAATTAAACAGGTTTTTTTTCGTCAAAAAGTTGACAAATTGTACAGGTTTTTATAATATAATTTGTCAATAAGTAATTCTGTACAAAAGCTCTTTGTTTCTTTTCTTTTTCCCACTTTATATACCTGGGAATAGGTTTGATTGATTGACAGAGAGAGAGAGAGAAAGAGAGAGAGAGAGAGAGAGAGAGAGAGAGACAATGTACTACTGAAGAGCTTTTTGAGGCTTTAAAAGTCAATAATTAAAGCCTTTCAAATTTTAGTTATTGGCCAGGAAATATATCCCCCACATCAGAGATCCAATCTTAAATTAGATATGTTTCCTTGTCGTGTACAGCTTATTGAAAATAACCTCTCACAAAGAATTAGATGAATTGATATCGAAATATGTTTCACATGTACAGTGATGAACTCAAAAGTATGTCCAGTTGTTTTTAACGATCGGTCCTTTTATGTCAAATTCGGTAAAAAAATACTCTGCGTCTGAAATAAAGCTCTGCCATTCAGTCAACTGAATTATAACTGAATTGTCAGGAAAGGTGACTGAATGATACAAAAATGCCATTCAGTCACTTTTCAGTAACCTTTAAGTGACCTTTCAAATGACTGAATGGCAGAGATTCATCCCGTTCCGTTTATTGGTTGGTCGAAATCTACAACAACGAAAGAAAATAAGGGACTGCACGAAATAATCATGATGACATCAGACCTTAACTCATTTACCCAAGTTTATACAGACACACGGTAAAAATGACTTATCACCGAAATTATTCATCATGTTTTCTATAAATATCTACAATCAGATAAACGAACTAGTATAATCACAGTTGTTTTTACAATAATTAATGTTCCAATGTATACTGCATTTTGTGAATTATCTAAACATTAACTAGGAATTGAACAACAGTTTGTTATAACTTCAACACCCCCTCCCCCCGCACACACACACTAAAAGCATACCAGTCTTTAAAATTACATACGAAAAAACCTTATACTTATTATTAAAAATGAGAGGACTCATATTCTTCATTTCTAGCGCTTCATAACTAAATTATTGTGTTTAAAATTATTTCCGCATTAGAACTATACTCACTGTACCAGTCACGTGGTCACACAGAGTTCCGGCTACAGAACATTCCACAACCTGATCGTTGTCTACAAGTAGCAAGAGTGTCTTCAAAAAGTATAATGTGGTAAGTGAAAAGTATTTTATTTAATGAATAAAAAAGATAAGTAAACATTTGACTATAATATCTATACGGAAGTTAATCGTCCATCTTGATATTTTATCAACAATACTGAGACTGAATGTGCACTTTTATTTAAAATGATTTATGATCTCAGTCGAATATGCCCAGAGTTCCTTGAACTAAATATTTTGTACAAATGTTTTAAATTCCATTGGTTTATAAACAATAGATATATGCATGACCACCCATCCATCTTTTTTTATAATACCGTTTCTTTGTTCAAGAATGGCGACCAACAAATTGGAGAAAGAATATATATTCACCTCGTTCATTTTTTAACTTTTTTGGATACAAAAGATGCAAGAATTTGTATTTTTGTGTTTTAATGTTAAAATGGTCCTCTTAAAAGAAGTCAATACTACAACTATTTATTTCATTTGCTTTGTAAAATAGATAATGTTTTACCTATTTGTTTCTGTTTTTGTTATAGAGTAATTCAATTAAAGAAGGTTTTTTTTCGTCAAAGAGTTGATAAATTATACAGGTTTTTATAATTTAATTTGTCAAAAAGTAATTCTGTACAAAAGCTGTTTATTTCTTTTCTTTTTACCATTTATATACAAGGGAATAAGTTTGATTGATTGACTGAGAGAGAGAGAGAGAGACAGAGAGAGAGAGAGAGAGAGAGAGAGAGAGAGAGAAACAATGTACTACTGAAGAGCTTTTTGAGGCTTTAGAAGTCAATAATTAAAGCCCTTCAAGTTTTAGTCATTGACCAGGAAATATATCCCCCACATCGGAGATCCAATCTTAAATTAGATATGTTTCCTTGTCGTGTACAGCTTATTGAAAATAACCTCTCACAAAGAATTAGATGAATTAATATCGAAATATGTTTCACATGTACATGGATGAACTCAAAAGTATGTCCAGGTTTTTTTAACGATCGGTCCTTTTATGTCAAATTCGGTAAAAAATACTCTGCGTCTTAAATGAAGCTCTGCCATTCAGTCAACTGAATTATAACTGAATTGTCAGGAAAGGTGACTGAATGACACAAATATGCCATTCAGTCACTTTTTAGTAACCTTTAAGTGACCTTTCAAATGACTGAATGGCAGAGATTCATCCCGTTCCGTTTATCGGTTGGTCGAAATCTACAACAACGTAAGAAAAATAAGGGACTGCACGAAATAATCATAATGATATCAGACCTTAACTCATTTACCCAAGTCTATACAGACACACGGTAAAAATGACTTATCACCGAAATTATCTACAACAACGTAAGAAAGATCAGGGACTGCACGAAATAATCAAGATGATATCAGACATCATGTTTTCTATAAATGTCTACAATCAGATAAACCAACTTGTATTATCACAGTTGTTTTTACCATAATTAATGTTCCAATGTATACTGCATTTTGTGAATTATCTAAACATTAACTAGGAATTGAACAACAGTTTATTATAACATCAACACCCCCTCCGCCCGCACACACACACTAAAAGCATACCAGTCTTTAAAATTACATACGAAAAAACATTATACTTATTATTAAAAATGAGAGGACTCATATTCTTCATTTCTAGCGCTTCATAACTAAATTATTGTGTTTAAAATTATTTCCGCATTAGAAATATACTCACTGTACCAGTCACGTGGTCACACAAAGTTCCGGCTACAGAATATTCCACAACCTGATCGTTGTCTACAAGTAGGAAGTGTGTCTTCAACAAGTTAAATGTGGTAAGTGAAAAGTATTTTTTTTTAATGAATAAAAAAGATAAGTAGACATTTGACTTTAATATCTATACGGAAGTTAAATTATCCATCTTGATATTTTATCAACAATATTGAGATTGAATGTGCACTTTTATTTAAAATTATTTATGATCTCAGTCGAATATGCTCAGAGTTCCTTGACCTAAATAATTTGTACAAATGCGATAGATTCCATGGATTTATAAACAATAGATATATGCATGACCACCCAATTATTCTTTTTTTTTTTAAAATACCAATAATGCCCATTTATTTGTTCAAGAATGGCGACAAAAAAAAAGAAGAAAAAAATATTATACTTTCAACTCGTTTATTTTTAAAGTTTTTGGATAAAAAAGATGCAATAATTTGTATATTTGTGTTTTAATGTTAAAATGGTCCTCTTAAAAGAAGTCAATACTACAGGTATTTATTGCATATTCTTTTGTAAAATAGACAATGTTTTATCTATTTGTTTCTGTTTTTGTTATAGAGTAATTCAATTAAACAGGTTTTTTTTCGTCAAAAAGTTGACAAATTGTACAGGTTTTTATAATATAATTTGTCAATAAGTAATTCTGTACAAAAGCTCTTTGTTTCTTTTCTTTTTCCCACTTTATATACCTGGGAATAGGTTTGATTGATTGACAGAGAGAGAGAGAGAAAGAGAGAGAGAGAGAGAGAGAGAGAGAGAGAGAGAGAGAGAGAGAGAGAGACAATGTACTACTGAAGAGCTTTTTGAGGCTTTAGAAGTCAATAATTAAAGCCTTTCAAATTTTAGTTATTGGCCAGGAAATATATCCCCCACATCAGAGATCCAATCTTAAATTAGATATGTTTCCTTGTCGTGTACAGCTTATTGAAAATAACCTCTCACAAAGAATTAGATGAATTGATATCGAAATATGTTTCACATGTACAGTGATGAACTCAAAAGTATGTCCAGTTGTTTTTAACGATCGGTCCTTTTATGTCAAATTCGGTAAAAAAATACTCTGCGTCTGAAATAAAGCTCTGCCATTCAGTCAACTGAATTATAACTGAATTGTCAGGAAAGGTGACTGAATGATACAAAAATGCCATTCAGTCACTTTTCAGTAACCTTTAAGTGACCTTTCAAATGACTGAATGGCAGAGATTCATCCCGTTCCGTTTATTGGTTGGTCGAAATCTACAACAACGAAAGAAAATAAGGGACTGCACGAAATAATCATGATGATATCATACCTTAACTCATTTACCCAAGTTTATACAGACACACGGTAAAAATGACTTATCACCGAAATTATTCATCATGTTTTCTATAAATATCTACAATCAGATAAACGAACTAGTATAATCACAGTTGTTTTTACAATAATTAATGTTCCAATGTATACTGCATTTTGTGAATTATCTAAACATTAACTAGGAATTGAACAACAGTTTGTTATAACTTCAACACCCCCTCCCCCCGCACACACACACTAAAAGCATACCAGTCTTTAAAATTACATACGAAAAAACCTTATACTTATTATTAAAAATGAGAGGACTCATATTCTTCATTTCTAGCGCTTCATAACTAAATTATTGTGTTTAAAATTATTTCCGCATTAGAACTATACTCACTGTACCAGTCACGTGGTCACACAGAGTTCCGGCTACAGAACATTCCACAACCTGATCGTTGTCTACAAGTAGCAAGAGTGTCTTCAAAAAGTATAATGTGGTAAGTGAAAAGTATTTTATTTAATGAATAAAAAAGATAAGTAAACATTTGACTATAATATCTATACGGAAGTTAATCGTCCATCTTGATATTTTATCAACAATACTGAGACTGAATGTGCACTTTTATTTAAAATGATTTATGATCTCAGTCGAATATGCCCAGAGTTCCTTGAACTAAATATTTTGTACAAATGTTTTAAATTCCATTGGTTTATAAACAATAGATATATGCATGACCACCCATCCATCTTTTTTTATAATACCGTTTCTTTGTTCAAGAATGGCGACCAACAAATTGGAGAAAGAATATATATTCACCTCGTTCATTTTTTAACTTTTTTGGATACAAAAGATGCAAGAATTTGTATTTTTGTGTTTTAATGTTAAAATGGTCCTCTTAAAAGAAGTCAATACTACAACTATTTATTTCATTTTCTTTGTAAAATAGATAATGTTTTACCTATTTGTTTCTGTTTTTGTTATAGAGTAATTCAATTAAAGAGGGTTTTTTTTCGTCAAAGAGTTGATAAATTATACAGGTTTTTATAATTTAATTTGTCAAAAAGTAATTCTGTACAAAAGCTGTTTATTTCTTTTCTTTTTACCAT
Organism: Magallana hongkongensis; assembly: GCA_015776775.1. NCBI lineage: Eukaryota > Metazoa > Mollusca > Bivalvia > Ostreida > Ostreidae > Magallana > Magallana hongkongensis. The sequence goes on along the minus strand of VIAA01000044.1, from coordinate 489,936 downwards.
TTATATACAAGGGAATAAGTTTGATTGAATGACTGAGAGAGAGAGAGAGAGAGAGAGAGAGAGAGAGAGAGAGAGAGAGAGAGAAACAATGTACTACTGAAGAGCTTTTTGAGGCTTTAGAAGTCAATAATTAAAGCCCTTCAAGTTTTAGTCATTGACCAGGAAATATATCCCCCACATCGGAGATCCAATCTTAAATTAGATATGTTTCCTTGTCGTGTACAGCTTATTGAAAATAACCTCTCACAAAGAATTAGATGAATTAATATCGAAATATGTTTCACATGTACATGGATGAACTCAAAAGTATGTCCAGGTTTTTTTAACGATCGGTCCTTTTATGTCAAATTCGGTAAAAAATACTCTGCGTCTTAAATGAAGCTCTGCCATTCAGTCAACTGAATTATAACTGAATTGTCAGGAAAGGTGACTGAATGACACAAATATGCCATTCAGTCACTTTTTAGTAACCTTTAAGTGACCTTTCAAATGACTGAATGGCAGAGATTCATCCCGTTCCGTTTATCGGTTGGTCGAAATCTACAACAACGTAAGAAAAATAAGGGACTGCACGAAATAATCATAATGATATCAGACCTTAACTCATTTACCCAAGTCTATACAGACACACGGTAAAAATGACTTATCACCGAAATTATCTACAACAACGTAAGAAAGATCAGGGACTGCACGAAATAATCAAGATGATATCAGACATCATGTTTTCTATAAATGTCTACAATCAGATAAACCAACTTGTATTATCACAGTTGTTTTTACCATAATTAATGTTCCAATGTATACTGCATTTTGTGAATTATCTAAACATTAACTAGGAATTGAACAACAGTTTATTATAACATCAACACCCCCTCCGCCCGCACACACACACTAAAAGCATACCAGTCTTTAAAATTACATACGAAAAAACATTATACTTATTATTAAAAATGAGAGGACTCATATTCTTCATTTCTAGCGCTTCATAACTAAATTATTGTGTTTAAAATTATTTCCGCATTAGAAATATACTCACTGTACCAGTCACGTGGTCACACAAAGTTCCGGCTACAGAATATTCCACAACCTGATCGTTGTCTACAAGTAGGAAGTGTGTCTTCAACAAGTTAAATGTGGTAAGTGAAAAGTATTTTTTTTTAATGAATAAAAAAGATAAGTAGACATTTGACTTTAATATCTATACGGAAGTTAAATTATCCATCTTGATATTTTATCAACAATATTGAGATTGAATGTGCACTTTTATTTAAAATTATTTATGATCTCAGTCGAATATGCTCAGAGTTCCTTGACCTAAATAATTTGTACAAATGCGATAGATTCCATGGATTTATAAACAATAGATATATGCATGACCACCCAATTATTCATTTTTTTTTTAATATCAATAATGCCCATTTATTTGTTCAAGAATGGCGACAAAAAAAAAAGAAAAAAAAAAAGATTATATATTCAGCTCGTTCATTTTTAAAGTTTTTGGATAAAAAAGATGCAATAATTTGTATATTTGTGTTTTAATGTTAAAATGGTCCTCTTAAAAGAAGTCAATACTACAGGTATTTATTAAATTTGCTTTGTAAAATAGACAATGTTGTACCTATTTGTTTCTGTTTGTGTTATAGAGTAATTCAATTAAACAGGTTTTTTTTCGTCAAAAAGTTGATAAATAATACAGGTTTTTATAATATAATTTGTCAATAAGTAATTCTGTACAAAAGCTGTTTGTTTCTGTTCTTTTTACCACTTTATATACAAGGGAATAAGTTTGATTGCTTGACTGAGAGAGAGAAAGAGAGAGAGAAAGATAGAGAGAGAGAGAGAGAGAGAGAGAGAGAGAGAAACAATGTACTACTGAAGAGCTTTTTGAGGCTTTAGAAGTCAATAATTAAAGCCCTTCAAGTTTTAGTCATTGACCAGGAAATATATTCCCCACATCGGAGATCCAATCTTAAATTAGATATGTTTCCTTGTCGTGTACAGCTTATTGAAAATAACCTCTCACAAAGAATTAGATGAATTAATATCGAAATATGTTTCACATGTACAGGGATGAACTCAAAAGTATGTCCAGGTTTTTTTAACGATAAGTCCTTTTATGTCAAATTCGGTAAAAAAATACTCTGCGTCTGGAATGAAGCTCTGCCATTCAGTCAACTGAATTATAACTGAATTGTCAGGAAAGGTGACTGAATGACACAAATATGCCATTCAGTAACTTTTAAGTAACCTTTAAGTCACCTTTCAAATGACTGAATGGCAGAGATTCATCCCGTTCCGTTTATCGGTTGGTCGAAATCTACAACAACGTAAGAAAAATCCGGGACTGCACGAAAGAATCATGATGATTTTAGACTTTAACTGATTTACCTAAGTTTATACCAACACACGGTAAAAATGACTTATCACCGAAATTATTCATCATTTTTCTATAAATGTCTACAATCAGATAAACGAACTGGTATAATCACAGTTGTTTTTACAATAATTAATGTTCCAATGTACACTGCATTTTGTGAATTATCTAAACATTAACTAGGAATTGAACTACAGTTTATTATAACATCAGCACCCCCTGTCCACCCTACCCCCCACCCCCACCCCCCTTGCACACACACACTAAAAGCCCACCAGTCTTTAAAATTACATACGAAAAAACATTATACTTATTATTAAAAATGAGAGGACTCATATTCTTTATTTTTTAGCGCTTCATAAGTAAATTATTGTGTATGAAATTATTTCCGCATTAGAAATATACTCACTGTCAGAGTTCCGGCTACAGAATATTCCACAACCTGATTGTTGTCTATAAGTAGCAAGAGTGTCTTCAACAACTTAAATGTGGTAAGTGAAAAGTATTTTATTTAATGAATAAAAAAGATAAGTAGACATTTGACTATTATATCTATACAGAAGTTAAATTGTCCATCTTTATATTTAATCAACAATATTGAGATTGAATGTGCACTTTTATTTAAAATGATTTATGATCTCAGTCGAATATGCCCAGAGTTCCTTGAACTAAATAATTTGTACAAATGCGAAAGATTCCATAAAGAATAGATATATGCATGACCACCCATCCATCCTTTTTTTTATAATACTATTTATTTGTTCAAGAATGGGGACCAACACATCAAAGAGAGAATATATATTCACCTCGTTCGTTTTATAACTTTTTTTGGATACAAAAGATGCAAAAATTTGTATTTTTGTGTTTTAATGTTAAAATGGTCCTCTTAAAAGAAGTCAATACTACAGCTATTTATTTCATTTGCTTTGTAAAATAGTCAATGTTTTACCTATTTGTTTCTGTTTTTGTTATAGAGTAATTCAATTAAACGTTTTTTTTTTCGTCAAAGATTTGATAAATAATACATTTTTTTTTTAATTGGTCTGTCAATAAGTTATTCTGTACAAAAGCTGTTTGATTCTTTTATTTTTACAACTTTATATACAAGGGAATAAGTACGAATGAGAAAGAGAGAGAGAGAGAGAGAGAGAGAGAGAGAGAACAGAAAAACAATGTGATACTGCTTTTTGAGTCTTTAGAAATCCAAAACTAAAACCCTTCAAACTATAGTCATTGACCAGGAAATATATCATTCACATCGGAGATCCAATCTCAAATTAGAGATGTTTCCTTGTCGTGAACAGCTTATTGAAAATAACCACTCACCAAGAATTAGATGAATTAATATTGAAAAATGTGTCACTTGTACAGGGATAAACTCAAAAGTGTGTCCAGTTTTTTTTACAATTGGTCCTTATATGTCAAATTCGGTAAAAAAAAATACTATGCGTCTGAAATGAAGCTCTGCCTTTCAGTCAACTGAATAATAACTGAATTGTCAGGAAAGGTGACTGAATGACACAAATATGCCATTCAGTCACTTTTCAGTAACCTTTAAGTCACCTTTCAAATGACTGAATGGCAGAGATTCATCCCGTTCCGTTTATTGGTTGTGTAATGAAGAATAATGACCCCCGTAGAATATTGACCGGGGGTCATTTTTCTACGTAGAAAAATGACCCCCGGTCATTATTCTACGCAGAAAAATGACCCCCCGGTCATTATTCTACGTAGAAAAATGACCCCTTTGCCTGAAGAATAAGTGTCATTTTCATAAAAATGAGCACACTCCACATGAAGAAAAGTTACCCCTGTAGAATAATGACCCCTTGTAGATTAAAGTTTTTCAGTATATTTTTTTATTATTTGTGAAATAGTCTTTACATTATTGTAATTTTTACTGCTGAAGTTTACAAAAAGTAACAGAAATTATAATTCATATTCCAATAAACTTAAAGTGAAAGAAGGGGTATATCTTAGAAAATAAAAATCCTTCCGTTATATCAAGATATTGACGTATTGCATCGGGGTATGGTTGTCATCTTACATATATCTATGGTGTTCCGATAGGGCCACTTCGACCTTAGGGCGAAGATGCGAAGTTGCAAAGGCGATAGTGCGAAGGCGAAAGAGCAAAAGTGCGAAGATGCGACGATGAAGCGCGAAGATGTGATGCCTAAAGTGCGAAGGCGAAGAGCGATACTTCTATCGCTCCTTCCCAACTTTGCCGTCTGGCCTTCGCACCTTCGCACTTTCGCCTTTGCCTTTTTGGATTGCATTCAGCAAGTCTCGGTCGATTACATAGAATTTAATACAGGCACCGTACTCGCCAAGGTTTTTCGATTAATCCATGCTTTTATTGGTACGCATGCGCTAGGCCATCGCGCTTACTATGAATGTTTTAATGTGTACATGTAACATATATGTTTACCAGTGCTGGCTATGCGTAATCATTATCTACTCCACACAAAATTAAATGTCCGCCATAATGTGTACAATGTCATATGCACTTCCAGACTCCTGTCACTTTCCAGCCGTCTCTTTACCGTGGACCAGAAACAGTAACAATGTAATTTCATTATGCGACACTCCTTGCTCATGCATGGATCTAGAGGGGGATAGCCCCCCCCCCCCGAAAATTCAATATTAATAATTTCACGCAGTAAAAGGGGAGAGGGGGTCCGGACCCCATCCCCCTGGAAAATTTTATTTTATAAAAATAAAATTTCCAAAATATGCCTCGGAACCCTTTGAACGATGGAGAGCTCTGCAATTATAAAACATAGGTAATCACAGATTACAAAGCTCACCGAGACGATGCATCACCTTTATGAGGCATCACCTTTATGACACCACCTTTATCATATTATATCATAAAGGATGGTTTTCATATAATTTATATGAAAACCATCCTTTATTATCTTGGATATTCATGGATTCTGTTTTGAAACAATATCGTATATCATCTGTTAAAAAATTGTATGTTAATCATATGTTCATATGTTAATCAATACAATAATATAAAATTAAAATTGCATCCTATCATAATTACAATATATATCATATAATACCATAAAATACCGTAAACAATTGTGAGATATGATATTGTAACGTATGATATGACATTGTATTGTGTTATACATTATTGTATTTGATCAAACAATACAATATTATATATAGTATTATATGAAACAATATCGAACTGCAATTATAATACATCATAACATTGAAACATATGATATTATATTGTATAATTAAGCATTGAATCATTATTGTTTGAAAGATGTGGTCTCATAACTGCAACGGTGTGTGCATACATACGCATTATGAAAATTTGTTTGCACTCATTGTTGCAGTTATGAGACCACATTTTTCAAAAAATAATGTTTCAATGCTTATATTTACGTTTTTTAAACATGTATTTCCTTCCCGCAAATATGATTTTTTTTAAAAGGTTCTGTCTTATTCAACAAGTAATGCGAAATTAATGGCCACTGGAACAGCCACAATATGCTGACAAAAATAGTACGCAGCGTTTTAAATTCTAATAACACAATTTTATTTTTCTTTCTGTAATGAATTTACTCTTGGTACTGTATCATATTTGATACATGATATGATATTGTATCATATAATACAATATAATTTGATAAACATTGTATCATATCAAATGAAACAATATCATGTGATAAATTAAAATATAATAATAATACAATCATACTGTACACATTGTATCATATGATACAATAAATTACATGTATATTAAAATCTCATAAAATACAATTTCATGTGATATGATAATATGTCATATAAACCAATATCATATTATACAATATCGTATGATACGATATCTTATAATATTACAATACCATAGGGATCACGTTACATCATTTTAAAACAACAACTACATCTATCTATCAAGCAGGTTTGAGTGAGGTAGGAGATTTCTTTAGCATCCTTGATAATGGAGATCAGGCTCTGGATCTGAAGCAACCTCTGCGTTTCATTTATAATATAGTTAAATCAACTATGCAAGCTATCTATCTAGCTATAAAACATGTGACCTGTTCCAAAAAACTAAACCTCATCAAGAATCATAAACCTATGGCTCTGATTCAGCATTCAAGCCTGTCAGGTGCATCAGTATCATAAGACTATATCAATGCAAGATTGGTGAAGTTAGGACCAGTAATAACTAAGATATCGTCATCAGAGGGCACCTGTTTCAAAAACTTTAACCATCTCTTAAAATCTTAACCTCCTCAGGCATCCGAAACCTGTGGCTCTGATTCAGCATTTAAACCTGTCAGGTGCATCACTATAATAAGACGCATCATCCATACAAGTTTAATGAAGTTAGGACCAGTAGTAACTAAGATATTATCATTAGAGGGCACCTGCAACAGAAACTTTAACCAGCTCCATAAACCTTTACCTCCTCCTGCATCCGAAACCTATAGCTCAGATTCAGCACTCAAGCCTGTCTGGTGTATCAGTATCATAAGACACATCATCCATGCAAGTTTGGTGAAGTACGGACCAGCAGTAAGTTAGATATTGCTATCAAAGGGCACCTGCAACAAAAACGTTAACATGCTCCAAAAACCTTAACCTCCTCCAGCATCTGAAAGTTAGGAACCAGATTCAGTAGGTCCAGATGCATCCTCCATGTAACTTTGGTGAAGAGAGGACAAGTAATAGCTTAGACACAGGAGCTGCAACTAAAACTTTAACCAGCTCCGAAAGCCTACGGGGGTGTAGCATATGCTCCCATTGACTTCGTCTCGGTGAGCTAAAAAGGCGAAAGCGCGAAGATTCGAAGGCGAGGGTGCGAAGTTGCAAAGGCGAAGAAGCGGTAGTAGTATCACTTCTTCGCCTTTGCAACTTAGCACTTTCGTCTTCGCATCTTCGCGCTTCGCCATCGCATCTTCTATATTCTTCATATTGTTCATGAATTATACTTGCATTGAGGATTTCCGCAATACAAACTGCTGGGTATACAAGTGCATCACCCAGAATTAATGATTTAACCAAAATTATGAAAAGTTTACTCTACTGTTAGGCATTATAACCAATTAAGCTGAAGTTAGAGCCATTACGCCAGTAGAGGTTAACGGCCAATAATGAAAATCGTCAAAGTACTGAGAGTACTCGTACAGAAAATATATTTTACTTTATCCTCGGCATACTTTAGTAAGTTTAGTTAATATCAAGATGATTAATGCATCAATAGTTTGTATGAGCATTGGTAACGTTGGATACAATAAAGATCGTGTGATCAAAATCAAGCGGGATATAAACCCCTAACATGGGTCCTAACCTCTTATCAACGCTTTTAGAAGCAATCTTTTCTTATTATAATCGATCAGTGTTTATTATCTATTAAGATTTACTATAGTCAGGTACTCTTCACAAATATTCTCTAAAAGAATAAAGTCTATCCATGATTACCATTACAACAAATGTTTAGAATATTGATGTTCATGTATTACGTAGAAGAAAACAAAACTAACGCAGAATGCTTTTTTAAAAAATCACTTTTCCCAAGAAATGTAAATAAGAGGTATTCATATTCCTATGTTAGCTGCCCCCTTAGTCTTTTTCCATAAAGATATATACAAGTATCATTTTTCGATTGATAATTCATTCACCAATGAATATTGCTTATATTATTACAACAATTATTCTTTTATGATTATTGTTCGTTAATTATCACACAATATCCTCATTGTGTATGAATTTTTCTTTATATGCGTCATTTCCCGCCGTTTGTCGACGAGAGAAGTAACGTAACTGTTAACAATCAATTTGTGACAATGTAAGAGTGTTTTGCGTGTGCTTGCTACGGATAGGAAAAACTATATACAGCGATTTATTTACAAGATCGGTGTTTATAACTTCAAAATCAGTTGAACAGAGTGAAAAATAAAGTAATTTCAAAGTCATATCTTGGATACGGGGTAACCAATTTCTATTCATGTTTACGGGGGGGGGGGGGGTCATTTTTTTATGGGGGTCATTTTTCTTCATGTTAAACATGAAGAAAAATAACCCCTGGGTCTTTTTTGTTCAGAAAAATCCAATTATTCTTCAGCTAGGGGGGTCATTATTCTACGTAGAAAAATGACCCCCGGTCATTATTCTACGGGGGTCATTATACTTCATTACAGGTTGGTCAAAATCTACAACAACGTAAGAAAAATCAGGGACTGCACGAAATAGTCATGATGATATCAGACTTTAACTCATTTAACCAACTTTATACAGACACACGGTAAAAATGACTTATCACCGAAATTATTCATCATGTTTTCTATAGAATTCTCCAATAAGATAAACGAAATTGTATAATCACAGCTGTTGCTACCATAACAAGTGTTCCAGTGTATACTGCATTTTGTGAATTATTTAAGCATTAACTGGGAATTGAACTACAGTTTATTATAACATCAGCACCCCCCTCCCCACACTACCCCCCCCCCCCCCCTGCACACACACACTAAAAGCCCACCAGTCTTTAAAATTACATACGAAAAAACATTATACTTATACAAATTATTAAAATGAGAGTAATCATATTCTTCATTTCTAGCGCTTCATAACTAAATTATTGTGTTTAAAATTATTTCCGCATTAGAACTATACTCACTGTACCAGTCACGAGGTTACCCAAAGTTTCCGCTACAGAACATTCCACAACCTGATCGTTGTCTACAAGTAGCAAGAGTGTCTTCAAAAAGTATAATGTGGTAAGTGAAAAGTATTTTATTTAATGAATAAAAAAGATAAGTAAACATTTGACTATAATATCTATACGGAAGTTAATCGTCCATCTTGATATTTTATCAACAATACTGAGACTGAATGTGTACTTTTATTTAAAATGATTTAGGATCTCAGTCGAATATGCCCAGAGTTCCTTGAACTAAATAATTTGTACAAATGTTTTAAATTCCATGGGTTTATAAACAATAGATATATGCATGACCACCCATCCATCCTTTTTTTTTATAATACCATTTCTTTGTTCAAGAATGGCGACCAACAAATCGGAGAAAGAATATATATTCACCTCGTTCATTTATTAACTTTTTGGAAAGAAAAAAATGTAAGAATTTATATTTTTGTGTTTTAATGTTAAAATAGTCCTCTTAAAAGAAGTCAATACTACAACTATTTATTTCATTTGCTTTGTAAAATAGACAATGTTTTACCTATTTGTTTCTGTTTTTGTTATAGAGTAATTCAATGAAACAGTTTTTTTTTTCGTCAAAGAGTTGATAAATTATACAGGTTTTTATAATTTAATTTGTCAATAAGTAATTCTGTACAAAAGCTGTTTATTTCTTTTCTTTTTACCATTTATATACAAGGGAATAAGTTTGATTGCTTGACTGAGAGAGAGAGAGAGAGAGAGAGAGAGAGAGACAGAGAGAGAGAGAGAGAGAGAGAGAGAGAGAGAGAGAGAGAGAGAGAGAGAGAGAGAGAAACAATGTACTACTGAAGAGCTTTTTGAGGCTTTAGAAGTCAATAATTAAAGCCCTTCAAGTTTTCGTCATTGACCAGGAAATATATCCCCCACATCGGAGATCCAATCTTAAATTAGATATGTTTCCTTGTCGTGTACAGCTTATTGAAAATAACCTCTCACAAAGAATTAGATGAATTAATATCGAAATATGTTTCACGTGTACAGGGATGAAGTCAAAAGTATGTCCATTTTTTTTTTAACGATTGGTCCTTTTCGGTAAAAAATACTCTGCGTCTTAAATGAAGCTCTGCCATTCAGACAACTGAATTATAACTGAATTGTCAGGAAAGGTGACTGAATGACACAAATATGCCATTCAGTCACTTTTCAGTAACCTTTAAGTCACCTTTCAAATGACTGAATGGCAGATATTCATTCCGTTCCGTTTATCGGTTGGTCGAAATCTACAACAACATAAGAAAGATCAGGGACTGCACGAAATAATCATGATGATATCATACCTTAACTCATTTACCCAAGTTTATACAGACACACGGTAAAAATGACTTATTACCGAAATTATTCATCATATTTTCTATAAATGTCTACAATCAGATAAACGAACTTGTATAATCACAGTTGTTTTTACCATTATTAATGTTCCAATGTATACTGCATTTTGTGAATTATCTAAACATTAACTAGGAATTGAACAACAGTTTATTATAACATCAACACCCCCCTCCCCCCACACACACACACTAAAAGCATACCAGTCTTTAAAATTACATACGAAAAAACATTATACTTATTATTAAAATGAGAGGACTCATATTCTTCATTTCTAGCGCTTCATAACTAAATTATTGTGTTTAAAATTATTTCCGCATTAGAACTATACTCACTGTACCAGTCACGTGGTCACACAAAGTTCCGGCTACAGAATATTCCACAACCTGATCGTTGTCTACAAGTAGGAAGTGTGTCTTCAACAAGTTATATGTGGTAAGTGAAAAGTATTTTTTTTAATGAATAAAAAAGATAAGTAGACATTTGACTTTAATATCTATACGGAAGTTAAATTATCCATCTTGATATTTTATCAACAATATTGAGATTGAATGTGCACTTTTATTTAAAATGATTTATGATCTGAGTCGAATATGCTCAGAGTTCCTTGACCTAAATAATTTGTACAAATGCGATAGATTCCATGCATTTTATAAACAATAGATATATGCATGACCACCCAATTATTCTTTTTTTTTAAAATACCAATAATGCCCATTTATTTGTTCAAGAATGGCGACAAAAAAAAGAAGAAAAAAAAAAGATTATATATTCAGCTCGTTCATTTTTAAAGTTTTTGGATAAAAAAGATGCAATAATTTGTATATTTGTGTTTTAATGTTAAAATGGTCCTCTTAAAAGAAGTCAATACTACAGGTATTTATTAAATTTGCTTTGTAAAATACACAATGTTGTACCTATTTGTTTCTGTTTTTGTTATAGAGTAATTCAATTAAACAGGTTTTTTTTCGTCAAAAAGTTGATAAATAATACAGGTTTTTATAATATAATTTGTCAATAAGTAATTCTGTACAAAAGCTGTTTGTTTCTGTTCTTTTTACCACTTTATATACAAGGGAATAAGTTTGATTGCTTGACTGAGAGAGAGAAAGAGAGAGAGAAAGATAGAGAGAGAGAGAGAGAGAAACAATGTACTACTGAAGAGCTTTTTGAGGCTTTAGAAGTCAATAATTAAAGCCCTTCAAGTTTTAGTCATTGACCAGGAAATATATTCCCCACATCGGAGATCCAATCTTAAATTAGAGATGTTTCCTTGTCGTGTACAGCTTATTGAAAATAACCTCTCACAAAGAATTAGATGAATTAATATTGAAAAATGTGTCACTTGTACAGGGATGAACTCAAAAGTATGTCCAGTTCTTTTTAACGATCGGTCCTTTTATGTCAAATTCGGTAAAAAAAAATACTATGCGTCTGAAATGAAGCTCTGCCATTCAGTCAACTGAATAATAACTGAATTGTCAGGAAAGGTGACTGAATGATACAAATATGCCATTCAGTCACTTTTCAGTAACCTTTAAGTCACCTTTCAAATGACTGAATGGCAGAGATTCATCCCGTTCCGTTTATTGGTTGGTCGAAATCTACAACAACGTAAGAAAGATCAGGGACTGCACGAAATAGTCATGATGATATCAGACTTTAACTCATTTAACCAACTTTATACCAACACACGGTAAAAATGACTTATCACCGCAATTATTCATCATGTTTCTAAAAAAGTCTACAATAAAATAAACGAACTTGTATAATCACAGCTGATGCTACCATAATTACTGTTCCAATGTATACTGCATTTTGTGAATTATCTAAGCATTAACTGGGAATTGAACTACAGTTTATTATAACATCAGCACCCCCTTCCCCACACTACCCCCCCCCCTACACACACACACTAAAAGCCCACCAGTCTTTAAATTTACATACGAAAAAACATTATACTTATACAAATTATTAAAATAAGAGTAATCATATTCTTCATTTCTAGCGCTTCATAATTAAATTATTGTGTTTCAAATTATTTCCGCATTAGAACTATACTCATCGTTTCAGTCACGTGGTCACACAGAGTTCCGGCTACAGAATATTCCACAATCTGATTGCTTTCTACAAGTAGCAAGTGTGTCTTCAGAAAGTATAATGTGGTAAGTGAAAAGTATTTTATTTAATGAATAAAAAAGATAAGTAAACATTTGACTATAATATCTATACGGAAGTTAATTGTCCCATCTTGATATTTTATCAACAATACTGAGATTGAATGTGCACTTTTATTAAAATGATTTATGATCTCAGTCGAATATGCCCAGAGTTCCTGGAACTAAATAATTTGTACGAATGCGTTATATTCCATGGGTTTATAAACAATAGATATATGTATGACCACCCATCCATCCTTTTTTTTATAATACCATTTCTTTGTTCAAAGAGTGCGACCAACAAATCGAAGAAATGAATATATATTCACCTCGTTCATTTTATAACTTTTTTTGGATACAAAAGATGCAATAATTTGTATTTTTGTGTTTTAATGTTAAAATGGTCCTCTTAAAAGAAGTCAATACTACAGCTTTTTATATCATTTGCTTTATAAAATAGTCAATGTTTTACCTATTTGTTTCTGTTTTTGTTATAGAGTAATTCAATTAAACAGGTTTTCTTTTTCGTGTCAGAGTTGATAAATTATACCGGTTTTTATAATATAATTTGTCAATAAGTAATTCTGTACAAAAGCTGTTTGTTTCTGTTCTTTTTACCACTTTATATACAAGGGAATAGGTTTGATTGTTTGACTGAGAGAGAGAGAGAGACAGAGAGAGAGAGAGAGAAACAATGTACTACTGAAGAGCTTTATGAGGCTTAGAAGTCAATAATTAAAGCCCTTCAAGCTTTAGTCATTGACCAGGAAATATATCCTTCACATCGGAGATCCAATCTCAAATTAGAGATGTTTCCTTGTCGTGTAGAGCCTATTGGAAATAACCACTCACAAAGAATTAGATGAATTAATTCAAAAACATGTGTCACTTGTACAGGGATGAACTCAAAAGTGTGTCCTATTTTTTTTTTTAACGATCGGTCCTTTTATGTCAAATTCGGTAAAAAAAAATACTATGCCGTCTGAAATATGACACGAAATGGCCATTTTGATCTCACTATAAACAGACCGAATATGTTACTCTTCTATGAACACTTATCACTAGAATTCTAATGATATAACAAAAGAGAATCAACAAGGTAAGAAATGTTAAGGTGAGCTTTTCTGAACACTTTTAGCTCGGCGTAGGTCTGTCTGTCTGTCTGTCTGTCAATCATTCTGTCTATAACCATTTGCATGGTTAACTCAATCTCTAGAACAACTTGGCCAATTTCAACAAAACTTGACATATAGCATTATTGGTAAAGGGAAAATGTGTTGTTGTTTCTTTTTTCAAAACTCTTCTCAAAAACTAATTTGCCAAAATTGCTTTAACTTGTATAGAAGCGTTTTAAGGTGTTTTTTACAATGGAAAAAATAGAGACAATTTTTAACATTTCCATTTATAAAGCCAATTTGCCGGATAAGCTATCACTTGTGTAAAAGCATCCTCTGGTAACGAAGATTCAACTTTTTTCAAATCATGAATCCTAAGGGGGAGGGGGAACAACGGGGCATGTTAAAAAAAGTGATTATTCTAAATTTATAAATTTTTAAATATATGGTAAAACTTATACCCAACAACGGGTAATTGTTACTGCTGTGATTTTTTACGAATTTGTCTTAAAAAGGGGCAATTAGAATTTTACGCATATTTTTTTACGAAATGGACGTGTCCGTAAAAATTAAAATCATCTGTGGTAAAAGGGGGGGGGGGCATTTTCACCCTGACATTGTTACAGTTAACACCCATAGCAATAAGAAAATCGTTTTTCTCTTAACGAGTCTTTAATTATTATGATTGTGTTTATTCATTTACCTTTATTTCATATGTGATATACACTTCACTTATTCCTATTAATATGGGTATCATCATTGATGTACAATATGTGCTCGTCTCAGTTCGATTTACCGGGAAAAAAAGAAAGACAACAGCATTTAATTTTTTTCTCTCTCTTTCCCGCCTTCTCTCCCAATGTAAGCGATTCATTTTGATTTGGCATTTTAAATAATGGGTTAAAATAGCTTTGTATCCCCGCCATAGTATTCACTCTGAGTGATTAAAATCTAGCTAATAACGTTGCTTAATACGTAGTTTTAAAAAAATACGCAAGACTGAATAGAAAGATCTGTTATCATCTCGTGACCAAAAAACGCTCAAATATACCTACATGTACAGCCGTCAGGGACTAAAATATACCTACATGTACAGCCGTCATAGACTGAGCTGAAGCTCATGAACATTACTCTAATACGGACGATGTAGTAAATTTACGTGGGATGTTGTTTTACTCCTGTGAAAATTTACGCGTTTAATTATTACGAATTTATAAATCTCGTAATTATTAGCAGCACTTACAAAAATATCCGTTATACGGTATGCGAGCATCTTGACATTTTAAAATGTTAAAACTGTGGCTCCTGAATATTATAGACCCACTAAATGCACACGCGGTGACGGTACTCTCTTTTACTCCTTACATTTTTAGGTATGTTTTTTCAGACAAAGGATTTGAAGTACTTATGCTGTGGCTAAGATAAGTCAAGATAACTTTCTTGTTTCTCAACAAACTCCGACTTCTATTTTGTCTAGTCAACATAAGCTATTACATTTTGTTGCGATAACTATCTCGGCAACATGATATAACATATCTTGTATCTTGAGTAAAATTTGTTGCATTTGCAAATGCTGCCATCCACAAAACAATATGATACATGTACATGTACAACTGTTGTATTGTCGTATTTTGCTCATTATTTGCTCAACTCATTTCTCGATCCCCTTACGTTTATAGAAAGGCAGGTAATCAAAATGAAATATAGGTAATTGCCCGTCAATTAGTGTCTTAAAAATTACCATTTGATATTTAATCCTCAGGTGCAAATTCATATCTGAAGCTGTGTTTAACATGAATATTTAGATACTTTGTTTGCTGACTTATAAAGCTTGAGACACCATGGATAAAAAAAAACCGGATGACTCAAGGTTAATATTGAACTACATGTAGTTTAAATTAAATGATAAGATTAAAGATTAAAATAATAAGCAATATAAAAAACCACCAATTTATTATGTTTTAATTAGGAATGAAAACAAACAAAGATATTAAAATAAAATAGAATTTTCCAAAATAGGGCCAAAGTTATGAGGAATTATTTTAATCCTTAGCTTAACTTTTTCAATCGCATATAGTTTAATGTATTTAAGACAGTATAACTTTATAAATATGATATAATGACGCTAAACATATTGTGTTTTAAAAGGCAAAATAAGAATCAACATATCTATAGTTTTTGGAGGACGGCCTTATAATTTTCAGTAATTATCTTCTATGCAGATCAAAGGAATTCTGGATAATGAGTTCCAAACTTATTTATCAAATTATGTTTATAACTTATTTTGTTTTGTGAACGACAGTCTTTGCGAAATGACACGAATTTTAGTCAAGATACGAGATATATTATCGAAATAGCTATCTCAACAAAAAGTCAGTATCAATCGAAAAACCAAAACGTTCTCTGAACTTGACGAGATATTTTTTGACTTTACATGATATGCTATTTTGACCCAAAATTATGTGGATTGCAGAAATATACCACCATAGGATATATCTACAAACTGTGCGTCTTGATGTCATGTTACTGATCCAATTGAGGGTCAGCTCAAACTTAGTGATGACAAGTACAGTATTTCTTTCTCAAGCGGTTTTATTAAAGCGTGATCGTATAGTTACAACAATTAAAAGCAGCCCAAATCAAGATGTTATGCCCACACATTTCCTTTTTTTGGCTTAACATTTTATTAATATTAGACAATGTCAAGTTTTCAACATCATGTACTGGTGAATTGTTAGGTTACGTGAGTCACTCACGTGACCTATTGCAATTAGCTTTAGTCCAAACAATGAACATTTGAACTTTCCGGTACGTTTTCTTTTGGCACAGTAATCCCTTTCCTGCTTTTCCACATCTAAAAAAAAGCTGGATTATAATTATGTAGAAAAGAAAGCCCTCTGTCCAAATTTGAAAGAATTTTATTCAGTTGATGTGATATTACGCCTTAAAATTTACCAAAAAAAAAACTATGCTCTTGATAAATAAAGTATACATTCAACATAGCTATAATGTATGTGTGATTTAAACATAGAATATAATGTTACTGATATGGCCTCAATTATGAATATTTGATGAACAATTCTCTGGCGGAATAAAACTTCCGGAGAAAGATTGGTTAAATCTGTCATTCCATTCAGTATTTTACCGTGTGCGCATGGATTTACAAAGTTCCAACTTTACAAAAAAAAAAACTTTATAGGCGCGACTTTCCTGCCAAACGTCACGCTGTTAAAATTCTGTACACTATGTTAATTTCATAAAAATACAAAATTATGAGTCGCTTCCCTTTCTGTGTGAAAACAACATAGTGACGAAGTCAGACGAATGATCGATATGTTCGAATCCATAAAATCTTACAAAATTACTTTACTAAATTACTGATCGATGTTCATATATTCTATAAACTTGTCCAGTATAAGAGGTATAGTAGGCACTTCACATGCAGTGCATGTTTTTCATACTACCTTGTTCAATGGAAAGTACCTGTTACTATTAATATATTTACTTGGCGTACTGAATTTAGGAAACCAATATGTGGAACTGCTTCTTTAGGAACTGTGATGTGCTAGGAAATATACACATATTTATGGCCCGATAAATAATTTGCTTTAAGGATTCCAAGTTATTTAACAGCCTTAAACTACAAGTACATGTATACTAGTATATATGTGTGTTACCAGGTACATTGCTGTTAGAACAGTTTATACAAGGCATGTTTTAATAGCTATATGTATAAACCCAATATGTATTCATAAAGGAAACTTTAATGAAAAGACAAAATATTATGAAGTTTTGATATGTTATTGTAATGCAGTCATATTAGGTCATGATCTTTATGTGCATTGTGTGTATGTTTAACGTGTGTGAATGCATGGGACAATTCAAAACATATTTAAACTTGAACCTTCTTTAATATTGGCCCCTGGTATGTAGTGTGATTAAAGAAAGGAGTAAAAATCATGGTAATTTTATATAAAACTGTATCACTTTGCTCAGTGTTTGACTAGTTGTCTGTCTGTCTGTCAAACCTCATATCTTGAGAACAGGTAGGAATTTCGTATATGTTTGGCTTATTACCGCTTGGAGGAATGACTGTAAAACATTTAGATTAAATTGTATAATGCTTTGCCAAATGCATTTGTTTTTCTAATTCATGTTCAAAAACACATAACAGGCGTTTCAAAATACTAGATATGCACATGTACCTTGGTCTAAATTCCTTGCTGGCTGTAAGAAATTTCAAACCCGGTAGTGGGTGTATAGCGCGTCGCATTTCTTTTCTAAATTTTTAAGGTCAAATTTCACAACATAATTTTTATCATTGTCCCAAATCAGAAATTTAGATCAGAATTTTAGATAAAAGACTCTCTACTCATCCCCATCCGCCAAATTCAACTTCCCTGATTTACCCATACATCATTCATTGGATCATGTAGACGTTTACATAAATAATTACAAAATAGTATATAAGGTTAATTACCAATCTGTCGTGGTATAGAAATGTAAATTATGTTAAACGTGTACACATATTTATTTACATAATATGTTAAACCAATTTAAGTTGTCATCCAAAGTATCTGCCTCGGTTGATTACATGTTACTCGCCCTACAATTTCGGCCTATATATTAACCGTAGTTCGTTTTATCCGTATAATGATATCGTAATAATGACTAGAGTGAATTCACCATACACATGTTTTCTACAACTTGACTACAATTTTTGCTAATCGAGGCCTAGAAAGAAAAAAAAATTCCTTTGAAACCTTTAAAAATCAGATTGTAAATTGAAGAATGTATGTTAGAATAAATTCATTTAAACTATCATGAAAATATAGACACCATTAGACAGCTAAAGAGCTAAAGGTATACTACGCACTCTCCATTCCTTCACCCTTGATTAGAATTTTGATGATTTCGAAAATAATCATTTATTTTTTGCTTGTGAGGAATTTTTGCCCCCCCCCCTTTTTTTATAAGACGGTGCTACGTGTACGTTTCTGGTATATACCGTAAATATAATTAATAAAGTTAATGTGAGCATTCATCCAAATGAGTGTAAGTTACAGCTGTTTCCTATCTTAAAGAAATGTCACCATTCGTTAGCTTTGCAGGATTTTTAGAGGATTTCGGTAATATTTCAGTTATAGTAAGTTTATAGTAATTCCCCTTATTTTGACATCAAAGTTCACGTTGGTCAAGTGTCGTCTTGTTCTTTTAAAACTATCCGAAAAAATAAACCTACGGGAAGCATGCTGTTATATTTACTTAAAAAGCATAATGTTCTTGAAATTACACATTTTATCCACTTCTCAAAAGTTTACTTTGATTCTCGCGATAATATGAGAGCACCATTAGCAATGCTTGGAATTGCATTGTGGGTCTGCTTGGAATTGCATTGTGGGTCAACTTAACTGACGCTCAAAAAATTCCGTCGGATCAATGTGTAAGAAATCCATTGTGACGTCACTCGATTAAAGGACGATAACTCCGTTAGTCTTATGTAATGGAATTCCGTTGTGTCAGCAGTATATTTACAATGCATGTACATAGTCTTTTGTTATTTTTATCTTGCTTGTTCTCGTGAGAGCGTGAAAGTGGAAACCATATTTACAAGGAACTGCTGGTCCGATAAACAAGACATTACTGGTCTGAGTAACTGATGCCAGAAAATCCATTGAATGAATGTGCAACTGGTTTGAATTTTCTATTCACACACGCGTTGCCGGTTGAGCTCGCTTCGCTCGCTATAATTTCAAAATAAAAAGATATGAGCGATCCGTTTATGTTCTGTGTAAGCATACATTAGGTATTGCTTTATCTATAACAAGAACAAATTGATTTGTAAACATCCCTTTATTCTATACATTTCTATATGTATAATGGCTGGCACGACACGTCCATAGGACAAAACTTTGAGGGCGGATAGCATATCAACTATACGGTCAATTTAAGGTATTGCTTTCTCTATAACAAGAACAAATTGATTTCTAAACATCCCTTTATTCTATACAGTTCTATATGTAAAATGGAAGGCAAGACACGTTTATAGGACCAAACTTTGAGGGCGGATAGTATATAAACTATCCGGTCAATTTCGTTTTTATTATAAAAAAAGTTAACTTATACGAAACTCTTCCATTGCCGAAAATTAAAAAAAAATATGATTGTATTTTTAACATTTGAATGAAAATGACCCACCCCCCCCCTTTCCCATTAAAATCTTATATAAAATGTCGAGGATGATTCAGACAAACGACCAAGTTTGAGCACGACAAACAGATAAAATATTAGGTCAATTTACTTTATATTTTGCACATAGTTTACTTAGAAGTTGACTTTTCAGAGAAATAGAAAAAAAGGAAATTGTATGTTTGAAATATTTTTCCCCGAGACTCATTAGGTCAATAATGTAAAAAAAAAAGCTCATTTGAAAGAAGGCCGATTTTTAAAAGAAGTGAACCAGATCCTTTAATGTCTCTTGTCCTATGGGATATTTTACTCTAGGATAAGGAAAAAATGAACATATAGAAGAAATTGTTTTGCCTCGGACTAGAATGTCTCGACGTCATTGGATGAATCGCGTCACGTGGTTGTCCTCATAAATTTCTTTACAGGGCAAGCGTCAAAATTTAAACGGCAACAATGACGGACGTAACGTAATTTGAGCTGATTTTTTTACACAAACGTTCAACCATACCTTTATTTTTAAGCCCCAAAATATTTAGAGTGATCCCCTTTTGCCCGTGACGTAATATTATGATTATGATCCTACAATCGAGGTTTGCACAAACAACTGACGAGGAAGGTAAAAAAAAAAAATAGAGAATTAAGCTATGAATTAATTTAATCGTTATATATTATCTTTTGTTTGTTTACAAATCAAACTGTAGGTCTTTGACAAAACAAAACACTTATTAGGTTTGTTACTGACTGTTTACAGAAATTTGTGGTGTCGGTAAAGTCCATAGAAGGCTCAGCTCCGCCTCGCCTTCTATGGACTTTATCGACCCAACTTTCTGTAAACAGTCAGTAACGAACCTCCGCCTCGCCTTCTATGGACTTTACCGACCCCACAAATTTCTGTAAACAGTCAGTAACGAACCTAATAAGTAATAGTGTAAAATATTTACAATCTTCTCCTCTACTGAAACTAAATCAAAACTGATGGCATTTTAGATATAATCAATCATGAAGACTTTAACCATTTTAAACCTTATGATACGAGTTTCTATTACAAATTGATCATTGTACAATTATATATATGGTATTTAAGAATATTTTATTAAACTTTTTTGACACTGAATTGATATTACTGATTAAATTTAGATGACCATAAGATGTCTTCTTAAATTGTAAAGTTTCATGAGACCCAAGACACGTTTGATCGGTGCGGTGGGGTGCAATGGTGGTTTTATATTCCTTAGAATCGTCCACCTTTTACTCTAGTTATCTACTAATTTCACCAACATCAAAAGTGACATAGTCCTTGTGACATAGTCCTTGTGACATAGTCCTTGTTGTCAGATTACAGGTAGGGTACGGGGTCCGTAACTATGTTTTAGATTTGTTGTTTCCAGAATGAAGTCTAATTAAATGTTTATATAAAACTCCCGACAGGCTTGTGGGTGGGCTTTAATTTATTCATTCAATAGTATGGAAAAATTCCCCAGATTTCTTCTTGAAACACCCCCTCTAGCTTGCCGGGTATCAATAAACGGCTTAAAATAAAAAAAAGTCTAATGGGCTTTCCATTGCCAAGGAGATGAAGACGCCCGGATGATAACAGTTGAAAAATTGCGCGAGGTGTCCCGAGTACCTCCGAATGGAGAATAGATGTCAACATTCCCCATTATAAATCTACGTAGGAAATCTGTTTTCGTCCTTGTGAATTTTAAGAGTGGAAAATGATAATGTATGGGATAAAGTTAACTTGAAAATGTTCCCGGCCATCGATTCCAATTGCACTTCTGTCAGAGGTATGTGTATCTGTATAAAAATCGTTCAAATATGCACCATAGATATCTTAGGACAGACTATAGGTGAGGATGACGACCTGCAGGTTTGTGTGTGGGCTATAATACCCAGCAAGGTGAGCGTTACAACCTGCAGGCCTATCGTTTTGTTTTAGTAGCATCATTGCACTGCATGTATTCACTTGTGCTTAGACCCCCATGTGAAAATTTGGAAATCACAAACTTCGCTGAAGAACAGTTCAACTGTTTGATTGGGTTCATATCCGTTATAAAATCCCTTCATATAAATATTTAGAACAATGTAATGTTTTCACTAATATCAATTTTAACTATTTTTTTCGTTCCATTGTATAAATGTGCACTCGGTGCATAGAGAGTACCGGTAATGGCGTTCGATCATGACTGCAGGTAGAACGTCCTTGGGGCTTTCACACCTGTAAAAATTAAACCCCGTCCTCACATGAGATTTACCTTAACCCTTTCGCTGCCAACGTAAATGTTTGAATTGCCAAATATGTAACGTCATTGGTATATGACGTTACGAAATTTATGACGTTATTTAATTTAATGCGAGGCTTTTCGCGTCAAATCGACTTATTGACGTTTAGCGCACCTGTTTAACTCATCGTATTATAATTTAATTCTGGTTGTAACACGCTTTCTGATTGGTTGAAAAATTTATTTTATATCGTATAAAGAATGTTGCCTACGTCATAGTAAGACAAACGTCAAAAACATATCAATTCGCCTGACGTTACGTTTGAATTTTGTACAATTTGATGTCATTTTATAGATCAAATGACCGTTTTTATCAACAATTGATAGCAAATAAATTAAATTACATTTGTATAAGGAATGAATTCAATATTTTTTAGTTTTATACGATATAAAATGGTTTGGAACAGTTTACGCTTTTTTATAAACCGCTTCGCGGTTTATAAAGCGTAAACTGCCCCAAACCATTTTATATCGTATAAAACTAAAAAATATTGAATTCATTCCTTAACTAAATAGATTTTTTTTAAAAAAATATATTTAATAATAAAAGTAAATTTGAAATGAAAAACGCAAATGTTTATCTGATATATATGTACCTCTTTATTGGGTTTTGAAAATTTAACTTTGAAAAGAAAATATCGTTCAATCATTTTTCTTATCAACGCATTTTTCTTGTACTTAATGATCATTTATCAAATTGTTCATATAAAGCCGTTTAACAAGAGCTTGGACTGTGAGCAATTTGACTCCAGTTTGATGAAGGCGGAATATACTCATAGTTATTTGATATGAATGCATTAAACGCAACGACACTTGTCCGACTTAATCTAGGGGTGCATATTTTATTTAATAAAACAGCGTCAACATTTGTAAGAAAAAAACAGAAAAGAACTTTCTGATTTTGAAATTCTATGAATCACGGCTGCTTCATGTAATCGATCGCATGCATAACCAACGATTATGTACAGAAAGCAAAAGATATCTATTTTCGGTTGTGATTAAGCCTCGAACATTTAATTTTACATGCAAAGATGGTTATTTGACTTGATGCAGGCAATTAATACAGATAGAAGAATGTATTACTATGGGTAATTCTTTTTCTATAATGTTACATACATGTAAAATGCACGAAGTTGATTTTTGTTCTGTAGCGAGGGTATAGTGCGAACATGATGTTACAATATCATGTTCACCGGAAGAAAATCGTATTTATTTCATTCTAACCTTAATGTGTAATGTTTTACATTATTTCTCAATAGCGAACAATATCGGACTTTGATTTATGTTTTATTTAGCTAAAAAAAAACAACGTGGTACGACAAATGACGTCAAGTTGATTATGCAAGCACTTCTTAAGTTATGAAAGAATTTAGATTATGCATAAGAATAAGAAAGAAAAGTTTACATGTTTGATGTTATAGATATATAAAAACGTGCGAGTAAATAATTATTTTTCTTAGCGATTTATATAAAATGGCTATCATTATTTGACAGCTTGTTTTGCTGAGCAAACTAAAGTTCGTTACATCCCACCGAAAATCAAAGCACTTGTAAAATAGCGCAAATAAATATTGTCATTGCGTGCTAATAGTTTTTTTTCTTCAATTTTTAATACTGAGCAAATCGATCAAAAAAGTTATTCACATGAAAATAATAACAGGACTGACGCAAGCTACAACAGCAATGAGTTGAATTAAATTTAAAATAAGAAACAATCACGATAGCATGAAAGTGGTGTTTAGTTTAGCTAACCATTTATACAGTAAGTACAATGTACATGACTACCCAACACTAAAACACATTCGCAATGAATGACAATAGTTACATATACAGTGCATGATAAATCGATCTAGCTACATGGAATTAATTACATGAAAAAAAAATCTTTTCGGAATCAAGAAGAAACTTTAGCAAATCGGATAAACAACTCGTACTTGACTTACAGTTCAGTGATCTGTACACACGTACTTTTTGTTGTGATAATGAAAAATATGGTTTCGGCTTCCAAAATTATATTTTTTAATGACTAAGTCCTATCCAAAATTTATGAGGCATATTTCTGTAAAGGCGGGTGATAATTTTTCCATATTCCAAAACATCAACAGCCCCCCCCCCCCCCAAAAAAAAAAAAACAAAAACAAAATAAACAAACAAACAAAACAAGGTAAAATAACACTACATAAAAAGTAAAGCTCTTTTTAAGAAATGCGTATTTTAAATTACTGGTAAAACTTCGTATAAATTGGCTTGAAGAATGATTTTGATTATTTATTTATGGATAAATATCAATTGCAGGCACGTAGCATCGTTTATGAAGGTGGGGGGGGGGGGGGGGCAAGACTCATCCAAAAAAAAAAATCAAAATCAAAGGCCTGAAGGGCCACAATGGCGTCGAGTTAAAGTTAATTTGAAGAGTAAAAACCTAAATAATTTTTTTAACAAGTGAAAAGCTGTCAATGTGACAACTAACCGGGTTTTCTTTTTATATGCGAACTGTATCCATAATCCATGTCAACCCATATCCAGTGAAATAAAGTACCCCATATGCAATATTTTGCTAAAAAAGACTTAGTTCAAAAGCTGGTATTTTTTTCATAAATAATCAGAAATAAAAATCCTAGAAATATGCACACCTCTGATACATGTACAATTATTCTGCAAAAGAACAACTTTTTATCTATAAAACTGTAGGAAAAGTTATCCGTACAATGAGGGTACCCTATATGCAATATTTTGCCAAAAAATGACTAAATTCAAAAGCTGGTATTTTTTTCATAAATTATCAGTTACCAAAATCCTAGCAATAAGCACACCTCTGATATATGTTCAACTGATCTACAAAAGAAAATGTTCCTATCTTGAGAACTGTAGGAGGAGTTATCCGTACAATGAGGTTACCCTATATGCAATATTTTGCTAAAAATTGACTAACTTCAAAAGCTGGTATTTTTTTCACAAATTATCGAAAATCAAAATCTTAGCAATATGCATACCTCTGATATATGTTTAATTGATCTGCAAAAGAACAACTTCCTATTTTGAAAACTGTAGGAGGACTTATCCGTACAATTAGGGTACCCTATATGCAATATTTTGCCAAAAAATGACCAAGTTCAAAAGCTGGTATTTTTTTCATAAATTATCGAAAATCAAAATCCTAGCAATATGCATACCTCTGATAAATGTATAATTGATCTGCAAAAGAACAACTTCCTATTTTGAAAACTGTAGGAGGACTTATCCGTACAATGAGGGTACCCTATATGCAATATTTTGCCAAAAAATGACCAAGTTCAAAAGCTGGTATTTTTTTCATAAATTATCCAAAAATAAAAAAATAAAAAATACATTAGTCAACTTTAACAAAAAAAAGAAAATGTTGTTTATCACATAACTAATAGAATTACAATTCATTACAAATTTGCTCACCTCTTAAAAAGTTTTGAATTTCAATTGAAAATTTAAGTTTATAGAAATATCTTAGGAGTTATAAAATTTTTATATTCTTTTTCTCTATTTATATGGAATTTATTATGTGTTTAATTATATATATTGTATACTGCTGATAACCACTCTGTCTCTTATTATCAATTTCATCTAAAATTCACAAGGGTCCAAATGACACGGGCCGAAAATATCGGGGGTAGATAAAAGAAAGCACCCATTCACGTTGTTTACAAAGTGAAAGTAGTTCACTTAACTTTTGGTTGTAGATGTACTTATCGCTCGATTAGGAAGTTTTGTTTCTACAAGATCAAACATTTGTGCATTGTCAATTTTCGATATGGATACAAAATAATCTATTTTGCAGGCCAGTACATTTCATAACCAAATTGAGTATGTAAGCCCAGCTATCGCATGTGTCTCGGTGCTAGTGTATTCATCCGCTGAAACCGAGACATACTGTTTTCAATAAAATGTGAACATTTTTAAAGACGGCAACCATTTCGAATCTGCAAACTTGTTTTGTTGACGTACAGTTCTGCTCGAAATTGAAGTATGTCGATCATCTATTTTTCTTCAAACACATACGAAAACTTTGCACTCATTTGAGTTGTTTGGCTCCTAAAAATGTAACTTCCGGACGTACGATCCCTAGATGGCTTTCGAGCTTCGCTCGACGCCATAAAAACATTAGGAATGTTCCAAAATCTTCAAAATCCTAATCCGTGGGGGGGGGGGGGTGGGATTGCTGCGACAAAAAGTGGGGGCCTGATGCTACGTGCCTGAATTGAGGAGTACTGAGTATTATATCTAACGTGTACGATATTGGGCAAAAAATAATTTTCAACAAGTAAGTGTCTTAATTATCGTATCTTTAAATATATATCTTTTCTAATACAGGTATTAGTATATGAATTGCATTTAGAGATCGATGTACTTGATTAATGGCGAAATGGTTTTCAACCATAAACGCTATAAAGTATACACAGTCAAATGTAATACGTTTACAGTCACCCATTCATCCTTGAAAATTGGATACTGTGGGCGTAGTGCCTTGGAAAAAATCAAGGTGTTCGTGATTGCATTGAATTTGATTTTCTTCGTATTATAAATTTGCCATGTACAAATTTGGATATTAATGAAACTCAATTTTTGTAAAGGACAGTAGGAATTTAATTATTCTTTCCATTCTAGAAATTGGATAAAAACATTTATTTACCCTAACATTAAGTTCAGCCGATCAAAAGTTAACCGACAATTACTGCACACATTTCAGGTCGCATTTTCATAGTTCTGTACATGAGAACTATGGAATTTTTTCCTGCAAATCTCAGCACTATCAGTGGGTGCTCTTTATTGCCAAATTAACTCTCACACAAAGAACGACGATAATAAAAATAAATCGATTAATTATTTTGGTGAAATACGGTTATGTATAATTTTGAATATTTTTCCAAACAAATATTTAAACCTTTCAAGCAGACACTATTATATTTGTAGATTTTTGAATTTAGAATGACAGTAAATCTCTCATTCCGTAAAAGAATTTTGAGCCTAGTTTCAGGGTTATTCTATTAGTCAAAATTCATCTTTACAAAAGATAAACTGTACGCGGGTATAATAAGGCAACTCTCAGCGATCAAATTCCTCTGATCGATATGACGTCACAATAAGCAGCATGATGTCATATTTTACTCAGAAACATGTCGATTTTCACTTTATCTCGGGTTTAAATTATAAAAACTACAGGCATAAAATATCACTAGAAACTCTTCTAACTAAATATAGCTTCGATTTCTCTCTATTACGTATAATTATCATTGATGACGTCACAAGCATGTTTAATAGAGAAGATCATGTCGGGAGACAAATCATCGGAATGCAGTGTAAACAATGCCGAAATAAAACTTATTTAATACAAATACCTAAGATTTAGATGAGTATTAGTTAGGATATAATCAAGATAATACAGGCATGGATATTTTGTTTTATCAGCGAGTGTTTTAAAGTAAGCAGATCGACACTTATATGGCTTGACCATCTTTTCCTCTGTCAATGTGTACAAAGAAAGGCAAAAGTGTAACACTACCCCGGATATTATGAAAGATGACTGGTAAATATCAACGGTATATGACCTAAACTACTTGAAAAGTGCTGCTAGAATCCTGTGCTTCGTTGTTTTAAATGAAAAATACGTAGTAATTTCAATGAAATTACAGAAGCTGAGAGGGTTTCCGATAAATATTTACAATATATGTTTTATGCGATTAACAATAGGATTCTATATAGCAGCAATACCAATAAACACGAACTAATTGCCGCTCGAATTATAGTAGCAAACACAAATAAACTTCGGGGTAGTGTTACACTTTTTCATTTTTGGTTAAGGCCGGTAAAAAAGTGATCTATTTTTAACTGTCACGTGATACAATGGCTCGGCAGCTTCAAAGATCGAGTCGATTCCGAAGTAGAAAAATGATATCGTTGGGAACACATTCACTTGGTATTCATATTCAGCATTGTTTTCATAAAAATGAACAGTTTTTAAATTGATCATGATTTTGACGGTCATTAAACTCTGAGTTGCCTTAACCTAACCGCGTAATTGTAAATATTTCGAGAGTGTAGGATTTATGAGTGTAGGACTCGTGTCTTCCAAACGACTGAGTACATTGCATGCACATGCATGCGCCATTCTTTTATATAATGTTACTTTCAAACAAGTTTTTCAGCCAATCAGACTATGGTTTTTCTATCACTTCTCACAGCAAATTTGTCAAGAGCCTCCAAGCTACACACAGTCCCTGAAGATTCAGCAGAGTTGCAAGCTTTTCATGATCCCATTTGTGTTTATGTGCATTCATGTACGAGTTTAGAATTTAATCTGCGACCGGATAACATCTCCTAGGCTACTCATTGACAAACACACTGAAGAGAGGAAAGTTTTTCCGCTATTCGAATTGATATAAATGGCGTTCATCATAAAACTTGTGTACATGGAATTCATTTTTAATCCAATTCTGCAATCGGTTGTGGTAGCGCAATGTCACTGATTTCTATCTCGGTAATTTTACATCCCTACGAAATTGGCACTCCCATTCAAACGGATATACTATAGTCTTTCCCTAGTTATTGCTTCCATCACTTTTTAATGATTTTTAATAAAAATACACATACCTGTGAAAGAAATACAGTTGAAATCGATAAAAGGGAATATTTACACTTGCAAATGTTTTCCCTTATATAACAATGTTTGAGCAATCCGCTGTTATTTCTGCATAACATCATTATGGGTCAAGAGGTCAAAGTAGCGCATGAATAATATAGGTCACTACTTTTTCTATGTACACAAACTAATCGACTTGTGCTGAAACACACCTATTAGATATCGTAATGAAAACATAATTTAGGCATAAAAAATAAACGTATTTGTATTTCGTTATACGAAGTTTAATTCATTCATTCTCATATAAAATATAACATTAATTGTGGGGATAAATGATTCATGTTAGATAACGTTAGGCATGTAAACAGAATGTTTATGGTTCGACATCGTAGCGAGACGTTCTTGAAAATTACAATCGTAATTTGCCAAACGAGTTAATTAAGTTAAAATTCATTTCTGATTTTATTACAAGCCTCGGTCAAAATTGCAAACGCAATATTACAGACCTTTCTTGTGTAGTATATATTCACGGATCACGGTCAAATTTAACTCCTTGTGTTTTCTGTCCGATTTGTTCCGTTAAAAGATCATCAAAGTTAAAATCCCTTTCCGCTATAATGTCGGAGGAAATCATTATGCTCTTGAATCTGATTCTGCGATAGATTCCCCCCTGAAAATGCCTAAGTATACTCTTTCTCAACTTTCAATCGCTTGTTTTTAAATTTCTGACCGCTCTGCGACTTCAACACAGGTGGTACTATTCCGCCAAGCTTTAATCGGTTTTTTCAATTGTACAAGTGAATTTTTGTTTCCCTTTTTAATGATAAAAAAGTGTTGTCTCCTCAAAAGAAGTGTCATATCCATTTATCACAATAATCAAATGCTTGCAACATTGTTGCACTATTTTTTGTTACGTCATTTTAATCGGGCTTTATGGGATTTGATCACGTGACCAACCCGTATCTATATCCCGATATACATCCAAAAATGATACCTTATTTCTTAAATATATCCAAGATATCCTTATGAAACTATTATCATTTTTCATTCATAAAAGTTCACAGGAACGAAAACAAACTTACGGAGATTTATAATGGGAAATGTTTACATCTTTTCTCAATTCGGAAGAACTCGGGATACCTCGCGCAATTTTTCAGCGTTATCATCCGGGCTTATTAATGGTTGATGCAATGCAAAATCCCTGTAGACTTTCTATTTTTGGAAGTGTATTGAAACCTGAAGCGGTAGATGGGGCGTTTCAAAACAGATAATCTGGACATTTTTCATATTAGTGGATGAACGTAGTTTGATCACAAAGGTATTTATTATTATCGAAATATCAAGCAAAAAGTGGTGGAAGCAAAATCTCGGGACAGGGTTATAAATGTTCATTGTTTGTTGGTAAAAGATTGTCAGGGATCAACTCATATAACATTTTCAAAACCATAATTTTTTATCTGTGAAACACAATATGATGGTATCATGCTAGAATTCTACTCTGACAAATTGTTTGGATCACCATGTCACATAAAAATCACGGCTCACATTTTTTTATTCATATTTTTTCACTGTATTCGGCAAATACTTGTAAGACAAATAACTATATTTTGAGATTTCTTGTTAGAAATTAGACGTCAATATTGTAATTATTAATAAGTGATATGCATTTCTCTGTGCTGTAAATTACATTTGTTTGGGTGGGCGGGGTATGACGCCAAACAGCAGAATATACGAGCACGCACATGTAATTATGGCGTCACTTACGAAAAATGACGTCATTTTAAACCGCTTTGTGTGTCTATTTGTTTCATCAATTATTATTCTAACCTGATTTTCAGTGCAAACTATTTCAGTTTTAAAGTAGTTGATCTTTATTTCATTTATTCAATACTGCTATGAGCAAGAACTCGTTCGTATCATAAACAAAGCATTCATGTAACATGGAATCATTTGTGTCGCAAATTTATTTTCCTAAAATATTACATGTAGGACATATGTACATATAATATTTTTTTATTGTTAATTTATGAAAAAAATCATATATAATCCACAAAAAATGCATTATATCATATTTTAAATGTGCAAAACTTTCATTACTGTTATCTTTAGAACCATAAAAGATGATTAAAATATCTTATGTTTAAATCAGCCCAAAATCGGCCCCGTGGCACTCTACGCAACTTTGTTTTCCTTCGGACTGAAATGTCACATTTTCATTGGTATAAACATGGCACGTGATTGCCTCATATATCTCTATATTTGTTCTGTGAGAAATAATATTAGGCAATATGGCCGTCATTGGTCGACGCTTCGCTTTCTCGTTTCGACATTTCATAGTATTTAATACATAAACCGCATGCCGTAAGTTCTGTAAGTATTTGGAGTAGTTGACTTTGAAATTCTTTAAAATTAGAGTAGTTGCCCTTAGAATATTGACGTCACATTGTTTTGTCTGGAGCAGAACAAAATGGCAGAGTCGAAATTTGCTCAAGTCTCTGCAGAGGAAAGGGAGAAAACATTTAAAATTGAATAGCAACAAAACATTGTAAGTAAACATGGGTGAAGCAAGGATTTTTAAAGAATATTTGAAAGGTGAGATTGTAAATTTTGAAGAGTTTAAATGAGTTAAATTGGACGAGATATTAGGCATCTTGTACATGGTTTTACGTAGATCATCGCTATTTGTGAATAAATATGTCGCTTGATAGTCCTCGGGAAAACAAAACACTTATTAGGTTTTCGCCTCGCCATCTATGAGATTGATCAACCCAATATATTTCCGTAGTGAGTCAGTAACTAACCTATACTATGTCCCAAGATATTCTGGATTCACGTTTGGCTTAATTGTTTGATATTTATAAATACCTCAGGATTCAAATGATGTTCATTCAAAAGTATGAAAAATTTCCAAGATTTCTTAGTCAAAACGCCCCTGTTCGCTTATCAGGTTTCAATACAATGCTAAAAAATGTGATGTCTACGGAGATTTTGTATTGCAGCAAGCCCGGAGGATAACGTTGAAATATTGCGCGATGTATTCCGAGTGTATTCCGAATGGAGAAAAGATGTAAACATTCCCCATTATAAATCTCCGTAAGGAATCTGTTTTTGTTCCTGTGAATTTTTCCGAGTGAAAGATGATAATATGTCAATGAAATTATCTTTGAAAATATCCCATTCAACTATTTCAATTGCACTTCTTTCACAGGTAAGTGTATTTTTATTAAAAATCGTCCAAATGTGCAGCATAAATATCTTGGGACAGACTATAATAAGTAATAGTGTGATCGGCCCAAAATCGGCCCTGTGGCACAGAAGGAATTTGTAACCCTGCACACGCAGTCTAATACAAGATTATGATGTCGGTTTTTGGTGTGTTTTTTTAAAGTGTCACCATATGTTTGTTCACTTTACTTTTGTATATACATGTATATTAAACCTATGAATCGTATGGTTCTATTTAACAAACAATAGGAATTATATCAAGAGAATATTCCCTCTATTTTAATCAATCGCTTCTGATTTCTTAATTCGTAAACGATGAGGTAAATAACTCTTCGCAACTCCAAAACAAGGCGACGTCATAATAGACAGTTAGTCAAGGCAAGTAAACAACGGACGCGCAATGCGACGGTTTGTATGGAGGGTAATCGTGTTCAAAAATCCAGACATGTAAACTTGTAAATCCGAATATTCAATCGTGTTGATGTGTGAGCCTGGGCATGAATATGTGTGTAGCACATAAGAATAAAAACGGTCCTTATATGTTGCAGTTCTTTAATTCTTGATGGTTTAATATTTGGTAATATTGGTAATATTTGGTAATATTGACAGTGGTCCTAAAATAAACAATATCAATAATTGAAAATGATAGTCATACATCAACTGACATGATTTCATAAAAAAATGTTTATGACCTCTTGCTATTACACTTTATCATACAACATAACATCTAAGCAAGAAATAATATGAAGTATAAATAATGTAATAATAATGTACACATTTTACAAACCTAAGTAAGGAATGCTGTATTAGGGCTTCCGGTCACTGTGACTGTGACGTCAGCATATGAGGACTGTTCAATATAAATATCAGGTCTTACTTCTCAATTTATAAAAACTAAACATATTTGATAAGGAACCACTATTATAATAAAAACGTTTCGTATCAAACAATCATTTATAACATCGGGTCACCTATTATTTTAACCTATAAACGTACTTATACACAACTGACTAGATGTCAAAATTACATCAATTCTCTGACTAGAAATAAACAACTTTCGATCTGTTAATTACACAGAACTTATAATTCCACAAAATATAGTTATAAATAGAATAATCAATCACTTGTAACATAAGTATTTGATCTAATATGAATGCAAGACAAAAATATCATTACTTACATCTATCAGACAAAAAGGTCTTTCCCGGTCAACATCTACGATGAAAATGCCGCCAAAAGATGGCCTACTGCCTATACCGTAAATTGACCAATCAATGGACAGATTCACAAGTGTAAAAAATTAATAATATAAATTACTTACAACCGAATACTGATATTATAACAGTTATTCAATTAGGATATAAACATAAAAATACTTTTTCATTTCCAAATTTTAACTTTTATAGAAAATATAAATGTGAATCTCGAACCCGACGTTAAATATACTTTGCCCTCTTACACATTTCCCCCCTTTTTATCATTGCTTTCCACAGCAATGAAAAGGTTGCATAAAAACATAATAAAAAAATTTAACTAACAAAAAGTACAGGTATATATGCACAAAGCAATGAAACTATATAATTTCATCTGATTTTGTTACTACATAATCACATCTGATTTTGTCTTGCCCACGAATCACTTAAAGTAGCACTTAATGTAGCACCAAGATTCACAATCGCATCACTGAGTTCCTTGAATTTTGACGGTTGGACGGAAATTTGATTGCACGGTACAGTACTTTTAGGTAAGTTGAACGGGTTGGAATGTTTTCCTGCGGTCGTTCTTTTACTTCGTCGAGGCTGCGTCACGTCTACCATCTCTTCCTCTGAATCCTCACTGCTAGCTGCAGATGCACATGGTTTTTCTATCGCAGCTTCTTCTAAATCCTCAGCGGTTGCGGAGTGTTCTTCTTCGTCTTGAATTTGTATGGCCTGTTCTGGAATATACTCAAGATCCGATCCTTCAGAACTGGAATGTCCATCACTCGAATTCACTCTTTCACCTGTGTCTAAGATTTCTTTCCTTGTCACGTTCTTGATCGGGCCAGATCCATCTGCCAGCTGTATAGAATACACATTATCACCAAGATATTTCACAACTTTGTATGGAGTGGAACACCAGGTATCTTGAATTTTATTCCTTCCAAGGGTGCGGTTTCTCGTAAGAACTCTTGTTCCAACTGGGATGAATGAAACACTGGCTTTCTTGTTTTTCTGATGATTTCGCTGCTCTGCAGATTTTTCTGTATTTGACAACGCCAACTTTGATGCTTCCAACATCTTCTTTTTATGGTCTTGAATCCAGTCATCCATAGGTAAGTTTTCACTGTCATCATCTGAGGACTTGTATAATCCAAGCATCAAGTCAATGGGAAGAATAGGTTCTCGTCCAAAAAACAAGAAATGTGGAGAGTAACCGGTCGATGAATGAACAGTGGCATTGTAAATATACACCAAGTATGGAAGATATTCAGGCCATTTCTTCTTCTTTTCCGGAGGTAATGTCCTTAGTCTATCATGCATGGTTCTATTAAATCTCTCACACTGTCCATTCCCTTCTGGATGGTAAGGTGTTGTGCGGGATTTTTCAATGTTGTAGTAGTTACACAGTTCTTGAATAATGAAACTCTCAAAATTACGGCCCTGATCACTGTGAATACGTTTAGGAATTCCATAATTCACAAACCAATCTTTAACAAGAATTTTTGCCACCGTAGTTGCTTTCTGATCTTTACACGGTACAGCTTGAGTAAATTTAGAGAAAATGTCTGTTATGATTAACACATTCTCACGTCCATCCGATGATTTTTCTAATACAGTGAAGTCAATGGCGAGAATTTCTTGAGGTTTGTAAGCTATTAAATTACTCATTGCAGGATTAATGGCTGGAACAGGGGCTTTCCCTATTAAACACCTTTCACAAGATTTACACCATTTATGGACATCCTGTAGCATCCTCGGCCAAAAACATCTTTTCTTCAGCAAAGAATATGTTCGCTCGACACCTTGATGACCTGCATGGTTATGAATATTTTCCAGAACTGTCTTCTTTAGGACTTCAGGAAGTAATAACTGTCTCTGTTCACCGGTCTCATCTGTGATCTTCCTGTACAAGACACAATTGTCAATGAAAAGTTTATCCTTTTGATTAAGAAGTTTTCTCACATCTTTGTGCTCCTTTTTCAAGTCATTAACTGAAGGTTTACGATCTTCCTCCATCCAGTAACGAACTCTTTTCAACTTCGGGTCATGGTCTTGAAGTGCTGCTATATCTGCAGGAATATACTCTGGAAGCGTTGTCATGGCGCTCACTGTCCGCATTTGAAAGTCTGACATCTCTTCTGAATTCAACTGAGTCGGTAAACGTCTATCTAACATCTCTAACGATGTGCTCTGAGTAATCCTATTAAAGGAAACTTTCAATTCTTCTTCTTCCAGTGAAGTAGGTCTACGGCTCAACGCATCCGCGTTGCGATTAACCTTACCAGAACGGTATTTCACTGTAAAATCAAACTGAGCTAGCTCTCCTATCCATCTCATCGTCGTTGCATCTACTCGTTGTTTGGGTTTGTTGATGTAACTGAGCG
The DNA here is from genome assembly GCA_015776775.1 of Magallana hongkongensis. Lineage (NCBI taxonomy): Eukaryota > Metazoa > Mollusca > Bivalvia > Ostreida > Ostreidae > Magallana > Magallana hongkongensis. The sequence goes on along the minus strand of VIAA01000044.1, from coordinate 454,355 downwards.
GATTATTGTCGGTATAAATGACAAACTTCGATCCAAGAAGGTAATCACGAAATTTTTCACTAACTGACCACTTGAGTGCCAAAAGTTCAAGCTTCATAGAACTGTATTTTTCCATATTCCTTTCAGATTTTCTAAGTGATCTTGATGCGTAAGCTATCACAATCTTTCCATTTGGTCTCTCTTGAGATAAAACTGCTCCGAGTCCTTCAAAACTTGCGTCTATTTCCAAAATGAACTCTTGTGAAAAATCAGGAAATCCAAGAATTGGAGGTGAAATAAGTTTCTCCTTTAGGGCGTTGAATGACTTGGTACACTCGTCAGTCCATAATTTTTGAAATTGCTCTGCTTTCAGTTTGGTATTCTTTGGTCTTGATAGTAATGCATGAAGAGGAGCTGCTATGCTAGCGAATCCTTCGACAAATCTCCTATAATAACTAGCTAGTCCGAGGAATGAGCGGAGTTGCTTTTCTGTAGTTGGAATAGGCCATGACTCAATAACAGCTGTTTTGTCAGGATCTGTAGATACACCTCTTTCAGAGACTATATGTCCAAGAAATCTTATTTCTTTTTGGAAGAAATGACACTTTGTCGGTTTAATCTTTAATCCATTGGATTTAAGTTTCATAAACACTTGATCTAATCTATCAATATGTTCTTCTATTGTCCTTGAAAACACTAGGATGTCATCCAAATAAAGAACTAGTATGTTGAAATTTTCATCCCCTAAACATGCCTCCATAAGTCTCTGGAAGGTGGCTGGGCTATTACACAAGCCAAACGGCATTCTGACATATTCGTAAAGTCCACCAGTACCTACACGAAATGCTGTCTTAGGAATATCTTCTTCTCTTACTGCTACTTGATGGTATCCTTGTATCAGGTCTATGCTACTGAAATATTTGGCTCCATTTAGAATATCCAAACTGTCTTCAATGCGCGGTAGTGGATATGCATCTTTGACGGTCTTTGAATTGAGTGCTCTATAATCTACACAGAGTCTTATGCTTTTGTCCTTCTTTCTGACGATCACAACAGGTGAAGCGTATGGACTGGTACTCTTACGAATAACTCCTTGGTTTAACAGTTTTTCTAAATGTTGTTTCACTTCAGAAATTTGATTTGGAGGAATTCTCCTATGAGGAATTTTCACTGGTTGACTATCTGTCACAGTTATAGGATGAGTTACAGTTGTCGTATAACCCAAATCTTCATCACTTTTCGCAAACACATCTTCATGCTTAGAAAATAGTTCAAGCAGTTTCTGTTCTTGCTTGGATGTAAATGGAACATTTCCAAGATCAAGTTTAGATGTTAGCTCGGAATTATCAGAATTTAAAGTTTTGTTCGACACCGAGACACTACGAATGTTCAATTCTGTTGGTTCAATATCAACTGTATATTCTTGGTCTGAACTCTTCAAAATTTCTATCTGATGTAGAGTTCCAATACGAGTCTTTGGTTGAATCCAAACATCTTCTTCTCCAATGTTTAACATTCTTACTGGAATTCTTCCACTTTCAACAACACTAACAGTATCCACCACCAGTATATTTCGAGGTAGAGATCCATTCTCAATAGAAATAGGTTGGACGGCTGCTACGTATGGATGATTTTTCTTATTTTGTCGTGTTGATCCCACTATGGTTTTCATAGAGTTTGCTGGAATTCTTATTGTTTCTCTTCCTGCCACTTTGACAAGTCCAATCTTCACATCTACTTCATTCTCAGCTAACGCTAAGACAGACATAACATTGTTCCATATAGGGTCTTTCATAATAACATTATCACATTGACAGGCTGTTCTAATATGTTTCAGCACATTACATCCAAGAATCACTTGTACAGCATTTGGATCTGTTGTTACAGTTTCAACTAACATTCCCACGTCACTGAATAATTGGTCTTGAATCTTCAAGTCTACTTCAATGTATCCTAGATATGGTATTGTGATTTTGTTAGCAGCTGACAGTCGTAGAAATTTTCTCGTGTCTGTAATATCTTGTTGATGTAGGAACTGTTTATAAAACATTTCAGATATAGTAGAAACTTCTGCTCCTGTATCGAGAAGGCACTTGATAGGTTGTCCATTTATTTCAACTATTGTAGTGGGACTGTCTTCTGCAGCATTTTTTATTTTCTCTTTAATATCACACGAGTCTTTTTCACTTCCCTCTATCAGGCGACTCTTCACTGTGAGGGTTTCACTTTTGGGTCACTGTTCATAAATTTTGGCCTTGACTGTTGATAAGGTCTTCTGTTTTCTTTGTTCTGTGAGAATTCGTTTTTACGGTTTGCACATTCTGAAGCAAAATGTCCTTGTCCGTTGCATGCATAACAAATAACTTGAGCTGGTCTTCTAGTTCCTCGGTTGTGTACAAATCCTCTGTTTGGTCTGCTTCCTCTTCGATGAAAATCAGGTTGTTGAAATTTTTCTAATGTTTGTGCAATAGTATCAATCTGTTGTTGTTGTTTTTCTAGCATCGCTTGTTGTGTCTGCAACATGTCTGTTAAAGGGTCAGAATTATTCACAATTGCTGATGCAACATTCACCTGTTTATTTTCACACGGTGGATTATCATCGACCCACTTAAGCATCCTGAGTCTAAACTCTTGAAATGGAATGGTTGATTGTTCCACAACAATTTTCCTCAGTTCTTGTCGCACAACTCTGTCTCTAATACCATCTATAAATCTTTCGGTTAGATTGACATCAGTTATCTGCATCTTCCTATCAACTTTCTTATTAATGCGCTCCTGCATTTGCATCAAAATACGTGAATAGTTCTCTAGGGTCTCACTCTCATTTTGATCTCTTTGGTAGAATTTCTGAAGTAATTGTGTAACAGTGTCCTTAATCACAAAAACACGTTCTAAAATGTTAAGTATCTCTTCTCCAGTACGTCTTTGTTCAATTGGATGTAAACGGATTTCTGCCTTGGCATTTCCAGTAAGATGATCCATTACGAAGTCAGTGTGTCTGTCTTTTGATGTCGTTCCTCTGATGTGTTCTCTCATCTCTGAGATCCAGTCTATAACATCGGGATCTGTGTCTTTTTCTGGGTACCCACCGAACTTGGGGAATTTTCTTTCCGATTTCACGTATACTACAGGTGTGGGATTTTCTTTGGACTCGGTTGACTCTACTAAAGTTGAGACCTTTTTCTGTAGATGTTGAATTTCTTGACGCATTGCCACATTCTCCTGATGATCTTGGTCTTCTTTACTCTCCAAAATTTTAATTTTGTCTAAGAGTCCTTGGATGAGCTGTTCCATGGTAACTATAATACTGCACACTGTCGGAAATCACAAGAATCCTGTCCACGACGCCATTTGTAGCACATAAGAATAAAAACGGTCCTTATATGTTGCAGTTCTTTAATTCTTGATGGTTTAATATTTGGTAATATTGGTAATATTTGGTAATATTGACAGTGGTCCTAAAATAAACAATATCAATAATTGAAAATGATAGTCATACATCAACTGACATGATTTCATAAAAAAATGTTTATGACCTCTTGCTATTACACTTTATCATACAACATAACATCTAAGCAAGAAATAATATGAAGTATAAATAATGTAATAATAATGTACACATTTTACAAACCTAAGTAAGGAATGCTGTATTAGGGCTTCCGGTCACTGTGACTGTGACGTCAGCATATGAGGACTGTTCAATATAAATATCAGGTCTTACTTCTCAATTTATAAAAACTAAACATATTTGATAAGGAACCACTATTATAATAAAAACGTTTCGTATCAAACAATCATTTATAACATCGGGTCACCTATTATTTTAACCTATAAACGTACTTATACACAACTGACTAGATGTCAAAATTACATCAATTCTCTGACTAGAAATAAACAACTTTCGATCTGTTAATTACACAGAACTTATAATTCCACAAAATATAGTTATAAATAGAATAATCAATCACTTGTAACATAAGTATTTGATCTAATATGAATGCAAGACAAAAATATCATTACTTACATCTATCAGACAAAAAGGTCTTTCCCGGTCAACATCTACGATGAAAATGCCGCCAAAAGATGGCCTACTGCCTATACCGTAAATTGACCAATCAATGGACAGATTCACAAGTGTAAAAAATTAATAATATAAATTACTTACAACCGAATACTGATATTATAACAGTTATTCAATTAGGATATAAACATAAAAATACTTTTTCATTTCCAAATTTTAACTTTTATAGAAAATATAAATGTGAATCTCGAACCCGACGTTAAATATACTTTGCCCTCTTACATGTGTAATTCTGATCGTGTAACCTATAAAACTCGGGCATAAACACGTGTAAGATTTGACTCAGTTCCTTCGCATGATGCACATTTTGCAACTTTATTGTTTACATTAGTTAATTAAACCTTCAACTTTGCACACTTTCAATCCGTAGTTTCTGCGTTTGTAACTTCGGGCTCGGCAATAGCACATCTGACATGATACAAATTGACAAATGTAAGGTCTACAAGTTTGTCGAATTTTGACTATATCTTTCAAAAAATAATGATTTAATGCTAATATTTACATTTTTTTTAACTTCTTGCCTTGCCTGCAAAAGTGATTTATACGTCAAAATTTCTGTTTTATCGTAAGGGTAAGTTCAAATTAATGTAAGAGCCACTGTAACAGCCACAAGCATGAACTTTGATGATTATGAAGTTGCATTTCACAGCGTTCAACGTTTGTGACGTCATAATAAAACTACTCATTCTAACCTTCAGATGCCCCCGATGCTACGTGCCTGTAAGCTTTCTTGGTAGATGAGTATTTCGTGGTCTGCTACATGTAGGCGCTGGCACGATAAAGACCCCCCCCCACTCAAAATGCTCAAAGACAGGGACCCCCCCCCCCCCCCCCCCCGATGCTACGTGCCTATGAGCTTTTTTGGTAGAAGAGTATGTCATGTCATGCTACATGTAGGCGCTGGCAAGATAAAGACACCCCCCCCCCTCAAAATGTTCAAAGACAGGGATCCCGGGTGACCAATATATAGGTCTATAAATGATGGCGTGAATCTGATATATGCTTATCAATGATTTACAACATGCATTCAATGATATGATAATACAATGATAAATAAATATATCAAAAATGAATGTCGTGTCATGGTCGGCGCTGGCACGATACCGAACCTCCACAGCTCAAAGAGTGACCACTATCTAGGTCGACAGCTGATTAAGGTACATCATACTCCGCTTACAAATACCAATAGTATCTGCGCTTTATTTTACGTATAATACAGGTAGCCTGTTTTAATGAAATTAAAACAGATCAAGAAATATGGCGTTTCACTCTCAGTGAAAGCGAGCCCCCTATTTTCATTTTATTTTTTTAAAAAAATCCTCATATTTTAAAAAAACCAAAGCACGGAATCAGCACCTTGAAGTTTCCTCCCCTAGCTCCCCCCTTAGTCGACCTCCAACCACCCAAACCCGGCAAACAAATACACCCCCCCCCCCCTTAGTCGACCTCCAACCTACCCAAACCCGGCAAACAAATACACCCCCCCTTCTTAAAAAAATATTTAGTTCCGTGCATGCCACTTGGTTTTGACAAAAAATAGGCCAATTTATTCAATTATTTCATACTTTATCAATTAAAGTGTAATAGAAATATATTGGTGATATGTTTCATCGAACCCCTTCTCGGTACCATATATTCAAACAGACTGAGTGATTACATACGTTTATTATATCTCCGTAACCTCTTTATCTTTCTATCAATGCTCTCTATTTGTGTGTATTATTTGTAAATTAGATATACGGTCTAGGGAAAAGAAACTCTTTTGTAAGATTATAAGATTCATCGCATAGTCTATCTATATCATGGCATGCGGGGATCTCACCCCCCCCCCCCGGAAGAATGAAAATTTAATAAATTATCGCAAAAATGTCTCGGACTCCCCCCCCCCCCCCCCTCCCCCTCCCACGCAAACACAGTTATCCTTTGGACCCCCCCCCCCCCCACGCAAACACAGTTATCCTTTGGACCCCCTCCCCCCTCCCTGGAAACAAGGTTTCAGGATCGGCGCATACATACATAGTAATTCTCGCTAATGATTTATTGTTTCTTTAATATCTCTATATATAATGGCAATGGCGGTCAGATTTCTAATTTCATTCAATTTTACGTTTATTATTTGATTTGATTGAAGTGCATATGCCGACGTTTCATGACATTTTGCTAAGTGACTTTAGTTCAACAAGTGCGATGTTTGTGCTGCTGAAATAAACACGATTTCCGGTGAATTGATGAAACTTCTTAAACATTGTAAACAAGTCACAGAGTACATCTGCTTCTGGGAAAGAAGATAAAATATGAGAGGTCTTAAAAATATCAAAACAAATTCTGACTAATGTTACTTGGAAATATATAGACATATAGGATTGCTTTAGAAGTCATCTGTGGCATGAGTTCCGTCTATTTATACATGACATTTTTGTGTTACAGAAGTAGATCCACCATCACACCCACTGTACAGAAATTCCTGGACTGGATCCACCTCAACCACTCCGTAAATTCCTGGATCCACCACATCTTCTTCTTTCACTAGGTTTGAAATTTTCATATTATTCATGATGTCGTATTCACCCCCCCCCCCCTCTTCCCCGCAAACACATAAAAAAGTTTTCTTTGAGCATATACCGGTAAACAACTGAAATATAAATGAGATTAAATGATTAAGAAAACTATGTTGATGATAAATACATTTATAATTAAATATTCCAATAGCTTTTTATTTTTGAATGATTCATTTTCTGAGGCGAAACCGTGGGACCAAAACGACTTGGGGTCGAAACTATAGGATGCCGAAACGATAAGCATCACTGTGACGTATATCGAACAGACGATAGATCAGAGGCAGCAAAATGAAGGATAGTTTTACCCTTTTAGATCGGTAATGGTTCCCCGTGTAAGAAATGAAAGTACAAGTTTGTTCAAATGCTGTTTATATTGTACAATGGGGTCTACCTGTGGAATTATTTATGCCAGCGAACACGGAACGGAAAGTCTCGAATTTTCTCCAAACCAACTTTGTACAAATGACTACGGGTAAGTTTTTATTTGTGTTTTACATAGATACAGTGGATGAGAGGAAGAAAAGACAAATATGGTCATCAGGCTACATAATTCCTGTTATCTTTGGGCCAGTGTTATGGTATTAAATCATTCTTGAAGTAAATTAATGTGTACTGGTGTCAGATAAAATTGTTGTTAGGGGCCCCTAAAATTGTAAAAACTTTGGGGAGTTGTTTTATGTCAACAAACAACATGTACCGGTACATGTAGATCTCAGTGATTTCAGAGTGACCAATCATCAGACAGAACCACTCTGCCCTGGACCCACTGGTGACCTTGGGTGACCCCCAGACCCCTTGATGTAAAATTGGCCCCACTGATGTTTAAAAGATAAATAAATGAAAAAAAGGATTCTTCTTTTGAAAATTTTGTTCACCGGCCAATGTGATTTTAGATCTCATTAGTCTAAAATATTAGTACAATTCAATCTTTAAGTTGACAGACTAAACGTTTATGAAAATACATGAGTCAATGTTGGCTTTCATTATATACGTAGACAGTTTGAAAAAAATAAAGTAAATAATTACTAAATGTCCATTAAAGTGTAAAATATTAGAGAGGTTAAGCATTTGAACGTGTACGTCTACGGGTACGTGTGGAGCTACAAGTATGTTTACACATACACGTACTTAACTTTAGGGTATGTCTAATTATCTGTACGTGTAAGCGAACATGTAAAATCATAAGATTTAATATTTTCAACATGTTCAGTTTACTCTCACTGTTTTTTAAATTATTCTGTGAATTTGATGAAACCAAAACCACGGTCGTCCTCAATTTATCGTCTGCTTTAATTAAAACAATGCTTGATAAACACAAAGTCCATATTTTTATTTAAAAATGCTACAAGTTTTCACCTACGTGTACTTTTGATTCTACACGTTTTGTACAACTTGTACATTTACGCGGTATGCAGAAATTATGACGAAATACACATATAACTAGGGGATTCCCCTAATTACACGTACTCGTACACGTACACGTTCAAATGCTTAACCTCTCTATTATGTGAATTATTGTAAACTGGTGGGCTGTATTGCGCAAGGTTGAATTTCTGAATAGATACATGTAAATTAATGTTTCGATCCATTAAAGCATTTTCGTAGGATATTAAACCTCTATGTGCATGTTATATTTCTGTTGAACTTGAGGACAACATCAATTTAAATGTTTATTTAAATACATTCATGAATCAATATTGACCTTTATTACTTACATGTACATGTATCTAAGCTGGAAGTTAATATGATATTGTCACTGAAATATTTATTTAGAATATACCAGTTTGTAATATTTTGTGGTCTCTTTACAGGTTCCTGGTGTAATGGGATGCAGTAAACTAATTGACTAAAGAAAGAATATATGTGGTATAGTAGTCATGTATTGTTACTATTACATGTATTATGTAGCTAAACTCTGTATTTTTAGGTCACCTGAGTCATTCAGGAGACCCATTGCTATCACAAGTTCGTTGTCGTGTGTCATTCATAGACATTATGGTATATATCTCTTAAGTGGGTGTGAGGGCAGTAGTCATTGTGTTAGTCCATGGGTAACGACTGTTGCCCGAGAGCATAAGTCGAGGACATCAATTTCTTACCAAGGAACTGACACTATAACTATTGCCCTCATTCCCATCATGGGTAAGAACTGTAAATAATATCAATGTATAGTATATATCGTTTTGAAAGTTCCCATTATACATATACATGTATTTGATAATTAGGTGTGAATTGTGTTTTGATAAAGTTATAGTCTGTTCTCTACCTGGAGTAAAGAAAAACAGCATTTAATTTACATGTATTTTAGTATGTTTTACAGTGCTACCGTTGTGGCACATACCTTGCATCATTGTCAAGATAGTGTTATTTAGGTATCAACGGACGTCAAAGAATTTGAGAGAGAGAGGAGAGAGAGAGAGGAGAGAGAACATGTCATGTTAAATGGAGAAAGTCAGTTATAGTGAGAAAAAGAAAGTCAGAGTACACGTTGCTCAGAAAAGTGAATGAGAGAGAGAGAGAGAGAGAGAGAGAGAGAGAGGGAGAGAAAATCAAAGAGCAATAGGTAGCAAGGGACAGTTTCGGATAAAGTACCCATCAATATTTTTGTAAAATTGAGAATTCCTGTACTTGAAGGCTTATTAGTGTTGCTAAAATTCATGAAATGAGTTTTAATGATTAGGCCAAAAAAAAAATATGTGTGTTTCCTATTTCATCAGATATTAAAATAGGGTAGGTGAGCCGCCTTTTTTTTTTTAATGAGCTTTTCAGGTTTTTTTCCTTTCCTAGCATATGATTTTTCTATACATTAATAAAATGTATTTTACAGGTGGACCAATTGTGAATAGTGACAACTGTTACAGAATTAAAGCTTTCTTAAATCTTAGATTAATTTGGAATGTATACGAAGATTTTATTTTTATGTAAATAGAAAATATAAATATGACAGCCACTATAGATTAACTGAGTATAATGCTCATTTTCACAAATATATTATATTAATAGTAGTTATTAGTTCTATTTTCTTGGTTATCTGACATAACAGTAGACATTAATATCATAACTGTAGGTGTTGATTTCATAAACAGAGGAAATTCTGGTTGATCAGACGAGAGCCTTAGGTGGCAGGGGATAGTTTCGAAGGAAAGACCCGGTCAAAATTTTGAAATAAAGGGAGAACCTGGGGTTTGGCTGGTTATTTGAGGGGTATAAATTGGTAGAATATTTATTGCATTCATTTTGTGGATAGAGGAGCTCATGTCAATTTCATTGATATATGACACTTTAATACTGGTAGCACTTTTCATCAGATATGGAATAAAAATGCGAAACTGAGGCCAAAATTTTCACTTTCGGTTTTGTGCTTGAAAAGTAGGGTGGGTTCAAAACACGAAATGTCACTCAAAAAGAAGGTGATTGACCCCCCATCAATTGGTGATTATTTGCATGGATATACATTAAGCTACAAATCCTATGGTAGTTTATGGCAGTTGCTCGGGACTGGAGCGTGGTTCTGGACCCGTGAAAATGTGAAAAAAGGGCAATTTTTCAGAAAATTTTGAGACCGTCCCTGGCTGTTCTTTATAGTGCTATATGTAAGTTGTACTTGTTTTATTCTGAAATGTTTAAAAATTCTCAAGAGTTGGGACCATGTGTCCCCTGCATGCAAACCAATTTTAGCAAATTTAAAAATCCACTGAAAAATTAAATCTCATATATGAGCACTATCTGCCTCACATTTCCTCGACCAAAAAAACTATCCCCTGCCACCTTAGAATTAAATCGTTTCAACAATTTAAAAAAAAAAATGAATACATCATTAATGGTTTAAGACTAATTTTTAAAATTTCTTTTGCAACTGAAATGCAGCATTTTAAAATCATATTTATAATGTGAATGATTGTTAGGCCTATTCAAAGACTTAAGATGTCTGCAGTCTCCACACCCAGAAATATAAAAAAAACTTTGCTTCTGCTTTTTTCATGTACATCTTTATATTAATTTTGAACACATTACTGCCCTAAAAAACTATTTTTTGCATTGATAATTTAGCTAAAATAACCAAGGATAACTTTCATCCATGCTGTCAATCTGCACTTAGAAATCTTTAAAACGCTTTGATAAGTGGTGTTTTCTATTCAATTGTTACAAGCGTTTTTAGCTCACCGAGACGAAGTCAAGGAGAGCTTATGCTATACCGTCGGCGTCGGCGGTGGCGTCGGCGTCGGCGTCGGCGTCAACCTGGTTAAAGTTTTTGTTGCAGGTCCTGTATCTAAGCTATTACTTGTCCTATCTTCACCAAACTTGCATGGATGATGCATCTGGACCTACTTATGGACTTGAAAGACTTTGATGCTGAATCTGGGTCCTAAATTTCAGATGCTGGAGGAGGATAAGGTTGTTGGACCAGGTTAATGTTTTTGTTGCAGGTGCCCTTTGATAGCAATATCTTAGTTACTGCTGGTCCGTACTTCACCAAACTTGCATGGATGGTGTGCCTTATGATACTGATGCACCAGACAGGCTTGAGTGCTGAATCTGAGCTATATTTTCGGATGCTGGAGGAGGTTAAGGTTTTTGGAGCAGGTTAAAGTTTTTGTTGCGGGTGCCCATTGATAGCAATATCTAAGTTACTACTGGTCCTAACTTCACCAAACTTGTATGGATGATGTGTCTTATGATACTGATGCACCTGACAAGCTTGAATGCTGAATCTGAGCAATAGGTTTCGGATGCTGGAAGAGGTTAAGGTTTTTAGAGCTGGTTAAAGTTTTTGATGCAGGTGCCCTCTGATGATTATATCTTAGTTACTACTGGTCCTAACTTCACCAAACTTGTATGGATGGTGCGTCTTATGATACTGATGCACCTGACAAGCTTGAATGCTGAATCTGAGCAAAAGGTTTCGGATGCTGGAGGAGGTTAAGGTTTTAAGAGCTGGTTAAATAAAGTTTTTGAAACAGGTGCCCTCTGATGATGATATCTTAGTTATTACTTGTCCTTACTTCACCAGACTTCCATGGATGGTGTGTCTTATGATACTGATGCACCTGACAGGCTTGAATGCTGAGTCTGGTTTCGGATGCTGGATAAAGTTAAGTTTTTAGGAACAGGTCACATGTTTAATAGATGATAGTACTATTTCAAACCTGCATAGTTGATTTAACTGTAATATGAATGAATCGCAGAGGTAGCTGCAGATGCAGAGCTTTATCTCCATTATCAAGGATGCTAAAAAATAAATCTTAGTTATTACAGGTCCTAACTTCACCAAACTTGAATGGATGGTGTGTCTTATGATACAGATGCACCTGACAGGCATGGATGCTGAATCTGAGCCATAGGTTGCAGATGCTGGAGGAAGTTAAGGTTTTAATTGCTAGTGCCCTCTGATGATGATATCTTAGTTATTACTGGTCCAAACTTCACCAAACTTGCATGGATGATGCGTCTTATGATACCAATGCACCTGATGGGCTTGAATGCTGAATCTGAGCCATAGGTTTCGGATGCTGGATGAGGTTTAGTTTTTTGGAACAGGTCACATGTTTTATAGATGATAGCTTGCATAGTTGATTTAACTTTATTATAAATTAAATGCAGAGGTTGCTTCAGATGCAGAGCCTGATCTCCATTATCAAGGATGCTAAAGGAATCTCCTACCTCACTCAAACCAGCTCGATAGATAGATGTGTTTGTTGATAAATGATATAACATGATTCCTATGATATAGTATTGTATGATATGAAACAATATTGTTTGATATGATACAATATGACATCATATGTTATATTATAAAAAGTTATAAGATACGATATGATATTGTATCAATTTTTTTGATATTTTATGATATGATATTGTATTATGATATTGTTATGTATAGTATTGTATATTATGATACAATATTGTATAATATTATATTGTATTTTTAATATATTATTTTATCACATGATACAATTACATAAGATTTTGCAAAATATTATATTGTATCCAATGATACAATATTGTATATTCTATAATATGGTATCATACAAAATTGTATAATATGATATTGGTTTCAGTAATATAGAATTATATCACATGAAATTGTATTGTATGATATTGTAATATTATATAATATTGTATCATACGATATTATATGATATGATATTGGTTTATATGATATATTTTTATATCACATGAAATTGTATTATATGATATTGTAATATATATTATTGTGTCATATGATACAATATTTATAATATAATAATGTATTTTATAATATTTTACTTTATCACATAATATTGTATCATTTGATAAGATACAGTGTTGGAATCAAATTATATTGTATTATATGATACAATATCATATAATGTATCAATTGAAATATGTTTCAGTGTCATTCAATATAATATCATACTATATTATACAATATAATATCATGTTTCAGTGTTATGATGTATTATGTAATATGATATTGTAATATAATGCTAGATTGTATTATATTTTATGATATTGTATTATGTGATCAAATACAATAAGGTATAACACAATACAATGTCATATCATACGTTACAATATCATATCTCATTATTGTTTATTACGGTATTTTATTGTATTATATGATATATATTATAAATATGACATGATGCAATATTTAATTTTATATCATTGTATTGATTAACATATGAACATATGATTATCATAAAAAAAATTTATCAGATGATATATGATATTTTGTCAAAACGGAATCCATGAATATCCAAGATCATAAAGTATGATTTTCATATAAAATGATAAAGGTGGTCTTATGAAGGTGATGTCTCATAAGGGTGATGCTCCGTCTCGGTGAGCTTAGTAATCTATGATTACCTATGTTTTAAACTCTGATTTGTAAAGACTTTATTGTTTAAACCAATTACGGTTGATAATCTGGATTTGGAATAAAAAATAGGGTCGGTCGGGAAACCGGAAACACACATATTTTTTTTTTGCCTTATCATTAGTTAGAGGGATGTCTCTTGTCGAAATTGATATGCAATATGTAGGCCCCATATTTTAGGTACATAAAAATGAGATTCAGAAATAAAATGCGAAACCTGCGGCTATGACTGTTGTGTTGACTTTACACAGTGAAAATGCAAGTTACAGACGGGAGGGTAAATAACACGAAAAGTAGGTGGATGGGACATTATAAACTATACACCAGTAAGTTTCTGACATGTGATGATGCAACATGCACATGGTACAGAAGGTCAACCCTTTGCAGGGAATTGGCTGGGGGAGGTCTAAAAAGCTGAAAAATCATGAAAAATTAGCAAAATATGAAAGGGTCAAAATCTCAAAAAATCCAGTATGTAGAGAATTTTACAGGTTTTGACTAGTAATTTTCTTCAGAAATTAGTGATTGGCCTCTTGAAGAGTAAATTAAAGGTATTTGTGCTGAATGGGAACTGAGGAAATTCTAGTTACAGAGTTCCGAAGACACACGTTCCCCGACTACAATGAAATGTATTAAAAAAACTGTCCTGTGCCACTTTCAAGACTACATGGCATTTTCAGATTTCTAATTGAACTGTAATTTTGAATGGATTTTGTACCATAGGTACATTTGTAGTATATTTTGGTAAAATGGATGATTTTGTTGGTTATATATGTCATTACATGATTTATGATCTATAATATACAAGGGGAGTAACTGCCTTTTAAATGTGTAAAATGACTACCACTAGAGTAAATTGGCTTAGAAAGTAAGTATTTCCTATCCTGATGACAATTAATAGGCTTACGTTAATTACCGAGATAAGAATTGATACTGTAAAACAGTTTTGATCAATTGAATCATTTAAATTATAAATTTGCAGCAATTTTGCTGTCCGATTTCATGAAATATTTAATAACATTAAGCAACCTGACTTATATTTATAACCCAATTTTTTAACCGGGTTTTCCAACGGAAAAATCCGGTTATTAAAATGGTGAAAATGGCGGGCGGGCGGGCGGGCGGGCGGCTGCCAAAAGGGTACCCTCATTGTACGGATAACTCCTCCTACAGTTTTCAAGATAGGAAGTTGTTCTTTTGCAGATCAATTGTACATATATCAGAGGTGTGCATATTGCTAGGATTTTGATTTCCAATAATTTATCAAAAAAATACCAGCTTTTGAACTTAGTCATTTTGTGGCAAAATATTGCATATAGGGTACCCTCATTGTACGGATAACTCCTCCTACAGTTCTCAAGATAGGAAGTTGTTCTTTTGCAGATCAATTGTACATATATCAGAGGTGTGCATATTGCTAGGATTTTGATTTCCGATAATTTATCGAAAAAATACCAGCTTTTGAACTTAGTCATTTTTGGGCAAAATATTGCATATAGGGTACCCTCATTGTACGGATAACTCCTCCTACAGTTTTCAAGATAGGAAGTTGTTCTTTTGCAGATCAATTGTACATATATCAGAGGTGTGCATATTGCTAGGATTTTGATTTCTGATAATTTATTGAAAAAATACCAGCTTTTGAACTTAGTCATTTTTTGGCAAAATATTGCATATAGGGTACCCTCATTGTACGGATAACTCCTCCTACAGTTCTCAAGACAGGAAGTTGTTCTTTTGCAGATCAATTGTACATATATCAGAGGTGTGCATATTGCTAGGATTTTGAATTCCGATAATTTATGAAAAAAATACTAGCTTTTGAACTTAGTCATTTTTTGGCAAAATGTTGCATATACATGTAGGGTACTCCATTTCACTGGATAAGGGTTGACATGGATTATGGATACAGTTTACATAAAAGAAAACCCGGTTTGCTGTCACATTGACAGCTTTTCACTTGTTTAAAACAGCATATTTTTCTTTCAAATAAAATTCACATGTAGACAAATGCAGTTATCAAAATATATATGTCAAACAATTCAAGTTGTTTCCTCCTACCCAAAAGTTATATTTTAGATATATTTACAGAATTCAAAAAGCCACCCCCTCTTTCCAATTGTCTCCATTACCATTACATGTTGGATATGTAAATGTACATTTGACCTTGAAATAACATCTGCTATAAGAATTACTCTTGAAATGATCAAGAAACAACAAATGTTTACCCTTTTATTGTATATATGCATCAAAAATGTAGAGAAACATGTAAAATTTGAACATTTTTCATGGAATTCTCATCTGTCCCAAGGTACCCGGGTGTGTTTGAATTTCATTTTAATTAAGAGCAGACATCACACTTGTAGGTCTTACTATTTTAGCAAAGTTAAAAGGAGACTAGAACCCAGAATAGATAAGATATTCACTAAATATGATTATAGGCTTATTGTTTCATGAAAACAAGAAATCACATGTATGGCGGCATGCCTTTTTGTGAATAAGAATGTTACATTTCATCCATTTACCAAGAAAAGATCAATTTTCAATATCAGCGATGGTTGTTTTCAAATATATGTGAGAAATGACTCAAGGGAATTGCCACAAGTTTCATAATATTAGGTTAAATCTGATAAAGAGAATAACTTGCAAATAACATCATCAGATAAGGACTTCCTGCAAATATGCACATCTACCGGTATTCCTATGTTAACCACACAATGTTTTTTGAGTAATTAGAGAAAAATCAATATTCGAAAAAAAAAAAATTTCTGCAATGGGGTATCGAACCGAGAACCCCAAGATTTGTAGGTGAGAGTGTAGCCACTACGATATTTCGCTTGCTACTTGATAGAAGGTAAAATTTGTTGAATTGTGTAGTCAATTTGGATGATGATAGAAAGAAGAAATGGAGCATTCTTTCGTCCATCTGAAGTTGATACCCAATGTTGTGAAACCTTTAGAATAGATAGGCGCCTATAGTGATTGGTTGAGAGAACAGTATTTGTTCATCAGTTTATTAATAAAAATCAGTGCTGTTTGTAAACAATGTGGCCGTATAGCGTTGACTAAGAAAAAAAACAAGCCAGGTCAAACTCTGGTCGCCAGCGGGTATTTGAAGGTGTGGAATGTCACGTCGGCTCAACTGATGCACATTCTCCTGTTGATTTGAAATGCACGTGCTTAGAAATCTATTAACTGTCATGCATTTGTGGATTACAAGTAGGAAAATCTTAACTGAATTAAGGCCAGTCATGTATTTCAGCCAAGTCGGTAAATAAACAAACTGAAAGAAATGTAAAAACAGATTTTTAGTGAAATTTGAGCATGAATTTATTAGATACAAAGATCGAAGCGTTGAAATTTCGTTTCTCGGGACGATGGTTTGATGCCACTGGAGTGGATAACTTTCTTCAATATGGTTCATTTCGTTTCAAATTTGGAAGGCAATTAGATTTAGGTGTGAGGTACAATCCCATGAATTTTCTCAAAGTTCTACAGAGTTTAACTGGAGCTAGAATTTTTATTTGGAGGCGTAGTCTAAAACATGGTCTGGAGTCAAATGGCAGGCAGAGTTTCAGATTTTCGAAAATATCTGACAAAAGGTTGTAACACTTTGTTAGGTGTTCTTTAAAAAAGAAATATTAAATTTCTTTTTCAAATATCGAGGGTCAAGTTCATATAAGAATTCAATCCTTGTACAAAAGAAGGGAAAAGGGGGGGGGGGGGCGAATTGTACACTGCAATTTGGCAACTCCTTCAGTATGATTTATTGATAATTGTAAATTTAATTCAGCACTTATTGTTATGAACAATTGTTGACATATAAGCGAATGCATGTGCAATATTTTTCAGCTATTAAAAATCGACCATAACTTTTACATCAACCGCTAAATAGTAAAAGTAGTATGTCAAAGACGAGTGAAAATCTCCATCTCGAAAGCGCTTGATCATGTTGATTCCTAATTCGTTTCTTGGACTTTAAATGTTTACCTTCAAATATTTTTTTGCTGATCAAATACAGAAAGGCCCATTGTTAGTGATCAGTGTATTTATAAAGTTTTTTCTGCTTCTTTACAGTGTGACATGAAGCTTATAGGAGTGTCTGGGAATCAGAGAAGACCGGGAATCGGAGACTTCACTGTATTAACTCATCTTCACTGTATTAGCTTGTCTTCAACGCAGCGTTTTAGATATGTGGTATTGATTTTGCTCTACATCAATCTTGTAAACTTATTAAAAAAAGACAAAAGGTTTTGCAACTTGAATCATGATAATAGTTAGAGGTCTCTTTACAGGTTCATTGTGTATCAATCAAGAGTGGACTGATGGAGCAAAGAAAGAGTTTTTGTGGTATAGTATTCATGTAATATCACTATGTTTGTGTAGCTATACTTTGTATTTTTAGGTCACCTGAGTCATTCAGGAGACCCATTGCTATCACAAGTTCGTTGTCGTGTGTCATTCATAGACATTATAGTATACATCTCTTAAATGGGTATGAGGGCAGTAGTCATTGTGTTAGTCTTGGGATAAGAACTGTTCTACATAGATTTAAATTTCACAATTGAAAAGTGTTGCATCAAATCGTGTGAGTATAAAATAATGAATGCCAAATTTTAATTTAGTTTACATCTGTTCATAAAAAAGCAAGATTTTGAAATCCATGAGATGGTCTATTTATTTCTGGCAATTAATTAAGAATCTACAGTATTTAGGTTGAACTTTAGGAAAATATCTTCTTAAATATTTATGTATATACATTCATGAATCAATGTTGGCCTTTATTACTTATCTGAGTTTGAAATAATGGAAATTAATATGATATTGTCACTGAAATATTTATCTAAAATATAACAGTATGTAATATTTTGTGGTCTCTTTACAGGTTCCTGGTGTAATGGGATGCAGTAAACTAATTGACTAAAGAAAGAATATATGTGGTATAGTAGTCATGTATTGTTACTATTACATGTATTATGTAGCTAAACTCTGTATTTTTAGGTCACCTGAGTCATTCAGGAGACCCATTGCTATCACAAGTTCGTTGTCGTGTGTCATTCATAGACAGTATAGTGTCCATCTTTTAAATGGGTATGAGGGCAGAAGTCATTGTGCTAGTCCTGGAATAAGCAATGTTGCCAGAAGGCCTAGGTCGAGGACTGCATCAATTTCTTACCAAGGAACTGACAATGTAACTATTGTCCTCATCCCTATTTGATGGTTGATCTGAAACAAGAATAACATATCATTGTGGTAATGTCAGGGCTGGGATATTGTCTGATTATCTTCCTGGGGTCATTCAAAAAATCAACCTGGGTTAGGGGGATCATAGCCAATCATATGTCATAAGCCAGTACCGGGGTAGTTAATATTAATGACCTCATATATAATTTGGAAAATTCCCATCTTAAATATATTAAAGAAGTAAGAGACAGAGGAGCAAGAGTACACGAGTTTAGGGGAGAGAGAGAGAGAGAGAGAGAGAGAGAGAGAGAGAGAGAGAGAGAGAGAGAGAGAGAGTGTTCATGTTAGTGAGACAAACAGAGCAAGAGTTCATAAACATGTTGCAAGAAAAGTCTCAAATCGTCGTAAAATGTTTAAAGAGAGAGAGAGAGAGAGAGAGAGATTTATGAAGAATGTCAGGAAAGGGAATTAGAGAAAGAAAGAGAAAAAGAAAGTACATATTTTGGAGAGAGAGAGAGAGAGAGAAAGAGCAGGATAACATGCTAAACAGTGAATGCTAGAGAAAGAGAGAGAGTATGTTAAATGAAGAATGTCAGAGATAGAGAGACAAAGAGAGCAAGAGTACATGTTGATCAGAAAATTGAAGGAGAGAGATAGAGAGAGAAACAAAGAGAAAGTACAAATGTAGAAGAGAGAGAGAGAGAGAATAAGTCTGCATGAGAGATAATTATTTACATTTTCAACTGTCTTTGTGTGTGATAACATTATGAATCAATTTTGAACCCTAAAACCCAATAACTTCATAAAACATGAGTGACACAATATGGGCGTGTCTTATAGCATAAGCGAGAGACGGGGTATTTGCTGCGCCGAGCAGTAATACATAGCATGTGCTACATGGAAAAATAGTGGTTTTAAATAATGCTGTTTCAAAGTGTACAAATTGGAAATAATATAAATATAACTAATAAGGAATCATTCTTTGAATATTATGGGGTGATAATTTTGGTCGGAGCGTGGTCAAATCTATCATAAAGCCATTTGGGCTTTATTGAATTTAACCATGCCCGACCGAAATTATCACCTCATAATACTAAAGGAATGATTCCTTATTCCTTAAATAGACACAGAAAGTATTTCCTTATCAGAGAATGTCTGAAAATAGTAAATGTCTGAGAGAGAGAGAGAGAGAGAAAGAGAGAGAGAAAGAGAGAGAGAGTATATTTATTGAAGAACCTCAGAGAGAGAGAGGAATGTACATCTGCAGTACGTTTTAGAGAGACAAAGAGAGCAAGAGTACATGAGAGTAGTATGAGTAGCTCACGAAAGGGAAGGAGGAAGAGGAAGTATATATTTCAGAGAGAGAGAAAGAGAGATAGAGAGAGAGAGATAGTATCTAATGAAGAATGTCAGAACAAGTTGCTCAGGAGAGGGAAAAAGAAAATACATATTCCAGAAAGAGAGAGAGAGAGAGAGAGAGAGAGAGAGAGAGAGAGAGAGGGGGATGTACATCTGCAGTGGAGAGAAATAGACACAGAAACCTAGTATTCATATGGGAAAGGGAGGATGAAAAAGAGAAAGAAAAAATACATATATATTTTGGAGAGAGAGAGAGAGAGGGTGAGAGAAAAAAAGCAAAAGTACATGTTAAGCAGAAATAGAGGGATTGATGGTATGACAAAAAGAGAGTACATGTGTAGGAGAGGCTATGTAAATGTTTTGCAGAGAAAGTTTGAGAGAGAGAAAGAGCAAGCACAGAGAGAGAGAGAGAGAGAGTATATTTAATGAAGAACCTCAGAACTTGTTGCTCGGAAAAGTGATTGAAAGAGAGAATGAAAGAGTACAGAGAGAGAGAGAGAGAGAGAGTACATAAGTCTGCATGAAATAGGGAAAAAGACAAAAAAAGATGGCTTATGGGAAAGGCAGGATGAAAAAGTGTTGGTATTTCTTTAGAAAAAGTTAATGTCTGAGAGAGAGAGTGAGAGAGAGAGAGAGAGTATATGTAATGAAGAACCTCAGAACATGTTGCTCAGAAAAGTGATTAAAAGAGAGGAAGAGAAAGTACATATTTCAGAAAGAGAGAGAGAGAGAGAGAGAGAGAGAGAGAGAGAGAGGAGGAGGAGAGAGAGAGAGTATATTTATTGAAGAACCTCAGAGCATGTTGCTCAGAAAAATGAATGTGAGCAAGGAAGAGAAAGTACAGAGAGAGAGAGAGAGAGAGAGAGAGAGAGAGAGAGAGAGAGAGAGAGCACGGGTTTGTTTAATGAAGAATGTCAGAAATATTGAGACAAAGAGAGCAAGAGTACATGTTGATCAAAAATTGAATGATAGAGAGAAAGAGAGAGAAACAAAGAAAACATATTTAGGAGAGAGAGAGAGATAACAGTGAATGAGACAGAAAGAGAGAGAGAAAGAAAGTATTCTTAGCAGTGAATGTATGGTACAGACAGAGACAGGAGAGGGGGAAAGTATTCACCAATGTTTAGCAGAGAATCTCAGAGTTTTTAGAGTTAAAAAAAAATTATCTACTGGTTGAGTGTTTTTGTTATACGATAGTAGTATACCATCATTTATCTATGAATGGAAAATATATTTTTATTTTAAAATAAAATCTGTTTTAAATTAGGTATTCCTTACACACAAAATTTTATATTATATAAATCCATTATATCATTAAATAGTTTTTAAAGAATGTGGGTGGCATAATTCTAAAAACAGTTTATTTTTATTCAACAGGTTGTGATTCAAAGACATAGACCGCCACATCATGGACACAGCAAGCTCCAAGTATAGAATACATCAGTGTTCTAAGTGTCCGGGGGACACAGAGTACCATTGTGTATCGTGTCCATGTGATCTGTGTCCCCAGTGTAAAGAGAACCATGTAAAAGATCTCCAAACAATAGACCATGATGTTGTGTCACACTGTGATAAAATCAACTACATCCCAACACAAGAAATCTGTGTGAGACATCTTTACATGTTTCGTGAGATGTACTGTGAACATTGTGAACTCCCTGTCTGCTATCATTGTTCAGAACATAGAACACATCTTCAGAGAGTATATAAAACAAAGCGACAACAACACAGAGGAACCATTCACACCATCAGAAGTGAGGCTCTCTTTTACAGACCTGTTCTCCTGCCACGAATCAAAACTGATTTCAAAACCTGTCGCACAGAATTCTCCCTCTATCAATCAGAGATGTTAACAAAGGCCCAGACACTGAAGAATCTCATCAACAAAGTGAGAAAAGATTTCGTGAAAAATGTGTTCTGTGACTTTGATTTCAAACACAGATGTTTAAAACAGATGATAGAAATGATCAGACATATTGTCAGCCTTCAGGAATATGAACTCAGATATGTACAGCCAGAATTCACATTCAGTGCACTACAATTCCTCTCCTTCACAAAGACAGCCCTCCCCCAGATACATCTTACACTCCACACCAGCCAGCTCTCCATGACTGAGTCACTCAACAAGGAGGATGTGATGGAGTCACTGAGTGCAATCCAAATCACAGAGAGAGGAAACCGACGCGTAGGAAACCAGTGTCTGCTGAAACTGACGTCTGCTGCTGAGTTCCATCAATCTCTCACACTGACAGGTGTTGGTCGTTGTTATCACATGTCCTGTGTGACATCAGACCGGGTCTGGGTCAGTGATGATGAAAACAATCTCATGTTGACAGACACAACAGGTGTCCCTCTACATCGTGTGGAGGATTCATGTAGTGATTTATATACAGGATTACACACAGTGAACAGTGAGAGTGAACTGATTTATATAGATGAGGATTATAACATCAACAAACTGTCAAAGGATATGAAAACAACCACCACATTTATAGAGAGAACAGACTCTACATGGAGACCACAGTGTGTGTACTGGTCCCCGTCCACTGGGGATCTACTGGTCGGGATGTATAGAGAGGAGCCAAGAGATGATTCAGACTATACTGATGATTCAAACGATTCAAAAGATACAAATGATGTAGAGTGTACAACGACAAACACAGGCAAGGTTACCCGGTACAACCAGAGTGGACAACTCACACAAACCATACAGAACGACAACACAGGTATGGGACTGTATAGTTACCCTATCTTTATAACAGAGAACAACAATGGGGATGTCGTGGTGTCTGACTTTCGCAATATGTTTGGTGCTGTAGTGGTGACAGAGCGTGGAGGAAGACATCGTTTCTCCTACACAGGACATCCATCAGGATCAGCCCTAGAGCCACATGGAATATGTACTGACGCGCTGTCACACATCCTGGTGTGGGATGAATGGACCAACACAGTACAGATGTTAGACAGTGACGGTCAGTTCCTGTCACATCTACTGATAATACCATCAGGGTTTTTAAGACCACGGAGCCTGAGTTATGATGTCAACACTCACCGTCTCTGGGTCGGATCAGAGGACAACAAGACGGTGGTTATATACAGGTATATCACCAGACAGGACGCTCTGACAGGTAAGTCTGAGTCATTATCATTGTAAATTATATAATATGTAGTCATAAGTCAGACATATATAGGATGTGATCTTTATCATTTGTCAATATAATGTAAGTACATAATTATTTATAAACAATCAACATCACATACTGAGATGTAAATACATTACATGTCTGTTGAATAATTGACTCATCAGATATTTGTATATATTTTTCAGTAATAAATGAATAAATTAATTAATTAGATACATGTATATATGTTTATTATTAATTGATAATGATAATTGATACATTTATTACAACAGACAAACATTGCTGTAACAATCATTATACAAGATGTGATGTTTGTAATCAATCTGTTCCATCTGACTGTTTGTGTCTGATGTTTGTAGATCTGAATCCAGCCACTGCTGATGTGATGGAGTCACTGAGTGAAATCCCAACCCCAGGGACAAAAAAACCACAGCAAGGAAACCAGTGTCTGCTGAAACTGATGTCTCCCCCCGAGTTACTTCCCTCTCTCACAGTGACAGGTGTTGATCGTTGTGATCACATTTCCTGTGTGACATCAGACCGGGTCTGGGTCAGTGATTTGAACAATCTCATGTTGACAGACACAACAGGTGTCCCTCTACATCGTGTGGAGGATTCATGTTCTGGTATATATATAGGATTACACACAGTGAACAGTGAGAGTGAACTGATTTTTATAGGTAGGAATTATAACATCAATAAACTGTCAAAGGATATGAAAACAACCACCACATTTATAGAGAGAACAGACTCTACATGGAGACCACAGTGTGTGTACTGGTCCCCGTCCACTGGGGATCTACTGGTCGGGATGTATAGCTATAGGGCAAGCAAGGTAACCCGGTACAACCAGAGTGGACAACTCACACAAACCATACAGCACGACATCACAGGACTGGGGCTGTATAGTGGACCTCACTATATAACAGAGAACAACAATGGGGATGTCGTGGTGTCTGACTATGAGTCTCTGGCTGGTGCTGTAGTGGTGACAGAGCGTGGAGGAAGACATCGTTTCTCCTACACAGGACATCCATCAGGATCAGTACTAGATCCATGTGGAATCTGTACTGACGCGCTGTCACACATCCTGGTGTGTGATGATAAAACCAAAACAGTACAGATGTTAGACAGTGACGGTCAGTTCCTGTCACATCTACTGATAAGACCATCAGGGATATTGAGACCATGGAGCCTGAGTTATGATGTCAACACTCACCGTCTCTGGGTCGGATCACGGTACAACAACACGATGGTTATATACAGGTATATCACCAGACAGGACGCTCTGACAGGTAAGTCTGAGTCATTATCATTCACATTAATTAGATATAGATAACTAAGACACACAGTCCGTGTTAATTATCAGTCAATAAGATACATGTTAGACATGTTTATCTGTGTGATTGTTTGTCAATATAAACAGCTCATTGTTACAGGGTTAGCTGTATCTTTTTCATTTATCAAATTTACTGTCACATGTCATTGTATTTAGTTAATTATAATAAAAGGTCATTGTAATTAATATAACAAGGCATGTAATTGTAATTAGTTATTTTGTTACAAGTTAAATAAATTGGTTTAATTAATTAGATAAATATTAAAGCATATGTCAATGTAATCAGTTTAAACCTTAAATATGTAGATGTAGCTCTATCATTACATAACATGTATGATATTAATTAATTAACAGCTAATCAATAACTTGTTGTAGATGAACACACAGACCGTCCTGATGGGGACGCCATGTTCAGATCAACACCAGCCGTAGAATGGAGATAGCTGGGATATTGACAGGTTGTACATGTTTCTGTACAAATCCAGTCTGCTCTCAAAACCACACATGTTGTTTGTCACTTTGTTCAACATCTGCAGCTGAAATTGACCTGTGTATGATTCACATGGACTGTAATACTGACTCCTGTTTATTTCACACTTTGTAAATTTGTAATATACATGTAGATCTTTATCTATTTGCACATGTATGGTTATCATACCCCCGCTCTGAAGGAGAGGGGGGTTACCATATACTGTTTTACCCTTGTGTGTCTGTCTGTCCGCCCTTTTGTACATCCGTCTGTCTGTCTGTAAGAAAAATTTCTGTCGCAGTTTTCTCACCAACTGATCGTTGCCGGTGCTTGAAATTTTAATACACTCTTTGTTCAGGCATGTTATACGTTGAAATATATGTTTGTACCTGTTAAATGACGACTTTTGTTTATTTTTTGCCTAAATTTCAAACAAATTTTCGTATAGAATTTCTCAGCAACTATTGATCGCATATGCTTGAAATTTTAACATTCTTTGTTTAGGCATGCCATACGCTCGGATCTATTTTTGTACCAATTGGACATCAACTTCCTGTTTAAGTCGACTTTGTTTTTTTTGTATATTTACATCAGAGCGGGGGTATTACTAGTGAGCATTGGCTCACAGATATCTGAGTAATATCATGTTGGTGTTGATCACTAACTAAATCATTCATTAGTTTATTCTGTTTCCTGTAGATGGGCCAATTTTACCTGACCATGAGGGGAGAAAATAGAACACCTTCCTTGAAATCCTTACAGAGGAAGACAGAAAACAGACATTGGCTACGTAGACCACTTACTGCAATATGACGTCATTATCTTCAAGTACGCACTGACCCGAGTCACTCATGTCACCTATTACAATTGGTCTTTATCTGTCATCCTGTGGTGTGTGTCATACGTCTTTCCTTTACAATTTTACATGTTGAACTTCTTCTTGAAAACTACACGGCCAATTGCTACCATATTTGATGTGAAACATTGCTACAATAAGAAGAATTTAGATTAAATATAACTGGATTATCCGCTGAGTGACCGATATCTGGACTTGTTTTAAATAACGCGCCATTATTTGAACCTGTGTTCTGTGTACATGAACTATACAGTAATTACTTATTATTCTGTCTTATCATTTTATTTCACAGTATGTTATCTGTTTAAAATAGTAATTTGTCATTTTACATTGATATCAATTGTTTGAACCGATTTCCAAAGGAGAAATCCAGTTATTGAAATGGTGAAAGGGGCACGCCGGCGGGCAGCTGGGTGAAGGGTACCCCTATTGTACTGCAAATCAATTGTACATATATAAGAGATGTGCATATAACTTGGATTTATATTTTGATTATTTATGTGTACATACACTCTACAGTAATTAGTTTTTATACTCCCTTACATGGCTTATCAATTATATCTTAGTATGAGTGTAGTAAATTCTCATCTGACAGTATGTATTTAATTCTTTTGAATGCTTTTATAATACCCAGTAATTTAGTGATGGGAAAAAGATGTTACTTAAAATTGGGGCTTATATCTGAGGATTTTTTATTTTTCATATTTGCAAAGAATAAATTTTGTTTATTGATTAAACATCATATTCAAAGGGGAGTAACTCAAATTTGAGTTCTTCAATTACAAAAGAATACAGAGTTATTCCCCTTTTTGTAATATATTTTAGATAGTTTCATATCAGAACTGGTTGTTGACCCCTGACATGTTTTTCTATGAAAGTTAATTGAATATCAGTAAATATATAAGATTTAAAAAAATGCCCTAAATATGTATGTTATTGGTGGATTTAGCACATTTCTTTATAGTGGTCAGGTAAATAGAAAACTCATGTTTATGTAAATAGATATTGAACATCATTGTAACTAAGTTAAAGTGTACTGATGTTTTTCTTCAACAATTTGATTTTTTCTTTGTATTTACGCTTTCCATTAAATTCATAATACATATAAACAATGCTTTTTGGTGAGTTGTAGCAAGCTGTAGATAGAACTCAATAAAAGTGATATTTATTCATAGTTTTGTCTTTTTTCTTAGTAAGACAGTACTGTAATATTTGGTACCAAAAAGAAGAATATGATACAGTAACTTTATTTACAAGAACAAGACAATTATTCATTGGGGCGAACTAAATAACTGACAAACCAATCTCCTTTTGGATTCACTATAGTTAGATGTTAATAGAGACTAGTCAACATGAAATTACAAAATAAATTTTCCATCCAAGTACTCAAAGTTGTTTGAAGTATTTCATTTTGACTGATAGGTTTAATTCTGGGTATTATTATAAAAACTGTTATTTTGATAACATATCTGTTATAAGCTGAAGATTAATCCATATGCAATAAATTTTGTAATATAAACTTCACTATTATATAAATAGTGCCTGTTTGGGAGGGGAACTGTTGAAATTGACACCCGAGACATCCATGTCAATCAACGCGAAGGGGTGTCAATTTCAACAGTTACCTTCCCTAACAGGCACTATTTATTTTATTATACTGAATGTCTTAATTTTAAAAAAAATTGCTGCTTTTATATCGAAATGAAGTGAATACTACGGCGAACCGTACGCGCATAATTTACACACATGTAACAATTCGTTGTGTTACCTGTTGCCTTTCATGTTGAATACTGAAATCTGATTGGTCAAGACGCAGTTGATAATCCGTTCTTTTACCCTCAGCATTAGCAACAGACCTGACAACGGGTAAAACAACCAATTGTTACATGCGCGTAAATTATACGCGTACGGTTCGACGTAGAATTCACGTAGTTTCTACTAAAAAGTAACTGAGTTTTCTTTTGGTTGGAGTTTTCTTTAATATGAAAACATTCAGTATAATAAAATAAATAGTGCCAGTCTGGATGGAAACAGGTGAATTTGACACCCCTCGGAAACCATTGTCAGCCTCCGCTTCGTGACAGTTGACCATGGTTTTCTCGTGGTGTCAATTTAAACTGTTACCCTTCCAAACAGTTACTATTTATATAAAAAGCACATATAATGTTACACGGAATGAGGAACGTTTACATTTAAACTGTAACCATGCAAAACAGAACCATGTTACCATGCAAAACCATTACTGTGCAATATAACCGCATATACATGTGACGTTACATCAAATAATGCACTTTCACCGCATATACCGTCCCACGCAACCACGCAATTTACGCATACACTTCTACACGCAATCACGTACTTTAACACATCTATCGGTACATACAATCAATCACTAAACGCATACACATACTTCGATGCACATACCGTTACACACAATCAAACACTTAAACCACATATACCGTTACACGCAATCGCACACTTGGCTCATAACCGTTTGTTGCAACCACGCACTTTAACACATATACCGTTTCACACAATCACACACTTTAAATACATGCAATCACACACTTAAACCCATATTCCACTACATGCAATCACACATATCGTTTCACACAATCACACACTTCAACACATATACGGTTACACACAATCGAACACTTTAACACATATATAATAACAAGAAATCAAGTACTTTAACAGTTAGACTGTTACACACAATAACACACATTAAGGAGCGAGGCAGTACTCCTGCTCTATTACATTGGTGCCCAACAAAATGAACCACGTGGAGAGGTTTAGAGAGTCTCGTGTGAGATTTCTATGGGATAGAAATAAAAAAGAAGGGGGGTGGAAAGTGTAGTAGTGAATATATAAAGGCTCAGTACTGCCGCGCTCCTACTAGCACTAGCTAGTGGTTAAACCCCTTAGCTCAGTCGTTTTTTAAACTGAATTGTCCAGAGTTCGAGCCTAGTTGTGGCCCGTACAGATGTTAAGTACTTTGTATGAACGACACACTTATTTGATATGCACGCGAAACAGAGCAGCAGAATATGTGTATGTGAAAGATACGGACACCTGGGAAAGTCTTTCAAAGAACAAACCCGCTTTCTATGTTCATTTGATTGTAGATTCCTTTATTTATGTTCTAATTCACCCGTTCAAACGAACATAAAATATTTATAAACTAAAGCTTTAAACACCAATATATAGGTACAGCTCGCGCGAGTGCAACATACTTTTTTATTACATTATATACATGTACAAACAACTTTCCGTTTTCCTTCATTGAAGATTCTACAATATACAACAAGATATTATAAACATCAATATCATCAACATAACAAAATGACTGGGTGGTTGGGTGGGGATCTGTTGCACGATAGGCAGCGATTTCTCCAATAACTTCTACTACTTTAGCACGTACCCAGGTAACTGTCGATACGCTTGAGTAACTTAATTTACGACCAATCACAGATTGGATATAAATATAACAACAACATTCAAACACGTGTTACTTGTATCATTTATAAATAGATTTACTTTTACATAGATATAATTGTAATGTTTAGACGATGCGTTAAGCTGTGTTGATGTCCGTGTCACCTGAATGCTTCGAATGCCTGAATGTAACTTTCTAGACCGATATATATATATACTCCAGTGGCAGTTAAAGCTGAAAACCGTTCATAAGTAGACACCATTACACAGGTAGCTGGTAGGTAAACCCTTCGATTTCGTTACACTCGATTGCAAAACCGAGACTCGTGGCCGACATGTAGTATTCCTTTCGTGGTATTTGGATGTTATGCATTCATTTCTTGTTCTATTAGCATATTCTGTATGTAAATAATGCATTTACCTATTTATTTGATGTAATTATTCTCCTTGCTTTAAAAAAGTGCGTAAACGTTAATAATTTCATCACGATCGAGTACCACGTCAAAACAAGATGTACGTTCACACAGGTGAGACCTTTACAGCGAAGTACCTTGAACTGTTAAGAGGTTTGCCCCTTATATAAGGGCTGTATGGACAGCATTGATGGAAGAGAAATATGGCGGAAAGTGCATATTGACGAGCGGTGTTCTACTTTTAGGAGCCATCAAAACTAATACGCGACCAAATACTGATATGAATTTGTGTCAAGTTTACAACAACATACAGTAGATTGGACCTTAAACATTAACAACAACAGACACGAGCTGTGTCACCATACAAACAGTAGGATAGATCTTATACAAGAGCACCAAACATGAGCTGTGTCACCATACACACAGTAGGATATATCTTATACAAGAGCAACAGACACGAGCTGTGTCACCATACAAACAGTAGGATAGATCTTATACAAGAGCAACATACACAAGCTGTGTCACCATACACACAGTAGGATAGATCTTTTACAATAGCAACAGACACGAGATGTGTCACCATATGGCACACAGGAGGATAGATCTTATACAAGAGCAACAAACACGAGCTGTGTCTCCATACAAACAGTAGGATAGATCTTATACAAGAGCAACAAACACGAGCTGTGTCACCATACACACAGTAGGATAGATCTTATACAAGAGCAACATACACGAGCTGTGTCACCATACACACAGTAGGATAGATCTTATACAAGAGCAACAGACAAGAGCCGTGTCACCATACGAAACACAGTAAGATAGATCTTATACAAGAGCAACAGACACGAGCTGTGTCACCATACACAAAGTAGGATACATCTTATACAAGAGCAACAGACACGAGCTGTATCACCATACACACAGTAGGATAGATCTTATACAAGAACAACAGACACGAACTGTGTCACCATACACACAGTAGGATAGATCTTATACAAGAGCAACAGACACGAACTGTGTCACCATACACACAGTAGGATAGATCTTATACAAGAACAACAGACACGAGCTGTGTCACCATACACACAGCAGGATAGATCTTATACAAGAGCAACAGACACGAGCTGTGTCACCATACACAAAGTAGGATAGATCTTATACAAGAACAACAGACACGAGCTGTGTCACCATACACACAGCAGGATAGATCTTATACAAGAGCAACAGACACGAGCTGTATCACCATACACACAGTAGGATAGATCTTATACAAGAACAACAGACACGAACAGTGTCACCATACACACAGTAGGATAGATCTTATACAAGAGCAACAGACACGAGCTGTGTCACCATACACACAGGAGGATATATCTTATACAAGAGCAACAGACACGAGCTGTATCACCATACACACAGTAGGATAGATCTTATACAAGAACAACAGACACGAACTGTGTCACCATACACACAGTAGGATAGATCTTATACAAGAGCAACAGACACGAGCTGTGTCACCATACACAAAGTAGGATACATCTTATACAAGAGCAACAGACACGAACTGTGTCACCATACACACAGTAGAATAGATCTATACAAGAGCAACAGACACGAGCTGTGTCACCATACACACAGCAGGATAGATATTATACAAGAGCAACAGACACGAGCTGTGTCACCATTCACACAGTAGAATAGATCTATACAAGGGCAACAGACACGAGCTGTGTCACCATACACACAGTAGGATAGATCTTATACAAGAGCAACAGACACGAACTGTGTCACCATACACACAGTAGGATAGATCTTATACAAGAACAACAGACACGAGCTGTGTCACCATACACACAGCAGGATAGATCTTATACAAGAGCAACAGACACGAGCTGTATCACCATACACACAGTAGGATAGATCTTATACAAGAACAACAGACACGAACTGTGTCACCATACACACAGTAGGATAGATCTTATACAAGAGCAACAGACACGAACTGTGTCACCATACACAAAGTAGGATACATCTTATACAAGAGCAACAGACACGAACTGTGTCACCATACACACAGTAGAATAGATCTATACAAGAGCAACAGACACGAGCTGTGTCACCATACACACAGCAGGATAGATATTATACAAGAGCAACAGACACGAGCTGTGTCACCATTCACACAGTAGAATAGATCTATACAAGGGCAACAGACACGAGCTGTGTCACCATACACACAGTAGGATAGATCTTATACAAGAGCAACAGACACGAACTGTGTCACCATACACACAGTAGGATAGATCTTATACAAGAGCAACAGACACGAGCTGTGTCACCATACACACAGTAGGATAGATCTTATACAAGAGCAACAGACACGAGCTGTGTCACCATACACAAAGTAGGATACATCTTATACAAGAGCAACAGACACGAACTGTGTCACCATATGACACACAATATGATATACCTTATACATAAACAACAACAGACAGTAACTTTGTCACCATCTCAGCTATGTTAAGGGCGTCCTTAAAAAAATAGCGATATTTATCACATGAAATGTTAGCCTTTGAACAATCTTGGTATTCTACTCCAAAAAATTGTTAAACAAAGTGATATTTTATCGATTATACAAATTAAATAATTTGTTATCGCATGAGCAATTTTTGAGTCTCTTGGGAATACCC
Organism: Magallana hongkongensis; assembly: GCA_015776775.1. Classification (NCBI taxonomy): domain Eukaryota; kingdom Metazoa; phylum Mollusca; class Bivalvia; order Ostreida; family Ostreidae; genus Magallana; species Magallana hongkongensis. Next base: position 421,981 of record VIAA01000044.1, on the reverse strand, counting down.
TGTCACGTGATACTGCTAAAAAAAGATGAACCAGGAATAATACGAAAAAATGCAAAGTGCAAGGGCATAACATAAACAAATTTAGATATTTCTGTTTCTAACTTGTAAAATGAACCTTCAAAATTTCGAAAAGTGCTGGGAGCTTAAAATATTCAAGTAAGAACAATTATTAAATTCAATGTAAACAGTGTATGAACAGCAATTTACAGGGATTTCCCGCAATTAACGCTTATTTATATCAAATGCGTAGCGATTTCATACAGCTCCCAGCACTTTTTGATATAATGGGGATACAATGGTAAGACATGGACATTTTCAATATATTTGATCAAGTGTATGCCCTTGCACTACTGCATTTTATCTGACCCATTTCACTTTCAGCGTCATTTGCGTGAAATTCAAACGCAATACTGACTAAGATCATGATTTTAATTTTCATTCTTAAAATAATTAAACGCTGTGAATTTCACTAAAATAATGTTAAAATGTTGTTTCTGTTCACACCAATCATCATTACAAAATTGTTGAAATTGGAAGAAAATAATTTCATCAGTTGCCTCTATTTGGGGGGGGGGTGTAAGTGATGAGTTTGTAATTTACACATTTATGTTTCATAATGATTTATGTTACTATGCTGGTGAATAAATTCTTTTAATGTATAATCAGGTTTACTTGTATTATAATTGATATTTTAGTACTAATTAAAGAAAGCAAGAAGAAACAATATATCAATATAACCAAGAATTTATTTTAATAATCAACTTTACAAATACTATAGAGATTGATTTTCTGTGACAAACTGTTCAAGAAGACTAGTGTTTTCTGATTTTTAGTATTTTTCAGTCATAATGTGGAATTTATGGAAATTGACAATTCTTCTTGCACACTACATGTTCTTCTCTTCTGTCTTTTTGATATTAGGAGGTAGTCCAGTTGATCAGAAAACCAATACCTGAAATGATGAATATATATCAATTCCAAATTTCATTTCAATAGATTAGATATCAATGCAAATTATTATAATAGGTTACATTAGTATCATTATCAAAATGATATTTAAAAACAACAAACTACACATGAAGTTGAAGTTAGTGAGTAAAAGAAATATTTATATAGTACCTACTTTTTATCAACATCCCAACAAGTGTTTTCAGTGGACCATCTACTGCCTAAGTAACCCTGAAAATGAATAATGTGTCATAAATAGCTAGCTATTGTGTTAAAGATAACATGAAAATGAAACAATACTCTATTATAGGGCATATTAATGGCGGTTTCAATGTCAGTAATATTACAACAGGCATAATCAAATGTTTATTCTCTAAAATGTGTGGAAATTCAGTTTGAACACACTTTAATTTTGTCTTAAATAAAATTAATTAGATCTTCATAAAAGAAAACTGAATAAAAAAACACATTTCGATTTACTTAAACAACATTACAATCTTGTCTATAATCATTCCAGATCCTCACAGTAATCTTTGTAGTGCTAGCACATACAGTGTTTGGCCATGGACTTTTTATTGTGTACTTTGAACATGGAGGAAATGCGATCTAATATTATCGCGATATGAGACCAGTAAAAAGCTACAATGAGCCTCAATGCTCTTTATGATAAAAACTAGCGAAATGCAGAACAATTACTTTGCCTGACTGAGTCACCAAACTGATGTTTGAACACAATATTACATGAAAAACAAATGTAAACAAGTAAACAAAATCGAAGCCGAGGAATTTCACTTCGTTTCCGTTCCATCCAACAATATTAGGTAAATAAAACAATATCTATGGGAAGTACAGATAAATCATACCTTGTTCAGTTGAATCCTATGCCGATTTTTGTCCACGCTGGTTGTAAACGAGTTAAATTCCGAGATATATCACTGAAGTCCACATGTTTATTCCGATCACAGCTGCAAGCGCCGATGTGACGTAGTCAACCTCGACACGTCATCAGACGACTTAGAAATTTCATGATTTCGCGAGATATAAAGAATAGTTTATGATTTTATTTCAGTACACCTTTCTTGAACCATTCAAACCCAATCATTAATCATATTCATTTTGGTAGATGTTTGTTTATTACCGAAATACCCATATCTCGTAAAATCTCATGAATAAGGGGCGGGGCTTATGCAAATTTTTCTAAATAACACGTGGTAGAATTCTTAGACCTTCCTTAACATAGCTGAGATACAACACACAGGAGGATGTACCTGATACATTTACAACAACAGACAGGAACTGTGTCACCATACAACACACAATATGTTACACCTTATACATTTACAACAACAGAAATGAGCTGCATCACCATACAACACACAGTAGAATGTACCTTATACATTAACAACAACAGAAATGAGCTGTATCACCATACAACACACAGGAGGATATACCTTATACATTTACAATAACATACAGGAACTTTGTCACCATACGTCACACAAGAGGATATACCTTATACATAAACAACAACAGACAGGTGCTGTCTCACCACACAACACACAGTATGACATACCTTACACATTTACAACAACAGACAGGAACTTTGTCACCATACAACACACAATATGTTATACCTTATACATTAACAACAACAAACAGGAACTTTGTCACCACACAACACACAATATGTTATACCTTATACATTTACAACAACAGACAGGAACTTTGTCACCACACAACACACAACATGTTTTACCTTATACATTAACAACAACAGACAGGAACTTTGTCACCACACAACACACTATGTTATACCTTATACATTATCAACAACAGACAGGTGCTGTGTCACCACACAACACACAATATGTTATACCTTATATATTTACAACAACAGACAGGTGCTGTGTCACCACACAACACACAATATGTTATACCTTATATATTTACAACAACAGACAGGTGATGTGTCACCATACAACACACAATATGTTATACCTTATACATTTACAACAACAGACAGGAACTTTGTCACCACACAACACACAATATGTTATACCTTATATATTTACAACAACAGACAGGTGCTGTGTCACCATACAACACACAATATGTTATACCTTATACATTTACAACAACAGACAGGAACTTTGTCACCACACAACACACAATATGTTATACCTTATATATTTACAACAAAAGACAGGTGCTCTGTCACCACACAACACACAATATGTTATACCTTATATATTTACAACAACAGACAACAGCTGTGTCACCATACAACACACAATATGTTATACCTTATACATTTACAACAACAGACAGGAACTGTGTCACCACACATCACACAATATGTTATACCTTATATATTTACAACAACAGACAGGTGCTGTGTCACCATACAACACAGAGTAGGAGAGACCTCTTACAACACTGTGTGGATATTCTTGTTTTTCTACATTAAGAATATATTAGAATTACTAAAGCATTATATTACTCTGGGAATAGTGTTGTTTTTTTATAAAGAAGATATCAGAATTTCTAAAGAATTATAAAAGTGTGGGGATATTCTTGTGTTCTTTATAAGGAAGAGACATTTATTGAGTAATCGTTATATCCTCTTTACGGATCTAACACAAGAATATTCCCATAGTGTTATAATGTTTGAGTAATTGTGATTTCTTCTTTCTGTTGATAACACAAACATATCTTTACCACAGTGTCATTCTGCACAATTTGATTGAATAAAGAATTTACGAAAAAAATTGTACTAGGCTGCATAACTTATTATAACATAGGAATACACTTGAATAGCCAACAAAAAAGTCGATGAAATTTCCCATAGTTTAGTAATATTAATAAAACCATTAACATACGACTTACCACTACCAGAACAATATCTTTACCAATACAGTTTTCTGTCAGTGAGTTCTATAAACTGACCTAAACAACAAAGAACTCTGCGTGTGTCTTTACTATTTTGTGGTAAATACGAAATACACTTACACCAGTAAAGTACTACAAAATCATATTGACAAGACTAAGATGTCAAAAAGAACCACATGTTGACCATCACAGCGTAAATCTTTGACATTGATATTCACTTCCCAACCTTAATAACACTGACTTTGTCCTGAATGATCTTAATCTGATCCAGGTACCTCTGCATATAAGACTACGATAAGAGAGAGAGAGAGAGGGATAAAATAAAATATGGACCATGTTCTTAAATACAGTGTATTCATCTGTTTTTTTCACTCTTTTTTGTTTTTTCGGGATTTATATAGGCATTGACTGTCACAGAAAAGGTTTGCCTATGACACTATCAGCTGTTACAAAGACATTTATCAGTGCTGATATTTCCCAATTCAATTGGATATCGTTATATTGTAAAAATTGTCATATTTACACAGACTGTTAAACAATTCAACAATTTCAAGTTGCCAAAGTATCCTAAGTTTCTCTGTTTTGAAGAAAATACGATAGAATAGCATGCTGAATCAATACTTGTCAGCGGATACCGGCAAACCTGATAGGGGAGAGTAAAACTATATTTAAATATTTTCACATTTAATTTCATTTTAATTTAATTTTTTAACTTCGGTTTCTTCTAGATCAGATATCTTTTAGTGATATATAATCAATGTTTCTTTAAGAGACAGCTCCTTCGCGACACAAACAACATGCGGATTTTATTTTTCATTAAAGCTATGAGTAAGAGGCGAGATACTTACATACTGTATGTTAACCAACTCTGTCAGTGCAAACCAAGTCCTTGCTATGCAACAGACAATTCGATCAGTAACAATTAGTCTGAAGCCTTTCCGACAGACAACTCGATGTTTAGCAATAAAACCGGGACCTTAAAAACAGACAAGTAGACCAAAAGCAATTATTCCGAAACATTTACTACAGTCAACGATCAGCACCAATCAATCCGCAGGGAGATTCATGCAATATCATAGAGATTATGGTCATCTGAATTTTGTTATCCTAAATGAAAACAATTCTGAATAATAACTAAAAGTGAATGTGTTCACTTATAAATAATATTTATGTATCCGAGTCGCTCGTTGAAGCTATGGTGTCATGGTTAAACGTAACAGTTAAAAATATAACTACTTTACATTATCAAAAAATAAACTGTGATAGCTAAGTCTATCATTACCCCAACGCAAATGTGCTTAACTTCATGGTCTGTTAGAATGTTAAGACTTCCCGCTCATTAGCACGTACGGTCCGGTAATTCTGTTATATCGTAAGAGTTGTTATAATTTCTACTAGAAACCTATTGTTGACAGCATATAATAGTGTTTGTCATTATTTACCGCAAATGTGCTCAACTCATTTAAGGTGGCTCTATACACCACTTTTTGATGACACAGTACGCAAAAAAGTAAGTCTTGAATCATGCAATTCCTGAACTGGCTGATTTAAACTGAGACGAATTTAGTGGGGACCGCTCTTTTGAAAAATTTGTAAATGAATAGATTGAATTTGATAATTGGAAACTTTATTACTTACAAGTAATGTGGTATGTGACACCTTCACGTTATGTCGTATTATTTATCGAAATAAACAATAAAATCAAGAATATTTTTTTTAATAGTTTCTTTCCCATCATCAACATATTACAGCTTAGCGCAGCGGTTTAGTAGATTCCCTACAAACCTGTAGGTCAGGAGTTCGAATCCCGATGAGGACGAAAACGTTTTTAACTTTCCCAAATTTTCAACAACGTATTTTTTGGTTGAATACTGTGAAAGATATTCTAAACCGGTGAAAGTATTTCAATTTCAATATTCTTTAAGCCACATTAATATCCACAGATGTTCCTTACCAACTTAAAGGGATGGAAAGGTGGCTTTGAATTTCTCTTAGGTTGGGTTACTTAAATCATATTAGTTAATTCCCCCCTTTATTTATTTGACTTAGTTTTGCATTTAAGCAAATATATTCAATTATATAGGCTTATAATAATATGATAACATGATATTAAGGAACTTTTCTTCAACTCAGAAACAAACAGTCCCCAAGATGTGTGGGACCTGGGACTTAGGAACAATAAGTCTTACATGAAGAACTTTCATACCAAATAAAATTTAAAATATTTGTTGTGTTTATTGCAATGATTTTCATTCAATTTTTTATGTCACATTTATTAAAATACATGTCCTTATAACATCAGGTAGCTTTTTCAGATGATTTGTGAACAGAGTAAAAAAATATTTAAAAAACTATGTTTTGAGGAAATACTAAAAAAAAAATAGAAATAATAACATTTTTGAATGTTAAGAAGTGTTATATTTTTTTTAGGTGACTGAAGGAAATATTAATCATGTGACAAAAAAAGAACTCTCAATTTGTTCATAGTCAACTTTTTGAAAATTATTTTACAAAAACACGAAAAAACATTAAAAAATTCTTTAAAAATACCTATAGTATCCCTATCATCATTTTAATATTTGATAAGTATATGTTTTGTGGTTTTCTATTGAAAATTGGAATAAACTGTGGGTGAATAGAGCCACCTTAATTTATATTTAAACACAGCATAGCATTTATGTACAACACCGATGTATAAGGGTATATGTTTCCAGATAACAAGTTTATATTGGCCCAGCGTTGGTCCGATGTTATCATTTATGTGGGCCGAATGTCGGAAAATAACATCGGCCCAATGTAATTTGGCTCATTGGCGCAACATGCACCAACACACTGGCGTGACGTTGGCCAATTGTTAGTAGATTGACAGTTTTGATGTTGGCCCATTGTTGGATCTATCCAACCTTCTTTAGATCTGAGCAAGACCCACAGCTTCTGTTATAATATTATCAGCATATCATGCCGATGATTTATCATACAAACATACGACAAAAGTATTTATTAAAGCTGTATTGAGGACAATTGTATCAGTATGCCCTAGCATATTCTGATCATCTCACATCAATGATAAAAAATTGTGTCTTTAATTCCTACCCTAAATATTGAAAATTATCATAATATTAAATTCAGCTACCTTAGATGTTCCTTAACTTGAGCCAATAAACTGCGTGGTTCTATTCATCTTCACAGATACTATATGAGACAGATATATCACCGAGTTAGAAAATCAGTAGGAAGATGTCTGTACAAGAAAATTGCCTTTAATTTGCTTTCAAATTTTCATTTAAAAGTTTCGAGAACAATATTGTATAATAATCACCGATATATATAAAATATGTAAAAGAACATCTGCATACTTACATTATTCCTGCAGGCAGCCATGATGATAGCATCAGATCGAGTTACACCGATGGATTTGTCAAAAATGTTTACAGTTCATTTAGCCGGTATTATTTTATTCACGAGAACAGAAAAATCATTATGTATTGATACTGTATTTCATTTAAAGTGTAGACAAGTAACATGCATCAAGGTGGAAACACATAATATAGTCATGTACATTTAAAAAAAAATAAACAACTAAATTTCTAAATACATTATATTTATAGTAACCTTTAAATATTTATAATATATTCAATATAATATTAATCTAAATGAATCTTTAAAGTTTTAATTATAAAATACTTTTAGTCAATAGTTTTCTAAAGACACGCCAATCTAAAAATTATATACTTTGTTCATCTGTAAAATAATCATTTATAAAAAAATTCAAAACACACATTTTAGTCCGTCGGCCCGACATTGGTGCAGTGTATTCGCGCCCACCGAAATCAATTTGATATTGGCCCAACGTTGGTACAAAGTTTATGTACAACGTTGGATAAACTACGTTGGTCTAATATTGATATATATAATGTTGGTCCAACGTCGTTCTACCAACAGCAATATGTAGCCAACCTGGCAACCATAAGCTAACGTTGGGCCAACGTAAGCTTGCTATCTGGGACATACGTCATATTTATTGTTTGGTATCTTTGACAACAATTTTAGTAAGTTTTGGACAGAAACAAGCCAGTTCAAGAAATGTTTACATTTTTCTTCTCAAATGTAAAAGATGGCCGCACATCCCTTTTAACAACATATCATACACGTCTTTATCAGCGAGGTCTACTACCTGTCTTATCTAAGATAAGCCTATGTCAACAAGAACCCTAATCAATACAACATGTGACAAGTGCAGTATACATTGGATATAAACTGGTCGGCAGTCCCCAATATATTTGTTTGGATAAGATTAAGATAACGATTGCACGTAACAGGGACATATGTCACGAGTTACTGTTACAACTTCATAGCGAAATTATCCTGATAACAGCCGGTACTGTTGTTTGTGTTGTTTACTGTTGTTTGTGTTGTTTGTGTTGTTTGAATAACGCATCGTTCTGATTGGAATCAATACAGCAGATCACAGACACTGAGAATATTTGTTGAACAACATTTATACATACACTGCGTTAGTGAGTCCAACTTTTGGAGATTCCATAGGAGTCCTTAAACGTGAGTAGATATCGTTAATGATACACGTGTGATCGATCATAGTGTAGATGCTCATAACCAATTTATACAAAAACCTAGGCCTTTACACGTATTCACATACAATGAAAGTTTCATAGGCATGGTAGTTTTAGAACGATATTGTCATCATGATCCATCAATCTATTCAGCTAGGCAACAATTAATAGTTGAATCAATCCGGTGTGTGCTCTCAACTTAAGACTAATGTAAAACGTGTCTACGCTTTTCAAATGTATTTAATGATTACAGTGGTATATTTGATATCATTTTCTTCATTAACTTCAAACACCCAAAAGTCAAGTAAACCAAGTTAAGCAAAGTGTGAAACACTTCAATAAATGTCATATTCTTATTATGTATTTCACTCTAAATAATCAAATAATTTTGTCTTATGTATCTTTTCTTGCTAAATCAAATTTATCATCAAATTAAATGCGGTGTGATTGGACCTTTTCGAAATTTTTAGAGTCAGATTGTCTTTAATGGCTTATATAATGTTGATCTTGACAACATGTTCAACTAAACAAACCTTTCTATTATTATTAATGTTTATTTCAGGGTTTTTGCTTATTAAAATAATATTATCCTAAACTTGACATTATTCATAATTGGTCCCACCTACTGACTGCAAGTGGTTGTTAATGTTTTAGATGTCATTCACGCTGGATCATCTTGTCTTGTCTATATCATCTACGTCCTAATGGTCTCAATGAAAAATGGCAATAGCAAAATGTAAAACATATCACAAATCCTTAAAGCGAAATACTAATTCAAAATAGAGTAAACACGGGGCACTAAAAAATAACGGTTGGATAAGAGGGGGTAGGCATACCCCCTGCCGACCGATCAATAAAGATTGAAGGTTACCAGAAAACAATGCAATGGTTCGTATTAATGTGTGTCTCAGACAGGGTTTGTCTAACTATATTCTTACGCACTAGAATCCAACAATCTATACATTACTTTCCCCTCAAGATATTCTCTTAACAATTTATTTTTTTAAAGCTTTTTAAAGCATATATGTTTAGAATGTTATTTTTCATTGCCTCCTATGTACCTTATCCTACCTTACATCTTTTAGAGGTCAGTGTTGCTCTGCTTTCAAATATTTTTTGAGTACCGAATTGTCGATGAATTTTTCTCCGTCTATCCCGATTATGACATTTTTTTTCCCAAAGTACGACAATTTCCCTGATAGTGAGATTTTTTTACCAATATGATATTGGGAACACGGCGGAACATATCTTGTACTGGCTTGTTGCTGTGCAAACTGGCCAAAACTGTTGTCTAAAGACGAAACAGCAATAAATATGACCTTCTACGTTTTTATGGTATGCAAATTATGCATTTGAGAACAGAACAATGCATCTTAAATCACTTAGAACAGCTGTAAACCTGCGCAGCTGCAGACTTATTTTAAAGATTTAAAAATCGAAAAAAGTAACAGAGGAATTCGTTGGTGTCTTCTCTACAACCATTTGTTGAGAAAATGGTTGAACTTTGCACATTAACGTAAACACGTTGCCCTTAAAATAGGGTACCATATTTTTATCAGTCGGCATGGGATCTATTTTTTAGAACAAGAAAATTCCAGGTTAATACTTAGAAGTCCCGTGTCTATTGAGGCACATCCATCGACGCTATATTTTCATCGATAAAAATAAATTTCAATTCAAAACAATCTGGGCTAATTGTGAAAGACATCTCTATACCAATTCCAGTTGTTTTGTTTTTGTTCTATAAGTATACGTTTCGATAATTCTTTTTAGAGGTAGGGTAAAAAAACATAATTCCCTTAAATGAAAAAAACACATATATGTTTCAATAAAAATATAACTTCAAAGTACCTCCATAGACACGGACAGACATATTTTCTGCAAATTGATGGTTTTTGAAACTCATTTTATGAATAGGATACCCTCTTTTGACACAATATTACAACTTAAGTAAGCCAACATTGGCTTTTTTCTCAACTAATTGTTGTACAGTGGACACAAATGACCTTTTCAATTTTTTTCATATTTAGAATCTTAAATTTAGGTTTGTAGCTGCGTAGTTGTATAAAAGTAATATAAAAGTGCAATGTCCTGTCATTGTGTGCATTGTTTGCATACAAAACAACATGCTGTACGTCATATTTATTGTTTTTGTATCATTTAGTAAGTTTTGGACAGAAACAAGCCAGTTAAAGAAATGTTAACATTTTTCTTCTCAAATGTAAAAGATAGCCGCACATCCCCTTTAACAAAATATTATACACGTCTTATCAGCTAAATCTGATACCTGTCTTATTTAAGATACGTCAAACCTGATCAATACAACTTGTAACACGTGCAGTATACAACCTTGGATATTAACAGGTCGGCAGTACCCAATATATTTGTTTGGATAAGATTAAGATAACGATTGCACGTAACAGGGACATATGTCACGAGATATTGTTACAACTTTGGAGCGACAATATCCTGATAACAGCCGGTACTGCTGTTTGAAATACTGTTGTTTGTTGTTTGTGTTGTTTGAACAATGAATCATTCTGATTGGGATCAATTCAACAGATCACAGACACTGAGAATATTTGTTGAACAACAGGTTATAAAAACACTGCGTTAGTGAGTCCAACTGTTGGAGATTCCATATGAGTCCTTAAACGTGAGTAGATATCGTTAATGATAAACGTGTGATCGTTCATAGTGTAGATGGTCATAACCAATATATCCAAAACCCAGGCCTTTACACTTATTCACATAAAATGAAAGTTTCATAAGCGTGGTAGTTTTACAACAATATTGTCATCATGATTCATCAATCTATTCAGCTAAGCAACAATTAATAATTGAATCAATCCGGTGTGTGCTATCAACGTAAGACTAATGTAAAACATGTCTCAATTCTTAAATGTATTTAATGATTACAATGGTATAGTTGATAACATTTTCTTCATTAATTTCATACACTCCAAACCAAGTGAACAAAAAATTTAATATGTGTGTTTTTTTTTTCTTTTTAATTGATTTTTAAATTAAAACAAATGAGAACAAATACTTCAATTGTGTCCCTAGGCTTAACTTTGAATAAAACGTCTCTAACAGAGATGGCGCATTTTGTTTACTCATTGTGTAAATAAGCAAAACCTTAAACAGTTGTTATTTCCTCTTGACACCAAAGGGAAATGAGATGCACTCTGATAATTATCTGCACATAAAACTTTTGTTGGGAGATCTACTCTTTCTGATCTTTAATATTGAATTTAATATTTAACTTCAAACTGTCTAATGTCTTTAAACCGAACATCGCTTAAAATACACAGTTTATTACTTTATTAGCAACATATATGGCGGCACCTGCAAACACCCAAATTCACTCAATATTGTTTCCGATGTATTTTATAGTTTGGATGTTATCCATGTTGTGAAACACTTCAATAAATGTCATATTCCATTTATACATTTCACTCTGAATATCAACTAATTTTGTCAAATTTAACTTTTCCTGCTCAATCAAATTCATCAACAATGAATTGAGTGCAGTTGTGATTGGGCCTTTCCGAAATTTTAGAGTCTGATTTTTTTTAATGGCTTATATAATTTTGATCTTGACAACGTGTTCAATTAATCAAACCTTTCTATTATTGTTAAGTGTTTATCTCAGGGTTTTTGCTAATTAAAATAATATTATCCTAAATTTGATATTATTCATAATTGGTACAACCTACTGACTGCAAGTGGTTGTTAATGTTTTAAATGTCATTCAAGCTGGATCATCTTGTCTTGTCTATATCATCTACGTCCTAATGGTCTCAATGTGAAACCTGTCGTGAATCCTTATAGCGAAATAAAAATAAAGTAAACATGGGGCACTTAAAAAATAAAGGTTAGATAAGAAGGGGTAAGCATCCCCCTGCCGACCGATCAATAAAGATTGAAGGTTACCAGAAAACAATGCAATGGTTCGTATTAATGTGTGTCTCAGACAGGGTTTGTCTAACTATATTCTTACGCACTGGAATCCAACTATCTATACATTACTTTCCCCTCAACAATTAACAATTTAATTTTTTTTTAAAGTTTTTTAAAGCATGTATGTTTACAATGTTATTTTTCATTGCCTCTTAGGTACATTATCCTACCTACATCTTTTTAGAGGTCCGTGTTGCTCTGCTTCCAAGTATTTTTTGAGTACCGAATTGTCGATGAATTTTTCTCCTCTATCCCGATTATGATATTTTTTTCCCCAAAATTACGACAATTTCCTTGATAGTGAGATTTTTACCAATATGACATTGGGAACACGGCGGAACATATATTGTACTGGCTTGTTGCTGTGCAAACTGGCCAAAAATTTTGTCTAAAGACGAAACAGCAATAAATATAACCTTCTACGTTTTTATGGTATGCAAATTATGCATTTAAGAACAGAACAATGGATCTTAAATCACTTAGAACAGCTGTAAAACTGCGCAGCTGCAGACTTATTTTAAAGATTTAAAAATCGTAAAAAGTAACAGAGGAATTCGTTGTTGTCTTCTCTTCAACTATTTGTTGAGAAAATAGTTGAATTTTGCACATTAATGTAAAAACTTTGCCTCAAAATAGGGTACCACATTTTTATCAGTCGGCATGGGATCTATTTTTTAGAACAAGAACATTGCAGGTTATACTCAAAAGTCCCGTGTCTATTGAGGCACATCCATCGATGCTATATGTTCATCGAAAAAAATAAATGTCAATTCAAAACAATCTGGGCTAATTGTGAAAGACATCTCTATACCAATTCCAGTTGTATTGTTTTTGTTCTATAAGTATACGTTACGATAATTCTTTTTAGATGTAGGGTAGGGTCAAAAAACCTAATTCTCTTAAATGAAAAACATACATATATTTTTCAATGAAAAATAACTTCAAAGTACCTCCATAGACACTGACATACATATTTCGTGCAAATTGATGGTTTTTGAAACTCATTTTATGAATGATGATACCCTCTTTTGACACTATATTACAACATGAATAAGTCAACATTGGCTTTTTTCTTAACGAATTGTTGTATAGTGAACACAAATGACCATTTCAATTTTTTTCATATTTAAAATCTTAAATTTAGGATTGTAGCTGCGCAGTTGTAAGTGATATTAAAGTGCAGTGTCCTGTCATTGTGTGCATTGTTTGCATACAAAACACCATGTTGTACGTCATATTTATTGTTTTTGTATCTCTAAGTAAGTTTTGGACAGAAACAAGCCAGTTAAAGAAATGTTAAAAATTTTATTCTCAAATGTAAAAGATTGCCACACATCCCTTTTAACAACACGTCTCTGTAAGCGATATCTACTACCTGTCTTATCTAAGATACGCCTATGTCAACAAAAAAACCAGACCAATACAACATGTAACAAGTGCAGTATACAACCTTGGATATAAACAGGTCGGGAGTCCCCAATTTATTTGTTTGGATAAGATTAAGATAACGATAGCACGTAACAGGGACATTTGTCACGAGATACTGTTACAACTTTGGAGCGACATTATCCTGATAACAGCCGGTACTGTTGTTTGAATAACGCATCACAGTCCATTCAACGCATCACATTCATTAAGAATATTTGATGAACAACAGTTTTAAATACACTGTGTCAGTGAGTCCAACTGATGGATATTACATGTGAATCCTTAAATGTGAGTATGATAAAACAAATGATCGTCTATAGTGTAGATACCAATAACCAATATATCCATAAGCTAGGCTTTTATACTTCATCATATAAAATGGAAGTTTCATAGGCATGGAAGAATTGCAATGATATTGTCATCATGTTACGTTAATCAATTCAACTTGGCAATAATAAATAATTGAGTGTATCCACTGTACGCTATCATCCCGAGGTTATGTCATAATGGTACAGCAATGGGCACAACAATAAAGTGGGACAGACAGACGGACGGATAGACAGATGGACGGACGGACGGACAGACAGACGGACTGACAGACGCAGAGGAAAGCTATAGTCCCCTCCGGTGAAAACCGGTAGGCGACTAATAATTATAAATACACCGTTCGTATGTTGACGATGCCGGGGAAGCAAAAAATGAAAAAATAAAACTGAAAAATTAATATTTTATTTCATATGTTCATCAGATATCATCCTGGTTGTGGATTTAATAAATACCATGTGAAACCATTGAATACTAGCTATTATTTAGAATAGATAAAATTAGTTATTGTCAGTGCAATTTTGATTTTGTTTGACATTATTGTGTGCGCGTTGTTTTCAGATTTTTTAACTATGGGAGGCACTATAGCAACAAAGTCGTCTATTCAGTTTTTTTTAGAACCAGGAGCTACAAACCTGCAGCTACCATTTACAAGAATGTCGTTCAACGAACCGTAATTTATTTCCTATAAACAAAACCTATCAATATGTTATCAAAGTATATATGGTACAACGCGAAGTACTGATAACAAGAGGCCCATGGGCCACATTGCTCACCTAAGCAACAATATACAGCAAACCTCGGTTATAACGAAGTCACTGGGACCTACGAAATTACTTCGTTATATCCGTAATTCGTTATAACCGTATAAGAAATTCATTAAATTTACATAACTGGGGATCCAAGGTGACTTTGCTATATCCGTGAATTCGCAATATCCGTGTTCGTACTAAACGAGTTTTACTGTAGATTATAAAATCAGCCTTAGGGTGTTATATACCAACATATATTGACAATGTATTCTAAAAGATCCTGTATTTAATAAATATTCCCCTGGATATTGTTTACTATTGATCCCTGTTTGTCACAGTATAGTCATTTCACATATTGAGCATTACAGTTCTCATGAAGATCTAAATCAAATGGGATATAAACCTACATCAAACTTGTAAAGCCCAATAATTGACAAAGGAACAAAGTGTTAACAAATTTAAAGGATCGAAAATAATGTCAAAACGCTTGCATATAAGTAAAACCATATAGTATATCTTTTGAGTTCTGTAGAATTTAAAATGTTTTACTTTGTAAAATTGCATTCCCCCCCCCTCAATCTGGTTACACTCTACTCCTGAAAAATATGATTTTGACGAATTTGAATCTATACTATCTAAGGTTCCTTTCAATAATGTTGCACCTTTTTAAGAAAGTGGATTTTTTTTGTTTTGTTGTTTTTAAAGATTCCTCTCAACATATTCCTTTGTAAATATTTAGCCTAGCCCCATTGCGGCCAAACCCCACCCGCGGGGAACATTATTTGACCAAAATTGTTATTTTGACTAAAAGTTATAGTTTTTCTGGCCAGTTATATTCTAATAAGAAGATTTAAAATAAAATTTATCTTAATATTCCTATGTAAACATTATATCCCCTATTGTGGCCCAACCTTACCTCCGGAACCATGATTTCAACAAACCTGAATCAACATTATCTGAGGATGCTTCCACACAAGTTTCAGCTTTTCTTGCCTAATGATTTTTTAGTATAAGATTTTTAAAGATAAACTCTATACATTTCTATGTAAAACTTCGACCCCCCCCTCCCATTGTGACCAAACCTTACCCCAAGGGACCATGATTTGAACGAATTTGATATACACTACTGTAGATTCCTTATTAAACGCGAGGAATTACTTTCCACGTAAAATCGCGTGAAGCTCCTTCGGAGCGGGGATATAATAATATTTTTGAAAATTTCTCGGATAAATGTATGGGGGTCGTAGATCTGGAATGACGTCTACGGTAGAAGAAGGACTCTACTGACCCTGGGTCAGTCTACGTAAAACTTGAACCCACGGTCAATATTCTAAAGGGATCACTATTTGTCATTACATCTCAGCAACAGAATAATAGACAAGCGATGCTCTTACTCCAGGGCCGTTTTGATCCTAGTCTCAGTTTAACAAAAGCGTACAAATGAGACTGATATCAAAGTGAGCCCCTCTAAGTCTTATGGACCCGGGCCATATCACAATTTAAGTCAAATACGTAAGTTTACAAGAGCCTAGTTGAATAAGCTGACACTGTATCAAGCAGACAGTGAAGTGGATCATCATTATTTCTAAGACCTTTGCGGTTTACCTCCCTTGGCACATTACATCCTCAAGCAGTCATCGTGTGTAAGAAAAATAATCCACTTCATTTCTCAGCTTCATTGTTAAAAAAAACTACGGTTTTCGTAATAAGAAGATACTTATACAGGATTGACGCAATATTTTCATCCCAGTTATCACGCCGTTTCATTGTAATCTTATTCAGAGAGAGAGAGAGAGAGAGAGAGAGAGAGAGAGAGAGAGAGAGAGAGAGAGAGAGAGAGAGAGAGAGAAGGGAAACAGGCAGACAACATTTCAACATGCTAATGAATAACTTACAACAAGAATACAATGATATAATGATATGATGGTATATAAAGCGAAGGACAGGCACTGACACGATATAAAGACCCCCCCCCCCCCCCGCTCTAAGCTCAACGTCAGGAGTGACCAGTGTCTTGGTCGATCAATGATAACTTGCTTACAGAACATAAGTAAAAATGACCAAGATTATTCTCTTTAAATAATTTCTGCACTTTACATAAAATCAATTAACCAATATTGTATTAAATAATCCAAATCCCGTCGACTTATTGCCAAATTCATAAGAAAGCTTATGCATTTCATGCGC
This sequence comes from Magallana hongkongensis, assembly GCA_015776775.1. Classification (NCBI taxonomy): domain Eukaryota; kingdom Metazoa; phylum Mollusca; class Bivalvia; order Ostreida; family Ostreidae; genus Magallana; species Magallana hongkongensis. The sequence goes on along the minus strand of VIAA01000044.1, from coordinate 404,919 downwards.
AGATCAAAGCCAGGCTGTCCCTCCCTCCCTGGCGAATCCCCATAGTATAGTTACCTGAAATAGACCTCGGTTCCCACGAGCAACCCCCCTTCCAAGTTTCCACCGAGAAATATTCATAGGTCAGTGAATTCATTTCTTTTGAAATTTTGTATTGCGGGTATTTTGGCGACCGCTCACTCTGTTGAACACGCCTCTGTTATTGAAACACATATATGGGTCATAGATATGATTGGGAGTCAAACAGAGAAGCGTAACCAGAGCATGTGAATTTGAATGGTTTCAAGTAAACTTATCTTATTTTTATCTGTAAAAATTATGTCATAATGTTATAAATCTTACATAATAAATAAGCAATCAGAGAGAGAGAGAGAGAGAGAGAGAGAGAGAGAGAGAGAGAGAGAGAGAGAGAGAGAGAGAGAGAGAGAGAGAGAGAGAGGCGTTATGTGTATCTCTCTGAAGATGTTAATAGTTTGAGTTATCTCCCTTTTTACATCGAGTCATGACATCGCAGTCAATACGTTCTTGAATAACTTAGAACTGCATATAGTATACACTGTCACAATGACATTAAGGGATGTCCAACTACATCATACATGTAGTATACACTGTCACAATGACATTAAGGGATGTCCAACTACATCATACATGTAGTATACACTGTCACAATGACATTAAGGGATGTCCAACTACATCATACATGTAGTATACACTGTCACAATGACATTAAGGGATGTCCAACTACATCATACATGTAGTATACACTGTCACAATGACATTAAGGGATGTCCAACTACATCATACATGTAGTATACACTGTCACAATGACATCAAGGGATGTCCAACTACATCATACATATAGTATACACTGTCACAATGACATCAAGGGATGTCCAACTACATCATACATATAGTATACACTGTCACAATGACATTAAGGGATGTCCAACTACATCATACATGTAGTATACACTGTCACAATGACATCAAGGGATGTCCAACTATACATCATACATGTAGTATACACTGTCACAATGACATCAAGGGATGTCCAACTACATCACACATGTAGTATACACTGTCACAATGACATTAAGGGATGTCAAACTATACATCATACATGTAGTATACACTGTCACAATGACATCAAGGGATGTCCAACTACATCATACATGTAGTATACACTGTCACAATGACATTAAGGGATGTCCAACTACATCATACATACAGTATACACTGACACAATGACATTAAGGGATGTCCAACTATACATCATACATGTAGTATACATTGACACATTAAGGGGTGTGGGACAGGGTCTTCCTTGACCAAAGCCCGTAGGATCGTTTAATTCAAGTTGTGTGTATGTGTGAGGGGTGGGGGGGGGGTCAAATCTACAAACAATTCTAGACATGTGAAACATTGTTTCGCCTTAGTCATTATTATTGGTATTCTTATTCATTTACCCCTATAATTGTGTTTTACATACGGGCTTATATGGGTCCAAAATATGAGAAAGTCAGACAGAGATTTTAACAATAGAAGCGCAACCAGAGCCTTTTAAAACTACTTTTAAAAGAAACTGTGAGAGGAGAGGGATTTACATTGACATTTTATCTTTTGTAGATCTAATAACAGTTTCCGCTTTATAGGAAAAATGGGGGGGGGGGGGGGGGGCAGTGACAGCTGGCAGAGAATCACTTTTTGTTCACCCTATTATTATTTTACTTTTTAATTAAAAAAACCCAATATTTTAAAAAACTCTAAGCACGGAATCAGCCCCTTGAATTTCCTACCCACTTACCCCCCCCCCCCCTTAGTCCACCTCCAATCCACACAGACCCGCCAGACAAATAACCACCCTCCCTTTTTCTAAAAAAGAAAAAAAAAATGTAGTTCCGTGCATGCATTTGTTTTTGACACAATACACACAATTTGCCAATTTATTTAATTATTTCATACTTAATCAAAGTGTAATCAAACGGGCTTAACCCCCCATTTTTTTTGCAAAGTTAGACCTAACCATTAGACACATAGAAGGTTCAGCCCGCCCCCCCCTAACTTTTTCTCGCAGCAAGAATAATTGATGTGAAATTTACCTTGAAAAGATTGAAATACTGAGAAATTGGAATTATAGGTATACTAGCCTCCTCCATCCCCATTCTCATGAGTTTGGGAATTCGGTTTTGTCAAGATTTCCGAAGATGAGTTTAGCCCCCCCCCCATCCCCCCCATCCCCCCCATCCCCCCCCCACACTTTCAATTTGCTTCCGACGCCACTGCCCCGCATGGAAAATGTTTCATGATCTGCGCATGCATGGTGATTGTCGCACCTGTTAAGAGTGTTTCTTATCTCTATATAATGCCAACGGCGGTCAGAGCAGTTTGAAGAAAAAAATTATAATTTCATTCAATTTTACGTTTATAATTTGATTTGATAGAAGTGCATATGCCGACTATTCATGACATTTTGTTTAGTGACTTCAGATCAACAAGTGCGATGTTTGTGCTGCTGAAATAAACATGATTTCCGGTGTCAGTCAGAACAAAACCAGGCACGTAGCATCGTTTTCGAAAGTGGGGGGGCCAGACCCATCCAAAAAATCTTGACAAGCAAAAAAAAAAAAAAAAAAAAAAAAAAGGGAAATTTAAAGTTTCCAAAAATCTTCAAAATACTAATCCGGTGGGGGGGGGGGGGGGGGGGGGGGTAGACTCAACTATACTTCCAAAAAAAAATTTTCCCTACCAAAAATATTTTCCCTCCAAATCATGAAATTCCTAATCCGTGGGGGGGGGGGGGGGGGAGGACCTTCAATTTGAGTACTCATTTCCTAATTTTCATATCAATTTTTTACTAACTTCAAAAAAAGTGGGGGGGCCAACTCCATTATAATTCATTTTTTTATATGTAAATTTTAAAAAATTCGTTGCTGCGAGAAAAAGTGGGGGGGGGGGGGGCAGGCCCCCCCTGGCCCCCCCCCTGGTGCTACGTGCCTGCAAACAGCGTGCTACATTAATGAAACTTCTTAAAAATTGTAAACAAGTCAAATAGTACATCGGCTTCTGGGTAGGAAGAAATGCTAGAGGTAATACAATATCATAAGTGTTAAATAATTATCAAAACAAATTCTGACCAATGTTACTTGGAAATATGTAGACATATAGGATTGCTTTAGAAGTCATCTGTGGCATGAGTTCCGTCAATTTATACATGACATTTTGTGTTACAGAAGTAGATCTACCATCACACCCACTGTACAGAAATTCCTGGACTGGATCCACCTCAACCACTCCGTAAATTCCTGGAGCCAGCACACCTTCTTCTTCCACTAGGTTTGAAATTTTCATATTATTCATGATGTCGTATTCAGCCACAGCCCCCCCCCCATTCCCCTGCAAACACATAAAAACAAGTTTTCTTTGAGCATATACCGGTAAATAACTGAAATATAAATAAGATTAAATAATTAAGAAAACTATGTTGATGATAAATACATTTAAAAGTAAATATTCCAATAGCTTTTTTTATTTTTGAATGATTCATTTTCTGAGGCCAAACCGTGGGACCAAAACGACTTGGGGTCGAAACTATATGATGCCGAAACGACAAGCATCACTGTGACGTATATCGAACAGACGATAGATCAGAAGCAGCAAAATGAAGGATATTTTTACCCATTTAGATCGATAATGGTTCCTCGTGTAAGAAATGAAAGTACAGTGGAGCCTCAGATATCCGGACGCCAGATAACCGGACGCTTCACTTACCGGTCGATTTTTATTGGGAACGGAATGTTTACACAATAATTTGTCTCGTTTATCCGGAATTCCGCGTTCCGGATCCGGACGGTCAAATTTTACCACATAATACAGTTTTCCTTTAAATTTTACCTCATTTAACCGGACGGTCACATTTAAGTGTTCGGGGGCACAAAAGTTTTTTATGCGCAAGTGCAAATTGGTGTAAAAACATCTGACACTGGTTGTTGGTTTTAAACAATGCCTTCGTCCGGTAATCGGTGTCACCTGTGTCACGCTATGTACTCGCCCGAGGATATTACGATAACCATGGATGCGACATGTTTAATTGTCGCCATTTAACTTATGAACTGTTATTGTTTGATTAAAATGTCATGAAAATTGTTTAATTTGTGTTGAAAAAAGTCATCTATTGATTGAATTAAAATTCTATTAATCGTAGTGTGATTAGATCGTTCGTACGCCTATTCATTTTAAAACGTAATTGAAATGAAATATTTGATAATTTGAGTTCTGTTTACGATAGTTATTAAGACCGCTTGGGATGTTCAGGGTATCGACATTAATTTTATAGCGTGTGTTCAATAAACAGTGTAATAATAATTTATGCCAAACATGGCGTGGATGAGTGTTCACGCTACTTTTCCTAACTCTATAACCTTTATATTAATATAATTGTTTACCTCTGATCAATTTATATGTATATTTTAATGTTATTTTTGTCCTCATGTACCATATGTTTGAAATGGTTTTGAGCGAATAAATGAACTTGAACTTGTAAAAATCGCTTGGGTGCAATTAACTCTATAGAAAGATGGATACGTAAAATTAGCTTGGGTAAGTTCTGTCAATGAAAAAATAGCTTGGACAATTATCAATAAGGGAATATATATATACAGATTTTCACCCATTTTCAATCATCAAATGTTGAGCAGCTTCAAACATGTGAACACCACCGGCCAAGAGAGCGAGATTTGCGATCACCGCTAGCTTGAAGAAAAAGATTTGTCAGCGTAAAGTGGAACACCGACTTTCTTCTTTTTCGCTTTGTTATGCGAATGTAATTAAATCATCGGTTTAATATAGTGATTGTTATGGACATGTACATGTACATGTGTTGCATTGAAGAATGTAGTGCTAAGTTTTCTGTGGAAAAAACATACCTTAAATAATGTTTTTAACAATATTTTGTTTTGTTAATTTAAAAAAAATCTAAACTTTTTTTGTAGTGCTTATGGCTATCAAAATAAAATATTTAATTGTATAATTAATTTATGAGTTATGTTTCCATAAATATTAAAGGTAACTAGAGCCGAGCTCGTTGCAAAGCAACGAGTAGGTCTTCCGTCGCAACTTCGTGTCGCGAAAGGATTGTCCATCAGTTTGATTAAAACACCTCCTTCTCCTGACACTTGTCAGAGCCTGACAGACCCTGTATTGATAAAAGGTCATCTTTACACGACCATTTCTTCTTACCAATTAGAGCTTTAGAAAATTGATTGGAACTCTTCAAATGGAGACCAAAAAAAATAATTCATGCCTGTTTTCTATGTAACCTCTAGAATGAGTATTGCACCACTCATTAAACAGATAAAGGCATATCTTTGCTAAGTAGGTGTTTATTTAGATTGTATGCAAATGTGGAGGTCAAGTGGAAATAATCTGTTTTTGATACTGGTACTGTACCAGTTATCGGCGAAGACCAGTTATCGGCTAAAATGAGAGTTCGGGTTTATAGCACGCGACAATCCAAGATTTTTAAATTCAGTCGTCTTTTTCGAATAAAGAAAAGTAAGTTTACTTGAAAACTTTCTTGAATATGTTTTATACATGAGCTTAAACGATCATTGTTTACCGCTGATTTTACATCTTTGCACTTTCAGCAGTGGGGGAAGTGACGTAATAAGTTAAAAATAGAATATTACCTCTTTGTGATACGTTATGATATCCCGTCTTTGATTTGATATATAAAATCAATACATTTAACATGTGTAAACAAAAGGAATTCACGAATTTCCGAAAGATTCGTAGCGCAATTGAACGCCTGATTGCACAATTATGTATTGAATAGTATACGATTTGGTGTATTACCGTATGATAATAAACGAATTATTTTATGAGTTTTGTTTATAATGTATCATGACCCCGAATACCTTAGTCTGACCTCACAAGGGGCATAATTCAAACTACATTTAGCAAAGTATAAAATCAACATGAACACGGATTTTTAGTATGTTATTATCACGAAGCCGATAACTGGTACAGTAAATCGTAAAAACTCCGCAAATTCGGGCAGTGCTTAAAAGCACAAAACAAGATGTTTTGGGTTCTAAATAATGATATAAACTAACAGATTGATAAATAAGGAGTTCACTTTTTAAAGTATGTCAAGTTTTATCCAAAAATATCAAGAATTAAGGAATTACGAAAAGAAAACGTTAAATTTTAGCCGATAACTGGTACAGTGCCAGTACAGGTCTATCAGAACCTGGCGAGTGTAAGGAGAAGGGAAATGGTTTTTAATGATACTGGATTATCAATATGATAATAGTAAGTTCAAGAAATCGAAAACGAGACTCAATTGCAAAGTATTATTTTCATACCAGGCAAGTTCTTCGTTTAACTTACTTTAAGTTTAGGATAACTTTAAAAAGTACATCATTTATGTACATGTATATAATTAATTTAATTATAATAAAAGTGTGGATGTGGCGGTGGGGGAAATTTTCTAAGCGTTAGCTTAAGGGAAATTTTGGTTGAGAGAAAGGGGGCATTGCTTCCACTGGACCATCTAAAAGGTACTGTTAGCAAGCTCACAAATGATATCCCCGCTAAGAAAGAAGTCATTACTCACGTATTTCTCTATTAGAGAATAATGGATGGTTCGTTTTCTTTAATGAGTCAGACAAGGCAGGGTATATTTACAGGTCACAAGTAATCTTTATGTCAAACTCTAGCTTTTACTCATTTCCATTAATACAAGATATGACATATGTTTAATATGACTTTGAACTTGCGCAACTGACCCTGGGTCAAGTTCATGACACATCATCGGTCATCAGGAATCTTTACATGAAATAGAAACTCCCAATGTTTCTCCTTAAATGACTTTGGGACAAATCATTACACTTTTCCTGCCAGTGACCTTTACTTTGTCCAAATGACCTTGGGTTTAGGTCATGACGCTTCGTCAGGTAATGAGTAATGTTTATATAAAGTAAGAACACTTCCAATGTTTCTCCATCAGAAAGATATAGACCGGACATGACGTACGGACGGACAAGGTGATTTTTATTTACCCCCCCCCATTAATTTATTTTCGTGGGGTATAAAAATCCTTTTCGCCCGTTTTGTGCGGCACAAAAAAACCCCTATATTTTTCAGTTATTTCTATCACATCACATATAAATATACATGTAAATGTATGATTTGTATGCACATTTGAGTTCTTCTCATCATCGTCGGAAAGGATAAGAAACCCTTGAGGTCCAATAATGTCTTTTCATGGGCATTTGTCAATTTGCATCACTAAATGATTTCCAAGCGGTAAGCTATCAAAGCTTTTGAGATGTTACATGTAGATATTGAATTTCTATAGATTTAAATTTAACGTAAGGAAAAACAACACTTTTTATACAAAAAAAATTTAAAATAGCTTTATGTACGCGTACACATAAATAAGAAGATGTAGCGAAAGCTATAAAGACTTTATTTCTTCTGTTCTAGACTTTTTCAGAGTTAACAAACTACAAGTTAACAATCTCCCATTTTGACAAGCTAGATGAAAAATAAAATATTCCGCTGAGTTTTAGGTCACTTAATCTGCATGACAACCTCATACTACACAACTTCAATGATTTTTTTATCAATGTGCATATACATGTAACAATAAGTAAAATCCCCAAGAACAAATATCTATCGCAATTAAATGCATACATTTTTGGGAGGCAGAAAAGTCGCTATATTATAGTCTGCAAGTCAATTGAACTACTACAATTATTTAAAAAAAATAAGAAACTGTCGACACTTGCAGTACTCTGATGATTTAATAACGATCGACCGACTTTATTGCTTAATGTAGTCGTATATCATTACTAATCATTCTAATCCTGAGAACAAATTTTATTTAATCTTTGACTTAAAACTGTTAACTTATAAACCCAGAGACATAATTAACTTATTAAGTTATTTATGTCTCTGATAATATATTTTTTATTCTGTTCACAACTATAGAAGTTTAGCGTGTTCAACAGGTTAATTGTTTAGCCACATTCTCAGATTACGATATCGCACCTTTAATGTGAGGTTGATTGGCATCGAATATTTAGACACTTATTGTTTAACAATTGACCGCTGCAGTGAAAGCACCCTTCCAAATGTTACTCAATTATTTATCAATAATTGCTGATCTGCAGCCCGGGGGCAATATTCTGAGCTATGTGCGCTGACGCGACAGGAGATTTTCGGTCGCACGTGGAGCGGATTGACTTAGCATAGACTGACCGAATAAACACACGGGTGGGAAAGTGACATACATTGAGGAGAAAAATGTACACATGTTAAGTAGTCGCCAAAAATAGGTCTTCGCCACATTTTGAAAAAAATAAAGCCCTTGCACTGTGATCATGAAACCGATAAAATCTAAACAAATCTTGTTTAAAAACTCATGTAAACATTCTAAAAATAATCACTAAATTCCTCAATTCTGGACAATTCTTTTATCGTGTCAGCCTCTACCGCCAATCGCAACTTATGGGGCCTTTCCGGCAAGCTCGGAAAAACACTTCGAATGTATTACCTAGGCGTCCATGACAACCCCCCTTTTTATAAAACTTGATATAATTAGGCCTACAACACATTTTGATCTGTTGAGATGCGAGCTATACTTCTTTAAAGGTATCAATATACACTAAAAATATAACACAGAAACGACATACATGACTTCTTGCCGATACATTTTTTTAATGGGAAGCGACTCCATTTTGTATAAAATTCTAACATCCGGTTATGTTAATACACTCAAGGTGTTTTTCCAAACTTGCCGGAAAGGCCAGAGAAGTTGCAATTGTCTCTACCGCATGTGTTAATTTGATATTTGATTTTTTATATCCTGCCTTGAACGCTTGGGGACTGTTTCGTTCTCTAAATTCGGCTAAATAATGCTTCCAATTTTGAGCTCTCTCTCTCTCCTCTCTCTCTCTCTCTCATTTTATGTGCAACCTTATGAAGACGTCAACTACTTTCTACGATATCTATAAAACATCTCGAATAAACAAATAGTTGGAATCGTACAAAATATCAATAAACATGCACGAGTGATAAAGTACATGTAGAAGAACACGAAGCTACCGCGGATCACTTGTCCACTAGCGCGGGATCTCCTTGGCTATGTTCTAGGGGTGATCATCATTTTAAGGTTTAATCTTTGTGGTTTTTCGTTGTTTATCTATACAATTATTAGTACATGTATAGTTTTTAGAACATTACAAATTCACTATTGATTTATGTCTGATGATGTTTCTGATTTGGAATAATATCGCTTTTATCAATTTTTAGAGGGGCATCTCAATTCACATTCTAATGTTTAATTAAATAAATTGAAGGTGAACAAACTTTAAGAACATAAAATTGAAACAGTTCTTGTATATATCTTGTTATTAGATAACCGCTGACCTCTAGGTAGTGCAGCCGCGACCGATTTCCTCGGCCGCGGATGAGGGATCGGATAACTTACGTACAGGTAAAACACACATAGAGAGCTCAGAACCCAGGAAGATTTACAATGTTTGCAGTATGATGAATAAACTCTAATTAATATAAGTTGTTCCCCCTTTAATCCCACAGTTGATCTATCTGTCTGATACTGCTTCAGTTCGAGAATGGCATTGCTTTTATGATGAAACAGAACGATTTCTTATTGACACTCTATCGTTTAATTCAAATTAGGAAGAGTAAGCTTTAATTTCACTGTGTACGATTCTTGTGTTTGCGGCTAAATAAAATCACATATGACAGACGCGATTCTTGTGTATTAGATAACCGCTGACCGCTAGGTAGTCCAGCCGCGACCTCGGCGATCGATTTTCGCGGCCGCGGGCGAGATGGGTTATGTAATGACGCACACAACTAAGAATTTAGGTCGATTTGAAATGCTTGCAGTAAAATGACTCAAATCTATTTCATGGAAGTTATTTTTATAAAATCTAGTTTATGTATCTCACTAGATAAGAAAAAGAACGTTTATATTTTCTCGTTTTTGTTTTTCTTAACGGTTGTCCACTATAAGAACTAAACAGAGGTGACTCCAAAAAAAGGCTGTAAGAAAAACATGTACACGTATACTTTTTAGACACTTTTTCAAATGAATTAAAGCATCCCGTATATGTTGGTACACTTTCAGCTGTTAATTTATGTACGTTATGCGCACGAAGACGATTCGCTTACTTGCCAAATGAATACAGGTACATGTTAACAAGACAAGCTTTTTACACTCATATTACGCATTACCGGTACAAAATAATTTTGTAACGACATTGATAACACAATAATGAACAACTTTTCTATCGACAGCTATAGCGAAATATTAACCATTTTTGAGCTATAAAGCGAAGACTTTTAAGGGCTCTAGGCCCCTAATTTAAGGGGCCAGCCCTTTTTCAATGGTGTCAAGTGAAAGCCCTTGATATTTTGCACATATTTTGTTCTATATGTGTTTAGAGAAATTTTTAAACTAAAGAGCTACATAACAAAAACACAACCAAAAATCAGCATTTTTTGAAACACAAATTCAAATTAATTTTTTGAAACTTTAAAGGAGGAAAATTGTAAAAACAAAACTCGGAGGACAACGTTCTAACTCTCTATTTTTAAGATTTGTGACTTTTTAACACATGCTGTGAGCGGTTTCAGAGCCTTTGCGTGCACAAGAATGCCTATATTTTTGGGAAAAAGGGGAATAACTCGGTACCGGAAGTGTCGATTTCAACGATTTTCCTTAGATATTGAGAAATAGTAACTACCAATATGCTCTGAAAATTTGAACTTTATAGGACAATAAACAAGCAAGATATTTGAGTTTTAAAAAACGTCTAGAAGAAAAAAAAGAATAAAAAGAATTACCAACAGAATCAGTACAAGGTCTTCCGTTGAAAACGGAAGACCTTAAATATCACAATTCAGATATCCAGACGCTTCACTTATCCGGACGATTTGGCCTGGGGACAAAAGTGTCCGGATAAGAGAGGCTCCACTGTACATGTTTGTTCAAATGCTGTTATATCGTACAATTGGGAATATCTGGGAAATTAATTATGCCAGCGAACACGGAACGGAAATTCTCGAATTTTCTCCAAACCAACTTTGTACAAATGACTACGGGTAAGTTTTTATTTGTGTTTTACATAGATACAGTGGATGAGAGGAAGAAAGAGACAAACATGGTCATCAGGCTACATAATTCCAGCTACCTTTGGGCAAATGTTATGGTATTAAATCATTCTTGAAGTAAATTAATGTGTACTGGTGTCAGATGAAAGTTTTGGTAGGGGCCCCTAAAATTGTAAAAACTGTGGGAGTTGTTTTAAGTCAACAAACAACATGTACCGGTACATGTAAATCTCAGTGATTTAAGAGTGACCAATCATCAGACAGAACCACTCTGCCCTGGACCCACTGGTGACCTTGGGTGACCCCCAGACCCCTTGATGTAAAATTGGACCCACTGATGTTTGAAAGATAAATAAATGAAAAAAAGGATTCCTCTTTTGAAAATTTTGTGCACCGGCCAATGTGATTTTAGATCTCATTAGTCTAGAATATTAGTACAATTCAATCTTTAAGTTGACAGACTAAACGTTTATGAAAATACATGTTGGCTTTCATTATATACGTAAACAGTTAATACGGTGTCCATTAAAGTGTAAAATAATATGTGAATTATTGTAAACTGGTGGGCTGTATTGCGCAAGGTTGAATTTCTGAATAGATACATGTAAATTAATGTTTCCATTAAAGCATTTACGTAGAATATTAAACCTCTATGTCACTGTGCATGTTATATTTATGTTAAACTTGAAGACAACATCAATATAAATGTTTATGTAAATACATTCATGAATAAATATTGACCTTTATTACTTACATGTACATGTATCTAAGCTGGAAGTTAATATGATATTGTCACTGAATTATTTATTTAAAATATACCAGTATGTAATATTTTGTGGTCTCTTTGCAGGTTCTTTGTGTAATGGGATGCAGTAAACTAATTGACTAAAGAAAGACTATATGTGGTATAGTATTCATGTATTGTTACTATTATTATGTAGCTAAACTCTGTATTTTTAGGTCACCTGAGTCATTCAGGAGACCCATTGCTATCACAAGTTCGTTGTCGTGTGTCATTCATATACATTAAGGTATACATCTCTTAAGTGGGTATGAGGGCCGTAGTCATTGTGTTAGTCCATGGGTAAGAACTGTTGCCCGAGAGCATAGGTCGAGGACATCAATGTCTTACCAAGGAACTGACACTATAACTATTGCCCTCATTCCCATCATTTTGAATGATGACTGGTTTGTTAAACAAGGAAAAACATCCTTGTGGTAATGTCAGGGCTGGGATATTGTCTAATTATCTGCCCCTGGGGACTTTCAAATAACCAGGGTAAGAGGGATAGCCAATTATATGTCATAAGCCAGTTATTAATATCAATGTATAGTATATATCATTTTTAAAGTTCCCATTATACATATATTTGATAATTAGGTGTGAATTGTATTTTGAGAACGTTATAGTCTGTTCTCTACCTGGGGTAAAGAATACATTTACATGTATTTTGATATGTTTTACAGTGTTACCGTTGTGGCGAGCACATACCTTGCATCATTGTCAAGATAGTGTTATTTAGGTATCAACGGACGTCAACAAATTTGATTGCAAGAGAGAGAGAGAGAGAGAGAGAGAGAGAGAGAGAGAGAGAGAGAGAGAGAGAGAGATGTCTCTCTTTGTAGGTGTGTAATTTCCCACTTTCAAATTTAATGGTTTGACTATATGCAGTATCTGCATCAATTCTTATTAACTGTTCATTTTTTCCCTTTATTCTCTTTTATTTAGTTCAAAATGTCTTACATGCATGCACAGTTAGCTTAAACTGATTGGATCGATATGACAGTAAAGTATGGCTCTTGCTAGTATATATTTATATAATCTCTATATAAAAACAAATTAAAACAACTCATATTTCAGTGAGGCAGGTATCGCAGTCTATACTGATAAAGTTTGTTCACGCATTATGTAAAGATGTTTGATCCACCGCTAAGAGTACATGTTTAATGGAGAAAGTCAGAGATAGTGAGACAAATTAAGAGAGTCGGAGTACATGATGGTCAGGAAAGAGAATTAGAGAAAGAAAGAGAAAAAAATGAAGTACATATTTTGAAGAGTGAGAGAGAGAGAAAGAGTACATGTTAAACAGTGAATGTTAGAGAGAGAGAGAAATAGAGAGAGATAGAGAAAGAGAAGGTCAGAGATAGAGAGACAAAGAGAGCAAGAGTACATATTGCTCAGGAAAGGGAATTAAAGAAAGAAAGAGAGGAAAAGAAAAACATTTTGGAGAGAGAGAGAGAGAGAGAGTACATGAATATTTGCAGTTTTTGAAATGGAATTTGGTATACAGTTTTATCATGATAATATCTAGGTCAAGTTCAATATTGGGTACGATCGAGCAATTTTCAACAGAGTTATGGCCCTCGAACAAAGAACAATTCCAGTTATTAGCTCACCTAAGCTAAAAGCTCAAGTGAGTTTTTCTGATCACTTTTTGTCCGGCGTTCGTCTGTTCCATCTGTCTGTCTGTCTGTAAACTTTTTACATTTTTGACATCTTCTCCGGAACCAATTGGCCAATTTCAACCAAACTTGGCACAAAACATCATTGGGTAAAGAGGATTAAAGTTTGTGTAAATAAAGGGGCACACCCTATTTTAAGGGGAAATAATTAAGATTTATAGAAAATTTGAAGATATTTTTTAAAAATTTACTTCTCAAAAACCAATAGGCCAGAAAAGCTGAAACTTGTGTGGAAGCATCCTCAGATAGTGTAGATTCAAGTTTGTTCAGATCATAGTCCCCGGGGTAAGGTGGGGCCAGGATGGGGAGGTTAACGTTTTACATAGAAATACATAGAGTTAATTTTTGAAAATCTTCTACTAAAAAACAATTAGGCCAGAAAAGCTGAAACTTGCATGGAAGTATCCTCAAATAGTGCAGATTCAAGTTTACTCAAATAATGGTCCCTGGGGGTAAGGTGGGGCCACAATAGAGGGGGGGGGGGTCAACTTTTTACTTAGAAATATAAAGAGAACTTTAATTTTAAATCTTCTACTCAGAACACGACTGGCCAGGAAAGATGTAACTTGTTTGAAGTATCATCAGGTAGGGTAGATTCAAGTTTGGTCAAATTATGATCCCTTGAGGTAGGGTAGGGGCACAATGGGGACCGGTTAAATCTTTACAAAGGAATATATTGTGAAAAATCTTTTTCTAAAAAGAAACATTTTCTTAGAAAAGGTGCAACATTAGTAAAAGCAACCTTAGATTGTGCAGATTCAAATTTGTCAAAATCATATTTTTCAGGAGTAGGATGGAGCCACATGGGGTGAGGGGGGGTCCAATTTTACAAAGGAAAACATTTTAAATTCACCAAAACTCAAATGTTATAATATATGGTTTTACTTATATGCAAGCATTTTGACATATTTTTGATTTTTTATAATTGTTTAGACTTTGGCTTCTGGACAATTCTTGGGCTTCACAAGTTTGATGTAGGTTTATATCCCATTTGAATTAGATTTTCTTGAGAACTGTAATGCTCAATATGTAAAATGACTATACTGTCATTACTGTGACAAAAAGGGATAAATGATGAACAGAATATCCAGGGAAAAATGATTTTTTTTAAATACAGGTTCTGTTAGACTACATTGTTCATAATTTTTTTGTATATTACTCTGTAAAGCTGATTTTATGTCGATTGTTGCTCAGGTGAGCATTGTGGCCCATGGGCCTCTTGTTTTGTAGTTTCTGCTCATTTTCTTCGCAGAGGATGAACATATTGAAATGAAATTTGGTATACCGGTTTATTATGATAATATCTAGGTCAAATTCGATATTAAGTACGATTGAACAGTTTTCAACAGAGTTATGGCCCTTGGACTTAGAAAAATTCCCGTTATTTGCAGTTTCCGCTCATTTTCTTCACAGAGGATGATTTATATACATTGAAATGAAATTTAGTATACAGGTTTATCATGATAATATCTAGTTCAAGTTTGATATTGGGTACGATCAAGCCATTTTGGACAGAGTTATGGCCCTTGGACATAGAAAAATTCCCTTTTTTTTGTAGTTTCCGTTCATTTTCTTTGTGGATGTTTCCAAAGGAGGGGGGCATTAATTAAATTTAGCATACATGTTTATCATGATAATATCTAGGTCATGTTCGATATTGGGTACAAAAGAGCAATTTTTGACAGAGCAAGGCTCTTGGACATAGAACAATTCCAGTACTAGTTATTTGGAGTTCCCGCTCATTTTTTTCACAGAGGGTAAACCGTTGCCATAGTAATCAAGGCTTAAGATGGAAAAATAGCACAACCTACCTACTTTGAAGCCATATTAGAAGGTTTTGCCCACTAATGTAAACTATCAAAGACATAAAACAGCCTTTGTCCTATTTTCAATTATTTAATTATATCAGAAAATTGATGGAGAAGCCAATACTTTTAAAATGTTACCATTGAAACCGTAACAAAATTTTGAAATCAGTTTTTTGTGATTGTTCAATATGCTGAAATGGGAAACTGTTCAATTTTTACATCCATATCAATGTCCATGCTATATATACTTTCTTATGAAAATTGACATCCGTTGCTTTGGCAATAAGGCAAAAAAAAGGGAGTGACTGGAAATCGGAGACTTCACTTTATTAACTCATCTTTACAGTATTAGCTTGTCTTTAACATAGCATTTTAGATATGTGTATTGATTTTGCTCTGCATCAATCTCGTAAACTTATTAATAAAGACAATAGGTTTTGAAACTTGAACATATATTAAGAAAATAACAGTATAATAGTTTGAGGTCTCTTTACAGGTTCTTTGTGTATCAATAAAGAGTGGACTGATGGAGCAAAGAAAGAGTTTATGTGGTATAGTATTCTTGTAATATCACTATGTTTGTGTAGCTATATAGTATTCTTGTAATATCACTATGTTTGTGTAGCTATACTTTGTAATTGTAGGTCACCTGAATCATTCAGGAGACCCATTGCTATCACAAGTTCGTTGTCGTGTGTCATTCATAGACATTATAGTATTCATCTTTTAAATGGGTATGAGGGCAGTAGTCATTGTGTTAGTCCTGGGGTAAGATCTGTTGGTTGAAGGCCTAGGTCGAGAACTGCATCAATTTCTTACAAAGGAACTGACAATATAACTATTGCCCTCATCCCCATTTGATGGTTGATCTGTAAAAAAGAATAACATATCCTAGTGGTAATGTGGCTGGGATATTGTCTGAATATCTTCTTGGGAGAGATTCAAATAATCAGCCAGTGTAAGGGGGATAGCCGATAATATATCATAGGCCAGTAGTTAATATAAATAACCTCATATTTGGAAAGTTCCCATTTTACATATATTAAAGAAGTAAAAGCAGCAAGAGTACAAGAGTTTAGCTGAGAGAGAGAGAGAGAGAGAGAGAGAGAGAGAGAGAGAGAGAGAGAGAGAGAGAGAGAGGAGAGAGAGATTCATATTAGTTAGACAAACAGTTAAAGTCTGTTCTCTACCTGGGGTAAAGACAAAACTGCATTTTACATGTAGTTTATAAATTATCCATTGTAAATAAGAGCTCAGTTTATATAGTGTCACATTTCACAAAAAAGTTACAATAGGATCAGACAAAATGCAAATTTTGGGTAAGCCTACTTCTCTAAAACAGACTTAAAACTAAGTCATTGTTTTGTTGGAGAAAGGAACAAAGAAAACAAAGAGTACATGTTTAGCAGAAAAAGTCAGAAAGAGAGAGAGAGAGAGAGAGAGAGAGAGAGAGAGAGAGAGAGAGAGAGAGAGAGAGAGAGGTATGTACATATGTCTGATTGAGAGGGAAATAATACCCCAAAGGCGGGGAATACATGATGGAAAGACTGGAATAAAGAACAACAAAGAATGTCTGAAAATAGTAAACATTTGAGAGAGTGAGAGATAATGTTTAATGAAGAATAACAGATAGAGAGAGCAAGGAGAGCAAGAGTACATGTTCACTAGAAAAGTGAATGAAAGAGAGAGGGAGAAAGTACATATTTTGGAGAGAGAGGGGCAGAGAGTGGGAGAAAAAGAGCAGGAGTGCATGTTAAACAAATGAGAGAGAGAGAGAGAGAGAGAGAGAGAGTGAACATACATCTGTATGATAGAGAAATAGACACAGAAAGCTGGCATATATGTGGGTAGGACTGGGAGAAAGAGCTTGTGTATTTCCTTGAGAATGTCTGAAAATACGAAATATCTGAGAGAGAGAGAGAGAGAGAGAGAGAGAGAGAGAGAGAGAGAGAGAGAGAGAGAAATTAATGAAGAATATCAGAGGTAGTGAGACAAAGAGAGAAAAAGTACATGTTGATCAGAGAACTGAAAGACAGAGATAGAAAGAGAAACAAAGAGAAAGTACATATTATGGAGAGAGAGAGAGAGAAAGAAAGAGAGATAGCTTAATGAAGAATGTAAGAGATAGTAAGACAAAGATAGCAATATACATCTTGCTCAGGAAAGGGCATTAGAAAAAAAGAGAAAGAGAAAGTACATATTTTGGAGAGAGATAGTGGTAGAGTGAGAGAAAGAGTAAGAGTACATGTTAAACAGTGACTGTTACACAGAGAGAGAGAGAGAGAGAGAGAGAGAGAGAGATTAATGAAGAATGTCAGATAGAGAGATAGAGAGACTAAGAATACAGGTTGATCAGAAAGTGGAATGAGAGAGAGATAGAGAAAGAAAGAGAAAGTACATATTAAGGAGAGAGAGAGAGAGAGAGAGAGATCAAAGAAAGAATATCAGAATCAAATAGAAAGAAAGATAAATCAAAGTACTTAAGAACTGACGGGAGTTGATTTTGTCGATGTTTATTTATTTTAAAATCAATGATATGTTATTTTGCATAACAAGTACATGTAGTTTCTAATTTGTATTTGAATTACGCACATTTTTATAATATGAATTTTTGGACTTTTTCGACAAGAATGTCGAGAAACCCCCAATTGAGTCATCTTAAATAATATTTAAAGATAAAATTAATTCAATCAAACTATGTATCAGTAATAGAAATATTTCTCGAAAATTGTATGGATCCAAGCAATATTGAACTCTAGTCTCGTTCAACCAAACGCTCGGCTGACACCGTTAATCTCCCGACAAGCAAGAGATACTCTCTGCTTGTCGGAGATTTACGGAGACAGCCGAGCGTCGATTTGAACGAGACTATATTGAACTCTGGCGTAGGAACACATACGACTACAAACAATATCTAAGTTGTTCGTACCATTTAAAATCTAACTATTTTCAAGGTATTTATAAATAAGTTTCCTTGAAAAACAATGCTTTAGCATACATTACATCGAATTTATCAATTATGTTTAAGAACTAAGTCTTGTCAGCAGCGATGATTTGTGCTGAGGTCCAAACACTGTTTCACTTTCGGTTTGTCTGAGTAACTGCATAGGAGAGTTGATTAAAATCAACTCCCAAAAAAGAAATGACATATTCTGGAGAGAGAAAAATATAGAGAGAGAGTATGAAAGAAAGAGTAAGAGTACATGTTAAACAGTGAATGTTACAGAGAGAGAGAGAGAGAGAGAAATGAAGAATGTCAGAGATAGTGAGACTAAGAGATTAAGAGTACATGTTGATCAGAAAGTGGAATGAAAGAGAGATAGAGAAAGAAAGAGAAAGTACATATTAAGGAGAGAGAGAGAGAGAGAGAGAGAGAGAGAGAGAGAGAGAGAGAGAGAGAGAGAGAGAGAGAGAGATGACATATTTTGGAGAGAAAAAAAAAGAGAGAGAGTATGAGAGAAAGAGTAAGAGTACATGTTAAACAGTGAATGTTACAGAGAGAGAGAGAGAGAGAGAGAGAGAGAGAGAGAAACAGAGAGAGAGAAAAAGAGAGAGAGAGAGAAAGAGAGAGAATGTTTAATGAATAAGGTCAGAGATAGTGAGACAAAGAGAGCAAGAGTACATGTTGCTCAGGAAAGAGAAATAGAGACAAAGTGAGACAGAAAGTACATATTTTGTTGAGAGAGGGGGAGAGTGAGAGAAAGTTAAAAAGTGAATATTATAGAAAGAGAGAGAGGGAGAGAGAGGGAGATGTATTTTTAGCAGTGAAAGTATGATACAAATAGAGAAACAAGAGAGAGGGAGAAAGTCACCAACGTTTAGCAGAAAATGTCAAAAAGAAATTTTTCTAAGTTTTAACCAAAAAAAATTATCTTCTGGTCAAGTGTTTTGATTATCTGATGATAATAGACCATTAGTTATCTATGAATTAAAATATTTTGTTATTTCAAAATAAAGTCTGGTTTAAATTGATATATTCCTTACACTCAAAATGATATTATACAATGCATGTAATGATATTGTATAAATTAATTATAAAATAATTTTGAACGAATGTGGTTGACATAATTCTGAAACACTTTATTTTTATTCAACAGGTTGTGATTCAAAGATATAGACATGGACCCAGCAAGCTCCGCATATAGTACACATAAGTGTTCTAAGTGTCCGGGGGACACAGAGTACCATTGTGTATCGTGTCCATGTGATCGGTGTCCCCAGTGTAAAGAGAACCATGTAAAAGATCTCCAAACAATAGACCATGATGTTGTGTCACACCGTGATAAAATCAACTACGTCTCAACACAAGAGATCTGTGTGAGACATCCTGGCCATGTTTATACAAAGTACTGTGAACCTTGTGAACTCCCCGTCTGTTTCCACTGCAGAAAACATAAAACTCACAAACAACTAGATGTTAAAACAGTCTATAAAACAAAGCAACAACAACACAGAGGAACCATTCACACCATCAGAAGTGAGGCTCTCTTTTACAGGGCTGTTCTCATGTCAGGAATCAAAACTGATGTCAAAACCTGTCATACAGAATTCTCCCTCTATCAATCAGAGATGTTAACAAAGGCCCCGAAACTGAAGAATTTCATAAACAAAGTGAGAAAAGATTTAAAGTACATTGTGTTTTGTGACTTTGATTTCAAACACAGATGTTTAAAACAGATGATAGAAATGAACAGACATATTGTCAGCCTTCAGGAATATGAACTCAGATATGTACAGCCAGAATTCACATTCAGTGCACTACAATTCCTCTCCTTCACAAAGACAGCCCTCCCCCAGATACGTCTTACACTCCACACCAGCCAGCTCTCCATGACTGAGTCACTCAACAAGGAGGATGTGATGGAGTCACTGAGTGCAATCCAAATCACAGAGAGAGGAAACCGACGCGTAGGAAACCAGTGTCTGCTGAAACTGACGTCTGGTGCTGAGTTCCATCAATCTCTCACAGTGACAGGTGTTTATGGTTGTTATCACATTTCCTGTGTGACATCAGACCAGTTCTGGGTCAGTGATAGAAACAATCTCATGTTGACAGACACAACAGGTGTCCCTCTACATCGTGTGAAGGATTCATGTAGTGATTATGATATAGGATTACACACAGTGAACAGTGAGAGTGAACTGATTTATATAGATAGGAATTATAACATTAACAAACTGTCAAAGGATATGAAAACAACCACCACATTTATAGAGAGAACAGACTCTACATGGAGACCACAGTGTGTGTACTGGTCCCCGTCCACTGGGGATCTACTGGTCGCGATGTATAACATTGATACAGAGACAGGCAAGGTAACCCGGTACAACCAGAGTGGACAACTCACACAAACCATACAGAACAACAACACAGGACGGGGACTGTATAGAGTACCTACCTATATAACAGAGAACAACAATGGGGATGTCGTGGTGTCTGACTGTGAGGAGATGGATGAGAATACATCTATCTCTAAGTCTGGTGATGTAGTGGTGACAGATCGTGGAGGAAGACATCGTTTCTCCTACACAGGACATCCATCAGGATCAGGACTAGAGCCACGTGGAATCTGTACTGACGCGCTGTCACACATCCTGGTGTGTGATGGTAGTACCGAAGCAGTACAGATGATAGACAGGGACGGTCAGTTCCTGTCACATCTACTTATAAGACCATCAGGGATATTCCATCCAGGGAGCCTGAGTTATGATATCAACACTCACCGTCTCTGGGTCGGATCAGAGGACAACAACACGGTGGTTATATACAGGTATATCACCAGACAGGGCGCTCTGACAGGTAAGTCTGAGTCATTATCATTGTAAATTATATAATATGTAGTCACAAGGCAGACATATATAGGATGTGGTCTTTATCATTTGTCAATATAATGTAAGTACATATATATTTATAAACAATCAACATCACATACTCAAATATGAATACATTACATGTCTGTTGAATAATTGACTCATCAGATATACGTTTATGTTTCTCAGTAATAAATTAATTAATTTATTAATTATATACATGTATATATGTTGATTATTAATTGATAATGATAATTGATACATTATAACAGACATACATTCCTGTAACAATCATTATACAAGATGTGATGTTTGTAATCAATCTGTTCCATCTGACTGTTTGTGTCTGATGTTTGTAGATCTGAATCCAGCCACTGCTGATGTGATGGAGTCACTGAGTGAAATCCCAACCACAGGGACAGAAAAACCACAGCAAGGAAACCAGTGTCTGCTGAAACTGATGTCTCCCCCTAAGTTACTTTACTCTCTCACACTGACAGGTGTTGATCGTTGTTTTCACATTTCCTGTGTGACATCAGACCGGGTCTGGGTCAGTCATTGGAACAATCTCATGTTGACAGACACAACAGGTGTCCCTCTACATCGTGTGGAGGATTCATGGAGTGGTGTATATGGATTACACACAGTGAACAGTGAGAGTGAACTGATTTATATAAATAGGAATTCTAAGATCAACAAACTGTCAAAGGATATGAAAACAACCACCACATTTATAGAGAGAACAGACTCTACATGGGAACCACGGTGTGTGTACTGGTCCCCGTCCACTGGGGATCTACTGGTCGGGATGTGTAACTATCATACAAAGACAGCCAAGGTAACCCGGTACAACCAGAGTGGACAACTCACACAAACCATACAGAACGACACCACAGGACTGGGGCTGTATAGAGAACCTAGCTATATAACAGAGAACAACAATGGGGATGTCGTGGTGTCTGACATGTCTGGTGCTGTAGTGGTGACAGAGCGTGGAGGAAGACATCGTTTCTCCTACACAGGACCTCCATCAGGATCAGGACTACGGCCAGGTGGAATATGTACTGACGCACTGTCACACATCCTGGTGTGTGATGAATCAACCAAAACAGTACATATGTTGCACAGTGACGGTCAGTTCCTGTCACATCTACTGATAAGACCATCAGGGATATTCTCACCATACAGCCTGAGTTATGATGTCAACACTCACTGTCTCTGGGTCGGATCGGATGACAACACGGTGGTTATATACAGGTATATCACCAGACAGGACGCTCTGACAGGTAAGTCTGAGTCATTATCATTCACATTAATTAGATATAGATAACTAAGACACACAGTCCGTGTTAATTATCAGTCAATAAGATACATGTAAGACATGTTTATCTGTGTGATTGTTTGTCAATATAAACAGCTCATTGTTACAGGGTTAGCTGTATCTATTTCATTAATTAGATGTAAAGTCACATGTCATTGTATTTAGTTAGTTATAATAAAAGGTCATTGTAATTAATGTAATGAGGCATGTAATTGTTATTAGTTATTTTGTTTCAAGTTAATTAAATTGGTTTAATTGAATAGATAAATATTAAAGCATGTGCCAATGTAATCAGTTTAATTTGTAGCTGTAGCTCTATCATTACATACCATGTATGATATTAATTAACAGCTAATTAATGACTTGTTGTAGATGAACACACACCCCGTCCTGATGAGGAGGCCATGTTCAGATCAACACCAGCCGTAGAATGGAGATAGCTGGGATATTGACAGGTTGTAAATGTTTCTGTACAAATCTAGTCTGCTCTCAAAACCACACATGTTGTTTGTCACTTTGTTCAACATCTGCAGCTGAAATTTAGCTGTGTATAATTCACATGGACTGTAATACTGGCTCTTGTTTATTTCACACTTTGTGATCATCCAAACATGGCTGTCTGTTGCTGAGTGTGGAATGTTATACACATTTTACTTGGCTAAAAATTGATTATTGTAAACATAATTTTTAACAGATATTCCTATGAAGTCTACAATAACTAAATATTAATAAAAAAAAAAGGGAAAAAAACCCACCTGAATGATTAAAAATTGTAAAAGATCTTTATCAATTTTAACATTTATGGTTATCATACCCCCGCTCTGAAGGAGAGGGGGGTTACCATATACTGTTTTACCCTTGTGTGTCTGTCTGTCTGTCCCTCATTCTGTCTGTAACAAAAATTTCTGTTGCATTTTTCTCAACAACTAATCGTTGAAGGTGCCTAAAATTTTTATACACTATATGTTTAGGCATGGAATACGTTGGAATTTATTGTTGTACCAATCGGATGCTAAATTTCTGTTAAATGACAACTTTTGTTTATTTTTTGCCTAAATTTTTAAACAAATTTTCGTAAAGAATTGTTCAGCAACTATTGATCGCATATGTTTGAAATTTTAATACATTCTTTGTTTAGGCATGGCACACGCTCGGATCTATTTTTGTACCAATTGGACATCAACTTCCTGTTTAAGTCGACTTTGCATATTTTGTATATTTACATCAGAGTGGGGGTATTACTAGTAAGCATTGGCTCACAGATATCTGAGTAATATCATGTTGGTGTTGATCATTAACTAAATCATTCATTAGTTTGTTCTGTTTCTTGTAGGGCCAATTTTACCTGACCACGAGGGGAGAAAATAGAACACCTTCCTTGAAATCCTTACAGATGAAGACAGAAAACAGACATTGGCTACGTAGACCACTTACTGCAATATGACGTCATTATCTTCAAGTACGCACTGACCCGAGTCACTCATGACACCTATTACAATTGGTCTTTATCTGTCATCGTGTGGTGTGTGTCATGCGTCTTTCCTTTACAATTTTACATGTTGAACTTCTTCTTGAAAACTACACGGCCAATTGTTACCATATTTGATGTGAAACATTGCTACAATAAGAATAATTTAGATTAGATATAACTGGATTATCCGCTGAGTGACCGATATCTGGACTTGTTTTAAATAACGCGCCATTATTTGAACCTGTGTTCTGTGTACATGAACTATACAGTAATTACTTATTATTCTGTGTTATCATTTTTATTTCACAGTATGTTATGTGTTTAAAATAGTAATTTGTCATTTTACATTGATATCAATTGTTTGAACCGAGTTTTCCAAGGGAGAAATACAGTTATTGAAATGGTGAAAGGGGCGCGCCGGCGGGCAGCTGCGAGAAGGGTACCCCTATTGTACTGCAAATCAATTGTACATATATAAGAGATGTGCATATAACTTGGATTTTTTGTTGTTGAAAATTTATATTAAAAAAATACCAGCTGTCGAACATGGTTATTTTCACGCAGAATAGTGCATATAGGGTACCCCCATTGTACGGATAACTCTTCATAACTCTTCATACAGTTTTTAAGATAGGTAGTTGTTGTCTTGTAGATCAATTGTACATATATCAGAGATGTGCATATAACTTGGATTTATATTTTGATTATTTATGTGTACATAAACTCTACAGTAATTAGTTTTTATACTCCCTTACATGGCTTATCAATTATATCTTTGTATGAGTGTAGTAAATTGTCATTTGACAGTATGTATTTAATTCTTTTGAATGCTTTTATAATACCCTGTAATTTAGTGATGGGAAAAAGATGTTACTTAAAATTGGGGCTTATATCTGAGGATTTTTTATTTTTCCTATTTGCAAAGAATAAATTTGTTTATTGATTAAACATCATATTCAAAGGGGAGTAACTCAAATTTGAGTTCTTCAATTACAAACGAATAAAGAGTTATTCCCCTTTTTGTAATATTTTTTAGATAAAAGTTTCATCTTAAAACTGGTTATTGACCCCTGACGTGTTTTTCTCTGAAAGTTAATTGAATATCAGTAAATATAATTATAAGATTTTAAAAAATGCCCTTAATGAGAATATTATTGGTGGATTTAGCACATTTCTTTATATTGATCATGTAAATAGAAAACTCATGTTTATGTAAATAGTTTTTGAACAATGTTGTACCTAAGTTAAAGTGTACTGCTTTTTTTTCTTCAAATTTTTTTTTCTGTCTATTTACGTAAACCATGAATTACATAATACTTATATACACATGGTTTTTGGTGAATTGTAGCAAGCTGTAGATAAAACTCAATAAATGTGATATTTTTTCATAGTTTCGTTTTTTTTCTTATTAAGACAGTACTGTAATATTTGATAAAAAAGAAGAATATAATGCAGTAACTTCATGGACAAGAACAAGACAATTATTCATCGAGGCAAACCAAATAACTGACAAACCAATCTCCTTTTGTATTCACTATAGTTAGATTTTAATAGACACTATAACAAATTACAAATTGAATGTTCCATGTTCCATCCAAGTACTCAAAGTTGTTTCAAGAATTTCATTTGGACTGATATGTTAAATTCTGTGTATTATTATAAAAACTGTTATTTTGATAACATATCTGTCCTAAGCTTAAGATTAATCCATAGTTGTAACATGATCGTGCAATAAATTCTGTTATATAAACTTCACTATAAAAAATTCAAACCTTAATATTTTCTAACGGCAAATCTTGCGCTTCGACAGATGTACTGTTACCGCAATTGTATTTACTGCACGTGAATAATGCTGCCCGACAGTAACACACAATATATAAAACATTATATGTGTTATCATATAAACAGTGCCTGATTGGAAGGGTAACAGTTGAAATTGACTCCCAAGAAAACCATTGTCAAGTGTTTCTAAGCGGAGGTTGACAATGGTTTCCAATGGGTTTTGAATTCAACTGTTACCCTTCCAAAGTTACCATTTATTTTATTATACTGAATGTCCTCATTTTTAAAGAAAATTCAGTTGCTAATATGTAGAAATGACACGAATTCTAAGTCGAACCGTACGTGCATAAATTATGCGCATGTAACAATTCGTTTTATTATACTTTCATGTTAAATGCTGAAATCTGATTGGTTTAGACGAGGTTGATAATGCGTTCTATTACCCTCAGCGTAAGCAAGACACTTAGCAACGGGTAACACAACGAATTGTTACATGCGCGTAAATCATGCGCGTACGGTTCGCCGTAGAATTCATGTCATTTCTAAATGAAAGTAGTAAAAAATTCTCTAAAATTAAGACAATCAGTATATTACAATAAATAGTGCCTGGGTCGGTTGACAATGGTTTCCTCGGGGTGTCAATTTCAACTGTTACCCTCCCAAACAGGCACTATTCATATAGTGTTACCCTTTGTCAGGTCCGTTGCTAACGCTGAGGGTAATAGAACGGATTATCAACTGCGTCTTGTCCAATCAGATTCAAGTATTTAACATGAAAGTATAATATCAATATATAAATAGTGCCTGTTTGGGAGGGTAACAGTTAAAATTGACACCCCGAGAAAACCATAGTCAACCGACGCGAAGTATGTTTTATAACATTTTATTGGAAATTTGTTTATACTGTTTGTATTTATATATTCTTGAACAATCTTTATCGAGAAGGAACTCAAGGTTTTTCTTTCCTCATTTGCCTTACTTTGTAAATTGAGGTGTTGTTAAATATAATTAAAGAGGCATGTTCACTATTTTGGTCCAATTTTATTCTCATGTTTTTATTATTCACCATGCTTTAGAAATGCAATTCTAATAATCTAATTAAATTTGAGAGTCATTTGTAGAGTTATAAGCAAGATACAGGGCCCTCAATTCTTTGTCATGTAAACAATGCTCGTGCCCTGTTTTCGTTTACCTAGGGTCAATTTACCGGTAAAAAAAAATCCAGCTTATTTGTCTGTCTTTTTATTTATTTTAAGCATAGAATAACAATTCCTAATGTTTAACACATTCGTTTTAGTTTTAAAACTGGAATTTGTACTTCAATGTTCAAAATGTAAACAAACGTTTTGTTTACATAGCGAAGAATTTCAAGCTCTGTAACTCGCTTATAACTCAACAAATGACACTCAAATATTGGTTGCCTATTTAAAATGACTTTCTTAAGCATTGTAAATAATGAACTCGGAAAAAAATGACCAAAATCGTGACCATGCCCCTTTAAAGAAATGGCCACAGTGACTAAAGCAGACGTCATTTGAGAAACCAGCTATTTTAACGGAGCTGTATGAATACTCCTTTACCATCGCTAATGTTAAGATGATCAACTTTACTCGCCGCCATCAAAACTTTTGTCTCGCGAAGTTTGTGAACTAATCCGGCAACTATGACATTTCAAGAATAAAAAAGAATATAATTTACAAAAGATTTTGAAATTTAATGACATTACTTTATTTCATTGATCTTTTATCATAATACCATCAATATATTTTGATAAATAAAACAAAAATTTACAAGTTATCGGAGCCTTACAGTCAATATCGGAAAGTGCGTTAAAGCGCGTGATTGCGGGAAAAAGGTATATGCGTCAAAATGCGTGATTGTGGGGCATCGGTATATGCGTTAAAGTGCGTTACTGCGGGGAATGGGGTTAACAGTTACATTCAATCACACACTATCGCATCTTCCGTCACACGCAATTACAAACCTTAACGCAACTACCGTTACACGAAATCACACGCATTCCGTTATATTCAATCGCTCGCCGTATGAATTGTGTTTATCACAACACTCCATCTGTATTACGCTGATAGCAATATTTATGCTTCACTGCATCCAGTTTTTCTATCCACACGAACATAATACGTTGAGCCAAATGATTTTCAGAATCGCGTATTCAGCAAAAATAATATGACACCCACTTAACTGGTAAGCAATATCTAATAACAGATGAAGAAAAACAGACTGAAATCCAGGCACACATATTTCAAAATTCCTCGATCATTGTGGAACGTGTTACTGTGTCATGCTGTTACATGTATACCATAGCACATGCGCAAACCACAGACTGCAGATCGTGCTGTGACAACATGGACTTTAGGAAACAGGGGTGTTTTTGTAAAAACTGATAAAAACAAGGATATAGTGTTACTTTCTTGGATATATTATCCCTTATCTACAATGTTAGATGTAGTGCCGCCGGGATCTTCAATATGGCGTTGATGTATCATAGAAGAGGAAGGACCACAAACCCACTGACTAGTCTGGTAGGAGTGCGGCAGTACTGAACCTTTTAATGCACACTATTACATTATTCCCCCTTTTCTTTTGAGATATCTCACACGAGATTCTATAAATATCTCCACGTGGGTCATTTTGTTGGGCGCCAATGTAATAGACGAGGAGGAAGGACCACAAATAGGCTCGAACTCGGGACATTTCAGTTAAAAAACCAAAGCTCTACCGACTGAGCTAAAGGATTAACCCACTAGATAGTGCTATTCTATTACATTGGCGCCCAACAAAAATATCAATTACTCAACCATTGTAACACTGGGGAAATATTTTTGTGTTATCTACATAAAGAAGATATCACAATTACTCAAGTATTGTAACACTGTGTGGATATTCTTGTGTTATCTACAAAGAGAAGATATCACAATTACTCAAGCATTGTAACACTGTGGGAATATTCCTGTGTTATCTACATAAAGAAGATATCATAATTACTCAAGTATTATAACACTATGTGGATATTCTTGTGTTATCTACAAAGAGAAGATATCACAATTACTCAAGCATTGTAACACTGTGGGAATATTCCTGTGTTATCTACATAAAGAAGATATCATAATTACTCAAGTATTATAACACTATGTGGATATTCTTGTGTTATCTACATAGAGAAAATATCATAATTACTCAAGTATTGTAACACTGTGTGGATATCCTTGTGTTATCTACATAGAGAAGATATCATAATTACTTAAGTATTGTAACACTATGTAGATATCCTTGTGTTATCTACATAGAGAAGATATTACAATTACTCAAGCATTGTACCACTATGTGGCGCCCAACAAAAATATCAATTACTCAACCATTGTAACACTGGGGGAATATGTTTGTGTTATCTACATAGAGAATATATCACAATTACTCAAGTATTATAACAATGTGTGGATATTCCTGTGTTACCTACATAGAGATGATATCACAATTACTCAAGTATTATAACAATGTGTGGATATTCTTGTGTTATCTACATAGAGATGATATCACAATTACTCAAGCATTGTAACACTATGTGGATATCCTTGTGTTATCTACATAGAGAAGATACCACAGTTACTCAAGCATTGTAACACTGCGTGGATATTCTTGTGTTATCTACAAAAAGAAGATACCACAGTTACTCAAGCATTATAATACTGTGGGAATATTCTTGTGTTATCTATATAGAGAAGATACCACAGTTACTCAAGCATTATAATACTGTGGGAATATTCTTGTGTTATCTACAAAGAGAAGATACCTCAGTTACTCAAGCATTATAATACTGTGGGAATATTCTTGTGTTATCTACATAGAGAAGATATCACAGTTACTCAAGTATTATAGCACTGTGGGAATATCCTTGTGTTATCTACATAGAGAAGATATCACAATTACTCAAGCATTGTAACACTGTGGGAATATTCCTGTGTTATCTACATAGAGAAGATATCACAGTTACTCAAGTATTATAGCACTGTGGGAATATCCTTGTGTTATCTACATAAAGAAGATATCACAATTACTCAAGTATTATAGCACTGTGGGAATATTCTTGTGTTATCTACATAAAGAAGATATCACAATTACTCAAGTATTATAACACTATGTGGATATTCTTGTGTTATCTACAAAGAGAAGATATTACAATTACTCAAGCACCGAACACTGTGTGGATATTCTTGTGTTATCTACGTAAAGAAGATATTTCACATACGTTAATACAGAGATGTGAAGTCAAGTTACGTATAATATAAGGATAAAGGCCCTGATATATTTAGGTTTTTATTTTCTTGAAATGATATATAACATGACGTATTTATCGAATAAAATCACGTACACATTCGCTCCCTTTCTCCCTCAATATAAATTAGCTACATATGAATTAACCATTATGTTCTTACTTACTACATGTACTATATAAAACCTATTACATCTCTTTCTTTCTCTCAACATATATCAGTGGTATAGGTGTACATTTCTTTATACAATCATTACATACATATAACAACTTGTTGTATAAGTATATACCTTACTTTAACAATCCATCCAAAATGAACAGAGAATATTTAATGAAAAACATTTGAGTATGCACATGTTATTAATATGATGTGATAATGATTTATAAGCTTGCATGTTGTAACTTAAATGAAGTATTGTTAATATTTGATATTGATCGAAACTTAAATAAAAACCACGAATATAAATACGAACATAAGAAACCATGGTAAGTGTTTAGTTACAGACAACAGACAACTGTTAAGTTTCATTATATATCTCAATTTTAATTACAAGGTACATTTAGTAATCATCAACAACTGTCATAACAATAAATATGAATATGAAAGAAAAGAAAACATGTTTAAAGTTGATGTAATGGTCAACACATTCATCATTAATGTCAACATTTTGGGATATTTGGATACAAAATAAATTAAACAAGTTAAACGTTTAGTCCACTTAATCAAGGAGACAATGGGTCAAAACTTATATCTGCTATAGTACTAAGTTATATTTTAAACAGAAATGTTGCCATTTTACTTCCCTGGCTAATTAACTATATTAACTAATCTAGGAGACAATTAATCATATAATTAACAGTTAACTTGAGTGACCTATTTCAGGTGTGTTATTCCACCTTTGACAGGAATGTTGTCAGTTCACTTCTCTGGCTAATTTACTAAGAGATATTGCACAGTTCCTTGTATTAGCATTTTGTTTATATAACAATATATTCTATCCTGATATTAAAGAATGCTTTTATTTATTCATCAAATACTCTAATATTTATAAATAACAAGAGGCCCATGGGCCACATCGCTCACCTGAGCAACACTAGATATAATAAAATCAACTTAATGAAGTATCGAAAATATCAGGACAACGAATATTAAAATATTTTCTCTATTTATTCCCATGCAAAAATTTAATCCCCCATTCTGCCCCCCCCCCCGTACCACCGGGGATCATGGTTTGAACAAACTTCTTTCTACAATACCTGATGATGCTTCCACACAAGTTACAGATTTTCTGGCCGATTGGTTCTGAGTTTTTTAAAAAAATTTCTCTATATATTCCTATGCAAAAATTCGACCCCCAACTGTGTCCCCACCATACCCCCGGGGATCATGTTTTCTACAAACAGGAATTTACACCCACCCGAGGATTTTTCCACACAAGTTTTTCTGGCAAATTCGTTCTTGAAAAGAAGATTTTTAAATAAGTTTCTCTATATAATCCTATCTAAAAATTTGACCCCCAATTGCGGCCCCAGTGTACCCTTTAGGATCATGGTTTGAACAAACTTCAATTTACACTACCTGAGGATGCTTCCAAACAAGTTACAGTTTTTCTGATCAATTGGTTCTTGAGAAAAAGATTTTTGAATGTTTTTCTCTATATATTCCTTTGTAAAAATTCAACCCCAATTGTGGCCCCTTTGTACCCCTGGGGATCATAAATTGAACAAACCTATATCTACCCTACCTGAGAATGATTCCATGCAATATACAGCTTTTGTGGTCAATTGGTATTTGAGAAGATTTTCTTAAAAATTCCAACCAAGTGTTTATAATTCTTAGTATTCTCCCTTTTAAAGATAGCGTGACCCTTCACTTAAAAACAATGAATCCCCTTCACCTAAGGATGCTTTGTGCCAAATTGTGTTGAAATTGGGCCAGTGGTTCTGGAGAAGAAGTCGAAAATGTAAAAAATTTAAAGACGGAGAGACAGACAGATAGACAAGTGCAAGCAGGACAAAAAAGTGATCAGAAAAGCTTACTTTAGGTTTCAGCTCAGGTGAGCTAAAAAGGGGAATAAATCTTTAAAATTGTAAAATATTTTTGATATGAACATGGATTAAAATAATCAAACCAACAATACAATTATTGTTTAAATTGTTTGACAATACACGGGTAACTTGTTATATTGCAGTCTAAGATAATCACTGTGGTAACAAAACAAAATCACACAAATGTAAAATTGTAATAAATGGTGATTTCCAAGGTCTACAGACAAACGATCCCTGAAACAATGATTACCTCAAAGTAAACAATTATATTTGGTTTGTCTTTAACATTTCGTTTTCTCCGTTACATGTAAATGTCACACACCAAGACCACTTATATCATGCCCTACATCAACCATGCGTCCATTTGGTTCCACTCTGGTACCTACCGCACGAATTGTCCTGAACTTAATTTAAGTATCAGTAGAAAAATTCACATATTCACCATTTGACCTTAAAACTGTATATTTCCATAGGGCTCAAGGTCAAATCACTGTCAAGAGAAGTGGGACCTTTGTCGTGGAGCAAGGTCAAGGACGTTCTTTGAATTTCTTTCACACCCAGAGCATCATTGAATAGATCACGTAATTTTACCTGTAAAGAATGAAGCATACATACATTATTACAATCATTATTTAGTACAAGGGAACAAATCTATAAAAAATAAATTAAAAGTAAAATTTTAAAAATACTATCGTATTGCCGAACCTTTATAAAATAAAGGACATATAATATTGTAATAATGACGACTTCTCTGCCTAAGAGAATTATGAAACCCATACTTTTCATGAAAAACTTGAAGATCATAATAGAGTGCATGACCTAATATTGAAAAGGATTAATACACTAATCATGCTAATAGACAATATTATTCCCATATTTGTTAACTTTCAAAATAGGTTTTATGTGGACCAGCATATGGTTTCATAGATTAACTAAAACAAGGTGGCTAGTATGCGTTTTTAAAAAAAAAACAACAACAACCTCCTATCTCCCAGCCCCAGTGGCAAACAGAAACTCTCCTGTAAGCATTTAAACAATATAAAAACAGCTTTAAAAGCTATCAACTCAGAACTTTGCATATTCAACCTTTAAGGTCAGACGACACGTTCCTTGAGAATCTATTTTGTAACCCCTCGTAATAAAGAGGATATTAAGAACAATATGGTTATGTGTCTAGGTGCTCGAGTGGTTAGAACCGTGGCTGCTCACTGTTAGAAGGGTATAGGTTCTAGAGGTCGTGAGTTCAAAGCCCTGCCCCGGCGGAAATATAATTCTAATGTAGTGAATTTCGCTATGGCGTACATGTATTTATTTTCATTGCAGCAATTCACGTATATTTTCAAGAAGATTATATACGAAATTGCATACTCTTGTATTATGCAGAAATGCCTGGTAAGGTACCCTAATATTTTGCAATAAGGCTTGTCAAAGTAGTACTTGGTAAACCATTAACAAATTCCTGGAAAAAGTTATATAGAATTGAGGAACGTGTCGTCTGACCTTAATGGCTAAAATCACCATCCAGTATTTATACCAAAATCATTTTAAATGAACTGTCACCAGTGACTTTGGTTAGCTAATTATTACTTTACTATCAAAATGTCTATTTTTTTACTTTGAAAGTTCAAAAACTGTTTTTATTTCAAATGTTAAAATACTTGCATAACTCTTTTGATCATACAACTTCTTAATTACGTTATATTCAATGATTTATATAACTACATATGAACAAGCAAAGAAAGATAACTCCATCATGAAGAAGCCAGTGAAGGTATCTCCATTAACTCCCTGAACTCTTTCCAAATGCTTTCAAATATCTAAACTTGATGGGCAGCTGATTTGTATGACTACTGACCTTGTCCTGTGTGTCTTTACACTGTAATCCTGATCTCTGTGACTACTGACCTTGTCATGTGTGTCTTTACACTATAACCCTGATCTCTATGACTACTGACCTTGCCCTGTCTGTCTTTACACTGTAACACTGATCTCTGTGACTGCTGACCTTGCCCTGTGTGTCTTTACACTATAACCCTGATCACTGTGACTACTGACCTTGTCCTGCGTGTCTTTACACTGTAACATTGATCTTTTTGACTACTGACCTTGTCCTGTGTGTCTTTACACTGTTACCCTGATCTCCGTGACTACTGACCTTGCCTTGTGTGTCTTTACACTGTAACATTGATCTCTGGGAGTACTGACCTGTCCTTTGTGTCTGTACACTGTAATCCTGATCTCTGTGACTACTGACCTTGCCCTGTGTGTCTTTACACTGTAACCCTGATCTCTGTGACTACTGCCCTTGCCTTGTGTGTCTTTACACTGTAACCCTGATCCCTGTGACTACTGACCTTGCCTTGTGTGTCTTTACACTGTAACTCTGATTTCTGTGACTACTGACCTTGCCCTGTGTGTCTTTACACTGTAACCCTGATCTCTATGACTACTGACCTTGCCCTGTGTGTCTTTACACTGTAACCCTGAGCTTGGTATCCCACAGTCCACCCCAAACCTGTGAAGCAGCAGGGCGGAGTCGTCTCCCCTTTTGATGTGCCCTTCATAGCTCTTCTGTAGAGATCTCAAGTTCAACAAGTGCACATCGAACGGAAGTGGCACTGACAAGAAGGAACTGGGGGACAGTAATGGTGGTACTTCTATAGAGCTCTTTTGTGGAATCTTTTGGATTTTATGAACTAAGTGTAGATATGCCACATGAGCAAACATAGAAGGAAATCCTGATAACTTGGCTTTAATCTAGAGAAAAGATACAAATATAGATTATACAAATGCAAGGTAGGCAAATATACAGAAAACAAATATACAGTATACATGTGAACAGTATACAAATGCATAGTATGCAGATATACACAAAATACGTATATTCAGTCTACAATAACAGAATACAGTGAAGGACACCTATAACAAAGTCAAGGACAATGACATTGAAAGTATAACGAAGTAAACAGATACAGAGTATACAATTATATGGAATAACGAAGTGCAAGGACGGACCGGTTTTTTTTGTTATAAGTGTAATTTATTGTATCGTCAATTTTATAACCTGAAATAAAGTCAAACGGAATAAAAATCACTAGAGACACTTACAGGGTAGTGCTATACTACCTACTTACAAGATGTATGCTACACAAGACACTTAAAGGAGATGTGCTACACTCGATACACTTACAGGAGATGTGCTACAGTAGATAAACTTAGAGGAGATGTGCTACAGTAGATAAACTTAGAGGAGATGTGCTACACTAGATACACTTAGAGGAGATGTGCTTCACTAGATACACTTAGAGGAGATGTGTTACACTAGATACACTTAGAGGAGTTGTGCTACACTAAATACACTTAGAGGAGATGTGTTACACTAGATACACCTAGAGGAGATGTGCAGATACACTGAGAGGAGATGTGCGACACTAGATACACTTAGAGGAGATGTGGTACACTGATACACTTAAAGGAGATGTGATACACTAGATACACTTAGAGGAGATGTGTTACACTAGATACACTTAGAGGAGTTGTGCTACACTAAATACACTTAGAGGAGATGTGTTACACTAGATACACCTAGAGGAGATGTGCAGATACACTGAGAGGAGATGTGCTACAGTTGATACACTTAGAGGAGATGTGCTACACTAGATACACTTAGAGAAGATGTGCTACAGTAGATACACCTAGAGGAGATGTGCTACAGTAGAGACACTTAGAGGAGATGTGCTACACTCGATACACTTAAAGGAGATGTGCTACACTAAATACACTTAGAGGAAATGTGTTACACTAGATACACCTAGAGGAGATGTGCAGATACACTGAGAGGAGATGTGCTGCACTAGATACACTTAGAGGAGATGTGTTACACTAGATACACTTAGAGGAGTTGTGCTACACTAGATACACCTAGAGGAGATGCGCAGATACACTTAGAGGAGATGTGCAACACTAGATACACTTAGAGGAGATGTGCTACACTAGATACACTTAGAGGAGATGTCCTACAGTAGATACACCTAGAGGAGATGTGCTACACTCAGTACACTTAGAGAATATGTGCTACATTAGATACAGTTAGAGGAGATGTGCTACAGTAGATACACTTAGAGGAGATGTGCTACAGTAGATACACTTAGAGGAAATGTCCTACAGTAGATACACCTAGAGGAGATGTGCTACAGTAGATACACTTAGAGGGGATGTGCTACAGTAGATACACTTAGAGGAGATGTTCTAAACTAGATACACTGAGAGAAGATGTGCTACAGTTGATACACTTAGAGGAGATGTGCTACAGTAGATACACTTAGAGGAGATATGCTACAGTAGATACACTTAGAGTAGATGTGCTACAGTAGATACACTTAGAGGAGATCTGCTACAGTATAGACACTTAGAGGAGTTGTGCTACACTAGATACACTTAGAGGAGATGTGCTACAGTAGATACACTTAGAGGAGATGTGCTACAGTAGATACACCTAGAGGAGATGTGCTACAGTAGATACACTAAGAGGAGATGTGCTACAGTAGATACACTTAGAGGAGATGCACTACAGTAGATACACTTAGAGGAGATGTGCTACAGTAGATACACTTAAAGGAGATGTGCTACAGTAGATACACTTAGAGGAGATGTGATGCCCTCGATACACTTGGAGGAAATGTGCTACAGTAGATACACTTGGATCAGATGTGTTACAGTATATACACTTAGAGGAGATTTGCTACACTAGATACACGTAGAGGAGATGTGCCTCACTATATACACTTAGAGGAGATGTGCTAAACTAGATACACTTAGAAGAGATGTGCTACAGTAGATACAGTTAGAGGAGATGTCCTACAGTAGATACTTTTAGAGGAGATGTGCTACACTAGATACACTTAGAGGAGATGTCCTAGAGTAGATACAGCTAGAGGAGATGTGCTACAGTAGATACACTTAGTTGAGATGTGCTACAGTGTATACACTTAAAGGAGATGTGCTACAGTAGATACACCTAGAAGAGATGTGCTACAATAGATACACTTAGAGGAGATGTCCTACAGTAGATACACCTAGAGGAGATGTGCTACAGTAGATACACTTAGAGGAGATGTGCTACAGTAGATACACTTAGAGGAGATGTGCTACACTAGATACACTTAGAGAAGATGTGCTACAGTTGATACAATTAGAGGAGATGTGCTACAGTAGATGCACTTAGAGGAGATGTGCTACAGTAGGTACACTTAGAGTAGATGTGCTACAGCAGATACACTTAGAGGAGATGTGCTACAGTAGAGACACTTAGAGCAGATGTGCTACACTAGATACACTTAGAGATGTGCTACACTAGATACTCTTAGAGGAAGTGTGCTACACAGATACACTTAGAGGGGATGTACTACAGTAGATACACTTAAAGGAGATGTGCTACACTAGATACACTTAAAGGAGATGTCCTACAGTAGATACACCTAGAGGAGATGTGCTACAGTAGAGACACTTAGAGGAGATGTGCTACAGTAGATACACTTAGAGGAAATGCGCTACAGTAGAGACACTTAGAGGAGATGTGCTACAGTAGAGACACTTAGAGGAGATGTGCTACAGTAGATACACTTAGAGGAGATGTGATTCCCTCGGTACACTTAGAGGAAATGTGCTACAGTAGATACACTTGGAGCAGATGTGTTACAGTATATACACTTAGAGGAGATGTGCTACACTAGATACACGTAGAGGAAATGTACCTCACTATATACACTTAGAGGAGATGTGCTAATCTAGATACACTTAGAGGAGATGTGCTACAGTAGATACAGTTAGAGGAGATGTCCT
Source organism: Magallana hongkongensis (assembly GCA_015776775.1). Lineage (NCBI taxonomy): Eukaryota > Metazoa > Mollusca > Bivalvia > Ostreida > Ostreidae > Magallana > Magallana hongkongensis. The sequence goes on along the minus strand of VIAA01000044.1, from coordinate 366,940 downwards.
ACAGTAGATGCACTTAGAGGAGATGTACTACACTAGATAGACTTAGATGATTTGTGCTACAGCAGATACACTTTAAGGAGATGTGCTACAATACATACACTTAGAGGAGATGTGCTACACTAGATACAGTTAGAGGAGATGTGCTACAGTAGAGACACTTAGAGGAGATGTGTTACTCTCGATACACTTACAGGAGATGTGCTACAGTAGATACACTTAGAGGAAATTGGCTACACTAGATACACTTAGAGGAGATGTGCTACACTAGATACAGTTAGAGGAGATGTGCTACAGTAGATGCACATAGAGGAGATATGGTACACTAGATACACTTAGAGGAGATGTGCTACAGTAGATACACTTAGTGAAGATGTGCTACGCTAGATACACTTAAAGATGTGCAACAGTAGATAAACTTAGAGAATATGTGCTACACTAGATACACTTAGAGATGTGCTACAGTAGATATACTTAGAGGAGATGTGCTATAGTAGATACACTTAGAGATGTGCTACAGTAGATATACTTAGAGGAGATGTGCTACAGTAGATACACCTAGAGGAGATGTGCTACAGTAGCGACATTACAGGAAGTGTGCTACACAGATACACTTAGAGGAGATGTACTACACAGATACACTTACTGGCGGTGTGCTTCTCCTCTCAAACAGCAGCCTGAACCTGTTTGGGGTCACTTTGTTGTCCCTGACCCCCTGACCTAGGCCCCTCATGTCGTCCTGGTTCAGTGTGCGGTCCAACATCACCTGGATCTCACCTGTCAAAGCATCATACATGTATTATACAATGAACTCAATATAACCTTTTACTCAGGGACACTTTGTATTCAATTTTCATTTTGTATTTGTTGATTTGTTTCTCATGTATAAAGCGGGTTTTATAGCTTCCTAAGAATAGAACTGTATAAGTGGCATCTTTTGTACACATATATCTCTTAAGCTCACTAGTTAATTAAAGAAACCTGTATTAATGGCTACTTTTGTGTACGACCTGTATTACAGATCATTTATTGTAAACACCTGTATAAGATACGACATTTTTACACACCTGTATTAGGTAAGACGTTTGTACAAACCTGTATTAGGTAAGACGTTTGTACACACCTGTATTAGGTAAGACGTTTGTACACACTTGTATTAGATAAGACGTTTGTACACACTTGTATTAAATAAGACGTTTGTACACACCTGTATTAGATAAGACATTTGTACACACCTGTATTTAGATAAGACGTTTGTACACACCTGTATTAGATAAGACGTTTGTACGCAACTGTACTAGATAAGACGTTTGTACACACCTGTATTAGATAAGACGTTTGTACACACCTGTATTAGATACGACGTTTGTACACCTGTATTAGATAAGACGTTTGTACACCTTATTAGATAAGACGTTTGTACACACCTGTATTAGATAAGACGTTTGTACACACCTGTATTAGATAAGACGTTTGTACACACCTGTATTAGGTAAGAATTTTGTACACACCTGTATTAGATAAGACGTTTGTACACACCTGTATTAGATAAGACGTTTGTACACACCTGTATTAGGTAAGAATTTTGTACACACCTGTATTAGATAAGACGTTTGTACACACCTGTATTAGATAAGACTTTTGTACACACCTGTATTAGATAAGACGTTTGTACACACCTGTATTAGATAAGACTTTTGTACACACCTGCATTAGATAAGACGTTTGTACACACCTGTATTAGATAAGACATTTGTACACACCTGTATTAGATACGACTTTTGTACACACCTGTATTAGATAAGACGTTTGTACACACCTGTATTAGATAAGACGTTTGTACACACCTGTATTAGATAAGACTTTTGTACACCTGTATTAGATAAGACGTTTGTACACACCTGTATTAGATAAGACGTTTGTACACACCTGTATTAGATAAGACTTTTGTACACACCTGTATTAGAGACGACTTTTGTACACACCTGTATTAGATAAGACGTTTGTACACACCTGTATTACATAAGACGTTTGCACACACCTGTATTAGGTAAGACGTTTGTACACACCTGTATTAGATAAGATGTTTGTACACACCTGCATTTGATAAGACGTTTGTACACACCTGTATTAGATAAGACGTTTGTACACACCTGTATTAGATAAGACGTTTGTACACACCTGTATTAGGTAAGACGTTTGTACACACCTGTATTAGGTAAGACTTTTGTACACACCTGTTTTTAGACTGGCCACGCCCAGAGATTGAGCCGTCAGGACGCTGAAGCGAGTTTTGTCGTCCTCAATGAATGCCATTGCTGGCAATGGATAAACATTGGCTTGTATTGGAAGCTTGTCAAACACCTTGTGTTTTATCATCTGTAACCAAACAGCATTAAATTAGACCAAAATTGTGTTTTATCAAATGTAATCAAACATAATACAAAAGAGGACCAATTCTAAATTCATCTTTGATCTAAAAAAGGGCTAGAAATATGAAAAGAGATTTTGTCTTATTCTTACTCTTGAAGCTGTACTCTTATCTTAAGCATGCGCATATATCAATGCAAGTCGTCACTTTTCTTCGTTTATCAGAAGAACAAGATGATGACTTTGTAAGTGGTTTTGAAATGTGCTGAGTTCCCCGTACCTGGAATCCGTTGAGGTCGGTGAAGAATTCCCTCTCTGAGTTCTGGACATCCGTGGAGATCTTCACTGCTAGTTCCAGATTGACCTCGTTCTGAATATCCACCAAATTGAACATGCCTACTGTCTTACCATCTACACCTGTAGATATGTATCACTGACTAAACATGTTTACATGTTGATGATTTTCTCTCATTCAAAGGTCACAAGCCTTTTATTCAATAGAGAAAAATTACTGCAAAAGTCATTTCTGTAGAAGTGGGTCACTTACCTGGAGAATTGTAGAGTCTGACCACGTGTTGGACATGGTTGATGAAAACAGAGACTTCTGACACCACTGGTCCTCTCACAACCCGTATCAATAGGTGTCCAACAGACAGGGGCTGTAATTACAGAAAACAAACATATAACACCAGACAATCACACACAACAAACATATAACACCAGACAATCACAGACAACAAACATATAACACCAGACAATCACACACAACAAACATTTGACACCAGACAATCACACACAACACACATATAACACCAGACAATCACACACAACAAACAAATAACACCAGACAAACAAAGACAACAAACACATAACACTAGACAATCATATATAACAAACATACAACACCAGACAATTACAGACAACAAACATATAACACAAACTAGGTGAATTCAATGCAAATTAGAAACAGGTAAACTTTTGGCCAATGATCATATTTATACAAAATGTTAGTAGACATTGTACTTAAATGAACATTTCATTTTGTGGAATAACGTAGCAACAAAATCCCTGAAAATTGGTATTCAAGGAATATTGATGAAACCAAAGTAACATGAAAGATGTTATATTATATAACATTATAAATCCTGTTTACCTTGGCCTTTCCATCAGGTGGGAACAGGTACGCCCCGCTTCGTTCTTTACCTCCCCGAGCCCCGTACGTGTGAAAACTGACCTCTGACCTGTGCGTTTCACCTGTGGATTTCACTGTCACACTCTAAAAAAAAATAAAAATGAGTATTGCAGACATTGATACATGAACACTCTGAAAGTTGCAATTTAGACAAATATTAGTTTTTTGCATTTAATTAGGAATCTGTGGTAAACTCTGGTAAATGATTCACATTACCTGAAGTAGGCCGGTGGAGCCGGAGAATTTCGCCTCCAGGAAAGAGTTGTCTATTGAGAATTCTGAAGACTCCCTCTTCTCTACTGAAAACTTAGACCTGTAGAGAATGAGAAAAGTATGTCAGTATCAATATGTCAATATGAGAGACTGACAGACAGACAGGGACACAGTCAGTTTCAATATGTAAATATGACAGACAGACAGACAGACAGACAGACAGGCAGAGACAGACAGATAAACAGACATACAGAAAGACAGACAGACAGAGAGGCTGGCAGACAGGCAGACAGGCAGACAGACAGACATGGGCACAATCAGTATCACAAAAAGCACAGGTAATGCAAAATTTCTATCTACACCATTGAAGAAAGAGAGAAGGAGAAATGATAATTTAAAGAGAAAAAGGTCAATGTAGAAAAAAGACTCAGAGAGTCAAGAGTAGGATGAAAGAATCAGATGTAAACAGAGTATGACAGTATGAATCTATACATAATAAACAGATTTTAAAAAATTACACCTGATACATGGTGATAGAAAAAAAGGGGTTAGCTTTCTGTCTTTGTGATAATAATCATACTACAGACTCAAGAAACATATCTCAGTATCAATTTCTAAGAATGAAAGAGAAAGAGAGAGGGGGAGAAAGAGAAAGAGAGAGAGGGGGTGAAAGAGAGAGGGGATGCAAGAGAAAGAGGGGACACAAGGAAGAGATAAGGTGAGAGAGAAAGTGCAATAAAAAGAAAGGGGGTGAGAAAAAACAATAAATTAGAAAACAAGAGGCCCAGGGGCCACATCGCTCACCTGAGCAACAATTGCCTTAATTCTGATCAAATCAGCATTACAGTATCAAAATATTTTGACAACTAAGTACAGTAGACCTTGCTAAAAAAAATTGGAAATCTGCCAATTTTTATCCACCTCTTTTTTTGGTAAATACCAACCCTTTTTTGTTGTTGTACCTGTAAGAAGATTTTTCTCTAATCCTCTATAAGATTTTCACTATATATTCCTTTGTATAAATCTACCCAATGGTGCCTCTACACAAGTTTAAGTTCCCCCATTGTGGCCTCACCCTACCCCTGGACTATTATTTAAACAAACTTGAATCTATACGATCTGGGGGTGCTTCCACTCAAATTTGGGCTTTCCTGGCATAATAGTTTTTGAGAAGAAGATTTTTAAAGATTTTCTCTATTCGTATGTAAAACTTGATCTTCCAATTGTGGCCCCACCATACCCCCAGGGACTATGATTTGAACAAACTTGAATCTACACTACCTAAGGATGCTTCCATTTCAATTTGAGCTTTTCTGGCCTGATAGTTTTTGAGAAGAATATTTTTAAAGATTTTCTCTATATATTCCTATGTAAAACTTGATCCCCCAATTGTGGCCCCTCCCTACCCCTGGGGACCATGATGTGAACAAACTTGAATCTACACTACCTGAGGATGCCTCCACACAAGTTTAAGCTTTTCAGGCCTAATAGTTTTGGAGAAGATATTCAATATTTCTCAATTATCTCCCCTTTAAAAAGGTCGTGGCCCTTCATTTAAACAAACTAAAATCCCCATTGACCTAGTGGTGCTTTGTGCCAAATTTGGTTGAAATCTGCCCAGTGGTTCTTGAGAGGAAGATGAAAATGTGAAAAATTTACAACGACGCCAAGGACGACAACGACGACAACGACAGACAACAGACAAATTGTGATCAGAAAAGCTCACTTGAGCCTTTGGCTTAGGCGAGCTAAAAAATGTAAGAAAAAGACAGATATAAGATAAGCTAGAAGTCTTTATGATAACAATCAGACTACAGACTCACTGAGATGAGGGTCCGTCTCCATGGTAGTACGTGACCGTGGCCAGACTGTTGCTGGAGCTGTCCTTTCTCTGTGATATCTGATATCTGATGATCCTCAGGGCGGGCAGCTCAGTCACAAAGGACAGCTGTAATACACATGTTGTATATCAACAACTCTACTAGTAATTTACAGGTAGCTCAGTCACAAAAGACAGCTGTAAAACACAGGGTATATATCAACAACTCTACTAGTAATTTACAGGTAGCTCAGTCACAAAGGACAGCTGTAAAACACAAGGTGTATATAAACAAATCTACAAGTTTACAGGCAGCTCAGTCATAAAGGACAGCTATAAAACACAGGGAGTATATCAACAACTCTACTAGTAATTTACAGGTAGCTCAGTCACAAAGGACAGCTGTAAAACACAGGATGTATACAACAACTCTACTAGTAATTTACAGGTAGCTCAGTCACAAAGGACAGCTGTAAAAAACAGGGTGTATATCAACAACTCTACTAGTAATTTACAGCCAGCTCAGTCACAAAGGACAGCTGTAAAACACAGGGTGTATATCAACAACTCTACAAGTTTACAGGCAGCTCAGTCATAAAGGGCGGCTATAAAACACAGGGAGTATATCAACAACTCTACTAGTAATTTACAGGTAGCTCAGTCACAAAGGACAGCTGTAAAATACAGGGTGTATATCAACAACTCTACAAGTAATTTACATGCAGCTCAGTCACAAAGGACAGCTGTAAAACACAGGGTGTATATCAGCAATTCTACAAGTAATTTACAGGTAGCTCAGTCACAAAGGACAGCTGTAAAACACAGGGTGTATATCATAAACTCTACAAGTAATTTACAGGCAGCTCAGTCACAAAGGACAGCTGTAAAACACAGGGTGTATATCAACAACTCTACTAGTAATTTACAGGTAGCTCAGTCACAAAGGACAGCTGTAAAATACAGGGTGTATATCAACAACTCTACAAGTAATTTACATGCAGCTCAGTCACAAAGGACAGCTGTAAAACACAGTGTGTATATCAGCAATTCTACAAGTAATTTACAGGTAGCTCAGTCACAAAGGACAGCTGTAAAACACAGGGTGTATATCAACAACTCTACTAGTAATTTACAGGTAGCTCGGTCACAAAGGACAGCTGTAAAACACAGGGTGTATATCAACAACCCTACTAGTAATTTACAGGCAGCTCAGTCACAAAGGACAACTGTAAAACACAGGGTGTATATCAACAACCCTACTAGTAATTTACAGGCAGCTCAGTCACAAAGGACAACTGTAAAACACAGGGTGTATATCAACAACCCTACTAGTAATTTACAGGCAGCTCAGTCACAAAGGACAGCTGTAAAACACAAGGTGTATATCAACAACTCTACTAGTAATTTACAGGTAGCTCAGTCACAAAGGACAGCTGTAAAACACAGGGTGTATATCAACAACCCTACTAGTAATTTACAGGCAGCTCAGTCACAAAGGACAGCTGTAAAACACAGGGTGTATATCAACAACTCTACAAGTAATTTTACCTAGTACAGCTGTAAAACACAGGGTGTATATCAACAGCTCTAGTTGGAAAGTAGAACATTTCAGGGACTGTATGTGAACTTCTGTAATAAATATCTACTTTAAACACTCATATATTCCAATGTATTTATCAGTCACGATTTGCTTCTCATGAAGTGTTTTGATGATGTGGAACCCACAGCTATATATTGTGTCATAAGTGTTTCCGTGAGTTTGAGTGATTGTGATGTAACATTAAAGATTTGATGTTCTTAACAATCACTCCTTTTAGGTGCATGATATAGCTGTACTAGGCTAACTGGGTCCGTCCCCCTCTAATACTACTATGGTTTTATCACCATCAATGTTTCTTAAGTAATTACTAAGATATTGATAAACAAAGCCTTACCTTAAATCAATCCTGAGACATCTCATTGAAATCCTTCCAGAAAGGGTCAGTCTGGGAGGTTATGACCTTGCCCTTAGCATCCTTGACCTCAATATTGGGGTCACTGACATGGAGGGTGACTACTTCCTGTCTGGGGTGTGTGAGGGAGTTGAACAGTAGAACAGAGCTGTAAAAGAAGGCAACTTTACAACCCTGTATTTATACCATGTGTTATAGTGAAACAGACTGCAGTAAAACAAGGCAACTTTACAACCATGTATTTAGATCATGTGTTATAGTGAAAACAGACTGCAGTAAAACAAGACAACTTTACAACCCTGTATTTATACCATGTGTTATATTGAAACACACTGCAGTAAAACAAGGCAACTTTACAACCATGTATTTAGATCATGTGTTATAGTGAAAACAGACTGCAGTAAAACAAGACAACTTTACAACCCTGTATTTATACCATGTGTTATAGTGAAACAGACTGCAGTAAAACAAGGCAACTTTACAACCATGTATTTAGATCATGTGTTATAGTGAAAACAGACTGCAGTAAAACAAGACAACTTTACAACCCTGTATTTATACCATGTGTTATAGTGAAAACAGACTGCAGTAAAACAAGCCTCTGTAGTCTAAAATTTGTATTCAATTCAGATGTAGTTTAATTGTTTAACGGAGTAGAAAACATTAATACATGAATTAAATATGACAATGATAAACTCAAGTGTAAGCTAAAAACAACAAACATCAACTACAGAGAAAAAGAAAACGGACTTCTGAAATTTCTGCCAGCCCAATTCAGTGACATTAAAGCACGTTAACAATCTGTTTTAAATTAACAAGCATCATACGAGTCTGTACAAAACATTTGACATTGAATTGTAAAATGTATGTTCATAAACTGTTTTAATATGTTTAAACAAGTTATTAGTCCCCTACCGGTTTTCACCGGAGGGGACTATAGCTTTCCTCAGCGTCCGTCAGTCCGTCCGTCCGTCCGTCCGATTGTCTGTCTGTCCGTCCGTCCGTCTGTCTGTCCCACCTCAGTTTTCCACACTTTTTGTGTAGAACATGTTATCTTAGGTGATGATACCTTTGACATCGTATGATTTAACAATCCTGTCACTTTATGATATATATATGATATGTAACATATGCATGTGTATAACATGTTATCTTAGGTGATGATACCTTTGGCATTGTGTGATATAACAATCCTGTCACTGTATGATATATGTATAATATGTAACATATACATGTGTATAACATGTTATCTTAGGTGATGATACCTTTGACATCGTGTGATATAACAATCCTGTTACTGTATGATATATGTATAATATGTAACATATACATGTGTAGAACATGTTATCTTAGGTGATGATACCTTTGACATCGGGTGATATAACAATCCTGTCACTGTATGATATATGTATAATATGTAACATATACATGTGTATAACATGTTATCTTAGGTGATGATACCTTTGACATCGGGTGATACAACAATCCTGTCACTGTATGATATATGTATAATATGTAACATATACATGTGTAGAACATGTTATCTTAGGTGATGATACCTTTGACATCGGGTGATATAACAATCCTGTCACTGTATGATATATGTATAATATGTAACATATACATGTGTATAACATGTTATCTTAGGTGATGATACCTTGGACATTGAGTGATATAACGATCCTGTCACTGTATGATATATGTATAATATGACACGGTCACTACCAATATTCCTCAAGTCAATAATAAGCCTCAATATTGACCTCATCGTCAGTTGAATAAAGAATTAAGGGATTTGGACTGGTACAATAGAAATTCTACTTACCTTAGTAAAATATAACTCAAGGTACAGTAGATGTTACTTTTCTAACCTTGGTAAAATTAACCTCAATGTATGAAACAAATACTATTTTTTTACATTGGTTGACTGTACCTCAAAGTACAATAGATGTAATTTTACTAACCATGGTTGACTGAACCTCAAAGTACAATAGATGTAATTTTCATTTACCTTGGTTGACTGAACCTCAAAGTACAATCGATGTAATTTTACTTAACTTGGTAAACTGTACCCCACAGTACAGAAGATGTAATTTTACTTACCTTGGTAAATTGTACGTTGAAGTACAATAAATGTAATTTTACTTACCTTGGTAAATTGTACGTAGAAGTACAATAAATGTAATTTTACTTTCCTTGGTAAATTGTACGTTGAAGTACAATAAATGTAATTTTACTTACCTTGGTAAATTGTACGTTGAAGTACAATAAATGTAATTTTACTTACCGTGGTAAATTGTACGTTGAAGTACAATTAATGTAATTTTACTTTCCTCGGTAAATTGTACGTTGAAGTACAATAAATGTAATTTTACTTACCTTGGTAAATTGTACGTTGAAGTACAATAAATGTAATTTTACTTACCGTGGTAAATTGTACGTTGAAGTACAATTAATGTAATTTTACTTACCTTGGTAAATTGAACATTGAAGTACAATACATGTAATTTTACTTACCTTGGTTTATCGCTGACTTGAATCACGTTCTTTGTTATCAGAGAGTCGTGGTTCTTTCTGATTTCATCCTTAAAAATAAAAGTAGATGTAGATCTAATCAAGTATCAGGAATCATTCGTTATACGTATCGTCAGCTGATTATTTGATTAAATTTAATACAGCTCTAAAGGCTCATCATAAATTTAATCACGCCTGACCGTATCACAGAAACTAATTTTTGAAAGCATGATAAAAAATACATAAAAAATAATATATCAAAGGCATTTTGATACTAAATCATTGCAAACAATATTTGCAAAGCTCGCAAAAATTTTGCGTGTGAATAAAATTTGGTTTACAGTAAAACATTAAGAGCAGAGTAAAGTTTGAAAACTCATAATAAATAAGTTGATGGTAATTTTAACATGTACAACACTACATTGTCCCAGAATTAAAAAAAAAAAATCAACATGTTCAGGAGGCTGAGTGGTCATAAAAAGGAATCACAAGATCTACCTACAAGTTTAGGATATTATGTGTTTACTTATAAACTATAATAAGCCAATGGAAAAATCAGTTAATTTTAACTTTTAAATTTGGGTATCTTTGACCAAAGGAAAAATCTAAATTTCAAGTAATAAATTTAGGTATGTACCTTTATTTTGATATAGGGCTCTTCTTTATAAAGAGATCAATACAATCTAAAAACTGTGACTTAAACTTCTTAATCTAGACTAACAATGTCAAAGAAGATGTTTTGTTCATAATTGCTCTTGGTTGCCAGGGAGAGAAAGGACATGGCCTCAGTAACTATCGTCTTACAGTTGTTCTCAGCTTTCAGTAGCCTGTAACAAACAGAACAAGGGGAAGGCTGTCAGTAGCCTGTGACAAACAAAACAAGAGGAAGGCTGTCAGTAGCCTGATGATTGTTTGTGCATAAAAGTTCAATTATTTCCTAATCTGTTGATAAACTTTCAAATGATGTTGTATATCTCACAACATTTCTACGATGAGAATGATATATATTTTAACGTGCGTTCTTTGGCAATTAATGCGGGATGTGAAAGTGGTGAGATTGCAGGAACACTCCACAGCCCGCGTTAGCAATGAATGGGCTAATAACCATGTGTTTATAGCATGTTTAAATAAAAGAGCTTTAGAATAAGAAACAAAAATATTAAATATAAATCGGAAAGGAAAAAAAAACTTATTCAGAACGAGTTGTCTTTCCTCTCGTTGATATGCACTGTAACTCATGTAGTTTTTTTAACATGTACATATTTATATTACACATGGTAAAGAATAACCCCCCCCCCTTGATGAAACAAAACTTATCAGATAAATGTATGTACCTTATTACAGAACAATTCACCCAACAGAAAAACGTATATGCCTGTGTACAGTAATCGTTCCTTGTAAAGGACAACAGACGTAGTCACAGTGCATGGTAATCAAATGTCCTCAAACATACCGTAGTATGACTAATACAGCTGATTGGTGTATTGAAAAAATATTTTCGGAGAAAAAATCTTTAAAATATAAATTGATCTAAGAGTTATTACATACGCAATGTTTTTCTTTAAATATAACGTTATATTACGCCATTTTTTTTTTTCATTTTTGTAGTGCATTCTTATTTTAAGAATAGTCTCATATTGTCATATATTGCTTGTTAAAACAAGAGAGAGAGAAAAACATAGAAAGAGACAGACAGACAGACAGGCAAACAGACGGACGGACGGAAGAAGATAAACAGACGATACAAAATTATCAGAAATAGTTTCTAATTTTAAGTTGTACAATCTTATTGGATTCCTTGTTTATTACTTCAAAACAAGTCTATTCGTTTACTTGTTTTCCAAACATTTTCAAATCACGTACAAGATCGGAATACCTGATGATATCAACAATCACGTACAAGATCAGGATGATATCAATAATCACGGACAAGATCAGAATACCTGATGATATCAACAATCACGGACAATATCAGAATACCTGATGATATCAACAATCACGTACAAGATCAGAATACCTGATGATATCAACAATCACGTATAAGATCAGAATACCTGATGATATCAACAATCACGTATAAGATCAGAATACCTGATGATATCAAAAATCACGTACAAGATCAGAATACCTGATGATATCAACAATCACGTACAAGATCAGAATACCTGATGATATCACCAATCACGTACAAGATCAGAATACCTGGTGATATCAACTTTTGACTATTGGTTCTCTAAAAGTCTACAATCACATAAATAAATCTGTACCCACAGATGATGCTACCATAATAAGGGATCAAACTAAACTTGTATTGCACAATATCTGGATGGTATTGGCCTTATTAAGCTAATACGCAATTTTAATTGAAAAAAAGAAGAAATTGCTCGTCGTTCAGTGTACCGTTTATATTACGTAATACAACAATTACTGCAAGAATTGGGGATAAGATAAACAGAGAAAACCTTATTTAACTATCTTTACATTTTGTGAATAATCTAAGCACAAACTAGCTGTAATGGAGTAAAGAACTACACTTTATATGTAACATTAGACCCCCCCCCCCCCACACACACACGCTAAAGCATATCATCTTTAAAAATAACGCAAATACAACTGTTGAGGCTTTTTTATAGTTAGAATACCAATAAAGTTTAGCTTGATCGTCGAATTGGGTTGTAGACAAACAATTTCCGTTTTCGAATTGTACCGTTGCTCCAGTCACGTGTTTATACAAACTTCCGTCTAACATATTTGGGAGTGCACAGAGAAGTCTTGAGCCTACTGAGCTACACAATCTTTAACATGTAATTGTTTACTTCAAGCAGCAAGAGTGTTTTCAAAATAGTTTAATGTGGTAAGTGAAATGTACTTCTTTTTTTTTTTATAAAGGACCTTAAATATAAGTTCGCATTTGCGCATAGTATCAATGCGGAAGTGACATTTAGTCTAACCATTTTTGTGTGAACCCACAATATAACATTTCATGTTTCACAATCCACAATATACTTATATGTGTATTAAGTTTAATCGGTTTTGTGTGAACCAACACTACCTCATTTCATAATTACCATTTGTTAGACTTGTTTGAATTCAACACGTGTAGCTAAAATAGACATACTATTTTTTTAGTGGGGGGGAGGGGGGGGGGTGGGTGGGTAATTAAACGTGTTGATTAGTAAAGCAAACTGTTTATTGATATGAGGGGATACTTTTAGTTTGTCGTTTTCTACACAAATTATTTTGAGTCAATCTAAGCGTGTTTAAGGCTTTTTTTTTTTTACTACATGGCAATATGTCATTAGAGAATATTTAGCACAATATCTTGACTATGAATAAAGAGGGGACAGTCCTTTTCCAAGTTACCACGTTTAACGTTAAACTGATACTATTTCAAGAAGTCAATACTACACATATGAATTTCATATCATTTGTTGAATACTTAGTCAATGAGACCTAATTGTTTTGTTTTTTGTCATTGACTAATTTAAAGCAATATCTGTCTGTTGTTTGTAAAAGAGTAATTTTATTGAAAAGTTATTTGTTTCTAGTGGTTTGTGACCTTTAACAAACCATTTATTAATAAGTGTTACATAAAAATGCATCCAAATGCAGACATATCATTAGCGTTTACGTCTATAATTCCACGTGTCTAAAATTTCACGATTCCCGTGATAGTACCTTTCACGGTGTTTTTTTTTAATTTCACGGCTAATCGGTTTCAATTTAAATGAAGATTTGAAAACATATATGATATGTAATGAACATATTACCATACATTTTACAGTATTTTTCTTTGGAATCACGTTAAGTTACTGTCCTCAATCCGTTAAAAACTATCAGAAAAATAATTAAAATACTTTATCGAAGATAATACACTCTATTGTACATTGCGCACCCGACATTTTGAGCATGAAAATTAGAGAGGGGAGGGGTAATCTGTTTAAAAACAGTACGACTTAACTTAAAAGTGGACTGCTCAATATGAATGCCAATCGCAAACAACCCGCAGGGTATACAGGAATCTTTGGAGATGTCCGAAATAATAAGTGGTAATTAGCTCACGTCTTCACAACAATGGCCTGGACAGAGCTAAGGGGTGTTAAAAGATAAAGATGAATCGAATGTTCCGTTATAATTTGTTGTTTACTAACATGCATTAATAATACCTTATATTTATGCTTGCGCTTTTAAAAGTGCTATAATTCCGATAGGGAAGTGGTAATTTAGGCCCCGCTCATGCACTCTTCTATCAATAACATCTGTAATGGCGGCAAACACAGAGAATGCAAATACACAGTGAATATTCACGGTGGCTTAATGTTCACGGACAATTGTCTGACCGTGAACATCGTGGAATGAAAAGCACCGTAAAGTTTTCCACATCTACAGTATTTTGATCCAAACATATTAATTTACCACTCAAGATACGAAGAAAAAAGGTTTTGAGAGAGAGAGAGAGAGAGAGAGAGAGAGAGAGAGAGAGAGAGAGCGAGAGAGAGAGAGATGTACTGAGTAGTTAGTGGAGTCTATAGAGGACGATAATTCTCTGTTTCTAACAGCAGCCTAAAGAGCCTTAGTCATTGGTCAGGATATAGCTCCTTCACACTGGAGGTACAATCTCACATTAGATCTGTTTCCTTGTTTTGTACAGCCTGTTGACAAAGATCACTCACACGATACATTTCACGATTCTGAGTTAATATTATCCACGTCTATCACAATCTGATCTTTTTTCTGACGTGATTTACTTTTTGACAACAAAATATGTCAAATGCAGCTATCCCATTTCAAAATTGTTTTAGAAGTGCTTTATAATGAAGATGTGAAATGAGACATGATCGGTAAGATGTTTAATATAGCATTAGTAAAAGTCAAGATAAATATTTCGTTTAAACTGGAGATTAACTTCCGGTAAATATTATTTCTAACTTTAAAATATCTTTAATAAGACTGCTTTAAAATGAGGTGATGAAGTAACCTATGACCGGTTAGATGTTTAACCGCCCCCCCCGCCCCCATCTTAAACAGCAGTCCTGAAAGTTTTAGTAAAGATTCAGAAAGACATTAATTTAAGCTGGAAATTTCATTATTTTTTGTGCGTGTATTTGACACAAAATAATTTCAATTATTAACATGAAGGTAGCGGCATTGTAGGAAAAATACATAACCTGCGTCAGCGGGTTATGTAAATTTTAACTGCAAGAAAGCATTTATTGATCAATTTAACATCTATTTTAACCAATTAATAATTGATTATGAAAAGTAAGTTAAATTCACTAAATTACTGTTAATGTACATAAGTAGGTTAGCTAAAAGAAACAGCCAATTCGTCTCCTGTGAGAATTGAGTCTGCCATTATCATAAATATTTCATGCAGTCCGTGATTTTCTTAGGTCGCTGTAGGTTTTGACCAATCGATAAATCAGGTGTGTCAATTTCAGTCCTGTCAGTTTCTTGTCAGTTTTAGCCGCTGTAGATTTCGACCAATCGATAAACGAAGCGTGTAGATTTTAATTTGTCTGTTTCTATAGAGCTATGAATTAACTTTAAGTTTCCTTAAGAAAAAGAGGGAATAATACTTTGTAGATGTAAATATAACATTTTGATATGGATTCTGAACAACCAACGTCTCCCATAGACAACTAACGTTAGTCCCATTATATGTGTATAGATCGTTAGTACAACAATACATCTTATTGTAAGAAGAGCAATGTGAGCAATGGGGTATTATTCAACCAAATGAAATACAGGCAATGATTTGATCTTTCAAAATAATGGGCCCTTACATGCATGTTGTAGAGAGAGAGAACATCGTCATCATTGACGTCTATGTTGCAGAGTGGGGAGAGTCATATTTTATTGTTTAGAGAGATACATAAAATACAGGGACATTGAGAGAGAGAGAGAGAGAGAGAGAGAGAGAGAGAGAGAGAGAGAGAGAGAGAGAGAGAGAGAGAGAGATTTACTGGCAATCTGTTTTATAAATAAAATATGCAATGCTATATGTACAAAAAGTGCACAAAAAATTCCTGGGTTAAAAAAAAGCTAATTCTAAGTACATGGTGTAAGTGGTTTGAATTAGCTGTCAAGTATATAATCGAACTTTGTGCAAAATAAGGAAGTTAGAATGACGAAGGGTGAGTCAGATTGTCATATCGGCGCGTAATCCCTGTTTCTAACAGCGACCCTTAAAGTTTTAGTCATTGGCCAGGAAAAAGATCCTTCACACTAAAGATCAAATTCAACTTAAAGTTGTTTTCTCGTCTGGTAAAGTTAAACGTGGTCTTGTTAAAAATTCAAAGCATCGTAGATAAAAATTGTCATAGTTTTCAGTATTTTTTTTTACTTATTTATTTATTTACAATATCCTGATGTGGATCCTGAAAAAACCACCGTCTCCAACGGTCAACTAACATTAGTCCTATTGTATCTATTGTATGTGTGTGTGTGTGAGAGAGAGAGAGAGAGAGAGAGAGAGAGAGAGAGAGAGAGAGAGAGAGAGACTCGCAATAAGTTTTGAAAACAACAAATATCCAAATCAACTGTAGAAAAAGTGCACAAAAACTCCTATATTCTGTCCCGAGTTTTTACTTCCACTACTTTTTGCTTGATATATTAATAACAGTAGACACCTTTGTGCTCAAATTACGTTCATCCACTATATAATATGAACAATGTCCAGATTATCTGTTTTGAAACGCCCCCTCTACTGCTTCAGGTTTCAATACACATCCCAAAATTAAAAGTCTACGGAGATTTTTCATTGATCAGGCATTAATAAGGGTGCAAAACACAGTTTTATATGTAACGTTATGAGGACGTTTTCTGATGAGGGGCAAGCAAAACTGACCCCTATAAAAATAAATTATAAAAATATGTTACATTTATATCTATATATCAATAGAAAGATAAAATCGTGAATTGTTTAAATACTTAAGAATAATGCACATGAAACTTAATGCTAGAATTTATTCGGCACTCAAAGCATGCGGAAAATAGACAAACGGATGCCTCTAAATGCAGTACACCCATGCATTTTAGGCTCCCCTAAAAGCAGAATGCAAATAAATCAACCATTTTAATTTCTATACATTTTAAAGAACACGTCCTTAGGCATCATTGTATAGTATTTTCAGGGTACATTCGCCAGCTTTTAAAAGAGCTATATTACCCGTTAAAAAATTCATGAATTTCTGCATGTGTAAAATCCGGATGTTTTTGGAGTAACCTCCCTTTATTTTAGAGTCTCAAACAATTAATTTTTAATTTTTTCTATATACTTTTTTCATGTAATCGAAAGATAATCCACTATATTTTAAGTGAAATTAAAAAAAATAATGTTCATGTATACCGCATAAAAATAGCAGGAAAATCCCTACCCATCATGCTTTTCCCCAGAGACCACCCCCCCCCCCCTCCCCCCTGGATTTTATACGAAACCGTGTTTAGCTACCGAAGCTCGGGTGATAACGTTGAAAAATTGCGCGAGGTATCCCGAGTACTTCCGAATGGAGAAAAGATGTAAACATTTCCCATTATAAATCTCCGTAAGAAAATTGTTTTCGTTCCTGTGAAATTTTATCAGTTAAAAAGGGTTAATTGTTCAATGAAGATATCTTGGATATATTCCCTTTCATAGATTTCAATTGTATTTCTTTCACAGGTCTGTGCATTTTTATTAAAAATCATCAGAACTCGATGGAAGCAAAAACTCGGGGTAGACTATAGGTAAAGAACTAAATCTAATGCTAAATACATGGTATAAGTGGTGTGTATTCAGTTGTCAAATATATAATCAAACTTTGTACAAAATAAGGAAGTTAGAATTACGAAGGGTGAGTCAGAATATCACATAGGTCCGTATGCTCTGTTTCTAACAGCGACCCTTAGAGTTTTAGTCATTGGCCAGGAAAGGGCTCCTTCACACTAGAGAACAAATTCAAGTTGTTTTCTCGCCTGGCTCTGTTAAAATACGCTAATAACCCCTAATTTTGCTTGTCAAGATTTCTTATGATAAGGCTAGCCCCCCCCCCCCCAACACCACCCACACTATTTTCTAATTGCTTCCGACGCCCCTGAGAATACTTTTCATCAAGTCTCAAAGGATGTTACTCAAGGATTATATTATGTTAATCTTAGTAAAATGTCTGCTGTTAAAAAAATGGGTTGATGAAAGACCTTTCCTTCCCCTCCCCTTCATGTTACGTGTACGTGACTGTAGCATACTTCAGTAGCTTTGTTTCCACGTGTGGCGATCTATAGGAAACGAAGATCGTGTCAATGTCGGCGCTGGCACGATAAAGATACCCCAAACCCACACCCACAGAGACAGGAGTGACCAGTATCCAGGACTGCATAAAGTCGTAAATACGTTCAGTCTCGTCACGTGGAATGACCTTTGAAGAATAGAAATTATATAAACTATTTATTTACATATATGTAGACAGACCTTTCCCGACCCCCCCCCCCCCCCACCTCCCCGAAGTGACGGTAAGCATAGTACTATAGGGGCTTTGTTACACGAGAGGCGAACTAAAGAACGTGAATGTTGTGTCATTGTCGGCGCTGGCACGATAAAGAACCTCCACAGCTCCAAGAGTGACCAGCATCTAGGTCTATAAATGATGGCGTGATTAAATTCCATCATAGTCCGCTTACAAGTATACCTAAGTATCTGCACTTTATCCTACGTAACATGCAGTTAGCCAGTATTTAATGAGCTGTGTACAAATCAATACATGACGCGCTGTCAGGGACGACCAGCAGAGGCACTTTAACTTTTTGTTCACTCTATTCTCGTTTTACTTTTTCAAAAAAATTCTCAGTAATTTAAATTACTTAATGCACCTGGGAACCTAACCCCCCCCCCCCCCCGAATCCACCCCACCCCTGCAAACAAATTACACCCTCCTCTCTTTCCAAAAAAAATATAAAAAAAATAAAGTGTTTGACACAAGACAGAAAATATGCAAATCTTTTTTTTATTTCCTCACACTTTATGAAAGAGATATCGATGATATTTTTCTTTGAACCCCTTCTCAGTCCCATATATTCAAACAGATTGATTGATTACACACGTTTATTATATCTCCGTGCCCTCTTTAACTTTCTATCAATGATCTCTATTTCTCTACGGTCTAGGGAAAAGAAACTCCTTTTTTGAAATAAAGATTCGTCGCATAGTTTGGAAACTATTTCATGGCATGCGCGGATGTAGACCCGACCCGACCCCCCCCCCCCCCCCGGAAAAAAAGTAAAATAAATAAAGTATCGCAAATATGTCTCGGACCCCCCCCCCCCCCCCAGCAAACTCAATACTATCCTTTGGACCCCCCCCCCTCCCCCGCAAAAAAGTTTCATGGTCCTCGCATGCATGGTAATTGTCGCATATGTTTATTGTTTCTTTAATATCTCCATATATTGGTACCATTACAATGGCGGTCAAATTTCAAAGCATTTTGAATATAAAAAATTATGATTTCATTCAATTTTTCGTTTATAATTTGATTTGATTGAAGTGCATATGCCGACTATTCATGACATTTTGTTTAGTGACTTCAGTTCAACAGGTGCGATGTTTGTGCTGCTGAAATAAACACGATTTCCGGTGTCAGTCAGAAAGACAGCGTGCTAAATTGATGAAACTTCTTAAAAATTGTAAACAAGTCACAGAGTACATCAGCTTCTGGGTAAGAAGATAAATTAAGAGAATTCTTAAAAATATCAAAACATATTCTGACCAATGTTACTTGGAAATATGTAGACATATAGGATTGCTTTAGAAGTCATCTGTGACATGAGTTCCATCTCTTTATACATGACATTTTGTGTTACAGAAGTAGATCTACCATCACACCCACTGTACAGAAATTCCTGGACTGGATCCACGCATCCACTCTGTAAATTCCTGGATCCACCACGCCTCTAGGTTTGAAATGTTCATTATGATGTCGTATTCAACCATCCCCCCCCCCCATCCCCCATTCCCCCGCAAACACATAAAAAATAAGTTTTCTTTGAGCATATACCGATATAAATAACTGAAATATAGATGAGATTAAATGATTAAGAAAACTAAGTTGATGATAAATACATTTAAAATTAATATTCCAATAACTTTTTTATCTTTAAATGATTCATTATATGAGGCCAAACCGTGGGACCAAAACGACTTGGGGTCGAAACTATAGGATGCCGAAACGACAAGCATCACTGTGACGTATACCGAACAGACGATAGATCAGAGGATACTTTTACCCATTTAGATCGATAATGGTTCCCCGTGTAAGAAATGAAAGTACAGGTGTGTTCAAATGCTGTTTATATTGTACAATGTGGTCTACCTGTGGAATTATTTATGCCAGCGAACACGGAACGGAAAGTCTCGAATTTTCTCCAAACCAACTTTGTACAAATGAATACGGGTAAGTTTTTATTTGTGTTTTACATAGATACAGTGGATGAGAGGAAGAAAAAGACAAACATGGTCATCAGGCTACATAATTCCTGTTACCTTTGGGCCAGTGTTCTGGTATTAAATCATTCTTTAAGCAAATTAATGTGTACTGGTGTCAGATAAAATTTTTGTTAGGGGCCCCTAAAATTGTAAAAACTTAAGGGAGTTGTTTTACGTCAACAAACAACATGTGCCGGTACATGTAGATCTCAGTGATTTCAGAGTGACCAATCATCAGACAGAACCACTCTGTCCTGGACCCACTGGTGACCTTGGGTGACCCCCAGACCCCTTGATGTAAAATTGGACCCACTGATGTTTAAAAGATTGTGACAATTAAAGGTCGGGCTCGGAAGAGTCGGGTTCGGAATGTATCAAGCTATTACGTAAACCGGACTTTATCGTTATGTATAATGATAGCTCCCGAGGGTAGTTCGGGTGCGTATTAGTATATAAGGCGCTGCTTAGCTGATAGTCGACAGTTTGCAGTTGAAACTCCAAGTGGGAAGATCGAAGCAGAAGCGGTGAGGTTATAAAGTTACCCTGGTATTAAGTATACGGTGTCTAGTATACTGGTTAATAGGGGAATCGTATTTAATTCAATTAATTATATTATTTCCACCATTTCTATTGAGATCTGTCTGTGTACAGGACAGATCTCTGGATCGGGACACATCCGAGACCCGTACTCATAGGACAGGTGCCTACGGATACATACCTGCCCGGACACATACCCAGTCGCCCAAATTACATTTGTATGCCTTTTTAAATTAAGGATAGATAATCCTAAAACTAAATATCTGTATATACTGACTCGTACTTGTTAACAAATCATTTTAGTAATTATTGCTTGATCGGTTTTTATATACATATATAAACATACAATCATTTTCTTAAATCATTGTCTTGATTACGGATCTACCCAAATCTACGGACCCAAACACGTTACATAAATTGGTGGCAGCGGTGGGATTTGGGTTAGATCTAATTGATTAGTTTATTATATGCTTCTTTCACAATGTCTGGTCTACGGGCTGACATTACATACATAGAACGTCAAATAGAAAATCTCAGTCGAGAGATAGATGAGTCCATGCAATTTTTAGGTTTGCAGGAAAATGTATCTGGCACCTCGATGCCAAGACGAGTAACACGGACGAGTACACCGTTTACAGGGAGACCGGATAGGGCACTTGGTAATGTAAGCCACAGGGATGTAAGCGGAAGGCAGAACTCTGCACAGAGCACAAGAATAGATGCAAATGGCCAAAATCAGACGAGAGGAAAATCAAGGAATTTTGTTAAACCTGCTACTTATGACGGTTCAGGCATGTGGAATGACTACTTATCTCATTTTGAGTCTGTGTGTCTGTTAAATGAATGGACAAGAGAGGGTAGTAGCTTATGCCAGTAAGGTTCTCAGCAAGACGGAGAGAAGGTACTGTGTGACTAGGAAGGAACTCTTCGCAGTAGTGACGTTTATAAAACATTTCAGGCATTTCTTGTATGGACGCAAGTTTCTTGTTAGGACGGATCACAGTTCCCTCCGGTGGTTGCTTAGGTTTAAGGATCCGGAAGGGCAACTGGCTCGATGGCTAGAGGTGATTTCGCCATATGATATGGAA
Organism: Magallana hongkongensis; assembly: GCA_015776775.1. Classification (NCBI taxonomy): domain Eukaryota; kingdom Metazoa; phylum Mollusca; class Bivalvia; order Ostreida; family Ostreidae; genus Magallana; species Magallana hongkongensis. Next base: position 344,802 of record VIAA01000044.1, on the reverse strand, counting down.
ATCGAGCATCGAGCGGGGCGATTACATGGAAATGCAGATGGGCTAAGTAGAGTTCCTTGTACCCAATGCGGATATTTTGATGATTGGGAGAAAGCAGATGTGCCTGAGGACTATGCCAGGACATTAAAGCATGAGGTCAAAAACACGAGCACTGCTGAATCGAAAACACTTCTAGAAATGCAAGATGAGAGTCGGGATATAAGACTTGTGAAGGATTGGATGGAGGATGGTAAGCGTCCAGACTACAGCGAAGTCACTGCTGAAAGTTACATGGTCAAGTCATTGTGGGCTCAATGGAGTAGATTGGTCCTGAAGGATGAATTGCTTTGTCGTATGTGGGAAGTTGAAGAAAGCAACAATACGACATACAAAATTGTTATGCCGCTCTCACAGCGAAGATTTATCTTGCAGCAGATGCACGATTCCAAGACCTCTGGTCATCTTGGGGTGACCAAGACATTGAACAAGATTAGGCAAGCTTATTACTGGCCAGGGTTGCAAAGCGATGTCCGGAGTTATGTTGCTGGATGTGACCTATGTGCACGGAGAAAAGCTCCACTCAAGACAAAAAGAGGTCCAATGCAGCCTTTGCAAGTTGGTTACCCAATGGAGAGGATAGCAACAGATATCCTTGGGGAGTTCCCAGTCACAGATAAAGGGAATCGCTACATACTGGTGGTGTCAGATTACTTCACCAAATGGACAGAGGCCTTCCCAATGCCGAACATGGAGGCTCAAACTGTAGCAAGACTAATTGTAGAAGAAGTAATCTGTAGGTTTGGAGTCCCTGTCTTAATACACTCCGACCAAGGCCGCCAGTATGAGAGTCTCTTATTCAGGGAGGTGTGCCACCATTTGCAAATCCGAAAAACAAGAACCACACCATACCATCCTCAGTCTGATGGTATGGTAGAAAGGTTCAACAAAACCTTAGCTACCATGCTAAGTAACTATGTAGACGATAATCACCGGGACTGGGATGAATGCATACCTTTTGTAATGATGGCAAATAGAGCGTCCCAGCATGAATCAACAGGATTCACACCAAACATGCTTATGCTGGGTAGAGAGTCTACCACCCCGTTAGATATCGTGTATGATATGCCCTCATCTTGGAAACAGGTACCAAAGCATGACTGGGTCTGGGTTCTGCTTGATCGGATGGAACGGGCTCATCACTTGGTGAGGCGACATTCGGAGGGAGCGATTCTACGACAAAAACACTATCACGACATGAAGATGTCCTATGAACAATTCAAAAGTGGGGACTCAGTTTATGTGTACTTTCCCCAAAGGAAAACTGGTTGTTCACCAAAGTTGACATCGTATTGGCGAGGACCATTCCAGGTCCTGGCAAAGATCTCCGAAGTCCTATACAAGGTCAACTGTGGACGCAATGGAAAGGAACAAATTGTTCATTGCGACAGGATGAAAGCCTGTAAAGCTCAAGTACTCAGAGGCGAGGATATCGAGCCAGAGTCAAGTGACTATGCAAAGGTTGAAGTAAATGTGGAAGAACAGGATGATGACTTTGGTTCATCCTACAAAAAGGTTGAAGTCACAGACGAGTTGGTTGCTGGGAGCCGACCAAGACGCGAAAGGCGTGCTCCAACTTGGTTACAAGATTATGTGCAGGACTAGAACCTGAATTTCAGAATTATCTATGTCATAAATTCTTGATCACAGAGCATGTATATCCATCATAGGACCAGTAGTCCTGCTATTGTTTTGTTTTTACTTGTTGCATATAAAAAAAAAAATCGAGACCATGTGTATAAGGTTAGTTCATTTTACATATTTTTCAGATTTACAATGGTAAATACTAAGGTGACCCCCAAGAAGCCTAAAGAGATATGTCCAGTGTGCTTCAAAGAAGTTGAAGGGAAAGATGCCTGGACAGCTCATGTTATAAAGTGTGCCGGTAGCATGTTGGTTTGTGAAAAATGTCGTGTGTCCTTTAAGAAAAAGGAATATATGGCAAAACACATGAGATTGAAACATGCAGAGATCGATCTGTCCAAGGAGTCTGAGAAAGACATTCCAGGTCCTAGCCGCTCACAGACGAATGATACTGACAGTGAAAGTGACTGGGATGAAGATCCAGAGGTACGGTTGGAGGAGACTCCAAGAAACGAGGAACTTCAAACTGAAACCAATGACCTGCTGGCTGGACGTATCTACAGGAAACGCACTATGCCCAGCCCTGTGCAGGCTCCCAGAAAATTCATCTGCAGGACGGAAGTGCATCCTGTTCCAGGTGGCGTGACCGTTGAGACACAGACAGATAATGTTGTAAGTGGTATGGCAGACAAGAGTACCCAGACAGCTGGATACTGGAAGCGAGTAAAGGAGGTTACCATAACCAAGTATCATGAGAACGGCAGAAGCGTAGAGAACATTGTGGAGAGAGAGGAGTTTTACAATATGTAAGAAAGTTGATTTTTGAAACTTTGTACAGAACTGTTCAGACAGGTAGTCTTTAATCCAAGATTCATCTTGACCTTATGTTATATGTTGTATGTTTTAAAGACTGGAAGGGTGAACTTAGTTAAAGTTTCATTTGGTTCGGATACGTCTATCTATGCATCTATCATTTCATCATTGTTTTCATATTTCATGTTTTCTCCTCATTAAATTCTTTCTCATCAGCTTTTTATTGTTTTATCCTGCGAGGACGCAGGAGGAAGAGAGGCGTGGGTAATGTGACAATTAAAGGTCGGGCTCGGAAGAGTCGGGTTCGGAATGTATCAAGCTATTACGTAAACCGGACTTTATCGTTATGTATAATGATAGCTCCCGAGGGTAGTTCGGGTGCGTATTAGTATATAAGGCGCTGCTTAGCTGATAGTCGACAGTTTGCAGTTGAAACTCCAAGTGGGAAGATCGAAGCAGAAGCGGTGAGGTTATAAAGTTACCCTGGTATTAAGTATACGGTGTCTAGTATACTGGTTAATAGGGGAATCGTATTTAATTCAATTAATTATATTATTTCCACCATTTCTATTGAGATCTGTCTGTGTACAGGACAGATCTCTGGATCGGGACACATCCGAGACCCGTACTCATAGGACAGGTGCCTACGGATACATACCTGCCCGGACACATACCCAGTCGCCCAAATTACATTTGTATGCCTTTTTAAATTAAGGATAGATAATCCTAAAACTAAATATCTGTATATACTGACTCGTACTTGTTAACAAATCATTTTAGTAATTATTGCTTGATCGGTTTTTATATACATATATAAACATACAATCATTTTCTTAAATCATTGTCTTGATTACGGATCTACCCAAATCTACGGACCCAAACACGTTACAAGATAAATAAATGAAAAAAAGGATTCTTCTTTTGAAAATTTTGTTCACCGGCCAATGTGATTTTAGATCTCATTAGTCTAAAATATTAGTACAATTCAATCTTTAAGTTGACAGACTAAACGTTTATGAAAATACATGAATCAATGTTGGCTTTCATTATATACGTAGACAGTTTGAAAAAAATAAAGTAAATAATTACTAAATGTCCATTAAAGTGTAAAATATTAGAGAGGTTAAGCATTTGAACGTGTACGTCTACGGGTACGTGTGGAGCTACAAGTATGTTTACACGTACACGTACTTAACTTTAGGGTATGTCTAATTATCTGTACGTGTAAGCGAACATGTAAAATCATAAGATTTAATATTTTCAACATGTTCAGTTTACTCTCACTGTTTTTTAAATTATTCTGTGAATTTGATGAAACCAAAACCACGGTCGTCCTCAATTTATCGTCTGCTTTAATTAAAACAATGCTTGATAAACACAAAGTCCATATTTTTATTTAAAAATGCTACAAGTTTTCACCTACGTGTACTTTTGATTCTACACGTTTTGTACAACTTGTACATTTACGCGGTATGCAGAAATTATGACGAAATACACATATAACTAGGGGATTCCCCTAATTACACGTACTCGTACACGTACACGTTCAAATGCTTAACCTCTCTATTATGTGAATTATTGTAAACTGGTGGGCTGTATTGCGCAAGGTTCAATTTATGAATAGATACATGTAAATTAATGTTTCGATCCATTAAAGCATTTTCGTAGGATATTAAACCTCTATGTGCATGTTATATTTCTGTTGAACTTGAGGACAACATCAATTTAAATGTTTATTTAAATACATTCATGAATCAATATTGACCTTTATTACTTGCATGTACATGTATCTAAGCTGGAAGTTAATATGATATTGTCACTGAAATATTTATTTAGAATATACCAGTTTGTAATATTTTGTGGTCTCTTTACAGGTTCCTGGTGTAATGGGATGCAGTAAACTAATTGACTAAAGAAAGAATATATGTGGTATAGTAGTCATGTATTGTTACTATTACATGTATTATGTAGCTAAACTCTGTATTTTTAGGTCACCTGAGTCATTCAGGAGACCCATTGCTATCACAAGTTCGTTGTCGTGTGTCATTCATAGACATTATGGTATATATCTCTTAAGTGGGTATGAGGGCAGTAGTCATTGTGTTAGTCCATGGGTAACGACTGTTGCCCGAGAGCATAAGTCGAGGACATCAATTTCTTACCAAGGAACTGACACTATAACTATTGCCCTCATTCCCATCATGGGTAAGAACTGTAAATAATATCAATGTATAGTATATATCGTTTTGAAAGTTCCCATTATACATATACATGTATTTGATAATTAGGTGTGAATTGTGTTTTGATAAAGTTATAGTCTGTTCTCTACCTGGAGTAAAAAAAAACAGCATTTAATTTACATGTATTTTAGTATGTTTTACAGTGCTACCGTTGTGGCACATACCTTGCATCATTGTCAAGATAGTGTTATTTAGGTATCAACGGACGTCAAAGAATTTGAGAGAGAGAGGAGAGAGAGAGAGAGAGAGAGAGGAGAGAGAACATGTCATGTTAAATGGAGAGAGTCAGTTATAGTGAGAAAAAGAAAGTCAGAGTACACGTTGCTCAGAAAAGTGAATGAGAGAGAGAGAGAGAGAGAGAGAGAGAGAGAGAGAGAGAGAGAGAAAATCAAAGAGCAATAGGTAGCAAGGGACAGTTTCGGATAAAGTACCCATCAATATTTTTGTAAAATTGAGAATTCCTGTACTTGAAGGCTTATTAGTGTTGCTAAAATTCATGAAATGAGTTTTAATGATTAGGCCAAAAAAGAAAATATGTGTGTTTCCTATTTCATCAGATATTAAAATAGGGTTTCATGAGCTTTTCAGGTTTTTTTCCTTTCCTAGCATATGATTTCTCTATACATTAATAAAATGTATTTAACAGGTGGACCAATTGTGAATAGTGACAACTGTTACAGAATTAAAGCTTTTTTAAATCTTAGATTAATTTGGAATGTATACGAAGATTTTATTTTTATGTAAATAGAAAATATAAATATGACAGCCACTATAGATTAACTGAGTATAATGCTCATTTTCACAAATATATTATATTAATAGTAGTTATTAGTTCTATTTTCTTGGTTATCTGACATAACAGAAGACATTAATATCATAATTGTAGGTGTTCATTTCATAAACAGAGGAAATTCTGGTTGATCAGACGAGAGCCTTAGAATTTCTTTTCAATAATTTAAAAAAAAAATGAATACATCATTAATGGTTTAAGACTAATTTATAAAATTTCATTTGCAACTGAAATGCAGCATTTTAAAATCATATTTATAATGTGAATGATTGTTAGGCCTATTCAAAGACTTAAGATGTCTGCAGTCTCCACACCCAGAAATATAAAAAAAACTTTGCTTATGCTTTATTCATGTACATCTTTATATTAATTTTGAACACATTACTGCCCTAAAAAAACTATTTTTTGCATTGATAATTTAGCTAAAATAACCAAGGATAACTTTCATCCATGCTGTCAATCTGCACTTAGAAATCTTTAAAACGCTTTGATAAGTGGTGTTTTCTATTCAATTGTTACAAGCGTTTTTTAAACTCTGATTTGTAAAGACTCTATTGTTTAAACCAATTACGGTTGATAATCTGGATTTGGAATTAAAAAATAGGGTCGGTTGGGAAACCGGAAACACACATATTTTTTTGTTTTGCCTTATCATTAGTTAGAGGGATGTCTCTTGTCGAAATTGATATGCAATATGTAGGCCCCATATGTGAGGTACATGTAAATGAGATTCAGAAATAAAATGCGAAACCTGCGGCTATATATGACTGTTGTGTTGACTTTACACAGTGAAAATGCAAGTTACAGACGGGAGGGTAAATAACACGAAAAGTAGGTGGATGGGGGGCATTATAAACTATACACCGGTAAGTTTCTGACATGTGATAGTACAACATGCACATGGTACGGAAGGTCAACCCTCTGCAGGGAATTGGCTGGGGGAGGTCTAAAAAGCTGAAAAATCATGAAAAATTAGGAAATTCTAGTTACAGAGTTCCGAAGACATACGTCCCCCGACTACAATGAAATGTATTAAAAAAACTGTCCTGTGCCACTTTCAAGACTACATGGCATTTTCAGATTTCTCATTAAACTGTAATTTTAAGTGGATTTTGTACCATAATTATCAGGGCTCGACATTAACGCTTGTCCGCTTGTCCGGTACCATTTAAAAAAATATGCGGACAAGTGAATAATGCTGGCCACTTGTCCGACTGGACAAGTGCATTTTTTATAGTAAGAAGTCTCCAACATTTAAAAAAGAAAAGAAAGTTTTGTGATAAGTTTATCTGTAGTCTTGTTATAAGTTTATCGATTAGTTATTTTGAATTTCGATCCCGACATCAAATTGCAATGCAATTGAGTTACTCTTGATCGGGATTGAAGTTCACTAATTTCAAACAACTTTCAAGGTGTGGATCTTAGTTCTTACAAAGTACCAAACACATATGTTAAGAAAAAGAAAGGAAGAAAAGGTAGCAAAGATAAAGGATTATGGAAAGAAATGTAACTCAGTTTAGGTTTCATTCATCATTGATAGACTATGATGACATTCCATGTTTAGTTTAAAAAACAGCTGAGAAATCAATATAACAGTTACATGTATTTTTAAACCTGATGCTAAATTTAAGATGTCTTGTAATTTGCCATGACAAGGCTACAGCTGACAAATCATGTTTAATGTTATATAGAACAAATACATGTACATAATTATAGGAAAGACACTTTAAGTTTCCATTTAAAAAGTCAGGTTATTAATTATAGCTAGAGTATTAATCAATAAATGATTTTATTTTAGTAATAGAGTACTGTAGTTCTCAAGTTGACAATATTTGATCTTTAATATTGAAAATTTTTCGGACAAGTGAAGTTGAAGTTCGGACAAGTAAATGTTTTGGTCACTTGTCCGAATGGACAAGTAGGAAAAAAAGTTAATGTAGAGCCCTGATTATGGCATAAGTAGTATATTTTGGTAAAATGGATGATTTTGTTGGTTATATATGTCATTACATGATTTATTAGCTATAATATACAAGGGGAGTAACTCCCTTTTAAATGTGTAAAATGACTACCACTAGAGTAAATTGGCTTAGAAAGTAGGTATTTTCTATCCTGATGACAATTAATAGGCTTACGTTAATTACCGAGATAAGAATTAATACTGTAAAACAGTTTTGATCAATTGAATCATTTAAATTATAAATTTGCAGCAATTTTGCTGTCCGATTTCATGAAATATTTAATAACATTAAGCAACCTGACTTATATAACCCATTTTTTTTAAATCAGCATATTTTTCTTTCAAATAAAATTCACATGTAGACAAATGCAGTTATCAAAATATATATATCAAACAATTCAAGTTGTTTCCTCCTACCCAAAAGTTATATTTTAGATATATATTATATTTACAGAATTCAAAAAGCCACCCCCTCTTTCCAATTGCCTCCATTACCATTACATGTTGGATATGTAAATGTACATTTGACCTTGAAATAACATCTGCTATAATAATTACTCTTGAAATGATCAAGAAACAACATATTTGTACCCTTTTATTGTATATATGCATCAATATTTAATGTAGAAAAACATGTAAAATTTGAACATTTTTCATGGAATTCTCATCCGTCCCAAGGTACCCGGGTGTGTTTGAATTTCATTTTAATTAAGAGCAGACATCACACTTGTAGGTCTTACTATTTTAGCAAAGTTAAAAGGAGACTAGAACCCAGAATAGATAAGATATTCACTAAATAATTTAATTCTGGTTGTAACGCGGCATTTGATTGGATAGAAAAATTTAGTTAAATTTGTATAACCTGGTTTGCACGTCACAAGACACGTCACAATGCACCAACGTACTAATTCACTTGACGTTACATTTGAATTTTGAACAGATTTATATCATTTTTTAAAGTAAAACGGACTCAATTTGTACAGCAAATTCCAGAAAATTAAATTATAAGGAATGAACTCAATATCTACCCAAGTTATACTCGTATAACCTGGGTTGGAGCAATTTACGCTTTTTTATAATCCGCTTCGCGGATTATAAAGCGTAAATTGCCCCAACCCAGGTTATACGAGTATAACTTGGGTAGACATTGCGTTCATTTCTTAAATATGATTATAGGCTTATTGTTTCATGAAAACAAGAAATCACATGTATGGCGGCATGCCTTTTTGTGAATAAGAATGTTACATTTCATCCATTTACCAAGAAAAAATCAATTTTCAATATCAGCGATGGTTGTTTTCAAATATATGTGAGAAATGACTCAAGGGAATTGCCACAAGTTTCATAATATTAGGTTAAATCTGATAAAGAGAATAACTTGCAAATAACATCATCAGATAAGGACTTCCTGCAAATATGCACATCTACCGGTATTCCTATGTTAACCACACAATGTTTTTTGAGTAATTAGAGAAAAATCAATATCCGAAAAAAATAAATATTTCTGCAATGGGGTATCGAACCGAGAACCCCAAGATTTGTAGGTGAGAGTGTAGCCACTACGATATTTCGCTTGCTACTTGATAGAAGGTAAAATTTGTTGAATTGTGTAGTCAATTTGGACGATGATAGAAAGAAGAAATGGAGCGTTCTTCCGTCCATCTGAAGTTGATACCCAATGTTGTGAAACCTTTAGAATAGATAGGCGCCTATAGTTATTGGTTGAGAGAACAGTATTTGTTCATCAGTTTATTAATAAAATCAGTGCTGTTTGTAAACAATGTGGCCGTATAGCGTTGACTTAGAAAAAAAAACAAGCCAGGTCAAACTCTGGTCGCCAGCGGGTATTTGAAGGTGGGGGATGTCACGTCGGCTCAACTGATGCACATTCTCCTGTTGATTTGAAATGCATGTGCTTAGAAATCTATTAACTGTCATGCATTTGTGGATTACAAGTAGGAAAATCTTAACTGAATTAAGGCCAGTCATGTATTTCAGCCAAGTCGGTAAATAAACAAACTGGAAGAAATGTAAAAACAGATATTTAGTGAAATTTGAGCATGAATTTATTAGATACAAAGATCGAAGCGTTGAAATTTCATTTCTCGGGACGATGGTTTGATGCCGCTGGAGTGGATAACTTTCTTCAATATGGTTCATTTCGTTTCAAATTTGTAGGGCAATTAGATTTAGGTGTGAGAAACAATCCAATGAATTTTCGCAAAGTTCTACAGAGTTTAACTGGAGCTGGAATTTTTATTCGGAGGCGTAGTCTAAAACATGGTCTGGAGTCAAATGGCAGGCAGAGTTTCAGACTTTCAAAAATATCTGACAAAAGGTTGTAACACTTTGTTAGGTGTTCTTTAAAAAAGAAATATTAATTTCAAGTTCAAATATCGAGGTTCAAGTCCATATAAGAATTCAATCCTTGTACAAAAGAAGGGAAAAAGGGGGGGGGGGCGAATTGTACACTGCAATTTGGCAACTCCTTCAGTTTGATTTATTGATAATTGTAAATTTAATTCAGCACTTATTGTTATGAACAATTGTTGACATATAAGTGAATGCATGTGCAATATTTTTCAGCTATTAAAAATCGACCATAACTTTTACATCAACCGCTAAATAGTGAAAGTAGTATGTCAAAGACCTGTGAAAATCTCCATCTCAAAAGCGCTTGATCATGTTGATTCCTAATTCGTTTCTTGGACTTTAAATGTTTACCTTCAAATATTTTTTTGCTGATCAAATACAGAAAGGCCCATTGTTAGTGATCAGTGTATTTATAAAGTTTTTTCTGCTTCTTTACAGTGTGACATAAAACTTATAGGAGTGTCTGGGAATCAGAGACGACCGGGAATCGGAGACTTCACTGTATTAACTCATCTTCACTGTATTAGCTTGTATTCAACGTAGGGTTTTATGTGGTATTGATTTTGCTCTGCATCAATCTCGTAAACTTATTAAAAAAAGACAATAGGTTTTGCAACTTGAACATGTATTAAGAAAATAACAGTATAATAGTTTGAGGTATCTTTACAGGTTCCTTGTGTATCAATAAAGAGTGGACTGATGGAGCAAAGAAAGAGTTTATGTGGTATAGTATTCATGTAATATCACTATGTTTGTGTAGCTATATAGTATTCATGTAATATCCCTATGTTTGTGTAGCTAAACTCTGTATTTTTAGGTCACCTGAGTCATTCAGGAGACCCATTGCTATCACAAGTTCGTTGTCGTGTGTCATTCATAGACATTATAGTATTCATCTTTTAAATGGGTATGAGGGCAGTAGTCATTGTGTTAGTCCTGGGGTAAGATCTGTTGCCCGAAGGCCTAGGTTGAGGACTGCATCAATTTCTTACCAAGGTACTGACAATATAACTATTGCCCTCATCCCCATTTGATGGTTGATCTGTAAACAAGAATAACATATCCTAGTGGTAATGTCAGGGGAGGGATATTTAATTATCTTCTTGGGAGAGATTTAAACAATCAGCCAGGGTGAGGGGGATAGCCGATAATATATCATAGGCCAGTAGTTAATATAAATCACCTCATATTTGGAAAGTTCCCATTTTACATATATTAAAGAAGTAAAAGCAGCAAGAGTACAATAGTTTAGCTGAGAGAGAGAGAGAGAGAGAGAGAGAGAGAGAGAGAGAGAGAGGAGAGAGAGAGAGTTCATATTAGTTGGACAAACAGTTAAAGTCTGTTCTCTACCTGGGGTAAAGACAAAACTGCATTTTACATGTAGTTTATAAATTATCCATTGTAAATAAGAGCTCAGTTTATATAGTGTCACATTTCACAAAAAAGTTACAATAGGATCAGACATAATGCAAATTTTGGGTAAGCCTACTTCTCTAAAACAAACTTAAAACTAAGTCATTGTTATGTTGGAGAAAGGAACAAAGAAAACAAAGAGTACATGTTTAGCAGAAAAAAAGAGAGATAGAGAGAGATAGAGAGAGAGAGAGAGGGGGGTATGTACATACGTCTCATTGAGAGGGAAATAATACCCCAAAGGCGGGGAATACATGATGGAAAGACTGGAATAAAGAACACTTCTATTTCCTTAGCAGAGAATGTCTGAAAATAGTAAATATTTGAGAGAGAGAGAGATAATGTTTAATGAAGAATAACAGAGATAGAGAGAGCAAGAGTACGTGTTCGCTAGAAAAGTGAATGAAAGAGAGAGGGGGAAAGTACATATTTTGGAGAGAGAGGCAGAGAGTGAGAGAAAAAGAGCAAGAGTACATGTTAAACAAATGATAGAGAGAGAGAGATAGAGAGAGGGGGTGAACATACATCTGTATGATAGAGAAATAGACACAGAAAGCTGGCATATATGTGGGTAGGACTGGGAGACAGAGCATGTGTATTTCCTTGAGAATGTCTGAAAATACTAAATATCTAAGAGAGAGAGAGAGAGAGAGAGAGAAGGAGAGAGAGAGAGAGAGATGAAGAATGTCAGAGATAGTGAGACAAAGAGAGAAAAAGTACATGTTGATCAGAAAACTGAAAGAGAGAGATAGAAAGAGAAACAAAGAGAAAGTACATATTATGGAGAGAAAGAAAGAGAGAGAGAGAGAAAGATAAAAAGCTTAATGAAGAATGTAAGAGATAGTAAGACAAAGATAGCAATATACATGTTGTTCAGGAAAGGGCATTAGAAAAAAAGAGAAAGAGAAAGTACATATTTTGGAGAGAGATAGTGGTAGAGTGAGAGAAAGAGTAAGAGTACATGTTAAACAGTGACTGTTACAGAGAGAGAGAGAAAGAGAGAGAGAGAGAGAATTTTTAATAAAGAATGTCAGAGATAGAGAGATAGAGAGACTAAGAGTACACAGAGAGAGAGAGAGAGAGAGAGAGAGAGAGAGAGTTTAATGAATAATGTCAGATAGAGAGATAGAGAGACTAAGAGTACATGTTGATCAGAAAGTGGAATGAGAGAGAGATAGAGAAACAGAAAGTACCTATTAAGGACAGAGAGCAAGAGAGAGAGAGAGATAGAGAGAGTAATGAAGAATGTCAGAGATAGAGATACTAAGAGAGCAAGAGTACATGTTGATCAGAAAGTGGAATGAGAGAGAGATAGAGAATAAAGAGAAAGTACATATTAAGGAGAGAGAGAGAGAGAGAGATCAAGATCAAAGAATATCAGAGAATCAGATAGAAAGAAAAAAAGAAATGACATATTTTGGAGAGAGAAAAAGAGAGAGTATGAGAGAAAGAGTAAGAGTACATGTTAAACAGTGAATAATGTTACAGAGAGAGAGAGAGAGAGAGAGAGAGAGAGAGAGAGAGAGAGAGAGAGGGAATGATTAATGAATATAAGGTCAGAGATAGTGAGACAAAGAGAGCAAGAGTACATGTTGATCAGGAAGGAGAAATAGAGACAGAAAGAGACAGAAAGTACATATTTTGTTGAGAGAGAGAGAGAGAGAGAGTGAGAGAAAGTTAAAGTGATTTTATAGAAAGAGAGAGAGGGAGAAAGAGGGAGATATATGTTTAGCAGTGAAAGGATGATACAGATAGAGAAACAAGAGAGAGGGAGAAAGTCACCAATGTTTAGCAGAAAATGTCAAAAAGAAAATTTTCAAAGTTTTAACCAAAAAAAAAATTATCTTCTGGTCAAGTGTTTTGATTATCTGATGATAATAGACCATTAGTTATCTATGAATCAAAATATATTGTTATTTCAAAATAAAGTCTGTGATATATTCCTTTTACTCAAAATGATATTATATAATGCATGTAATGATATTGTATAAATTAATTATAAAATAATTTTGAACGAATGTGGTTGACATAATTCTAAAACACTTTATTTCTATTTAACAGGTTGTGATTCAAAGATATAGACATGGACACAGCAAGCTCCACATATAGAGCACATAAGTGTTCTAAGTGTCCGGGGGACACAGAGTACCATTGTGTATCGTGTCCATGTGATCTGTGTCCCCAGTGTAAAGAGAACCATGTAAAAGATCTCAAAACAATAGACCATGATGTTGTGTCACACCGTGATAAAATCAACTACATCCCAACACAAGAGATCTGTGTGAGACATCCTAGCCATGTTTATACAAAGTACTGTGAACCTTGTCAAGTTCCTGTGTGTGGTTCTTGGTTTGGACATAAATCACACAAACTCCCTGTAAGAAGTTTTCTCTGTGGACAAAGAAAGCACACAATTCTGGATATACAAACCGCTTATAAAACAAAGCAACAACAATACAGAGGAACCATTCACACCATCAGAAGTGAGGCTCTCTTTTACAGACCTGTTCTCCTGCCACGAATCAAAACTGATTTCAAAACCTGTCGCACAGAATTCTCCCTCTATCAATCAGAGATGTTAACAAAGGCCCAGACACTGAAGAATCGCATTAATATAGTGAGAAAAGATTTCATGAAAAATGTGTTTTGTGACTTTGATTTTAAACACAGATGTTTAAAACAGATGAAAGAAATGAGCAGACATATTGTCAGCCTTCAGGAATATGAACTCAGATCTGTACAGCCAGCATTCACATTCAGTGCACTACAATTCCTCTCCTCCACAAAGACAGCCCTCCCCCAGATACATCTTACACTCCACACCAGCCAGCTCTCCATGACTGAGTCACTCAACAAGGAGGATGTGATGGAATCACTGAGTGCAATCCAAATCACAGAGAGAGGAAACAGACGCGTAGGAAACCAGTGTCTGCTGAAACTGATGTCTCCCCCCGAGTTACTTCACTCTCTCACACTGACAGGTGTTGGTTGTTGTTATCACATTTCCTGTGTGACATCAGACCGGGTCTGGGTCAGTGATGATAGAAACAAACTCATGTTGACAGACACAACAGGTGTCCCTCTACATCGTGTGGAGGATTCATGGAGTGGTGATTTACGTGGAGGATTACACACAGTGAACAGTGAGAGTGAACTGATTTATATAGATAGGAATTATAACATCAACAAACTGTCAAAGGATATGAAAACAACCACCACATTTATAGAGAGAACAGACTCTACATGGAGACCACTGTGTGTGTACTGGTCCCCGTCCACTGGGGATCTACTGGTCGGGATGTATAACTATGATACAAAGACAGGCAAGGTAACCCGGTACAACCAGAGTGGACAACTCACACAGACCATACAGAACAATGTAGGTCTGGGACTGTATAGTGAACCTAACTATATAACAGAGAAAACAACAATGGGGATGTCGTGGTGTCTTCCTATATGGACTATGATTATTATTATGAACCTAACCTTTTTTCTGGTGCTGTAGTGGTGACAGAGCGTGGAGGAAGACATCGTTTCTCCTACACAGGACATCAATCAGGATCAGGACTATGGCCACATGGAATCTGTACTGACCTGCTGTCACACATCCTGGTGTGTGATTATACAACCAAAACAGTACAGATGATAGACAGTGACGGTCAGTTCCTGTCACATCTACTGATAAGACCATCAGGGATTTTCTCACCACACAGCCTGAGTTATGATGTCAACACTCACCGTCTCTGGGTCGGATCAGATGACAACAACACGGTGGTTATATACAGGTATATCACCAGACAGAACGCTCTGACAGGTAAGTCTGAGTCATTATCATTGTAAATTATATAATATGTAGTCACAAGTCAGACATATATAGGATGTGATCTTTATCATTTGTCAATATAATGTAAGTACATATTTATTTATAAACAATCAACATCACATACTCAAATATAAATACAATACATGTCAGTTGAATAATTGACTCATCACATATATGTATATTTGTTTCTGTAATAAATGAATGAATTAATAATTAAATACATGTATATATGTTTATTAATTGATAATTATAATTGATACATTATAACAGACAGACATTCCTGTACCAATCATTATACAAGATGTGATGTTTGTAATCAATCTGTTCCATCTGACTGTTTGTGTCTGATGTTTGTAGATCTGAATCCAGCCACTGCTGATGTGATGGAGTCACTGAGTGAAATCCCAACCACAGGGACAGAAAAACCACAGCAAGGAAACCAGTGTCTGCTGAAACTGATGTCTCCCCCCGAGTTACTTCACTCTCTCACACTGACAGGTGTTGGTTGTTGTTATCACATTTTCTGTGTGACATCAGACCGGGTCTGGGTCAGTGATAGAGAAAACAATCTCATGTTGACAGACACAACAGGTGTCCCTCTACATCGTGTGGAGGATTCATGTCGTTGTGATTTACGTGGAGGATTACACACAGTGAACAGTGAGAGTGAACTGATTTATATAGATAGGAATTATAACATAAACAAACTGTCAAAGGATATGAAAACAACCACCACATTTATAGAGAGAACAGACTCTACATGGAGACCACATGTGTGTACTGGTCCCCGTCCACTGGGGATCTACTGGTCGGGATGTATAACAATGATACAAAGACAGGCAAGGTAACCCGGTACAACCAGAGTGGACAACTCACACAGACCATACAGAACGACAACACAGGACTCGGACTGTATAGTTTCCCTAACTATATAACAGAGAACAACAATGGGGATGTCGTGGTGTCTGATGATGGTACTGTAGTGGTGACAGAGCGTGGAGGAAGACATCGTTTCTCCTACACAGGACCTCCATCAGGATCAGGACTACGGCCATGGGGAATCTGTACTGACCCGCTGTCACACATCCTGGTGTGTGATGTTACAACCGACACAGTACAGATGTTAGACAGTGACGGTCAGTTCCTGTCACATCTACTGATAAGTCCATCAGGGAGATTCTCACCATGCAGCCTGAGTTATGATGTCATCACTCACCGTCTCTGGGTCGGATCAGGGTACAACAACAAGGTGGTTATATACAGGTATATTACCAGACAGGACGCTCTGACAGGTAAGTCTGAGTCATTATCATTCACATTAATTAGATATAGATAACTAAGACACACAGTCCGTGTTAATTATCAGTCAATAAGATACATGTAAGACATGTTTATCTGTGTGATTGTTTGTCAATATAAACAGCTCATTGTTACAGGGTTAGCCGTATCTATTTCATTAATTAGATGTACAGTCACATGTCATTGTATTTAGTTAATTAGAATAAATGGTCATTGTAATTAATGTAAGGAGGCATGTAATTGTAATTAGTTATTTTGTCACAAGTTAATTGAATTGGTTTAATTAAATAGATAAAATATTAAAGCATGTGTCATTGTAATCAGTTTAAACTTTTAATTTGTAGATGTAGGTATATCATTACATAAACTGTATGATATTAATTGATTAAAAGTTAATTAATATCTTGTAGATGAGCACAGATCCCGTACTGATGAGGACGCCATGTTCAGATCAACACCAGCCATAGAATGGAGATAGCTGGGATATTGACAGGTTGTAAATGTTTCTGTACAAATCTAGTCTGCTCTCAAAACCACACATGTTGTTTGTCACTTTGTTCAACATCTGCAGCTGAAATTTAGCTGTGTATAATTCACATGGACTGTAATACTGACTCCTGTTTATTTCACACTTTGTGATCATCCAAACATGGCTGTCTGTTGCTGAGTGTTGAATGTTATACAAATTTACTTTGCTAAAAATGGATTATCTTCAACATTAAACAGATATACATTTGAAGTGTAAATAACTGAATAATAATTAAAAACAGAGGAAAAAACTGGATGCAAAAAAAATGAATTGATTAAAAATTGTGATAGATCTTTATCAATTTGTACATTTAAGGTTATCATACCCCCGCTCTGAAGGTAGGAGGGGGTATACTGTTTTACCCTTGTGTGTCTGTCTGTCGGTAGCAAAAATTGTTGTCGCATTTTTCTCAACAACTAATCATTGCAGGTGCTCGAAATTTTAATACACTATTTGTTCAGGCGTTGGAATTTTTTTTTGTACCAATTGGTTGTAAACTTCCTGTTAAATGACGACTTTTGTTTATATTTTGCTTAAATTTTCAAGCAAATATTCTCAGCAACTATTGATCGCATAAGTTGATTTTTGAAACACTCTTTGTTAGGATTTGTTTGTACCAAAGGGACGTCAACTTCCTGTTTAGGTCGACTTTGTTTATTTTGTATATTTACATCAGAGCGGGGGTATTACTAGTGAGCATTGGCTTACAGATATCTGAGTAATATCATGTTGGTGTTGATCATTAACTACATCATTCATTAATTTATTCTGTTTCCTGTAGATGGGCCAATTTTACCTGACCATGGGGGGAGAAAATGGAACACCTTCCTTGAAATCCTTACAGAGGAAGACAGAAAACAGACATTGGCTACGTAGACCACTTACTGCAATATGACGTCATTATCTTCAAGTACGCACTGACCCGAGTCACTCATGTCACCTATTACAATTGGTTTTTATCTGTCGTGTGGTGTGTGTCATGCGTCTTTCCTTTACAATTTTACATGTTGAACTTCTTCTTGAAAACTACACGGCCAATTGTTACCATATTTGATGTGAAACATTGCTACAATAAGAAGAATTTAGATTGAATATAACTGGATTATCCGCTGAGTGACCGATATCTGAACTTGTTTTAAATAACGCGCCATTATTTGAACCTGTGTTCTGTGTACATGATCTATACAGTAATTACTTATTATTATGTCTTATCATTTTATTTTACAGTATGTTATCTGTTTAAAATAGTAATTTGTCATTTTTATACATTGATATCAATTGTTTGAACTGAGTTTTCCAAAGTAGAAATCCAGTTATTGAAATGGTGAAAGGGGCACGCCGGCGGGCAGTTGCGAGAAGGGTACCCCAATTGTACTGCAAATCAATTGTACATATATAAGAGATTTTATGTTGTTGTAAATTTATATTTAAAAAATACCAGCTGTTGAACTTGGTCAATTTTACGCAGAATATTGCATATAGAGTACCCCCATTGTACGGATAACTCTTCATAACTCTTCATACAGTTTTTAAGATAGGTAGTTGTTGTCTTGTAGATCAATTGTACATATATTAGAGATGTGCATATAACTTGGATTTATATTTTGATTATTTATGTGTACATATATCAGAGATGTGTATATAACTTGGATTTATATTTTGATTATTTATGTGTACATAAACTCTACAGTAATTAGTTTTTATACTCCCTTACATGGCTTATCAATTATATCTTGGTATGAGTGTACTTCAAATTGGGGCTGATGTCTGATTTTTTTCCCCATTTGCACACAATGAATTTTGTTTATTGATTAAAAATCATATTCAAAGGGGAGTAACTCAAATTTGAGTTCTTTAATTACAAACGAAAAAAGAGTTATTCCCCTTTTTGTAATATTTTTTAGATAAATTTTCATCTTAGAATTGGTTGTTGACCCCTGACATGTTTTTCAATTATATCTTGGTATGAGTGTAGTAAATTCTCATCTGACAGTATGTGTTTAATTGGTTTGAATGCTTTTATAATACCCATTATTTTAGTGATTGTACAAAGATGCCACTTTAAATTGGGGCTTATGTCTGATGAATTTTATTTTTTCCTATTTGCACAGAAAAAATTTTGTTTTATGATTAAACATCATATTCAAACGGGATTAACTCAAATTTTAGTTCTTCAATTACAAACGAATAAAGAGTTATTCCCCTTTTTGTAATATTTTTTTAGATAAATTTTCATATTTGAACTTGTTGTTGACCCCTAACATGTTTTTCTCTGAAAGTTAATTGAATATCAGCAAATGTATAAGATTTTAAAAATGTCCTAAATATGTAAGTTATTGGTGGATTTAGCACATTTCTTTATATTAATCAGGTAAATAGAAAACTCATGTTTATGTAAATAGATATCGAACAATATTGTAACTAAGTTAAAGTGTACTGAGTTTTTTTTCTTCAAAATTTTAATTTTTTCTTTGTATTTACGCTAACCATACATAATACTTATATAAAAATGGTTATTGGTGAGTTGTAGCAAGCTGTAGATAGAACTCAATAAATGTGATATTTATTCATAGTCTCGTCTTTCTTCTTATTAAGACAGTACTGTAATATTTGGAACAAAAAAGAAGAATATGATACAGTAACTTTATGTACAAGAACAAGACAATTATTCATTGGGGCGAACCAAATAACTGACAAACCAATCTCCTTCAGGATTCACTATAGTTAGATGTCAATAGAGACTAGTCAACAATATATTACAAAATGAATTTTTTTTATTATTCAAAGTTGTTTCAAGAATTTCATTTTGACTGATAGGTTGAATTCTGAGTATTATTATAAAAATTGTTATTTTGATAACATATGTATCCTAAGCTGAAGATTAATCCATAATTGTTACATGATCGTGCAATAAATTCTGTTATATAAACTTTACTATTATATAAATAGTGCCTGTTTGGGAGGGTAACTGTTGAAATTGACACCCTGAGACAACCATTGTCAACCAAACGGTGTCAATTTCAACAGTTCCCCTCCCAAATAGGCACTATTTATTTATTATACTGAATGTCTTAATTTAAAAAAAATGCTGCTTTTATATAGAAATGAAGTGAATGCTACGGCGAACCGTACGCGCATAATTTACGCACATATAACAATTCATTGCCTTTCATGTTAAATACTGAAATCTGATTGGTCAAGACGCAGTTGATAATTCGTTCTTTTACCCTCAGCATTAGCGACAGACCTGGCAACGGGTAACACAACGAATTGTTACATGCGCGTAAATTATACGCATACGGTTCGACGTAGAATTCACGTCATTTCTACATAAAAGCAACTGAGTTTTCTTTGAAATGAAGACATAAAGTATAATAAAATAAACAGTGCCAGTTTGGATGGAAACAGTTGAATTTGACACCCCTCGGAAACCATTGTCAACCTCCGCTTCGTGACAGTTGACCATGGTTTTCTCGGGGTGTCAATTTAAAATGTTACCCTTCCAATCAGGCACTATTTATATAAAAACACATACAATGTTACACGGAATGAGGAACATGTAACGTTACACATAATTATCCACTTTAATCGCATATAACGTCACACACAATCACGCACTTTACGCATACACTTCTACACGCAACCACGTACTTCAACACATCTACCGGTACATACATGTACAATCAATCACTTAAACGCATAAACATACTTTAATGCACATACCGTTACACACAATCAAACACTTAAACCGTATATACCGTTACACGCAATAGCACACATATATATGTAACGTTACACATAATAATGCACTTTAACCGCATATATACCGTCACACGCAATCACGCAATTTACGCATACACTTCTACACGCAACCACGTACTTTAACACATCTACCGGTACATACAATCAATCACTTAAAGGCATAAACGGTTACATGCAATCATGTACTTTTACGCACATACCTTTACACACTATCGCACACTTTATCACACATATACTTTAACACCCAATCACATACTTTAATGTGCATACTGTTACACACAAACACTTTAACCGAATTATACCGTTACACGCGATCGCACACTTGGCTCATAACCGTTTGTTGCAATCACGCACTTTAACACAGATACCATTACATGCAGTCACAAACTTAAATGCATATACTTATACTTGCAATCATACACGTAAACGTTTATTCCACTACATGCAATCACACATACCGTTCCATACAATCACACACTTCAACACATATACGGTTAGACACAATCACACACTTAACTACATATATAATAACAAGAAATCAAGTACTTTAACAGTTATACTGTTACACACAATAGCACACATTAAGGAGTGAGGCAGTGCTCCTGCTCTATTACATTGGTGCCCAACAAAATGAACCACGTGGAGAGGTTTAGAGAGTCTCGTGTCAGATTTCTATGGGATAGAAATAAAAAAGAAGGGGGAATGGAAAGTGTAATAGTGAATATAAAGGCTCAGTACTGCCGCGCTCCTACTAGCACTAGCTAGTGGTTAAAACCCTTAGCTCAGTCGTTTTTTAAACTGAAGGGTTCCCTGTCCGAGCCTAGTTGTGGCCCTTACAGATGTTTAGTACTTTGTATGAACGACATACTTATTTGATATGCACGCGATGCTCCTTCTAGTACTAGGTAGTGGGGTAACCCTTTAGCTCAGTCGGCAGAGCGCTGGTTTTTAAACTGAAGGGTCCCGAGTTCGAGTCTAGTTATGGTCCTTCCTCCTCTTTGTCACAATTTGTGTTAAAAGGCCTGGAAATTCCCTCGTTTATAAACTGAACTTTGAAAAGATAAAGAGGCAGAACCGTGAAAATAACTTTATTTACAGTGTGAAGAAAAAATATAAAGCTAATGCATACAACCCTCTCTAAACACACACACACACTCAATTCACACACGCAAATAACTGAAAAATCACACAACGCATTCACACAAATAATATTAACAAAAAACAATAAACAAATCCCCTAAATACCCCCCAACATATATAAACAGAATAAATAACCCGACTTTAGCTGATGTCACTTATGAATACTAAGTCCGGACAATGCTTTTGAGAAGTTGTATTTTAATAAATAATTTCACCCGCAGCAGGTACGTGCATAGTTGAGACCACAATTCATGTTCATCATTGGTGGTAAGGATACATCACACGTTCATGTATATCGCATAAACTGGTACACGTGCGTAGACACACTGTCATTTAAACCAAACCTTTCGTCACGGATGTTACTGGACCATATCACCAGCTCATATAGTGCCCGTGCGTCCGCGTGTGTCACATGTCCCACGTTGACCATGGGTCCACTATGGTTAGCTTGTCGTTGTCCTGCATCCACGGATGATACCGTCATGTTTATAACCAACCACACCCACTCAGCTAGTCACCTAAAATTCAATTCATTGTCGGGTCCTCAGTGAAAATTACACTACACTTTTCAAAACACACATTATATTCAACCGTCGGGCTACCATATTTTAAATTCTTATACAAACGAACAAAAATGTCATAAAACACTTAGCAAAGGATAATATAGATATATAGACAATATAGATACTTAAGTATGCGCATTCTAAATTGAAATGATAATGAAAAATACTTCTCACTTACTGCTGTTCTTTCTCAACACGGTTTATCGTACTTTCACCACACAGGAATTCTATTCAAACACTCCACACAGGATTAGACATAGGCCACACAGGTCCTAAGACATATTGTCAAACTCCACGAAGGTTCATACAGAAGGACACACCTTCTCTCATCAACGACCTGGCCGGAACTACTAGTAACTCATGCACGAAAACCGGTCTAACAAACAATGACTAGCTGACCGTGGCACTCTACGGAGCGCCGTTACTCACACAAATTATTAGACTAATAAAATTTTAATTGAACATATATACAAAATTGTGACACTCTTCTATTACAGATGTTAAGGTGGAATAACACACCTGGAAAAAAATACTCAAATGAACAGGATTTTTTTTTATAATGAAAAATATGATGAGAAATAAACTGTAAAAATGTTTTTAAAATATAAAAGAAAAAATTGCAGTTTGGGGATAAAAAAATAATATCTAAAATAAATATTCCAGTAAGTAACAGCAAAACGCTGTAACAATCACTTGTATACTAACACCATGCTAGCTTCGTGGCCCTTTGATTTTGTAAGACGGGTTACCAATAATTCTTTGCAAATGCGCAGTCAGGTAGAACCGCTGACACCTGAGGCGTGTTCAGCAGAGAGAGCGCCCGCGAGCGCTCGCCAAAATTTGTGTTGCGAGTATAGGGAATTTTGGCGAGCGCTCGCGAGCACCCGCTCTGTTGAACAGGCCTCAGGTCATTCCCGGGTTGGATGCCGTGTGACAAGACACGATTTTGAGGGCAGCTCTTGTTTGCTGTACTGAGCAATACTGCAGTATGCATTGTGCATGAACCATGTTATAAGTGGGCACGGATAGCAGACCGTGGTAAGTATATGTTATCAGTTTTATTCAGTATTTTTGTGTATTCGACTAGTAATTCTAACTAATTTGAACTAAATATTACACCCCTGCGAATGTTATTGTCATTTAAATTTTAGACCACGTGGTTTTATTTGACCCTTTCAGTTTCGCAGTCAAAACCGTGCCTCGTGTTTACAGTCTATTTCATAGAATCTTAGTACTTGTAGTCAATACAAAACCTAGAGGTTTATTGATTTTAAACTTTTTCTTCATTAATTGGTGGATAAAAAGTGTTCTAGAAATAAATGTGACAGTACCCAAAAAAATAGTTTTTTCTGCTGTTGCAACAATAAACATGATTATAAGAGATCCGCCTTAGGGTTTATTTTCGATCCGCGCTTGACCTAGTAATAGCATCAATAATGAAACATACTGTACTATTTCATGCAAAATGTTCCTTGAAAATGGCTCGATATACCAATTTTTTATGCAAAACACACAACAAATATTTTTTTAAAAACATGGTATTGCACACAACAAGCATTAAATATGGCTATGATTTTATTAGGCAACCCAATGTTTATATTTTTAACCACTCTACACGTGGTTGAAAAAGAACGATAACTCATAATATCATCGTTTAATTTAAATAACCGCTAGGTTGTGAAATAAAACATACATCTTAGACGATTTTCATGTTTTAACATAAATCGAAGCAGGATGTGATATGAAAAAGGACAAGTACTTACGTATTTTGAGAATATTATCCGAGCACATATACTTCCGCTCGAAATTTCACAGGAACTGAACAATTCTCGGTGAAGTCTCGTGAACTTTCATTCGAGCACCTCTTGATTTATTATATTCTTAGCAACGATAAAGAAAACATTCCAAACACATTCGCAGGGGTGTATAACATTGGCCAGCGTTCACCTGTTAAACTTACCTGTGTGAGCAGTCGAGCGTATCTTTTGCGTGGAAGTTTAAATACCAGTTTTGTATTGTCGATAAAGCCCTGTATTAGAATTGTATAGCTTTAAACGTTATTCTATGCGTATTTTTTTGTATTAGATAAAACTTGCTGATTTATTAAAATGTCTTGGGCGGAAGTGATTCTCCGGAACTTATTGACCGGAAGTGTGCGCCATATTTGTTTTGTTATTATTTACATGTTGCTATGAAACATAACTTTGTTTACATATTAGTGACAGACACTTACCATATGATAATTTTATTCAAGGATCATCATATCTTGCCACACTCAGGTTGCCTACATGTACTTATTACTGTAATTGTAGCATTTTGACTTCGTCATACCACGTAGAACTTCCAGTGGAGAGAACCACTCTGATGTTGAACACCACCACGACGCCTATGGTCCAAGACTACAGCCCTGTAAGGAGTCCACGGTGGATTTAAGGGAGAAATAAAGTCTACCTCATCACATCAGCGAGGAATTCAGATAGTGAGATGATTTGTGATCGGAGTCGAGATAAGTGATCGAGACAGGATCATCAGTGATTGAAAGTTTAGTGATTGAGATCTGTTATTCAGTGTCAGTTGTGAATAAGTAATTATCGAATTGTGGCAACCATATTTTGAACTTAAAGAAAACTATTATATACCAGTATGTCTGTCTGTCAAAAGGTTTTTTTTTTCATATTCATAGATAGTATTTTTTTTTATTAGTTTGTTAAAGTAGGGTTATTAATTACTGCAAATTGAATGAGTGTGGGGTGTGAGCGAGTACGGGTGTGAAAGTGTTATTGTAAATATATATTTCATTTGTTCTTTTGTAAATAAATTTATAAACCTGAAGTTGTCTTAACTATTATTTGGAGAACGCCTGGCTCATCCACGTTACACTGACATTTCGGGACAAACAATAAGTAAAATTGATCCTCTTTTTAAAATAATTCAACATTGCAAAAGCCCCTGCGGGATTCGAACTCGGGATGTACAGATGACTAGTTCGACACGTTATTCACTCGGCTATGAAGTATTTTAAATGTATCAGTCCATAGAATCCTTTTATTAAAAATGTCGTTTCGCTCAGCGGTCAGCCATTTTGTGATGATGTGTTATTCCATGTTAAGAACTTTGTATGAACGACATACTTATTTGATATGCACGCGAAGCAGAGCAGTACAATATGTATATGTGAAATATATGGATATCTTGGAAATTATTTCAAAGAATGAACCCTCTTTTTATATTCATTTGATTGTAGTTTCCTTTATTTATTTTTACATAGATATAATTGTAATGTTTAGACGATGCATTAAGCTATGTTGATGTCTGTGTCACCTGAATGCTTCGAATGCCTGAATGTAACTTTCTCGACTGAAATATATACCCCAGTGGCAGTGAAAGCTGAACACCGCTCGTACGTAGACACCATTACACAGTACCGTACTTGGTAGGTAAACCCTTCGACTTCGTTAAACCCGATTGCAAAACCGAGACTCAGCTCGTGGCCAACATGTAGTATTCCTTTCGTGGTATGTGGATTTTATGCATTAAGTTCTTATTCTATGTGCATATTCTGTATGTAAATATTACATTGACCAATTTATTTGATGTTAGTATTGTCCTTGCTTCAAAAAACAGTGCGTAAACTTTCATAACTTCATCACGATCAATTACCATGTCAAATCAAGATGTACGTCCACACTGGTGAGTACTAATTCAAGTACTTTGAATTGTAGTTTGGTTGTAGGGACAGCAGTGATGAAAGAAAAATATGTCGGACAGTACCTATTTACAAGCAGTGGTCTGCTTTTAGGAGCGATCAAAACTAATGCGCGACCAAATACTTATATGAATTCGTGTCAGTTTTACAACAACATACAGTAGCTGCATCATCATGCAACACACAGTAAAATGTACCTTATACATTAACAACAACAGACAGGAGCTGTGTCACTATACAACACACAGTAGGATGTACCTTATACATAAACAACAACAGACAGGAGCTGTGTCACCAAACAACACAGTTTGATGTCCATTATACATTGATAACACAGACAGGAGCTGTGTCACTAAGCAACACACAGCAGGATGTACCTGATACATTAACAACAACAGACAGGAGCTGTGGCACTATGCAACACACAGTAGGATATACCTGATATATAAGCAACAACAGACAGGAGCTGTGTCACCAAACAACACAGTTTGATGTCCATTATACATTGATAACACAGACAGGAGCTGTGTCACTAAGCAACACACAGCAGGATATATCTTATTTCTACTGAAATAGGAAATGAAACCAAAAACATGAAAAACAAGACGAATTATAGCATACAATTATAATTTCTTAAATAATTTGAAACTACTGCTAAAGCGGACGGAATTATTTGAAGAAGAAAAAAAAAGTATGAAAAATTAGCTTTTTCAAACAAAATAAATATAAATCAACGACCACTTGATATTATCAATTTAGCTTTATTAAAAAGAAACCCATATGTACATGAAATACATTTTAGCTACGTGGGGCCACTAGGCTCTTTGCCCTCTTTGCACCAGCTCTTAATTAATTCTGCCTAGGGAGGGAATCGGACCCTCTTACGTAGCAAATATGTTTAGATTATCTCCATTATTTACAACCACTACACTATGAATATGTGTTACTTGATTGTTTTTATGCATACATTAGTAAGTCTCAACTAGGCATGAGTGCTTGAACTTTTTATTTCTAACTCCATGGTTCTCTTCATTAGCATGTCTACTGTATAAATGTTATAGCCCTGCAAATCGAAAGAGTTTCAAGCCCCCACTCATTGTAGAGCTGGACTTAATTGACAAGATCTAAAAAAAAAAATGCATGCTTGATTTAACCATTTAGAAACCATGTGAAATTCAACGATAATATAAGCTCCAACAATATCCTGGTACAATCTGGATCGCATGTGAGCCTTCAAACTTTGTTATCTTCTGGAGATGATACTCAGATTACGAAGTCCAGTACTTCTTTCACCAATAGTTTATTAACAATCGTGATCGTATAGTTAAAATTACATCAACTAAAAGCAGCCCAAATCAAAGATTCTGCTCAACCTCATTTCACATGTGTATATGTAAGATTTTACTTATGATGGACAGTTCTGACTAGTTCGGCCCATTTACGACGATCATGAGTGAACATTTAGTGTTCAAAGTTAACATTATTATTTTATGTCTAAATAAAGTAACAAAACTGTCAACACTGCCAATCAGAGAGTACGGATGCAGGATTTGAGTCTCCAAGTCCTGAGTCTCGGAGTCCCCCACCTAGGTACGAGGTATCACTTACTCATAATACGTTCATTCATACATCGCATAAAGGGTTACAACGGTTAATATATAGAATACACAATACATGAGACAATATAGAGTACTAGAGCTATCGTTGCAGACACAGAATCGCCAAATATGACACTTGTTTTTAAACGCTCAATTTGGATATTATTATGCCCGTATTATTCACCTGTTTTCATAACATCATTTAGGAGTACTAACGCAGTGCTACAAGAGTCAGAGAGTTCATTCTGTTAACTATCATTAACACCATTCAGTGTGCAGTATCTAGGTATACATAAGTATCATAGTGACCATTATGTAATACTAGCAATTCTAGCATGGCTATTTGTTTACACGCAGAAGTCTCAAACACTTAGTTTTACCGAAGGCTTCTGGATGAGATTGATTTAATATTGATTTGAATTTTCAATTCGTTAGTTGTTCGAATGAGACGTAGAATTTAGACTTTAAAAATTCTTAATCCGTGAAATTAATTTCCTCTTGACTTGTACATGTATCATCGATACTTTCCTTATATGTAATACCATGTGTACCTTGAAATGAAATCAGATATAATTCTATAAAATACAGAATGTTCTATCATTGGACAATGTAAAAGTAATATTGAGATCTTGGTAGAGGCTTGTCCACAGATTATTCATAAAGGAGGGTTAACATTGCATCCTTGACCTACCGCTTACAGCATTAACATTATCAAACGAAAAGGACCTTATTTTTTACCCACTTTTTTTTTTGGGGGGGGGGGACTATAGAACCTAAATAACTATTAAAGATCAGTGATCTCTTACAATATGTAAACCTGTTTACACCTGTTATTCAAGTAAACAGTGTGCATGGAGTAATATCATATTTTAAAAAATATAATATTTAAATACCTGTTATGTTCAATTAGCAGGATTTAACACCCCCGTTCATAAAGTTGAATGAATCATATGATGTGATGATTCATAAAAACATTCAAACGAACGAAGAACACAGTCACAGAGAGGTTTATCGATCGTGTTGAATGTTTTGCTGAGTGAACTAAGGCAGTAACAAAAAATACTAATTGACCTGTCTGACTCACTCAGCAGCTTGGTGAGTCAAAGGGGGAAACGAATAATGTTTTTTTAGTTTTGTTTATGAAAGACAGAGATTACATATTGTTGAATCTGTTATTTGTGAAATTATTACGAAAGCATCTTGATATATTGTATAAATTTGTTTACATAAACCAGAATAAAAAAAAAGAAAGATGAGGACCCACAGTTGTCGTAAAATAATACTGTATCCTGTTAATACACTTACTCTTTAGGGGATCCAGATGTTTAATCTGATAACCATAAGAACTATGGTTGTCGTAATATAATACTATATCCTATTAATACACGTACTCTTTATGGGATCCAGATGTTTAATCTCTGAACCATAAGAACTATGGTTGTCGTAACATAATACTGTATCACATTAATACACGTACTCTTTAGGGGAATTAGGTGTTTAATCTGTAAACCAGTAGATCTATGGTTGTCGTAATATAATACTCTATCCTATCAATACACTTACTCTTTATGGGATCTAGGTGTTTAATCTCTGAACCATAAGAACTATGGTTGTCGTAACATAATACTGTATCCTATTAATACACTTACTCTTTAGGGGATCCAGATGTTTAATATGATAACCATAAGAACTATGGTTGTCGTAATATAATACTCTATCCTATAAATACACGTACTCTTTAGGGGATCCAGATGTTTAAACTGTTAACTGTCAGACCTATGGTTGTCGTAATATAATACTTTATCCTATTAATACACGTACTCTTTAGGGGATCCAGATGTTTTAACTGTAAACCAGTAGATCTATGGTTGTCATAATATAATACTCTATCCTATTAATACGCGTACTCTTTAAGGGATTTATGTGTTTAATCTGTGAACCATAAGATCTATGGTTGTCGTAACATAATACTGTATCCTATTAAAACACGTACTCTTTAGGGGATCCAGATGTTTAAACTGTTAACTGTCAGACCTATGGTTGTCGTAATATAATACTTTATCCTATTAATACACGTACTCTTTAGGGGATCCAGATGTTTTAACTGTAAACCAGTAGATCTATGGTTGTCGTAATATAATACTCTATCCTATTAATACACGTACTCTTTATGGGATCTAGGTGTTCAATCAGTTAACCTTTAGATCTATGGTTGTTGAAATATAATACTCTATCCTATTAATACACGTAATATTTATGGGATCTAGGTGTTTAATCTCTTAACCGCCAGATCCATGGTTGTCGTAATATAATAATCTATCCTATTAATACACGTAATATTTATGGGATCTAGGTGTTTAATCTCTTAACCCTCAGAACTATGGTTGTCGTAATATAATACTCTATCCTATTAATACACGTACTTTTTAAGGGATCTAGGTGTTTAAACTGTAAACCAGTAGATCTATGGTTGTCGTAATATAATACTCTATCCTATTAATACACGTACTCTTTAGGGATTCTAGGTGGTCATTCAGTTAACTTTTAGATCTATGGTTGTCGTTATATGATACTATATCCTATTAATGAACGTACTCTTTATGGGATCTAGGTGTTTAATCTGTTAACTATAAGAACTATGGTTGTCGTAATATAATACTCTATCCTATTAATACACGTACTCTTTAGGGATCTAGGTGTTTAATCTGTGAAACATCAGATCTATGGTTGTCGTAATATTATACTCTATCCTATTAATATAGTATATCAATATATATAGTAATATACGTACTCTTTATCGGATCTAGGTGTTTAATCTGTTAACCTTCAGATCAACTTTAAAATAAAAAAAATGAACTTAATAAATTCTTTGTAAAAAGCTATAGAAAAACATAAATTGTAAAGTTAATATATAAGGAATGTTTCTTTAGTAAACTATAGTAGATGCATGTAGCTTTAAAAATCATATCAGAAATTTTAAGATAGATTTAATGGGAAATTCAAATCAAACAAGACATATAGCACGTTGCATAGGTAAACGACGTGGTCATTATGCGTCATCAAATCTTCCGTAGCGCCGCTTTGCGGACGTAAGAGGATTCAACCACGTGATCACTCAGTACTACATCATATCACGACCTGTCCGGTTTCTTTCTCACCTTTGCTGTTGCTACCGCGGAGCTATATCCGGCGAGTTCCAGTAGCTGTACCTCGTTGAAGGCGTATTCAGAAAGTAGTTCCTCGTTCATTTTCTCGGCCTCGTCTTGGCTAAAAAAAACATGGAGTGAAGCTGTTTAAGGCTGTTTTACAAAATTATTATTTTCGGATCGTCGATGTTTTGCGGATTCCTATGTTTAACAGCTTGGAATCAAATTAGTTATAAACTTTAAGAAATTAATGCAGATAATAATAATAAACATATATACATGTACATATGACATTCAAGTCCCCTCTTTAGATATATAGATTGGACCATCTTTATACTAAGATTTCAACATAAGGTAAGCGTCAGTGATCTTACATAAGCTATGATTGAGTTAAGGTTATAAAAAAAGTTGTAACGCGTTTTTAAGGATCATTTGTTGTTTGATTTTATGAAGTTATGGACTTCCAGCCTAATAGTAATATTTAGGTCAAAATTGTATATTGTCTTATAACCTTTTTATCCTCATATACATTAAAGATCCTCGACACCACGTGACTTCTACTGTTTATGACAGTACGTCACAATATGGCGACTTTAACCCTGTATAAATTGTTTATATATAGACAGTTGCTGTTGTCTATCTCTGTAGCCCATTGGTTGTAGCTTTGATCTACTGACATGCAGGTCCACAGTTTGAAAACTGTGGGAAATTTTGTTTTCTTGAATAGCGATAAAGAAGATGGGTGAATAAGGCGTGTAAACTGCCTTTATGAGGATAGATAAGATACTATAAAATTAAAAGATCAAGAAATCCCATAATTTCTTTCTACATTATTGAAAACAATGTATATTTACCATAGCATCGATTTATAACCCTTACATAAGTTAAATATTTGGAATAGGTTGATTCAAACTGGTGTGTGCGAGCCAACACCTCCAAATAGTATCATTTTTAGAACTTCAATGCCTTTTATTTTATAGAGTGGGTCTGAGCTCCATATTTGTTTCATAGTCTATATAAGGTTTAAAGGAAATCAAACCGATTTCAATCAACGAAAACGTGGAGAGATGACCCACTAAACTTTAAAAACGTCATTTTGTATCGCAAAAATTGAACGTTTTAGAAAATAATGCAAGTCCGTAAATATGTGGTTGAAGTCGCATATACATGTAGCATTTAGCAATGGAGTTTTGTTGTGACTGAAATGGCTCAGTGGTTAGAGCAGCAGACATTAGTTGACATTATAAAGATAGGATTTTTAGGTTGTGGTTCGATACCACCTAACCTTTAGAATTTATTTTTTTTTCTTACCGTTTCTTAAAATATTCAAACTTGAATATAGTTAGATATTGGACTTTTGTAAACATGTATTTTAACATTATCTAGTATATTTAGTTGAGAAAGAAAATTAAATTTGAAATTGTATTTTACGACTAAACCAAATGGGCATTTGCGCTATCATGTTCCCTCATCTTCTTTTAAAAGTTTTTTTCTCTCCAAAAATTGAGGTTTTTTTCTGTCATTTTCAAGTCGAACACATGCTCGAATTCCGTATTGTTAAGTAATTTAGAATTTTGAGTTTGTGTGCAGAACTTTTCCCAGGGGTGCGAGGACCCTTAACCTCTTCCTCGATATTTTATTTTATCCTGTTGAGGCGCGCCTGACAATTTAATGGTTGTTCTATTATTGACCCTCCCTGGTGGAGAGAGTACATTCTGAAACACAAAACGACCGGACCTAAATAATGCATACACGTTAGATAATGAAATTAATATGAAAAGAATTCATAGATTTCGTCTATCCTATAACACTGCAGTCTGTGTAGGTAATTCAATTTGTGTTAAAGGACCGACGATATCCAAGTAAAAGTAATCTGATTTCATATAATCAATGGTCAATATACAACATGGCTATAGACAGAATTTGTCCAATTTTCTTTTTGTGATATCAAAAACTAAAACTTACAGTGTGGGATTCATTAAGCCAAGTGTGTTCCTAATTCACTTGTGAATAAACCAATCAATTAATTCACAATAAAATAAGAATTGAACAGCAATGTTTAAAAGTTCACTTTGTCGGTCATGTTTATATATCTCGATGAACTTGTTAACAATGATGTTTTTTTTCTTTCTAAAAAGGCAAGTCTGTCAGATTTATTAACATGCCTGAAATATATAAGTTATATCAGCCCGTGCGGTGATCAGTGTGACGTCAAAATATGACCTCTTATTGCCATTGAAGATAATCTTTCAATATTTGCGACATCATTTAAGTTTTTAATAAAGTGTTGGAATTTTTATCATCAAAACATACATATATAACTTGATGAATTTATATCTTTAGGGACTTGTTTTTGAAAGTTTTATACGAATGTTGGTTTGCTTCTTATTTGCCCCATTTTTGTCGTTTTACATGTCTTATTTGCCCCTGTTCTGTCATACGACCGAAGGCAGAATATAAGCGTCTTCAAAATTTTCTTAAATTGAGGAGGCCGGGTGGTTAACATCTTCCTTGTTTTTTTTTAGATTTGATTTGTTTGGCTATAAACTACACTATGTATTATTTAGTAATAAAAATATTTAATTTTAAAATTTAAACGGTTTTTTTTTTATCTTTTTATACATAATCTTCTTCTCAAAGAGATTGAAATAATATAAAATGACCACGGACATCGAACCCTCTTAAACTATTAATAGAGACGTCTACTCTGCTTCTTGTCTGCTCCCCTATCGGAACTTCTCAGGCCTTTTCTGCAATGCTCGTAAAATCTGGAAATCCTCGAGAAGTTGCGTGGTCTGGTGCAATACAACAAAAAAATCAACCAAGTAAGAAGCCGTTATAAGGAGCCGTTATAAGGAGTCGTTATAAGGAGCCGTTATAAGGAGTCGTTATAAGGTGTTGTTATAAGGAGTCGTTATAAGGAGTCGTTATAAGGAGTCGTTATAAGGTGTCGTTATAAGGAGCCGTTATAAGGACCCGTTATAAGGAGTCGTTATAAGGAGTCGTTATAAGGTTTCGTTATAAGGAGTCGTTATAAGGAGTCGTTATAAGGAGCCGTTATAAGGTGTCGTTATAAGGAGTCGTTATAAGGAGTCGTTATAAGGAGTCTTTATAAGGTGTCGTTATAAGGAGTCGTTATAAGGTGTCGTTATAAGGAGTCGTTATAAGGAGTCGTTATAAGGAGCCGTTATAAGGTGTCGTTATAAGGAGTCGTTATAAGGAGTCGTTATAAGGAGTCGTTATAAGGAGTCGTTATAAGGAGTCTTTATAAGGTGTCGTTATAAGGTGTCGTTATAAGGAGTCGTTATAAGGAGTCGTTATAAGGAGCCGTTATAAGGTGTCGTTATAAGGAGTCGTTATAAGGACCCGTTATAAGGAGTCGTTATAAGGAGTCGTTATAAGGTGTCGTTATAAGGAGTCGTTATAAGGAGTCGTTATAAGGAGCCGTTATAAGGTGTCGTTATAAGGAGTCGTTATAAGGAGTCGTTATAAGGAGTCTTTATAAGAGCCGTTATAAGGAGTCGTTATAAGGTGTCGTTATAAGGAGTCGTTATAAGGAGTCGTTATAAGGAGCCGTTATAAGGAGTCGTTATACGGTGTCGTTATAAGGAGCCGTTATAAGGAGTCGTTATAAGGAGCCGTTTTAAGGAGTCGTTATACGGTGTCTGGCGAGTATCGATGTTTACAGACAGTTGTTTTGTTATTTGATTTATTAGTGCGTCATTGCAAGGAACCGAACAAAATCTAATAGCGGCGTAACATGAATCCTGTAAATGCTTCATTCTCCATTATCTGACAAATCAAAGAGAGATCAAGAGTGAGTATTTTAAGTATAGACCGAAAGCTGATTGCAGCAATGCATGGATCTTAATACTTAAATCTGCATTATCTGACAAATCGGAGAGAGAGAGAGAGAAAGAGAGAGAGAGAGAGAGAGAGAGAGAGAGAGAGCGAGCGCAAAACTGATTCCCGGACACAGACTACGATTTAAGAATGACAATGTCTCTCGTTCTCTACTTTTTCTTTCTCTCTCTCTCTTCATCTTTCTTTTGCATGATCTCTTTGTTTCTTACATGTATCATATCTTTCCATTTTCCTTTTTATGTAAATTCAACCGCATCTATAACAGATTATCTCTCTTCACATGATCGTTCTCTCTCTCTCTCTCTCTCTCTCTCTCTCTCTCTCTCTCTCTCTCTCTCTCTCAGGAGTGTCAACAAATGAAACAACAATAAAACGCCGTCGCAATAAGTACAATAAATATATACGTATTTAAAGACAGGTACCAACAGAAATCAATCAACAGGCAATAAATCTATCAATCGATACATACTCGGCCATTAACACGTGCGGCTGTGCGCTAGGTCTATAAACAAGCAAGGTGCTTCTCACAAATATTTACACGTAAAGACCCGAGGGTCTCCGAATCACAAAAATAACGCGTCTAATTATGAAGACTTGGTCTTGGTCATATTAAGACTTTTTAAACCTTCTGAACAAGAAGAGCTCATTATAAAAAATAGAAAGACATGTTTTGATGAGATTAAATTCAAAAGCCCAAAGTCGTTTGATCTGTTTCACTTTGTTACAGTGACGAATATACAAATCATGCTCAAAATGTGTTTTTTTTTTACTTGAAGATTACCTAACAGACGCAAACGATTTTTGATTTCTTTCTTCATTATTTAAATAAATTGTCAGTAACACTAACCAGTAAATTAAAATCTACTTTTAATCTCTCTCTCTCTCTCTCTCTCTCTCTCTCTCTCTCTCTCTCTCTCTCTCTCTCTCTCTCTCTCTCTCTCTCTCTCTCTCTTTCAGATGGTCAGTAACACTAACCATTAAATCTAGTTTCAATTTCAAGATATGATTAGTTAAGCTATAAACTGTTTTCTAATAAAGAAAAATCCACAATTTATACATTTAAAATGTTGTTATTTTCCTATATTTTCAAACAGAGCTCATACCGGTAATATCGTAATAACTTGAAAAATCTCCATTTTAAGAGGTTTCTGTAATCGTAGCTATTTTTAGACTTTTATACTGGGTCCTATTTGAAGATATAGAAACATATTTCCTATTTTAAAGCAAATATACCAGTAAAACGTTTTCTAACAAAAAAAAGTTTAAAGCCTAAAACATCATTTTTAAAATTTGAAGGAAAATCTAATATCTGTATTTTTAAAACTCTGCGTGGATGGGGGAATACGGACTCTAGACCTTTTTCTTGATCCGCCCATGGTACATGTTATATATATATATATAAGTAACATTTCTTTAATGATTTTTACCTGATGTATGACAGTGTGGAGAAATTAAACTCGGGCTCGGCATTCTCCTCCTTGTTCTTTTTATGGCTTCCCTTCCGCCGGAATGAGAATCTGTTAACGGATATCCGGTCCATGCTGTAGACGTTACGAAGTAGCAAGATTGGAATTAGGTTTAGCTTGATTTTGATTTAATTACAAAAAATATCACACTACAGTTCGGCGACAAACACTATACGCATGTGTATATAGTATTACGTTGACAATATCCAAATAGCTAAAATTCCGTTATGGTCGATTCATCAAGATCCTCTTGTCTCAACTCAAAAATACAATGTTGCATTATTTTTTTCTTTTGAATTTACTATAACGTACTAATGCTATCTCGCTTACGAAGTCAATCGTTGACACAAATTACGTCACTTCCGTATAAAAATAAAACATCATCAGCAGACCTCACTTTTGAATATTTCAACTTGGTTCCACCTGACAATTAAATTAATAAAACACCCTTCACGCTAAGTCGTTATAACACTTGATAATTAAATGAAACATAGTTCGTTCACTATATATATTATTTCCTGACACTTAATAATTCTTTCTATGTCTTTTTCTTTAGCTATTCGGTCCGTCCTTAGTACTTTCCTGTTATTAGTGATTCCAAGCCATACTTCCGCCGTGTGTCGTCTGTTATCGTCAGCTTTCACAAAGGCCAACTGTCGCCTACAGAATAGCGTTCATTCCGCGAGAATCGCGCGACGCCAATAAAGCTAACGAGGGGCATACACAGCAGTAATAAGGTGATCCTGATCGATCGTCCCTCCACATGGTTTATTTGGATATCAAAACATGTCGGGAACCAAAGACTGGTAAACACAAAATATTACCTCTGCCAAACCACTATACAGACTTCTTTATTGACCTATGCGGCCCCGTACGTTTTCTTTATTGACTTATGCGGCCTAATGTTCGGGTTATTGACACTAGAGGAAATTTTTATTAATCCAGAACCAAGTTGTTGATGTTTACCGACAGCTGCGACACGGGGGGGGGGGGGGGGGGGGAGGGGGGCACGTGTTTTTATGTCCAGGCTAGGGGTTGAGGTGATGGTTACATGTACTAGTAGCAAAGTGATTCCGAGGATTTTGGCCTCAAAGGTCTTCCACCCCCACCTCATTTTCTCAGAAACTGTCGTGGGGGGGGGGGCAGGTGTTTAATGTCCAGGTCTGGGGTGGGGGGCACGTGTTTAATGTCTAAAATTTGGAGGAGGGGGCGCTGATGTAAACTAGAAGTAAAGTGATTTCTAGGATTGTTTCCTCAGAAACTGTCGTGGGGGGGGGGGGGTCGGTTACTCCGAGGAATATTGTCCGTCAGAATCACATCTTTCCGTTCCCTCTGGGTTGATTCAGTTCAATTAACCCTGTATTTACAGTATCATCTTTTTCGTGTAATTTCAATAATGGAACAAAAATCTGATTCCAAGTCAGTAAATAGATTGTAATCGTCCAAGTTCATCTTCAGATTACTCATCGTTTAATGACTTCTGATAAGTGTTGAATCTACATGTATGTCGAATTGAGTTATGTACGAGAAAATAAAACCGTAAAAATTGAGAATCGTTTGGGTCGATTTTTTGAATACAGAAGTTAATTAGGAATACAGCTACAGCGTACATCTAAACCCAAATCTAACAAACACAAATGAGGCGAATTATCGGCCACACTAGTAACAAATCTGAATTTATATCTGGGCAAAATCCTTTCAAAGTATAAAATAATGGACAATTTTTGTCTGTATTTTGTACATCATTCTCTTCCTGGATGAGGAGGGTAGCCATGTGTCCGTAACGGAAATGGTCCTCCTCCACAGAGGGAGGTAAACGTAATAGCACCAGACTGTAGTCCCCGAATAGAGGGAGTTTAAAGTAATAGTATCAGACTAGTCCGCGAATAGAGGGAGGTAAAAGTAATAGCACCAGACTGTAGTCCCCGAATTGAGGGAGGTAAAAGTAATAGCACTAGACTGTAGTCCCCGAATAGAGGGAGGTAAAAGTAATAGCACCAGACTGAAGTCCCCGAATAAAAAATTAAATCGTTTATGGTGTTCTATAAATTCAATCAATAGAACACTTGTGCTGTATAAATCTTATCAATAATTTATAGGAAAACCAATTTTCTGTGTTTTATATAGCTATTAAAATAATTTGAACGGTGTCAATTTCCTCATTAGAGTCGGGATTGAAATCCCGATAGAATAAAATAAACACCAGCAAAAAATCTATTAGAAATACATTAACACGGGATCGGAATACTGCGGCCGGAACTAGAAAAGGATATTTTCTTTGAATGTCGACACCGCGATCCATACGAGTGACAATCAATTGATTCGTTGATAGCATTTCTAACACAGTCAAATAGTTTTTCCATATTATGCAACAAAATAGAATATTCCTTTCACTCTGGAAAAACACAATTACAAAATCAATAGAAAACATGATAGAGCGATGAATAGCCTAATTGATCCTATTTTTGTAGGAATGGTTCTACAAACTACAATATTTAACACTGTGCCAGTGTCAAGGTGAAATGATTCCACCCGCTAATAAGATGCAGTTTCGTAAAAATCAATGTACACCAAATGAAAGAGTACATGTACTAGTATATAACAACTTTGTGTTTTAATGTGTCTCACCTGACAGGTGAGATATCTAAGTTTAAAAAATATCCCATAGGAAAATAATATTTCCCATAAGAGAAAATATTTTCCTAGAAGCAATATCGAAATCCTATAGGATTTTCTAAAGATCCTATATTTCGTCTAGGGTGGATTAATACAAGTTCTGAATTCTATTTTTGCCCGATAACAATCACAATTTCCTTTGTCTTTGAGCATTTTGGGGAGTTGATTTTAATCAACTCTCCTATGCAGTTACTCTGGCAAACCGAAAGTGAAACAGTGTTTGGACCTCAGCACAAATCATCACCACTGACAAAACTTAGACCTTGGAAATAATAAAATAAACTTGGTGTTATGTATGCTGAAACATTGTTTTTCAAGGAAACAAATTTATTTATAAATACCTTGAAAATAGTCAGATTTAGTTCGAACAATTTAGATATTTTTGTAGTCGTATGTATTCCTACGCCAGAGTTCTATATAATCTCGTTCAACTAGACGCTCGGCTGTCTCCGTAAGTCTCCGACAAGAGTCTCTCTTGGTAGTCGGAGAGCCGAGCGTCTGGTTGAACGAGATAGGAGTTCAATATGGCTTGGATCCAGACTTGTGTACAATTTTTAGAAATATTTCGATTACTGATACATAGTTGGATGGAATTGATTCTACCTTTAAATATTACACAACATCATTCATATGCATTGGGTTTTCTCAAAATTCTTGACGGAAAAGATCGAGAATTATATAAAAAAAAATTGCGTAATTCAAATACAGATTAGAAACCACTTACCATGCAAAATAACGTATTGTTGATTTTAAAATTAATAATAATCGATAAAATCAACTCCCGTCAGTGCCTCAGTACTTGGATTATGGCTTGTTGTTTTGTGTGTTGTCATAGTTACGATTTCCCCTACTTTCAGGTCGGTGCGATCACAACGTTAACCCTAACTGACTCAGTGCTACGTCTGAGGGTTCGCTTTCAATGAATACTAGCGCGCCTCGTATAATCCTATTGACAGCGTTTGGAATCAAGGGCAAATTATCCAGTCTAGATGCGGTATTCTCGTTCAACCAGACGCTCGTTTGTCTCCGTAGATATACAGAGACAACAAAGCGTCTGGTTGACGAAGACAGCCGAGCGTCTGGTTGAACGAGACTATTAGGACATTCCAAGTGTTTTCTATGTTTAGCGTCCGCGGACGGATTGCTTTTGAGATGTAAAAATAGAAAAACAACACACACTTGTTGTTCATCAAATTAGATCGCTTTTTCATATGTCGGGCTCAGGATTGGATTTTTAAATCCAGATCAGAAATCAAATATAACAACATTCAAAATGGACATCATATAGTTGGTATTTGTAATTTGTGTTACAAAATGAAGAAAATACTTCAAAATATATAACAAGTTTTATTTTGTTAAACTTTTAAAGTTGTGTGGGGTTTTTTTCTAATAGAAAGATAGGTTTTTGAGTTTTGAGGGGACGCTAAACAAAGAAAAAATTTGCAATATCCTAAGATGTTGGATTAATGACCCATCTAACTGTTGTACATGAGGAATACCTGTTTTAATGATACTGTGTTGTGGTTAATAAATATATAAATTTGTGAATGTAAACAATAGGTCAGAGAGGGGACCCCGCCACACCAGTAACAACGTTACGAACAAAAAGAGGCGCTGCTTTCAAGACTCATGGGCGGATCCAGAATTTGAAGTTAGAGGTGGCGCCAGTTTTAAGCAGGGGGTCTGGGGGCAAAGCCCCCGAACGCTGCTGAATTCTAGAGATTTTGTAGAGTAAAACTGAAGTCTTCATATTTAGACTTTTGTGATATTTCTTCTCGCGATAATATTAAAAAAAGTAATAAAATCATTAATGATTTTAAAGGTTTGTAGATTTAAGACCTGTAGAAATCCCATCAAAACCATTTGCCTTGCAGAAATATTAGAAACGTTTCCCTTTTTTATGAATGGCTGTTATTTAATCGGTATAAAAATTCTACTCCAATGGGACGATGAAAATGATATTCAAAACAGATATCGATGTATCATAATAAACATGGAAGAGTCGTTAAAAACACAAGTATAACCAATTATTTAAAGGTGGATGACTGATCACATTTGAACCTATGGAGAGCGTAGATAAAAGAGGCTTTCTATTGTAATGGGGCCGTCAAGGGGTTTAGTCCCGTACATAGGTGTGATCCGAGTTCAAAAGGATAACGAGTGTATATTCAGTGTTTAAAAACAATTTTATTCTGTAATAAATAACAGACATAAATAAATATAAACGTAAGCTAAAGAGGTATGGAACGGTATCATATAAAAATCCAAGGGAGTGTGATAATTACCGTTAATAAAAGTTGAATATGAAATTTAGCCCCAGTCCCCGTAAGTACTCGTCTGTATCTGGTCTTTGAAAATTAAAGACTGAATTAATGCACCCCGATCTGTCGGGCTCTATACAGACCCGGCACGCGCATGCCACGCCCGGTTGGGTCTAAGGAAAATAACTCTAAGATAAAAATAAGGAAAAATCCATCACACTATATATGTACGTTACATCATGGGCTTTCTTCATACTACGCCGTTGAAATAATGTAGAGAAATCCCATGAATGTCCAAATAGTTGATAATTAAAACGAATCGCAAGTTTTACATTTTCTTTCTCAGAAGGAGTATGGTTTAACTTAATTTTGACAATTTTAGGGGGTGCCTCGGGTGCGCCCCTCCCAATGAATCCGCCACTAGTACTTTCAATACTTTGATTCCTATTTAGAATTTTCTGCCTAGCAAAACACCCACCCCCCCCCACCCACAAAAAAAAAAAAAAACGATCAGAAAGAAATTTTTAAATAAAAATGCTATATACGTACCTCCTTTATGCAGGTATCACAACACTATTTTTTCGAAGGTTCACGTCAAAACATGGCCCATCTTCGCTAGCCAAGGGTGACGATCCACGGTGTTTCTCGGTTTCTTGGCTAGCGAAGATGAACATGGCCGAGTGAAAATAATTCCCGAATTCCCCTTCGTTTTTATGAGTTTTCCGCCAGCGACAGGGACTGTACTTTTTTATGAGATAAAAAACAACGTGTAAAATGCCTGATTTTCCCACCTTTGTAAAAATACGAGGTCACTTGAATTTTTGATGCCAGTTGTTTAGGCAGGGGGGGGGGGGGGGGGGGTGAAAGGGCTCGGACATGATTTTCAAGCACATGTGTAACTTTGATGTAAACAAACTCTCGTGTCTTTGTGGATGGCTGTGTGTTTTTTGCTACTAAATTGGTTAGGAACAATTGTTTTAAAAGTTGTAAAGAGGAATTTTCCCAGAAGTTTGTTTTAAACTTGCTACCCGTATCTAAAGTTGCGTAATTTTGGTAAGAATATATAGTAAAAATTAATAGTGTTGTGCAACCTAAAGTGAACGAACGTGTGCAGCTTTCAGTACTTTGATTTTTTGCGTGCTGTACAAGACTTTTTTTTTTAAGTAGGAAAGTATAGAACTAAAAAGAAAAATAAATTGCATCCGAGACTTTATTCAATTAAAGTGATTTGATTCTCGAATATAACGCGGAATATAATTCGAAATCATTAATTAAACATTGTTCGAAAATACACGAGCGGTTCTAGGGGTTTCTGGTGTTTCGCGTCATTAGCCATTACTGCATTCTTGTGAAGTCACGTGATTTAGCCAAGTCGTCGCTGTTCGTCTGTTCATGATTTCATCATGATCGTTGATTAGCCCGAGAACGTTATTGTAAGTTTTTGTCTTTGTTTATTATTTTACTTATATACTTATCATTACACCTCTATTTCACTGATTGTCTCGTGATGTTTGGCCCAAAGAGCCATTTTTGTGGAGTTTCCGGTTGGCCTTACAGAACACAGATGACATTGTGTCTTCAGAAGGAAGCGGGTATTCCCTAATTTTCCAAATGACGGAAACTACCGATATAACATTTGATTATTACGCTAGAATCTACAGACATGACCCTCTGATGTTTTACACATTTGTTTTACACAACAAAGTATATTTATGTATATCCACAGTGAAAACTTTCGGTTTAATCACTGCATAAAGAACGATTACTCTTCCAACCGTTTCATTTGGAGCGCATTTCAATTACAGCGTATTCAAAAAATGTAGCAACTATAAGAAAGCTACGCTTGAGTAATTGAAAATAGTGTGGGAAATGTGTTACGTCACAATACAGTTTCTACAATACAGTCAGGTTTCTCATTCCCTGTCAGGTCAGACAGTTTTGTTGAATGATTATTTGCAAAATTGTAAAATATTTATTTTATATATCACCAGGTAAACAAGTGTGTGACCGTCAGTCAATATATCGGGTCTCAATAGCTCAGTGGTGTGACCGTCAGTCAATATATCGGGTCTCAATAGCTCAGTGGTGTGACCGTCAGTCAATATGTCGGGTCTCAATAGCTCAGTGGTGTGACCGTCAGTCAATATGTCGGGTCTCAATAGCTCAGTGGTGTGACCGTCAGTCAATATGTCGGGTCTCATTAGCTCAGTGGTGTGACCGTCAGTCAATATGTCGGGTCTCAATAGCTCAGTGGTGTGACCGTCAGTCAATATTTTGGGTCTCAATATATCGGTGGTTAAAGCGCTGGCACGGTACGCCAGAGGCCATGAGTTCGAGTTCTGGTCGAGACTTGACTCTTTACCACATGTAACACAGAGTTGGCAAAATAAC
Source organism: Magallana hongkongensis (assembly GCA_015776775.1). NCBI lineage: Eukaryota > Metazoa > Mollusca > Bivalvia > Ostreida > Ostreidae > Magallana > Magallana hongkongensis. Next base: position 301,369 of record VIAA01000044.1, on the reverse strand, counting down.
CTATAAATTCATCAGACACTGTGGCCTATAAATTTTCAAGATTTGCATAATAGTAACCTATGTAAAAGAATAATTTTTAAAAAATTAAATATTAGGGTAAATGTGAGTAATATTAGCTGAATAAGTTCTTCCATACCATGAGCACTGCCATATTGGCTGCCGTTTTGTTTGACAAAGTTAACTCAATTGTTAAATGGTTGTCGTTCATCGGTGACCGTGTTTCATACCATTTTTAAAATGCCTCCGAACTTGTAACGTATGTCTTGTTTGATTGATAGTGCTTAGTGTTAAATCTAGGATTTGAAAAGGGCATGTTAAATAATTGGTAAAAAGGGCACTTTTCTTCGCGGAAAATATTATTTATAATAAAACTTTGAAAGGGGCACCTTTTTCTACGGTACCGTAATATTATTAATATTTGAAACAAGCGTATTATAAGGAAAATTTTGCATCGTAATCAAGTGTGACCCCGAGATATGTAATGAAACAAGTTAATTGAACAATAAATGATTTGCTTTTGCATTCACATAAGTCTTATTCAATATTTTATTTTCTGAATCAATCTCTTTTTTTCTTTCTTAAATTGATTTACATTTATTTTTATCCCTTAGAACAGTCATGGCATTGGTCTGACTAGTTTTAAAGTAAAATGCATTAAAAATTCTTTATTTCATTTAAACTTTATGTAATATGTGAACTTAAACACATCTGTATCCAGTAATGAATCATAGGACATGTATAATGTAGACAATATTATCTTTTGAGAAGTGGACAGGAATAGCATTGATGTAGGCTTTGCCTGTCCACTTCTCAGTCAAGAGAATATGTAGACAACTGATGGCAAAATTATTAAACCCTTTTTACCACAGAAATTTGGATATTTAAATTGTTGTTTTAAGCTTTTTAAAAATCAGTTTGCATTAAAATCTGCATAACAATCTTTATTGTGAATTAAGTTTCTGCATCCTTTAAGAAGAAGAGTTACGTTTTTTTGGGAAACAGAGAAAATTCTGGTTAATCTGACGATTGCTTAAAAGCTTAAAAAAGAATAAGAAAACTTCACATCTACATTTTTATTCAAATGTTTCATTAGTCAAAACATGGTTTTAGGTGCCTCAGTGTTAAAATTTCAAATTATCTTCATGAAATATATTCTTTTGTGTTAATTCTATTTATAGATAACCTTACGATGTCTCAATGATAAGCAAGCTCGTACAAGTATCCTACTAATTTCAAGGAGATAATTCAGTTGTTATTTATGAAATTATTGTACCAGTAATTATGTGTCAAATCACCATTCATACAGGACAGCTGTGTATACCCCCTCAGCTTGGGCCTCTCTAGTTTACCTGTATCGTCTATTGTCTCAGGTCACCCGTGCGTGAAGTCCAGCGAGTGTTGGTTAACAGAGGCTAGGGCAATGGTGGTTTTAAATTAAATTTACTTTAAATAAAAAAGGCATCACTTTTATTTAATATTAAAAGGGCATGGCGTTTAGAAAAAGGGCATGGCGCTGATAAAATGGGGCATGGCGCCGCGCCACGCTAGTTCGCTTTAGATTTAACACTAGTGCTGGATTCAAAATACCATCAATTTTCCCACTTGGTGACAGTCTTGTTTTTGTCAGCAGCCCGCTAAATCCAGACACCAGTTGCTTTGCCGGCATCAAAGTCATGCCGCCGAAACTCCCACGCAGTACCACAGTAGTAGAGCTGGCTAGGTCGCTTTGCTGGCATCAAAGAAATGCCGCTATCTTAACAACAAGTATTTATTCACATAGATTTAGGCCAAAAAATAAAATTTGTGTGTTTCCGGTTTCCCGACCGACCCTATTTTTTATGCGCCGACCTTAACACTTTTTATTCCAAATCCAGATTACCAACCGTAATCGGTTTAAACAATAGAGTCTTTACAAATCAGAGTTAAAAAAACGCTTGTAACAATCAATAACACACCACTTATCAAAGCGTTTTAAAGATTTCTAAGTGCAGATTGACAGCATGGATGAAAGTTATCCTTGGTTATTTTAGCTAAATTATCAATGCAAGAAATAGTTTCATAGGGCAGTGGTGCATTATAAATTAATATAAAGATATACAAGGAAAAAGCAGAGGCAATTTTTTTTTTATTTCTGGGTGTGGAGACTGCAGACATCGTAAGTTTTTGAAAAGGCCTATGGAAACAAGCAACACAGGCACCTGAATTCTTATCAATCAGTCGCTTAATAAGTCATACATCGAAAAATAATACCCCAACTATATACAAATACACAAGGTGTGCAACGCCATTTTGCCCCCCTCGTTGATTCAGACGTCAATTTGTCACATAAATCAGATATGCCTACCGGTTTGTGTGTAACACTGAGTTCAAATGTTATATTTCTCACTATACATTTTGTCCTAAAGTTTAAATCCAACGCATTGCTAATGCTATCAACTAAAATTCATGCAAACTTTGAATTTCGTCCCGAGGCTCGATAGCCATCAGCTGACGTCACGAAATTTCAACTCCGCACTGAATGCTCTAATACATAAACTTTAATGTATAATACAGGTAACTCTCAATGGCTCGAACTTTGATCGCTCGAAGTTCTTGATCTCTCGAAGTGAGTCTAGGGTCCCGATTTGTTCCCCTATATAGCTAAGCAAATTTACTCTTGATTTCTCGAAGTCAAACTGCAGTCCCGTTGTTCATATTATATAGTTTCTTACTCTTGATACCTCGAAGTTGCTGTGTATCTCCAAGCGCTATACCTAATTAACACCTACTTGGCCATTTAAATAGCTCCAGGCGTGTCACGAGTTGTTTATTCAGAAGACACTTGTCCTGCAAGGTGATAATTGTTTGATAATGGACTATACCAATACCTAATTTATAATTGACTGTTTTACAAAATTTGGAGATGCAATGAAAATGAGAAATTAATTGAATTGAGACGAAACATGGTCAAAATTTAGAATTATAAAACTGTAAAAATTAAGCTTATCAGCATCATTGTAACAGTCATAATAATGATTATTGCTGAACAACTTCTTACAGCTGGTGAAGGACCCGTACAGTGGGAACAATGAGTGATACTCGGTTATCACATTTATGACATGTCGATCGTCTTGCAGTCCAGTTGTATCATGTGTATTGAGCAATCTGGTCTTAATATGATGCATGAAATAAATAATCATCATGAATTTATTCAATAGTTGTTTGTATTTAGTTTTAAAAACATCCAGTACTGTATATTTTACTGAAAGAAAACGTTGTTTAATCAGGTGCGAAAGGTTAGAACTAAATAAATGGCTTCATCATAACATCCGGTTATACTCATTTTAAAACCCGTCGGTCAACCCGGAAAATTCCGAACTCTTGAAAACTCCAACTCTTGAAACCTGGAAGTTTTTCCTTGGTCCCATGGACTTCGAGCTATCGAGAGTTACCTGTACTGTGAAGTAGATGTATAGATGGATCGACCTCATGAAAGGGCTATATTTGTATAATATAAAAGAATTAGTTGTTTTTCAATATGCAGTACACTATTATTAATGCAGTTGCACGTTTCAGTAGTATAATACTGTGAAGTCGATATATCTATGGATCGACCTCATGAAAGGGCTATATTTGTATAATATAAAAGAATTAGTTGTTTTTCAATATGCAGTACAGTACTATTAATGCAGTTGCACGTTTCAGTAGTATAATACTGTGAAGTCGATATATCTATGGATCGACCTCATGAAAGGGCTATATTTGTATAATATAAAAGAATTAGTTGTTTTTCAATATGCAGTACAGTACTATTAATGCAGTTGCACGTTTCAATAGATTGCGCATTCTCTCTCTCTCTCTCTCTCTCTCTCTCTCTCTCTCTCTCTCTCTCTCTCTCTCTCTCTCTCTCTCTCTCTCTCTCTCTCTCTCTCTCTCTCTCTTTCTCTCTCTCTGAGTGCGTATGTTTATGCTACATTTTTATATAGTCATTTCAATGATGCATATTAATAATACTTAATATATTATAATAAATAAGCCAAACAATTGTTTTCCGACCTGCAGTGTAATATCTCTAGTACAATTGCACTGTTTCTACCACATGTGTTGTTGTGACGGCGGCATGTGTTGTTGTGACGGCGGCATGTGTTGTTGTGACGGCGGCATGTGTTGTTGTGACGCGGCATGTGTTGTTGTGACGGCGGCATGCTTTTGATGCCGGCGAAGTTACCGGCCGACTGAGTCTAGCGACTGACGTAAACATTGGCTATCACCAAAATCGACGGTATATTTGAAACGAGCTATCAATGGCATAAACACACAAGCATCACAAACATACTTTTATATTACTCAATTAAATTTTATTTTGCCACCTTTACTGGCGTTTTAAAATTTACCGAAAACTATATCCTGTTGAGTTTAAATTTTACCTGACATACATCAGGGAATCCCTATGGGGTAATCATAATCATTATCGTAATCAGCTGTTATCCATTACAGGTTGCTGAGTAATCGTGAGTAATCAGTAATCATCCATTTTTTAATTCAAGTAATTGTAATTTAATTGATTACTCTGTGAAAAAGTCCAGTAATCATGATTAATTTTTGATTACTTTTATGATTACAATGGCAAAATTCAATATGTTGAAATCATTATTCATTGGATCCTATATTTAGTGAATATGGTTCAGTCTTAAAGTTGGCCAGTATTCCTTTATTGCCCTTGGGCATGTTTAAATTCATGTCCAGTCACGATACAATAAGTTTGCTATTCAGTGGTCCTTGGTTTTAGGCACCATTAGAAAACAGTTCACATACATTGTGCTTATTTAATTGGGAAAATTATTTAAAGGGTCACTTTTAGTTGGACTTTGTTTAGAGAAAGATGTCTGCTGTACAACATTTTGAGTTTTCTGATGATCAACCATCATCAGGTATTGTGAAAGCCAAATGTAGATACTGTTCTGCTTACATATCGGGGAATGCAAAAACTACTTCAAATTTTGTCACACATGTGACAGACCAAATAGATGCAGGCTAAATTGTTAATATTCTGTTACATGTAATTCTCTAAGAGAGATAACTCTGTAAGTCTAAATATGATAAGAGCTCTTCTACAAAAGGAGGCTTCAGAGTTGCAGTGTACTGTGTTATCAATCTCTCACCAGAGGGCGTATTACGCTGCGCTACAACACCTCTGTAAACGTCTAAATGCCAAGAATCTTGGCAAAACCCATTCTCAATCATGATATTATAAATTATAGTTTTATATGCATTCAGTCTACATTTCGATGTTAAACCCTCGCTAAAAATATTGAAATAAAACGATTTTTATTGGTAAATCACGCTAACAAACATAGAACTATTTCTCGGAGTAATACTCCATTACCAATGTTTTCGTGGCACTACTTTTTAGACATTAACAGAGGTATAAGTGGAGCGAAGCAGGAACGATAACTCTGGGTAGAGATTGCTGTGTTATCCGATGTGCACATGGCATTGGAATAAAATGTGAAGTCAGTGTGTGTATCCTGAATTTTATTGGCATTAGCATAAATGACTCTACATTTCAAATGTTAATGATGATACAATGCAATGAAAAGGCTTGTAAATAATGCAACAAATTACATTGATACCAGAATAAAAAGTCCTGTCAAAATATGCACTGCTTTTTTTTAAATGAAATATTTAAACTATAAACAAACTGAAACACAAATAATGTAATCTAAAGTAATCACAAGTAATCATGATTACAATGAGGAAAAGTAATATAATGTAATCAATTACTTTTAAAAATGGATGTAATTAGCCTGTAATCGATTACTTTTAAAACCCAAAGTAATTGTAATTTAATCCCTGACATACATAGAAACAAGCGAGGATCGCCGGCAACCCACCGCAATTTGCCAACTCTGGTGATGTTTAATATACTCTCTCTCTCTCTCTCTCTCTCTCTCTCTCTCTCTCTCTCTCTCTCTGAGCTATATTAAACAGTCATTTTTTGGGAACAGAGGTATTTCAACAAGGCCTGGCTTTCCCACTTTTGAGTCTTTTTCTCCCTTTCTGGGTCATGTGACTTCAAGGTCTCTGTAATGTCAGGAAATCGTTTTAGAACACAATTTATATTCATTTGTAGCATAGCTGAAGTCTGTAGCACGTTTATCTGCGCAATAAATATGCAATTTTTTCAATGAGTGGCACTGTAGCTCCAAGGTCGTTTATCCAATTTTTTTCAGATCAGGAACTTCTGACCTGCAGCTACTTGCAGCATTGTAAAGATATTGCTGCTCAGATAAACACGATAAAAAAATTAAAACTACTGATGCACAAGAAACAGGGATCTTTTTCTTAATGTAAATAAGAGAATATGAGTAAAGTCCACTAATGCATTTTCCAAAGGCGGTAATGTTAACTTTCTGGTTCATAGCTCCGGCCCTAAGAACTGGGTACGGTAAGCAGCAAAATCGGCCCTGTTTTCAAAGTTAATGAAATTTTGAGTGAAATATTTGGAGAATTAACCGGTTTCAAAACAGTTTGATTTTTGAAAATATCTTTTCCGGTTTCCATATAATAGTTATCTAAACATAGCATTGTTTATAGCTATTCAGTTAACCAAAAACGTCATGACGTCATGAAATGTATTGACAACGTTCTTCAAATAATAATTATAGAAAGGATATTCTGGTATATAATGTAAATAAAGACATATTTAATCCATTATTTCTTTGCCTTTTGCAGTAAGGAATTAATTATGTTTCATGTTATATAAATTTATACATCATCATCATAATAGTTTGCATTCTCTCACCAGAGGTCGTGTTACGCAACTTTCGCTTGCACCTCTGACAACGCCCGATGTACAAGATTAATGTACAAATTGAGACGATCGGCAAAATGTATTTAAAATCAATGTAGTTTTTTTGTTTGTTTGTTTGTTTGTTTTTTTTTTTAATCTAAAATCAATTTAAATGTCTAATGCATGTGAACATCTTTCTTTCAAAGTTACTGTAAGAGCTTTTTAGCCGAGGTAAAAATTAAAAACTGCATGATTACATTATCTAGTTTGACGGATTTTTGAAAAATTGAAAGTGAAGGTTTTGCCCGCTCCAGATTGATCGCTGGTTTTATAGAAATCAGCAGCAGTGTCAACTCCTATAATCTTATAAACTTGCCCACAATGCTTGTCCTCTCTTTAAGATGATTAGACAAGAGAATGAAAACAGCAATAACACGTGCCTGTCATCCTTGTTTTGAGCATGTGACATACTATTTCTCCAGTGTTGACAGAAGTGTAAGCTGTACAAGTAATAGCCTTCCAAAAAGCTTGCTTGACTAAACAAAATAATTCAAGGGCTACTGTATCTTATGACATGAATTTTAATTTTCGCTGTTGTTCATAAATTCATAAACGGAAGTAGAAAATTCAGTCTTTTTCTTCGATATATAGCTTATGGTGTTCCGATAGGGCCACTTCGACCTTTGCAATTTCGGGCGAAGATGCGAGGTTGCGAAGGCGAAGGTACGAAGGCGACGGAGCGAAAGTGCGTAGATGCGAAGGCGAAAGTGCGAAGTTCAAGGGCAAAGGAGCGATACTACTATCACTCTTTCGCCCTCGCAACTTCGCATTCTCACCTTTTTGGAGCTCTCTATCGTTTAAAGATATTTTTAGCTGTATAAAATAACATATTTGGCAGAAGATTAACTTTTGAGAATTTATTTTCAACACCCCGCCCAGATCAATATTTTTTTATTATTTCTAGTGGGGAGGGGGGGGGATCAGGGGGGGATAATTTTACTATTGTACTAGTCGGGGGGGGGGGGGGGGGAGGTCCGAGGCATATTTTTGGTAATTTTACTGTGTGAAATCAATAATACTAAATTTTCCAGGGGTGGAGGGGGGGGGGAGAGGTGTCCGACCCTCTCTCCATTACTGTGTGAAATTAATTTTCCGTGGGGGAAAGGGGGGGGGGTCCGGGCCCCTCTCCAGCTCATCCGTGCATGAAAAAGGAATGTCGCATAATTAAATTAAAATGGTAATGTGTTTGAACCACGATGTTGGTTTAAGGTAAACAGACAGCTGATAAGTGACGGGAGTCTGGAAGTGTATGTATACACATTATTGCGGACATTACATTTTATGAGGAGTATATAATGATTAGGCATAGTGAGCACCGGTAAACATATATGTCACATAACACAGCAAAATATTAATTAACTTTCATAGTAAGCACGATGGTCTATAGCGCATGGTTATCAATAACATCTGAGATTAATCGGCAAACCTCGGGCGAGTACGGTGCCTGCAACAAATCGACCGATACCTTATGCTGAATGCAATAAAAAAAAAAACGAAGGCGAAAGTGCGAAGTTGCGAAGGCGAGAGTGCGAAGTTGCATGAGCGAAAGAGCTATAGTATTATTGCTCCTTCGCCTTCGCACTCTCGCCTTCGCACTTTCGCTCCTTCGCCTTCGCAATTTCGCCTTCGCTCCTTCGCCTTCGCACCTTCGCAACTTCACACTCTCGCATCTTCGCCCTCAAGGCGAAAGTCGAAGTGGCCCCATCGGAACACCATAATACCTGGAGCATGTACATGTATATTATTTGAAATTATTTATTTCATTATTTCAAATTATTTTGAAGTGTACATGTATCAAATAATTGCATGTAAGCTTGAAAGATAAAGCAGTTAAATTGTATTTGTTATATTAAGATGGAAACTCAAAGGCCTTTTTGTCATTTCCAACGATAGGAAAGTAATAGAAACAGTTTTTGTTATTCAAATATTTATAAAGCTGCATGTGTACACTCGGTGTGCTCTGGGGTACTCTCATGATCCCGTCCACTAATCGGCACGCAAACATTATGAATTCATGTGAAGTTATCGCACGAAGACCTGCTTTTAAATTACCTAACACTCAAAGGATTAGATCTCCAATGTTTTGAATAAATCCATTGGGAGGGGGTCAAATGATTTTTTTTTACATTTGTTTTGTAACAACTATACATATTATACTTTAGATTGAATGTTTTAGAAGAAATTTATCGCAGAAACACTATGCACACTTGACTACTAATTGATTAATGTACATTTAGTAAGACACGCGAGTTATATCTTTTCAAGATGAATGAAATCGATCAATTGATCAAAAATCGGGACATACCCCTGTTCGGCGATTTAATTCCTCCAGTAAATATTCCAGCGACATGAATATATATTTGACAATGTTTTAATCTGAACTGATTATTTTTTGTTAATAATGATAACCCAACACCAATTATTACCAACATTCTACCGTAATAGATAGTTTAGATCTATCAAGAAATAATTAATGCAAGACATCCGTGAACGATGTAAAAAAAGTATTTAATGTATTTTCTAGAATTAAAGTTGTCATTTAAAAAGCTTGACACAGCTAGATCTATCATTAGTTTTGAATTCCTACATTCTTACGCAAAATGTTGTATTTTTTTAAATACTGTAGAATATGTACGCGCCTAACCCGTAGACACATGTCCCGTTACAGAGACTAATGACATCCATGTACTAGTAAATATACTGGGCGCTTAAAATGCATGCATATAGGAATATGATCACTATCATATTTTTCTTGTGAAAATTTTTTTTTAAAGTTTGATTTTATTACTTCAACAGGATCGGCAAACATTCAGTGTCTGATTTACTAGTATATATTTCTAATAACTCTGTACCGAATATATAAATCTACACAAATATAATGTTTTGAATTTGACTTCTGATTTGATAATAAAACTGTTTTGAAATTTTAAATGTATCTGTATAGACCTCTCTCTCTCTCTCTCTCTCTCTCAGCTACATTATGACGTCATTTGTTTACACTTGTTACGTCATTTATGTAGAGTACAACGACACACAGATAACTTTATATTCATAAGAAATGTTGAGGTTTTTTAAAAAAATAATTCTTCTTATATCCATCCTGAAATCAATATTGTATAATTATTTGTTTTTACTACACAACAATGTTGACAATTTTATCTGCAATACACGGTATGTAATTGTGAGTTCAAAAACACTGTGTCTAAGGACTAATAAACTAATAAAAATACTCCAATTTGTCCATGGAACGGTTTTATTTTTCTTTAATTAAAGTCAATTGTCAACATAAGTCTATTTTTACAGTTAAGTATTTATTTAGGCATTGTCATATTAAAGAAACTCATCTTACGTCTTAGCTAACCAATGAAATATTCATTTTTTGTGCATCTTGAAAATAGAAAAAATAAATAAAAAACCGAAAGTGGCCGCAGTCTTGTACATATTTTTTTCCGTTTCTATGTTAATAAGCAGTCTAAAATTGTGCTATTCTGAAATATTGGTGTATGTACTCGAATGCGGCCTTATAGAAATATCAGATCAAACATTACAAAAAACCATATATTTTACAAAATCCGTAAACAAGGTCCGGTTTCGGAGTTTACAATTACCAAACGCACGTGAATTTTAGCAAACGAATGTTACTTTCATGCATCATGGGGTGTCCTACATGAATTATTCCGGCGAACATTTTAAAGATATCATGTGTTTGATTTTTCACATTTCGACAGGGCCGATATGTTATACTTAGCGTACCCAGTTCTTTTTGTTCACAATATTCTTTATTGACCAAAGGAGCCATGTGGCTCATAGGCATATAATACATACAATTAACAGGAGAATGGCGGGGGATTCTACATGGTATATATATATATCAAATGGTGTACAATATTATTAATGTATAATAGATATGTAAATATCACCAACGAGGGACCTCTTGAATGAAAGCGCGTCCAATTATCTCTCTACTGTGGAGATTTTGTGGTGTGAAGTCAGATTCGTTTTCCGGCAAATATCGTCTGTATTGGAAAAACACTGAAAATGAAAGTTCAAGTAGGGAATTTCACAGTTTTGAAAAGGGTGTACATCAAACAATTTCAATTCTCTCCTTCAAATGATTATTTAATTTTGACACTTGCGTTTAAAATTGCAAATTCTTTTCTGACATGTGTCAAGCATTCTGATTTAAAATGTCCGGATAAATGTATATGCACTCTGCAAGTATAGGAACTATTTTGCTTAAAGGAACTACTTTATTGTCCTACCAATTCTAAAAATAGTTAGAGGGATATACACATATAGTAATTCAGAATAGAATAATCATTGTGCCTGTTATGTGACCCTACATTAAAAAATGAACAAACAAAAAACGAACGCAATAAATAGAATGTCGACAGAGCAACATTGAAAATTTCACTTAGTTGAATTTCTTCCTCTCCCTCTTTTGATATCGTAAAACCACAAAAAATTTGTTTCAGGTGAACGGACAACTCCTTCAGTTTGATTAATTAGTGAGTGTAAATATGTTGAGCACTTATCATTATGAACAGTTGTTCAGTTGACATATAACATGTATAAGTGAATGGATGTGCAATATTTTTCAGCTATTGATACTTGATCATAACTTTTACATCAACTGCTAAATAATCATGATAATGAAAGTTGCATGTTGAAGATGAGCGAAAATCTTTATCTCGAAAGTGCTTTATTCCTAATTTCGTAACCCGGACTGTAATTGTTTACCTTCAATTATTTTATGCTGATCAAATACAGAAAGGCCCATTGTTCGTGATCAATGTATTTATAAAGTTTTTCTGCTTCATTACAGTGTGACATGAAACTTATAGGAGTGACTGGGAATCAGAGACGACCAGGAATTGGAGACTTCACTGTGTTAACTCATCTTCACTGTATTAGCTTGTCTTCAACATAGCGTTTTTATGTGGTATTGATTTTGCTCTGCATCAATCTCGTAAAATTATTAAAAAAGACAAAAGGTTTTGCAACTTGAACGTGTATGAAGAAAATAACAGTATAATAGTTAGAGGTCTTTTTACAGGTTCCTTTGTATCAATAAATAGTGGACTGATGGAGCAAAGAAAGAGTTTATGTGGTATAGTATTCATGTAATATCACTATGTTTGTGTAGCTATATAGTATTCATGTAATATCCCTATGTTTGTTACGCTGTACTTTGTAATTTTAGGTCACCTGAGTCATTCAGGAGACCCATTGCTATCACAAGTTCGTTGTCGTGTGTCATTCATAGACATTATAGTACTCATCTTTTAAATGGGTATGAGGGCAGTAGTCATTGTGTTAGTCCTGGGGTAAGATTTGTTGCCCGAAGGCCTAGGTCAAGGACTGCATCAATTTCTTACCAAGGAACTGACAATATAACTATTGCCCTCATCCCCATTTGATGGTAGATCTGTAAAAAAGAATAACATATCCTAGTGGTAATGTCAGGGCTGGGATATTGTTTAATTATCTTCTTGGGAGAGATTCAAACAATCAGCCAGGGTGAGGGGGATAGCCGATAATATACCATAGGCCAGTAGTTAATATAAATCACCTCATATTTGGAAAGTTCCCATTTTACATATATCAAAGAAGTAAAAGCTGCAAGAGTACAAGAGTTTAGCTGAGAGAGAGAGAGAGAGAGAGAGAGAGAGAGAGAGAGAGAGAGAAAGAGAGTTCATATTAATTAGACAAACAGTTAAAATCTGTTCTCTACCTGGGGTAAAGACAAAACTGCCTTTTACATGTAGTTTATAAATTATCAATCGTAAATAAGAGCTCAGTTTATATAGTGTCACATTTCACAAAAAAGTTACATTAAGATCAGACAAAATGCAAATTTTGGGTAAGCCTACTTCTCTAAAACAGACCTAAAACTAAGTCATTGTTTTGTTGGAGAAAGGAACAAAGAAAACAAAGAGTACATGTTTAGCAGAAAAAGTCAGAGAGAGAGAGAGAAAGAGAGAGAGATTTCAGAGAGAGAGAGAGGGGGTATGTACATACGTCTCATTGAGAGGGAAATAATACCCCAAAGGCGGGGAATACATGTTGGAAAGACTGGAATAAAGAACACTTCTATTTCCTTCACAGAGAAGGTCTGAAAATAGTAATCATTTGAGAGAGAGACAGAGAGATAATGTTTAATGAAGAATAACAGAGTAAGAGAGAGCAAGGGTACATGTTCGCTAGAAAAGTGAATGAAAGAGAGAGGGAGAAAGTACATATTTTTGAGAGAGAGGGACAGAGAGTGGGAGAAAAAGAGCAAGAGTACATGTTAAACAAATGATAGAGAGAGAGAGAGAGAGATAGAGTGAACATACATCTGTATGAGAGAGAAATAGACACAGAAAGCTGGCATATATGTGGGTAAGACTGGGAGAAAGAGCGTGTGTATTTCCTTGAGAATGTCTGAAAATACTAAATGTCTAAGAGAGAGAGAGAGAGAGAGAGAGATTAATGAAGAATTAATGAAGAGATAGTGAGACAGAGAGAAAAAGTACATATTGATCAGAAAACTGAAAGAGAGAGATAGACAGAGAAACAAACAGAAAGTACATATTATAGAGAGAGAGAGATAGATAGCTTAATGAAGAATGTCAGCGATAGTAGGACAAAGATAGCAATATACATGTTGTTCAGGAAAGGGCATTAGAAAAAAAGAGAAAGAGAAAGTACATATTTTGGAGAGAGATAGTGGTAGAGTGAGAGAGAGAAAGAGTACATGTTAAACAGTGACTGTTACACACACAGAAAGAGAGAGAGAGTTTAATGAAGAATGTCAGATAGAGAGATAGAGAGACTAAGAGTACATGCTAATCAAAAAGTGGAATGAGAGGGAGATCGAGAAAGAAAGAGAAAGTACATATTAAGGAGAGAGAGATAGAGAGAGAGAGAGAAAGAGAGTGTAATGAAGAATGTCAGAGATAGAGATACTAAGAGAGCAAGAGTACATGTTGATCAGAACGTAACGGGAGAGAGATAGAGAAAGAAAGAGAAAGTACATATTAAGGGGAGAGAGAGAGAGAGAGAGATAAAAAATATCAGAAAATCAAATAGAAAGAAAGAGAAAAAAAGAAATGACATATTTTGGAGATAGAAAGAGAGAGAGAGAGTATGAGAGAAAGAGTAAGAGTACATGTTAAACAGTGAATGTTACAGAGAGAGAGAGAGAGAGAGAGAGAGAGAGAGAGAGAGAGAGAGGGAGGGAGAGAGAGAGAGAGAGAGAGAATGTTTAATGAATAAGGTCAGAGATAGTGAGACAAAGGGAGCAAGAGTACACGTTGCTCAGGAAGGAGAAATAGAGACAGAAAGAGACAGAAAGTACATATTTTGTAGAGAGAGAGAGAGTGAGAGTGAGAGAAAGTTAAAAAGCGAATGTTATAGAAAAAGAGAGAGGAAGAAAGAGAGAGATATATTTTTAGCAGTGAAAGTATGATACAAATAGAGAAACAAGAGAGAGGGAGAAAGTCACCAATGTTTAGCAGAAAATGTCAAAAAGAAATTTTTAACGAAAAAAAATTATCTTCTGGTCAAGTGTTTTGATTATCTGATGATAATCGACCATTAGTTATGTATGAATCAAAATATATTGTTATTTCAAAATAAAGTCTGGTTTAAATTGATATATTTCTTACACTCAAAATGATATTATATAATGCATGTAATGATATTGTATAAATTAATTATAAAATAATTTTGAACGAATGTGGTTGACATAATTCTAAAACACTTTATTTTTATTTAACAGGTTGTGATTCAAAGATATAGACATGGACACAGCAAGCTCCACATATAGTACACATAAGTGTTCTAAGTGTCCGGGGGACACAGAGTACCATTGTGTATCGTGTCCATGTGATCTGTGTCCCCAGTGTAAAGAGAACCATGTAAAAGACCTCAAAACAATAGACCATGATGTTGTGTCACACCGTGATAAAATCAACTACATCCCAACACAAGAGATCTGTGTGAGACATCCTAGCAAACTTTATATAAAGTACTGTGAACCTTGTCAAGTTCCTGCCTGTAATAATTGCCAACAACATAGAAAACACAAGAAGATAGATGTTAAAACAGTCTATAAAACAAAGCGACAACAACACAGAGGAACCATTCACACCATCAGAAGTGAGGCTCTCTTTTACAAACCTGTTCTCCTGACAGGAATCAAAGCTGATGTCAAAACCTGTCACACAAAATTCTCCCTCTATCAATCAGAGATGTTAACAAAGGCCCAGACACTGAAGAATCGCATTAATATAGTGAGAAAAGATTTCATGTGTAATGTGTTTTGTGACTTTGATTTCAAACACAGATGTTTAAAACAGATGATAGAAATGAGCAGACACATTGTCAGCCTACAGGAATATGAACTCAGATATGTACAGCCAGAATTCACATTCAGTGCACTACAATTCCTCTACTCCACAAAGACAGCCCTCCCCCAGATACATCTTACACTCCACACCAGCCAGCTCTCCATGACTGAGTCACTCAACAAGGAGGATGTGATGGAGTCACTGAGTGCAATCCAAATCACAGAGAGAGGAAACCGACGCGTAGGAAACCAGTGTCTGCTGAAACTGACGTCTGGTGCTGAGTTCCATCAATATCTCACACTGACAGGTGTCCGTCGTTGTTTACACATTTCCTGTGTGACATCAGACCGGGTCTGGGTCAATGGTGATAAAAAGAATCTCATGTTGACAGACACAACAGGTGTCCCTCTACATTGTGTGAAGGATTCATGGAGTGGTTATAATAGAGGATTACACACAGTGAACAGTGAGAGTGAACTGATTTATATAGATAGGAATTATAACATCAACAAACTGTCAAAGGATATGAAAACAACCACCACATTTATAGAGAGAACAGACTCTACATCGGAACCCCGGTGTGTGTACTGGTCCCCGTCCACTGGGGATCTACTGGTCGGGATGTGTAACTATGATACAGAGACAGCCAAGGTAACCCGGTACAACCAGAGTGGACAACTCACACAAACCATACAGAACGACAACACAGGAGAGGGACTGTATAGTAGACCTAAATATATAACAGAGAACAACAATGGGGATGTCGTGGTGTCTGACATTCGTGGTGTAGTGGTGACAGAGCGTGGAGGAAGACATCGTTTCTCCTACCAAGGACCTCCATCAGGATCAGAACTATGGCCATGTGGAATCTGTACTGACGCGCTGTCACACATCCTGGTGTGTGATGTTAGAACCCTTACAGTACAGATGTTAGACAGGGACGGTCAGTTCCTGTCACATCTCCTGATAAGACCATCAGGGATATTCTCACCATGGAGCCTGAGTTATGATGTCAACACTCACCGTCTCTGGGTCGGATCATACAACAACAACACGGTGGTTATATACAGGTATATCACCAGACAGGACGCTCTGACAGGTAAGTCTGAGTCATTATCATTGTAAATTATATAATATGTAGTTACAAGTCAGACATATATACGATGTGATCTTTATCATTTGTCAATATAATGTAAGAACATATTTATTTATAAACATTCAACACCACATACTCAAATATAAATACATTACATGTCTGTTGAATAATTGACTCATCACATATATGTATATTTTTTTCTGTAATAAATGGATGAGTTAATTAATACATATATATATGTTTATTATTAGTTTTTAATGATAATTGATACATTATAACAGACAAACATTGCTGTAACAATCATTATACAAGATGTGATGTTTGTAATCAATCTGTTCCATCTGACTGTTTGTGTCTGATGTTTGTAGATCTGAATCCAGCCACTGCTGATGTGATGGAGTCACTGAGTGAAATCCCAACCACAGGGACAGAAAAACCACAGCAAGGAAACCAGTGTCTGCTGAAACTGATGTCTCCCCCCAAGTTACTTCCCTCTCTCACACTGACAGGTGTTGATCGTTGTTGTCACATTTCCTGTGTGACATCAGACCGGGTCTGGGTCAGTGATGATGAATACAATCTCATCTGGACAGACACAACAGGTGTCCCTCTACATCGTGTGGAGGATTCATTGAGTGGTTTATATGGATTACACACAGTGAACAGTGAGAGTGAACTGATTTATATAGATAGGAATTATAACATCAACAAACTGTCAAAGGATATGAAAACAACCACCACATTTATAGAGAGAACAGACTCTACATGGGAACCACGGTGTGTGTACTGGTCCCCGTCCACTGGGGATCTCCTGGTCGGGATGTATAACGATGATACAGAGACAGGCAAGGTAACCCGGTACAACCAGAGTGGACAACTCACACAAACCATACAGAACAACAACAGTGGACGGGGACTGTATATATACCCTATCTATATAACAGAGAACAACAATGGGGATGTCGTGGTGTCTGATGGTGAGTCTGCTGTAGTGGTGACAGAGCGTGGAGGAAGACATCGTTTCTCCTACACAGGACATCCATCAGGATCAGGACTATGGCCATGTGGAATCTGTACTGACCCGCTGTCACACATCCTGGTGTGTGATGGTACAACCAACACAGTACAGATGTTGGACAGGGACGGTCAGTTCCTGTCACATCTACTGATAAGACCATCAGGGATATTCTCACCATGGAACCTGAGTTATGATGTCAACACTCACCGTCTATGGGTCGGATCATACAACAACAACACGGTGGTTATATACAGGTATATCACCAGACAGGACGCTCTGACAGGTAAGTCTGAGTCATTATCATTCACATTAATTAGATATAGATAACTAAGACACACAGTCCGTGTTAATTATCAGTCAATAAGATACATGTAAGACATGTTTATCTGTGTGATAGTTTGTCAATATAAACAGCTCATTGTTACAGGGTTAGATGTACCTATTTCATTCACTAGATGTACATTCACATGTCATTGTATTTAGTTAATTAGAATAAAAGGTAATTGTAATTAATATGATAAAGGCATGTATTTGTAATTAGTTATTTTAGTACAAGTTAATTGAATTGATTTTAATAATCATATGAATATTAAGGCATGTGTCAATGTAATCAATTTAATTTGAAGATGTAGTTCTATCATTGCATAACCTGTACGATGTTAATTAACTAACAGCTAATTAATGATTGTTGTAGATGAACTCACAACCCCCGTCCTGATGGGGATGCCTTATTCAGCTCAACACCAGCCGTAGAATGGAGATAGCTGGGATATTGACAGGTTGTAAATGTTTCTGTACAAATCTAGTCTGCTCTCAAAACCACACATGTTGTTTGTCACTTTGTTCAACATCTGCAGCTGAAATTGACCTGTGTATAATTCACATGGACTGTAATACTGACTCCTGTTTATTTCACACTCTGTGATCATCCAAACATGGCTGTCTTGCTGAGTGTGGAATGTTATACAAATTTTACTTTGCTAAAAATGAATTATCATAAACAAAAAATAAATTTTTATATGAAATCTATAAAAACTGGATGTAAAAAAAAATGAATGATTAAAATTGTAATAGATCTTTATTAATTTGAACGCCCTTCTGTCTGTCTGTATCAAAAGTTTTTGTCACATTTTTCTCAACAACTGATCGTTGCCGGTGCTTAAAATTTCAATACACTCTTTGTTTAGGCATGCCATACGTTGGAATATATGTTTGTACCTGTTAAATGACGACTTTTGTTTATTTTTTGCCTAGATTTTCAAACAAATTTTCGTAAAGAATTTTTCAGCAACTATTGATCGCATATGCTTGAAATTTTAACACATTCTTTGTTTAGGCATGCCACACGCTCGGATCTATTTTTGTACAAATTGGACATCATCTTCCTGTTTAAGTCGACTTTGCTTATTTTGTATATTTACATCAGAGCGGGGGTATTACTAGTGAGCATTGGCTCACAGATATCTGAGTAATATCGTGTTGGTGTTGATCACTAACTACATCATTCATTAGTTTATTCTGTTTCCTGTAGATGGGCCAATTTTACCTGACCTTGAGAGGAGAAAATAGAACACCTTCCTTGAAATCCTTACAGAGGAAGACAGAAAACAGACATTGGCTACGTAGACCACTCACTGCAATATGACGTCATTATCTTCAAGTACGCACTGACCCGAGTCACTCATGTCACCTATTACAATTTGTCCTTATCTGTCATCGTGTGGTGCGTGTCGTCCGTCTTTCCTTTACAATTTTACATGTTGAACTTCTTCTTGAAAACTACACGGCCAATTGTTACCATATTTGATGTGAAACGTTACTACAATAAGAAGAATTTAGATTTAATATAACTTGATTATTTGTGGAGTGACCGATACCTGGACTTGTTTTAAATAACGCGCCATTAGTTTAACCTGTGTTCTGTGTACATGAACTATACAGTAATTATTTATTATTCTGTCTTATCATTTTATGTCACAGTATGTTTTCTGTTTAAAATAGTAATTTGTCATTTTACATTGATATCAATTTTTTGAACCGAGTTTTCTAAGGAGAAATCCAGCTATTGAAATGGTGAAAGGGGCACGCCGGCGGGCAGTTGCGAGAAGGGTACCCCAATTGTACTGCAAATCAATTGTACATATATAAGAGATGTGCATATAACTTGGATTTGTTGTTGTTGTAAATTTGTATAAAAAAATACCAGCTGTTGAACTTGGTCAATTTTACGCAGAATATTGTATATAGGGTACCCCCATTGTACGGATAACTCTTCATAACTCTTCATACAGTTTTTAAGATAGGTAGTTGTTATCTTGTAGATCAAATGTACATATATCAGAGATTTGCATATAAATTGAATTTATATTTTGATTATTTATGTGTACATAAACTCTACAGTAATTAGTTGTTATACTCCCTTACATGGCTTATCAATTATATCTTGGTATGAGTGTAGTAAATTCTCATCTGACAGTATGTATTTAATTCTTTTGAATGCTTTTATAATACCCAGTAATTCAGTGATGGGAAAAAAATGTTACTTAAAATTGGGGCTTATATCTGATGATTTTTCATTTTTCCTATTTGCAAAGAATAAATTTTGTTTATTGATTAAACATCATATTCAAAGGGGAGTAACTCAAATTTGAGTTCTTCAATTACAAAAGAATACAGAGTTATTCCCCTTTTTGTAATATATTTTAGATAGTTTCATATCAGAACTGGTTGTTGACCCCTGACATGTTTTTCTATGAAAGTTAATTGAATATCAGTAAATATATAAGATTTAAAAAAATGCCCTAAATATGTATGTTATTGGTGGATTTAGCACATTTCTTTATAGTGGTCAGGTAAATAGAAAACTCATGTTTATGTAAATAGATATTGAACATCATTGTAACTAAGTTAAAGTGTACTGATGTTTTTCTTCAAAAATTTGATTTTTTCTTTGTATTTACGCTTTCCATTAAATTCATAATACTTATAAACAATGCTTTTTGGTGAGTTGTAGCAAGCTGTAGATAGAACTCAATAAATGTGATATTTATTCATAGTTTTGTCTTTTTTCTTAGTAAGACAGTACTGTAATATTTGGTACAAAAAAGAAGAATATGATACAGTAACTTTATTTACAAGAACAAGACAATTATTCATTGGGGCGAACTAAATAACTGACAAACCAATCTCCTTTTGGATTCACTATAGTTAGATGTTAATAGAGACTAGTCAACATGAAATTACAAAATAAATTTTCCATCCAAGTACTCAAAGTTGTTTGAAGTATTTCATTTTGACTGATAGGTTTAATTCTGGGTATTATTATAAAAACTGTTATTTTGATAACATATCTGTTATAAGCTGAAGATTAATCCATAAGTGTAAATGTTCGTGCAATAAATTTTGTAATATAAACTTCACTATTATATAAATAGTGCCTGTTTGGGAGGGGAACTGTTGAAATTGACACCCGAGACATCCATGTCAATCAACGCGAAGGGGTGTCAATTTCAACAGTTACCTTCCCTAACAGGCACTATTTATTTTATTATACTGAATGTCTTAATTTTAAAAAAAAATTGCTGCTTTTATATCGAAATGAAGTGAATACTACGGCGAACCGTACGCGCATAATTTACACACATGTAACAATTCGTTGTGTTACGTGTTGCCTTTCATGCTGAATACTGAAATCTGATTGGTCAAGACGCAGTTGATAATCCGTTCTTTTACCCTCAGCATTAGCATCAGACCTGACAACGGGTAACACAACGAATTGTTACATGCGTGTAAATTATACGGGTACGGTTCGACGTAGAATTTACGTAATTTCTTCTTAAAAGTAACTGAGTTTTTTTTTGGTTGGAGTTTTCTTTAATATGAAAACATTCAGTATAATAAAATAAATAGTGCCAGTCTGGATGGAAACAGGTGAATTTGACACCCCTCGGAAACCATTGTCAGCCTCCGCTTCGTGACAGTTGACCATGGTTTTCTCGTGGTGTCAATTTAAACTGTTACCCTTCCAAACAGTTACTATTTATATAAAAAGCACATATAATGTTACAGGGAATGAGGAACGTTTACATTTAAACTGTTACCATGCAAAACAGAACCATGTTACCATGCAAAACCATTACTGTGCAATATAACCGCATATACATGTGACGTTACATAAAATAATGCACTTTAACCGCATATACCGTCCCACGCAATCACGCAATTTACGCATACACTTCTACACGCAATCACGTACTTTAACACATCTACCGGTACATACAATCAATCACTAAACGCATACACATACTTCGATGCACATACCGTTACACACAATCGAACACTTAAACCACATATACCGTTACACGCAATCGCACACTTGGCTCATAACCGTTTGTTACAATCACGCACTTGAACACATATACCGTTTCACACAATCACACACTTTAAATACATGCAATCACACACTTAAACCCATATTCCACTACATGCAATCACACATATCGTTTCACACAATCACACACTTCAACACATATACGGTTACACACAATCACACACTTAACTACATATATCATTACAAGAAATCAAGTACTTTAACAGTTATACTGTTACACACAATAGAACACATTAAGGAGCACGGCATTACTCCTGCTCTATTACATTGGTGCCCAACAACATGACACGTGGAGAGGTTTAGAGAGTCTCGTGTGAGATTTCTATGGGATAGAAATATAAAAGAAGGGGGAATAGAAAGTGTAATAGTGAATATATAAAGGCTCAGTACTGCCACGCTCCTACTAGCACTAGCTAGTGGTTAAACCCATTACCTCAGTCGTTTTTTAAACTGAAGGGTCCAGAGTTCGAGCCTAGTTGTGGCCCTCACAGATGTTTAGTACTTTGTATGAACGACACACTTATTTGATATGCACGCGAAACAGAGCAGCAGAAAATGTGAATGTGAAAGATACGGATACCTGGGAAAGTCTTTCAAAGAACAAACCCGCTTTTTATGTTCATTTGATTGTAGTTTCATTTATTTATGTTCTAATTCACCCGTTCAAACGAACATAAAATATTTATAAACTAAAGCTCAAAACACCAATATATAGGTACATCTCGCGCGAGTGCAAAATACTTTTTTATTACATTATATACATGTACAAACAACTTTCCGTTTTCCTTCATTTAACATTCTACAATATACCAAAACGTATTATAAACATCAATATCATCAAAATAACAAATTGACTGGGTGGGTGGGTGGGGGTCTGTACGATAGGCAGCGATTTCTCCAATAACTTCTACTACTTTAAGCACGTACCCAGGTAACTTTCGATACCCTTGAGTAACTTAATTTACGACCAATCACAGATTGGATATAAATATAACAACAACATTCAAACACGTGTTACTTGTATCATTTATAAATATATTTACTTTTACATAGATATAATTGTAATGTTTAGACGATGCGTTAAGCTGTGTTGATGTCCGTGTCACCTCAATGCTTCGAATGCCTGAATGTAACTTTCTAGACCGGTATATATATACTCCAGTGGCAGTTCACGCTGAAAACCGTTCATAAGTAGACACCATTACACAGGTAGCTGGTAGGTAAACCCTTCGATTTCGTTACACCCGATTGCAAAACCGAAACTCGAGCTCGTGGCCAACATGTAGTATTCCTTTCGTGGTATTTGGATTTTTTGCATTCATTTCTTGTTCTATTTGCATACTCTGTATGTAAATAATGCATTTACCTATTTATTTGATGTAATTATTCTCCTTGCTTTAAAAAAGTGCGTAAACTTTGATAACTTCATAACGATCGATTACCATGTCAAAACAAGATGTACGTCCACACTGGTGAGTACTAATTCAAGTACTTTGAATTGTAGTTTGGTTGTAGGGACAGCAGTGATGAAAGAAAAATATGTCGGACAGTACCTATTTACAAACAGTGGTCTGTTTTTAGGAGCGATCAAAACTAATACGCGACCAAATACTTATATGAATTCGTGTCAGTTTTGATTTTAAAATTGTTGACTAAAAAGGACAATCATTAGAGGCAGTGTTTAGTGTTAGACTATTGTAAACCCATAACGCCAGGATATAGCATATCATTAACTAACAATTAGGGTATTTAAGACCAGTATATATTATTTCGACAGGAGGCTTGATAATCAACAAATTAACCATCAGATCTAAAATAATTTTAAGAAACAATTTGTCTTTTTTTTTTACTATATATTTGCAAATAGATTTCCTTACATGAATCTACAGAATAGCGAAAATGTTCAATTAGGTGTGTACCTTTAAATGACGTCACAATGATTACCGCACTTATTGTTTGACGTATTGTATAGATCTATATAATCAAATTATGATTGTAACGCCTCATTTGACTGGCTTAATAAATTCAACAATGTTAAGGCGTCCCGATGCTAATATACGGCTGGAAAACGATACTATTCAAATCATCGCAAAAGTACTTTAACCGGGAGTATTACTTAAAATATGTGGTACATTTATTGACATCGATGTTTAAGCATTTTATTTGATGCATTTTTGTGACGTCATATGCTCTTTGTAATCACGTGACAGGCGAATCCTAATATTGCAAATGGTCTATTTAAATTACATCGGCGCAGGTGATTAATGACATTAAATCATATACATTTTTAAGACAAATCCTTTGTTAAGTCATATACTTTGAAGTTCTTGCATGAAAAGAAAAAGATGTTTCGTTTACGGAAGATATTGTTGAAACATTCCACAAAATCATCAAAATATTGCACATTTTTACTAATGGAAAACAATTTACAAAACGTTGGGGTATATCCGTAGGTTTCCAAAGCACGATTCAAATGAAATACTTATATTCTCTACCAATTTTACGTAAAATATTCCAAAATTGTGTTGATCTTTCACCTGCGCCAAGCTGGTTTTACATGCATAAAAATTTCTTCATTCAGTTGTTTGCACGTAGCAGGGAGAGTCTCCACACCACAAGTTTATAAATAGCCTTTACTTAAAACGAAGCTTTGAAACTGCCGACTATTTGATACAGGTTTTAAATATGAATGAATTATGTACGTCTAGCATTAACAGCAGCATCTAAGTAAAGGAAACATGCGGTATTATACTGGTTTGATATAATTCACTTTTAACGGTAAGATTCATTCCCTGATAACTATCGACAGGAATGCAGATCGTGACGTCAAAGTTAATTATGACGTCATATCGTATAAGGTACAGACAGGTGACTTTCTATACATCACTGTAATATCCATCGGGAAGCCATTACATGCCCACGTATGTAAACCCTCTAAACAAAGTCAAGTAGTGGTGTTATAAGATAAAGCACGAACTAATCATGATGATGTCAGACTCAAAGTCCCATAGTAACCGAGTTTTGTCACGACAGCCGTCGTGTGTCCAATCAGTCGAGCAATAATAAACATCATAAAGTATTTAAAATCTTTATCTTTTTATATATCAAATCAATAAATTTACAGATATACATATTCACATAAAAAATATTGACAACAAAAAATGTTTATACTATCACATTAATAATGGTATCCTATGGTGGTACCTCTGTCTGCAGTGTCCCTCCAGTGTTCCTCCAATGTGTCTCCCTCGGTACCACGTCCTAAGATGACGGCTTCCGCCCACCAGATTCCAGCGTAGTAAGTGAATAAACGAAGGAGGCTACACAGGTGGTAAAATGTTAAATACCTAGACACTGTGGACTATTGCTGGATTATCATTGGAGAATTGCTGGAACCTTGCTGGAACATTTTAATTTGATCTGAATAACACTATTTTCAATCAAACGTTTCACTTTCACAATATGTTTCCTTTAGCTAACGTACCGATGTACATTAACAGTCATTAAGTTACTTCTACTTACTTTTTACAATTATTTTATTAATTTGTTAAAGAAAAGACGTGAATATAAAACAATTAAAAAACTGCTATTGTTTGATGATCATTGCAGATTATGATGGCAGCGATCATTGCAGAAAAAATGCATAACACGCTAACGCTGAGAGAGAGAGAGAGAGAGAGAGAGAGAGAGAGAGAGAGAGAGAGAGAGAGAGAGAGAGAGAGAGAGAGAGATGAAAACTAAAATAAAAACTTTTTAAATTATTACAAGATAACCTAACAGTTTACAGACACAGGTCAATATGATTAATCACAATAATTATTAACCATTGGGTCTATAAAGGACTACAATCAGAAAAATGAATTGTTTTTGTAAACAAAGGTTGAATAAATAAATCATTTTATGAAATATTCGCTCTCCTACGTCTCACATACTTACATTTTCATCCCATATGTATTTACATTCAATTTTTACATTAAAGTTGTACCACACAGTAATATTGAAAGCATTCTTGGTATTTAATGAACTTTTAATCATTTGCTTAGTATAGCAGAGCCAATAATTAAAAACTTCTTGCCGAAAACTATTATTTCTTTGAACAACCATGCGTTATAAAAAATCATAAGCAAAATCAATCAGGTTTTTTGTTGTTGCAAATTCAGAACCATTTATTGATTTTAAAAAAGTCCATCCATCGTTTGTAGCCTTGAGTTAATTTCTTAATCCATAAACATTTAAGAGATGCCATGAAGATAAAAATGTAAACCATTTTTAAACCACCTTTTAGGTAATCGAGACTAACAATTTCTCTCATAACTTTATCACACTTTCGAAATAAATTCAACAGGCTGTTACTACGAGATAAAACAACATCTCGTTTTGGATTTTGAACTATTCTGACAGGAAGCCATATTGTAAAACAGAGGGCTTATAATCTTTGTTGGGAATTTCTATCCAATCTATATTATTATTGCCAAATCCTCTAGAGCTTTGTATATAAAGGACCATGTAACAAAATCGAAAGTTTTCTCAAAGTCAATAAGAAGTAAAAGACCTGGTATATTTCCATTTACAGTGAGCGACATTAAATAAAAAAAAAATCTAGTATTTCCCCAATATATTTCTTAAGGAAAGCCTGTTTGTCTATCAGATATAATATAATCTAATGTAAACCTAATTCGATAACTAATACATCCGGATATAAGCTTATAGAGAACATTCAAAAGAGTGATGGGTCTCCAGTTGTTCAAATATTGTCTTGGTTTGTCACCTTCTGGTAAACATGATATAATTCCAAATCTCTGGGAAATAGGAAGCTTCTTTTTTCAAAAAATTAAGTTTATTGCATTTAAGAAGTTTTAAATCCTTCCAAAAGAATTTAAATATTTCAACAGTAAAACCATCATTACCTGGTGATTTGTTATTTTTCATATTTTTTAGAACGTGAAGAACTTTTTTTTTTTTAGAGATTTCAGCTTCTGACGAGCTAGATATATCTGGTTCTAACTTAAACATTTCTACTTTAAAAAAATCTTCAAGGTTAATATTTATAAAATCTGAATCAGCAGATATATTTAGTTGTTCATTGATTCAATATGTTCGATTGCTTGTGTATAATTTCCCCTTCTTCAAGTTCTAATTTTTGATAGCTTTGTTTAGAAGATTCCGAGACTCTAAATTTAGAAAACATTTTGATCCATCTTGCTTCAGATCTTATGAAATGACCTTGAAGTTTATGTTTTCTAAAATTTTCAAGATTTGATATTTGGGTTCTATTAGTTCAAAATTAATGTGTTATTGAGATTCTAAGGATGTTATTCTCTTATTAGTGATATTTCAATCTTCTTTCTTTTTCTTTCTTATGAGATAAATATGAAAAAGAAAGACACCTTATTTCCATGAGAAGCACCACTAGAAATACAATATATCCTTACTAAAACATATATGTATATGAGCACTGTATGCATGCTGACTCTTTACTCCGTCTATAGTTTCCTTAACCTTATCCATGAAAACCAAGTCAGTCAGTATACTATTATTAAATTTCCAAAGCCCCCTACCTCTTTGTAAAGGGTTAAACTTTAGTTCTAAAATAACAATAGAATGGTCAGATCGGTAGCATAATTTAAAATTATTTTTTTTACTTTATTAGACTATTTGAAATCGAAATGTGATCAAGGCGACTTTGCTTTAAAGGCGTTTTTTTTCTCCATGTAAATATTTTTTTTTACCTGGGTTTAAGACCCTGTAATAATCCACTAACTGCAAATACTCCACCATCTTAAAGTTGTTTCTGTCGCCTTTGGATTGTTTATATACTTATAGTCGTAGGTATCGATATCTGGATTGAGAACAAGTTTGAAATCTCCACATAAAATGAAATACTCATTATCCACTTCCTTAAAGGACGTATTTCTAATATTTTCATAAATACCTGGCTGGTCAGAGTTTGGACCATATATATTGACAAGAGTAACCCTGGTTTCTTGTATGGCAAGATCAACAGCAAGGAAATTATCTTCCCCATCTTTTTAATATTGTGGATATGAAACTCAAAATTATTATTGAACATCATATATATACCCCCACGAGCATTCGACTTATAACAGTTGTAAATACACTGAAAACCCAACTGTGATTCAATGATATGTTCACTTTCCGTTTTAAAATGCGTGTCCTGTGAACATAAATAATAATGAATAACCTTTTTTCTGTAAAATTCAAAAGCATCCATACGATTTGATATTGTAAATAAACCTTGCCAGTTAATTGGTGCAAATTTAAAGGTATCACCTATTATTTACTGTAAATATCAACAAGGCAAGCAACTCCCTACCTGGTTAATTGATAAACATATACACAGTAATCTCTCGCACTTAGTTTTAATTTCATTTCACACACTGTCATTTCAAATACACACAGGTAAACAGTAAATGTCACTTCTGGTCAGGCCGATCCCGATCTACTTTCAGTTTGTCAAACCGATCCCGATGTGATTGATGTTACAATAACTCCGCTATGACTGTTTTCTTAACGTATCACGCACTGTGTCCATGATGTCAAATTTGTACCGGTGTCCCTCTTCGTCAAGCGCAAATAACTTTCCGTTATAATATCATGCGGTCTTGATACGTTTATCGTTGTTCAAATCACAAATAAGTTTGGCATTTGATGGTGTCAATTGGTCGTGCATTGTAAACACATTTTTGATTCCGCTGTTGGACCTGTTACGAATGATCTTTAATTTACTTTCGGAAGTTCAAAAATTAGCAATCACTAGTCTAGATCATCTCTGGTTTTCTTTCGAGAATATCAGTAGGATCCAGGTGAAGGTTGATCGTATTCTTGAGAATGTGGAAAAGATCAATGCGCAGGTTTTTTTGTTAGTTTTTTTTTCGGCCCAGTTTACAAACTTATTTTCTTTTATTCCCCCGTGATATCTTCTTTTATTTCTGAAATTATTTTCTTTTTAAACTAATGTCTGAGCCCAGTTATTATTTCTGTAACTATATCTTTAATGTAAGACTTTTTCTCCATTGTTTCCTTTATTTCTGCTAAACTATCATGTATTGCTGTAATGAAGTCTGAATCGCCGTCTGGGGTTTGATCACTACTGCTTGTTCTAGGCTTTTTGGAGGGATTTTTGTCCGAGACCACTAGATTTCTGACTGATGAAGGCGCCAACTTTAAATTCAGCTAAACCTTTTTTTTGCTCGTTTTATTTGGTCAGTATCTTGGGTTTTATTATAGCAACATCTATAATTATACAAGATCACGTGATGGTAATGGAGGGACGCGGAAATTTGTCGGCTCCGCTAAATTATACTGTAAAAAGTTATAAGGATATCAATTTCTCCAGGGAGTAAGTAAAAGAATTAGAATTTTTTATGTATAGCGCCATAGGAAAGTGTTTTGAAGGTTTGTTTTTGTTAAACTGAGTAGTCGCTCACAATGGGAGATCGAGCGGACAAGACAGTGGCAGCAAACAAAGATTAGAAAAGCTAGAATAATTAGGGTTCCAATTTATACTGCATTTTGTGAATTATCTAAGCAATAACTGGTAATTGAACTACACTTTTAATACAACATTAACACCCCCCTCCCATCCCGCGCACACACACCAAAAGCAAAGCGCTCTTAAACATTCCTTTTAAAAAGTATTTTACTTATAGAAGTCAATAAAAATGATCATAATCCTATTTTTCATTTCTAGCACTTAATAAGAGTGTATAAAATCATTTCCGCATACGTAATGGACTGGTGGTGCCAGTCACGTGGTCACACAAACTTCCGGGTAACGTATTAGGGTGTACACAGAATTATTGTGATTAGAACTATACTCACTGTACCAGTCACGTGGTCACACAAACTTCCGGGTAACGTATTAGGGTGTACACAGAATTATTGTGATTAGAACTATACTCACTGTACCAGTCACGTGGTCACACTAACTTCCGGGTAACGTATTAGGGTGTACACAGAATTATTGTGATTAGAACTATACTCACTGTACCAGTCACGTGGTCACACTAACTTCCGGGTAACGTATTAGGGTGTACACAGAATTATTGTGATAAGAACTATACTCACTGTACCAGTCACGTGGTCACACTAACTTCCGGGTAACGTATTAGGGTGTACACAGAATTATTGTGATTAGAACTATACTCACTGTACCAGTCACGTGGTTACCCACAGTTCCGGCTACAGAATATTCCACAACCTGATCGTTGTCTACAAGTAACAACACTGTCTTCAACAAGTTAAATGTGGTAAGTGAAAAGTATTTTGTTCAATGAATCTGCAAAGATTAGTAAGCATTTGATTATAATATGGATCTGGAAGTTAAATTATCTATCTTGATTTTTTATCAACAATATTGGGCTTGAATGTAGATTTTTATTCAAAGTCAATCATGATCTTAGTCGAATATTGCATATTATCAGAGTTCTTCGACTAAATAATTTGTACAAATTCGATAGATTTCACGAGTTTATCAACAATAGATACATGCAGGACGACCCATCTTTTTCTTTATATAATGTCCTTGTTCAAAAATGGCGACCAAAAAATCCAAGAAACAATATATATTCAGCTCGTTTATTTTCTTTGTTTTTGGATAAAAAAGATACAATTTTTTGTAGTTAGTTGTTTAAACATATAAAACTGTACTCTTAAGAGAAGTCATTATTACAGCTATTTATTTCATTTGCTTTGTAACATAGTCAATGTTTTACCAATTTGTTTCTGTTTTTGTTATAGAGTAATTCAAATATACAGCAACTTTTTACTTTGCGTCGTCAAAGAGTTGTTGAATGATATGATTTTTTTTTTGGTTTGTCAATACGTAATTCTATGCAAAGGCTTTCTTTTCTTTTTCGTTTTACCATTTCAAAAAACATGGTAATAAGTTTGAGAGAGAGAGAGAGAGAGAGAGAGAGAGAGAGAGAGAGAGAGAGAGAGAGAGAGAGAGAACAAAAACACAATGTACTACTGCTTTTTGAGTCTTTATTTGCCATAACTAAAACCTTTCAAACTGTATTCATTGGCCAGGAAATATATCCTTCACACCGGAGATCCAATCTCAAATTAGATATGTTTCCTTGTCGTGAACAGCTTATTTAGAAAAGATCACTCACATAAAATTAAATGAATTAATATAAAACATGTACCACATATACAGAGACGAATTTGAATTTTCTGAATACTATGTCGAGTTTTTTTTTTTCATTCTTGTAATTAAGGCCGTATAAGAAAAATGCCCTTTTACAAACTTTGACAAATAACATGAATTTGTATTGTTTACTGTGTTAGTTTTAATTAACTTGGTCAACTGACATGAATTTCCCTTATAAATAGTCTAACTTAAGACACTTTTCTTAGAAACCCTAAATTCCAAGAATCAAAATATTTTCTAATTCAAATAAACTCTGATTTGTACTCACAATAACTATTAATGGCTAGTTTCTTAATTTTAAACTGACGTTTGGACGAAGTTGCATCAATTTATTAAAACCTGCATCCTATATAGGGATTGGATAACGCTTGGGAGTGATACATGTACATGTAAATCCTAAATATGTTTAAACATGATAATACATTTATCTTATCAATCGCCTCTTGTAATTTGTCAGGTTAAAAGTTGAAAATAATTTTATTTTCAATTTTACTACAAGATTCTTTTTTTTTTTAATTAAAAACAAAATATTTCTTTTATTATTTATTTTACTATATGTATAACCAAATATCGTAGCAAAAACAAAGTCACTGTATTGTTTTCAATCAATTCAATATAACAAGAGTCCGCTTTATATATAAGTATCACTACTGATAGATAGTAAATGCGTTTGAGTGCCAAATCAAAACAAACTAGGTAATGAAAACGCCCATTTAAAAAAAAAATGCTGATCATATTTCGATTGTACTCTAATACTACTTTTATTAAATATGGGTAAACTGTTGATATCCTTATTAAGCCATACATGCATTTATATGTTCATATAACTATGCACCAAACAAACGTTATTTCTGTTATATGGCAATAACAATTAATACAAGGATACAGTCTTTAATCTTTGGAAAATGAAGTTGAAAACCAAAAAAACAAAAACAAAAAACAAAATCGTAATCTGCACCTCGAAGTAAAACGTCAACAAAATATGACGTCGTTTTAACTGTCGCAGTGACGTTTTGTTTTCTGTTTCATAATGCCGAAACCAGAAGGTTTAACATCATTATTTTGTGTATGACAAATCGGGAGTTTGAAGAATAATCTGAATTACAAGGTCAGTCTTTTTAAAAGATAGGATTAATTTATCATTCTATATTTACATCTACCGAGTATGATTCCAACTTTTTGTTTTGTTAATTTATACCTCTATGAAAACTAACATAACTGGAATCATCATTCCCCACACAAGATGAAGCTCTGCCATTCAGTCAACTGAAAAATAACTGAATTGTCAGGAAAGGTGACCGAGTGACACAAATATGCCATTCAGTCACTTTTCAGTTATCTTTAAGCCACCTTTCAAATGACTGAATGGCAGAGATTCATCCCTTTCCATTTATCGGATGGTAGAAATGTACAACAACGTAAGAAAAATCAGGGACTGAAGGAAATAAGCATGACGATGTCAGACTTTAACTCATTTACCCAGCGTTATACAGACACACGGTAAAAATGACTAATCACCGAAATTATTCATGTTTTCTATGAAAGTCTACAATCAGATAAACGAATTTGTATAATCACAGTGGTTGTTACCATAATTAGGGTTCCAATGTATACTGCATTTGTGAATTATCTAAGCATTAACTGGGAATATTAATTGAACTACAGTTTATTCTAACATCAGCACCCCCCCCCAACACACACACACACACACACACACTAAAAGTCTTTAAAATTACATACGAAAAAAAATTATACTTATACAAATTTTTAAAAATGAGAGTACTCATATTCAACATTTCTAGCGCTTCCTAACTAAATTATTGTGTATGAAATTATTTCCGCATTAGAAATATACTCACTGTACCAGTCACGTGGTCACACAGAGTTCCGACTACAGAATATTCCACAACCTGATCGTTGTCTACAAGTAGCAAGAGTGTCTTCAACAAGTTAAATGTGGTAAGTGAAAAGTATTTTATTTAATGAATAAAAAAGATAAGTAGACATTTGACTATAATATCTATACGGAAGTGAAATTACCCATCTTGATATTTTATCAACAATATTGAGATTGAATGTGAACTTTTATTTAAAATGATTTATGATCTCAGTCGAATATGCTCAGAGTTCCTTGACCTAAATAATTTGTACAAATGCGATAGATTCCATATATTTATAAACAATAGATATATGCATGACCACCCAATTATTCATTTTTTTTAATACCAATAATGCCCATTTATTTGTTAAAGAATGGCGACAAAAAAAAAAAAAAGAAAAAAAAAAAGATTATCTATTCAACTCGTTCATTTTTAAAGTTTTTGGATAAAAAAGATGCAATAATTTGTATATTTGTGTTTTAATGTTAAAATGGTCCTCTTAAAAGAAATCAATACTACAGGTATTTATTTCATTTGCTTTGTAAAATAGACAATGTTTTACCTATTTCTTTCTGTTTTTGTTATAGAGTAATTCAATTAAACAGGTTTTTTTTCGTCAAAGAGTTGATAAATAATACAGGTTTTTATAATATAATTTGTCAATAAGTAATTCTGTACAAAAGCTGTTTGTTTTCGTTCTTTTTACCACTTTATATACAAGGGAATAAGTTTGATTGCTTGACTGAGAGAGAGAGAGAGAGAGAGAGAGAGAGAGAGAGAGAGAGAGAGAGAGAGAGAGAGAGAGAGAGAGAGAGGAACAATGTGCTACTGAAGAGCTTTTTGAGGCTTTAGAAGTCAATAATTAAAGCCCTTCAAGTTTTAGTCATTGACCAGGAAATATATTCCCCACATCGGAGATCCAATCTTAAATTAGATATGTTTCCTTGTCGTGTACAGCTTATTGAAAATAACCTCTCACA
Organism: Magallana hongkongensis; assembly: GCA_015776775.1. Classification (NCBI taxonomy): domain Eukaryota; kingdom Metazoa; phylum Mollusca; class Bivalvia; order Ostreida; family Ostreidae; genus Magallana; species Magallana hongkongensis. The sequence goes on along the minus strand of VIAA01000044.1, from coordinate 267,662 downwards.
AAGAATTAGATGAATTAATATCGAAATATGTTTCACATGTACAGGGATGAACTCAAAAGTATGTCCAGGTTTTTTTAACGATCGGTCCTTTTATGTCAAATTCGGTAAAAAATACTCTGCGTCTTAAATGAAGCTCTGCCATTCAGTCAACTGAATAATAACTGAATTGTCAGGAAAGGTGACTGAATGACACAAATATGCCATTCAGTCACTTTTAGTAACCTTTAAGTCACCTTTCAAATGACTGAATGGCAGATATTCATGAATCCCGTTCCGTTTATCGGTTGGTCGAAATCTACAACAACGTAAGAAAGATCAGGGACTGCACGAAATAATCATGATGATATCAGACATCATGTTTTCTATAAATGTCTACAATCAGATAAACGAACTTGTATAATCACAGTTGTTTTTACCATAATTAATGTTCCAATGTATACTGCATTTTGTGAATTATCTAAACATTAACTAGGAATTGAACAACAGTTCATTATAACATCAACACCCCCCTCCGCCCCAACACACACACTAAAAGCATACCAGTCTTTAAAATTACATACGAAAAAACATTATACTTATTATTAAAAATGAGAGGACTCATATTCTTCATTTCTAGCGCTTCCTAACTAAATTATTGTGTTTAAAATTATTTCTGCATTAGAACTATACTCACTGTACCAGTCACGTGGTCACACAGAGTTCCGGCTACAGAACATTCCACAACCTGATCGTTGTCTACAAGTAGCAAGAGTGTCTTCAACAACTTAAATGTGGTAAGTGAAAAGTATTTTATTTAATGAATAAAAAAGATAAGTAAACATTTGACTATAATATCTATACGGAAGTTAATCGTCCATCTTGATATTTTATCAACAATACTGAGACTGAATGTGCACTTTTATTTAAAATGATTTATGATCTCAGTCGAATATGCCCAGAGTTCCTTGAACTAAATAATTTGTACAAATGTTTTAAATTCCATGGGTTTATAAACAATAGATATATGCATGACCACCCATCCATCTTTTTTTATAATACCGTTTCTTTGTTCAAGAATGGCGACCAACAAATTGGAGAAAGAATATATATTCACCTCGTTCATTTTTTAACTTTTTTGGATACAAAAGATGCAAGAATTTGTATTTTTGTGTTTTAATGTTAAAATGGTGCTCTTAAAAGAAGTCAATACTACAACTATTTATTTCATTTGCTTTGTAAAATAGATAATGTTTTACCAATTTGTTTCTGTTTTTGTTATAGAGTAATTCAATTAAACAGGGTTTTTTTTCGTCAAAGAGTTGATAAATTATACAGGTTTTTATAATTTAATTTGTCAATAAGTAATTCTGTACAAAAGCTGTTTATTTCTTTTCTTTTAACCACTTTATATACAAGGGAATAGGTTTGATTGTTTGACTGAGAGAGAGAGAGAGAGAAACAATGTACTACTGAAGAGCTTTTTGAGGCTTTAGAAGTCAATAATTAAAGCCCTTCAAGTTTTAGTCATTGACCAGGAAATATATCCCCCACATCAGAGATCCAATCTTAAATTAAATATGTTTCCTTGTCGTGTACAGCTTATTGAAAATAACCTCTCACAAAGAATTAGATGAATTAATATCGAAATATGTTTCACATGTACAGGGATGAACTCAAAAGTATGTCCAGTTTTTTTTAACGATCGGTCTTTTTATGTCAAATTCGGTAAAAAAATACTCTGCGTCTGAAATGAAGCTCTGCCATTCAGTCAACTGAATAATAACTGAATTGTCAGGAAAGGTGACTGAATGACACAAATATGCCATTCGGTAACTTTTCAGTAACCTTTAAGGCATCTTTCAAATGTCTGAATGGCAGAGATTCATCCCGTTCCTGTTAATGGTTGGTCGAAATCTACAACAACGTAAGAAAAATCAGGGACTGCACGAAATAGTCATGATGATATCAGACTTTAACTCATTTAACCAACTTTATACAGACACACGGTAAAAATGACTTATCACCGAAATTATTCATCATGTTTTCAAAAAAATTCTACAATCAGATAAACGAACTTGTATAATCACAGCTGTTGCTACCATAATTATAGTTCCAATGTATACTGCACTTTGGGAATTATCTAAGCATTAACTGGGAATTGAACTACAGTTTATTATAACATCAGCACTCCCTCCCCACCCTACCCCCCCCCCCCCCCCTTGCACACACACACTAAAAGCCCACCAGTCTTTAAAATTACATACGAAAAAAGAATATACTTATACAAATCATTAAAATGAGAGTAATCATATTCTTCATTTCTAGCGCTTCCTAACCAAATTATTGTGTATAACATTATTCCCGCATTAGAACTATACTCACTGTACCAGTCACGTGGTCACACAAAGTTCCGGGCTACAGAATATTCCACAACCTGATTGTTGTCTACAAGTAACAAGAGTGTCTTCAAAAAGTTAAATGTGGTAAGCGAAAACTATTTTTGCTATATTTGCTTTGTAAGATAGTCAATGTTTTACCCATTTGTATCTGTTTTTGTTATAGAGTAATTCAATTAAACAGTTTTGTTTTCTTCAAAAGTTGAAAAATAATACATTGTTTTTTATTTGGTTTGTCAACAAGTTATTCTGTACAAAACTGTTTGTTTCTTTTGTTTTAACCACTTTATATACACGAGAATAAGTTCGATTGAGAGAAAAATAGAGAGAAAGAGAAATAGAGAGAGAGAGAGAGAGAGAGAGAGAGAGAAACAATGTACTACTGAAGAGCTTTATGAGGCTTTAGAAGTCAATAATTAAAGCCCTTCAAGCTTTCGTCATTGACCAGGAAATATATCCTTCACACCGGAGATCCAATCTCAAATTAGAGATGTTTCCTTGTCGTGAACAGCTTATTGAAAACAACCACTCACAACGAATTAGATGAATTAATATCGAAATATGAGTGGAGTTTTTTTTTAACGATTGGTCCTCTTATGTCAAATTCGCTAAAATTTCTATGCGTCTGAAATATGACACGAAATGGCCATTTTGATCTCACTATAAACAAACTGAATATGTTACTCTTCTATGAACACTTATCACCAGAATTCTAATGCTATAACAAAAGAGAATGAACAAGGTAAGATATGTTAAGGTGAGCTTTTCTGGTCACCTTTAGTCCGGCGTACGTACGTCTGTCTGTCTGTCAATGATTCCGTCTATAACCAATATTGCATTGTTGACTCCTTCCTTAGAAGAACTTGGCTAATTTCAACAAAACTTGACATATAGCATTATTGGTAAACAAGAAAATGTGTTGTTGTTGTTTTTTTTCAAAAATCTTCTCAAAAACTAATTTGTTAAAGTTGCTTAAACTTGTAAAGAAGAGTTTTAAGGTGTTTTTTTACAAATGAAAAACAAGAGAAAAACTTAAAAAACATTTCTATTTATAAAGCCAATTTGCCGGATAAGCTATCACTTGTGTAAAAGTTCCTTTGATAATGTAGATTCAACTTTTTCATGAATCCTAAGGAAGGGGGGGGGTCACATGTCAAAAATTGATTATTCTAGATTTATAGAATTTTACAATATATGGTAAAACTTATATGCAAGCTTCTTGATTTTTTGAAATTTTGAATTGTTTAGACTGTGGCTCCTGCATATAATTGGGCCACACAATGCACACGCGGTGACGGTACTGTCTTTTACTCCTTAAATATTTTAGCTATTTTCTTTTCACACACAGGATTTTCAATACTTGTGCTGTGGCTAAAATCTGTCAATTTAACACCATGTGACATTGGCTTACATGCGACCTGAGTACTGCTCCGATGATCACTACTATTGTTAGAGCTGCCACTATTTTCCCATAGAGTCCCTTTTAATTCCCTATTCTATGTTTATTTTGTTTTGTTTTTTTTTAATCGGATGACTTGGCTGCCCGCCGTATTTTGTCTTTTGACTCGCCACATAGACCACTCCGAAAACTATGATAAGGGGCGACGGAAAAATGACACAAACCAATCACAAATCACAATCACAAACTGTCAATGGTCTCAAAAAAAAAAAAAATATATATATATATATATATATATATATATATATATATATATATATATATATATATATATATATATATATATATATATATATATATATATATATATATATATATCAAAAGATATATCACAAAATATCTTCTCCAGTTTTGAAATTGGTCCAACCTATCTAGCAATCTTGAAATATATGTTGGTACAAGTTAATATTTTCACATGAATTTTCTTATATAGTATTTTCTAAAATGATAACATTTGACACATACATGGATCTTGATTGTTTTTAAAACAGCTATTTCCTTGCGTAATACCTTAAATGGTCATGCGTGTTTGATTTTCTTTACCTCTTAGTATTTTTTTTCTGAATGTTTTACGAGGATATTGATCGATAAAAAAAATATAATTGCCAACATAACCTTCATTTCGATTTGATCTGTTGGAAATATTATGCATTGTTTAAAATACGATATCATTATGCCCATATGTGTTGCGATATATTCAAATAAGTAAACTTCCGTGGAATGCTTCCTTATGTTGAAAATAGGGACTGAATAGATAATCCACACTGTAAGAGTACAGAGGGAATACTTTACAGTGACACCACTATCAGATCTAGATCACAAACTCTGCAACAGGAAATGGTCTATTTTATTTGATTGTGAAATACAAAAGCATAAGACATATATTAAGTTAAAGTACATAATGTCAATAATATGAATACTGACGACGACCATTAACACGCCAAACTATAGTCTTAGTAGTCACAATACATAGTATCAATAATTTGAACATTTGAGACGATTTGGCACAATCTACCAACTTGAGTAAAATTAAGCAATGGTCTGACGCTTGGGCAGTTGAATTTCATCCAAATAAAACATTTAATATAGGTTTTGGTAGAAGGATTGTTAGTTATCCCAAAAGTAATTTTTGTACCGATTGAAACACATATTCATCTAGGTATAAAAGTCCAGCAGGATGGCATTTGGAGATCACATATTCTTGATATTCATTCTAAAGCATGCACTGGTTTAAATATCGTAAGAATGTTGAAACACATCCTTAAAAGGGATGCTTTGACAAAAAATTACTCTGCATTTGTTTGCCCAGTTCTGAAATACTCTGACATTGTATGGGATTATTGTTTAGATAGAGATGCTAAGCTGCTTGAAGATATTTAAGTTGAAGCAGCTAGAATTATTTCAGCAGTAAGGTCAAATTCTTCAAGATCTTTTCTTTATAATGAACTTGATTGGGTTACACTCAAAGTTCGACGAAAAATACAAAAGCCTGTGTTATTTTATAAGATAATTCATGGATTAGCACCTCAGTAATTAGATGATCTGCTTGGTAATGTTTACTACCCCACCTTATCCTCTAAGAAATCCTCTAAGTCCCCCAAGCTAAAGCAACTTCTTACGTAAACATTTTTTTACCCTCAAGAATTAGACTCTGTAATGGACTCCAATATATTCTCCGTAGTCTTTCAACGCTTTCATCTTTCACACATGCCATAAAAATATGTATTGTTCCAAAGACAAGAGGTACTTTAACTATGGTGTTCGAAAGAAAAATATAATTCATTGTCAACTTCGTAACTCAGTGACTTATCTAAATTCTGATTTATGTAATCATTTTCTGAGCGACAACACAAGTTGTGACGTGTGGAAACAATAATGAAACATGTTCTTACTTTTTTATTGAGCGTCCAAAATACTGTGTTCAAAGACATTAACTAATCCAAAATATAGATTCCTTAAGACAATACCTTTTTCAGTTCAACTCATTCTTAATGGTGACATTAGTCGTACTTATGAACAGAATATATTAAATAATCCATAGTGTCCTTCTTACTGTCCTATACCACTGAACATGTGCATAAAACCTTTTCTTTTTGTGTTTTTTTTTGTTCTTTTTTTTTCTATCCATTACCATTACTAAATACTACACATTATAACATTATAGTATTTAATGTTATACATATTGTAATTTCTAGTCATATATTTCAAATATACATATATTTATTAATATAATATTTATTGTAATATTATTGTCAATATTATATGGCACTTAATATTGTATATATCACCTTGCATGTCGGGGAGGATTTATATAGACAATGCCTGCTATCCCATCCCTTTATATTGTTTAGATTAAACAAACATGACTATCTATAGCCATTAGTAATTCCCATACATAATGTCCATGAATAAATGACAATAACAAACCGTCAGCCATCCCAAAAATCAATAAAACGAAATAAAAATTCAAAGCAGAGCAACACGGACCTCCAAAAAGACAAAAGTAGGATCAGGTGCCCAAGAGGAGTGAGCATCCTCTGCTGACCGGTCACACCTGTCGTATGCTCTTTGTCGTAATCGGGGAAAAACGAAAAACTCCACAGACAATAAGGTGATTAATTATGGTCTAAAAATTAGTATGAAAAACGTCAGTCGGCATGCGACCATATGGAAGATTTTATTTGCAGACAAAATCGTTGTATCGGCCATAGAACTTACGAATAGATGATCTCAAAAGAGACTGTTGAATGTCTTGTATTATTAACTTGTTTGTCAATAGACTTCCTCGCCTTAGAAATTGTTCATACGAAGAGCATGCTCTTGTGTATCGAATTAATTGAGAGACAAAAACACCATATGCAGGTGTATGTTGCTACATAAGTCAGGAAAGTTGATTATAGAAAGTCATCGCGTTTATCATAAAGTTTTGTTGTTAGGTTACCATCAATGTCCATTTCCAGTAAAATATCCAAATATGAAACAGATGAAGCAGACTTTGTGGTATCTTTTATTTCAAGTTCACTGGGATATATCGAGTCGACGTAAGTGTGGAAAAAACAATTGTTAATCAATAATACGTCGTCGATATACCTGAATATTAAGTTGAAGGCCCATCGAGTGATTTATTTTTTCACGTACACGTTTTTGCATAAAATCATACAATTCATACAAATACAAAAAAAAAAAAACTGCCGATGATATCAAAAAGCCTATATTTTGATTTGTCATAATAAATGGTTTTATAAAGCGTTGAAAAATCGTACGTTTTGATGCGATTGATTTTGGTAAGATTTTGTGACTTCAAAGTCTTTAAGAATTTTAGTATCCACATCTGATTCACACCAATTCTGGAATATATTGTTGTACAGTACTCTTGAAGTTTCTACTGCACTACTGTAAGAATTTTAGTGAGGAGGAAAGATAGAGGTTTAGTAGAACATTTACTGGAACCTCCTATATATCTCTGTTTGTAAGGACTTCTGTGAAGCTCTGGAATCCAGTATCAACTTCATTTTGTATTGAGGATATTAAAGATATCCATTGCCGATTTATGATTTTTAAGTATTTCCTGCTTGGAAAGGCTGCTATGGGTGTAGGTAGGATTTCAATGTATAGAATCAAAACCTAGTTTTTTTGAAAATGCAATTAATATAAAGTGTCTAACAAACAAAGACAACGTTGTTAATTACCTTATCAACAGGGACCCGTACATAATTCATGATTTGTATAAAATTACGCAACAATGTGAAGGATCTAGCCTCCTTAAATTTTGGTCCTTTCATAATAAGAGATCTAAGGTCTTTGTTGTTAACTGATTAAAATCAGATCCTTGATCCGCTTTTTTTTCTTCTCTATTGTCGCTATACGGTGATCTGAAGAAACCCCACTTGAGGTCACCTTCTGGTGAACTTTGCTTTGAGCAATAAAATCGTCGGTTCCATTCCTCAGTTATATGATTTGGAAGTAATGCCAATACATTCTTTGGATTCCCTAAGGGCATTCTAATATCAACTTATGCTCCATCTCTGAAAGATTCAAGAACATGAGGCATCAATCTGTCGTACAACTTCATTTTTGTTTGTAACCCAAACTTACCGTTTCTAACACTTGCTGTGATTGGCTAGAATAACTCATGTATATTTATAAACAAAAGTTCAACAGGAGGTGACCTCAAGAGGGTTTCCTTCAGATCCTCTTGTAGCGAAAATAGGGAAAAAAAACCAAGGAGGGGATCAAGGATATTATTTTAATCAGATTGTCTCGACTTGAAGCTGTAACGGAAGACCTTCTCGTTGCTTGCAACGAGCTTGGCTCTAGTTCTTTCTCTTTATTTCTTTTTACTTTCTAAAAAATATTCTTCACAAAAGGGTTGTTGGAATGTAGTACAAGTTGAAAAACACTCTTCTTTTTAGATTAAGACAAAAACAGTCCTTTTTTATTAGGATCTTCCGTCTTCAGATTTGAGATTAAAAACTTGTAGTATTTTGGGGACCACAGGGCTCTAAAGTCTTTTATCTCTAGCCCTTTACTGAGATATATTTTTTGAAAGGTTATCGAAGCAAATATGTTTATCTTATCTTATCTTATAGTGATTTGTCGAAGCAATGAAATGATTTTGCCATGTGTTACGTAGGGATTTTTAGGGGTCAAAAGTCAACAATTTTGATAACCCATATCTTAGAAAGGAAATAATATTTTGAAATGCAGTATAGAAGGAAAGATTCTCAAATAGATGTTCTAAACAAAATGTAATCTTCATAATTTCCTTAAACCGCTCCTATAAGGAGATAAGGAATCGGCCCCTAAAATGTGTTTCCCATATTCCTCAAGATTGGTAACAAATATCTAAACACTTGTTGAATAAAATGTGTTAAGAATTAAATGACCTTTCATTTGATATCAAGAAAAAGGGACTGACCCCTAAAATTAGGGAACCAGTGCGATCTAAAATGTTTTATCTGTAGCCCTTTACTGAGATTTATTTTGTGTAGGGTTATAGAAGTAAATGTGTTTGTCTTATAGTAATGTATGCAAGTCATGTTATGATTTTATCATGTGTTACGTAATTAGGGGTTCTAGGGGTCTACAGTCCAAAATGTTGATAACCCATATCTCAGATACAAAAAAAATTGAAATGCAGTACAGAAGAAAAGATGCTTAAAATCATATTCTAAATAATATGCAATCTTCAAAATTTCGTTAAACAACCCCTATAAGGAGATAAGGAATCGGCCCCAAGAACCTTCTATCTCAAGAACGGTAACTAATTTCAAAACACTTGAAATTAAATGACCTTTAATTTGTTATCATGAAAAAGGGGCTTGCCCCTTTTTCATGGACCCAGAAGGGCTCTAAAGTGCTTCATAGTCGTTTACTGCGAGATATGTATTAATAGTTTATAAAGCATTATTATGCATAATACGTTTATATATCATACATTCTATCAGTATAATGTTTTTTTCATGTGGTACATATTAAGGGTTTTTAGGGGCCAGAGGTAAAACAGTTTAATATTTTCTATCTCAATTGGAAGAAATACAAGTATTTAAAAAACCAACATATAACACACGATGATGAAAAGCACTAGTACTCCACTCTTTTTTTTCAGGATCATGTTTTGTTGCCGAAAATCAAAGACAATGATGTCATATCACCTTTTAAAAATCGAACGGAAGACCTCCTCGTTGCTCGCAACGAGATCGTGTCTAGTCTATTATCAGGGTCTTCCGTTTTTAACGGAAGACCCTCTTGTTATTCTTCGGTTCTTTCTATTATCAAGACCTTATCGTTTTCGTTCGGTTTTTTCCCTTATTCTTTTTTTTCTTACTCATTTTGTGTACACGATTTCTCAAAAACTACTCTGTCGATTTACGTGAAACTTTCAGATCTGATAGATATAGCTTTCTATAATATAGCCTTATTGCATTTATTTTTAATCGGAACGTCACTTCCAGTTTTGAGATATTACATGTAACAATTCAACGATTTTTAGATGGTCGGCTTGTCCACGAAGGATCTCATAAACTAAAAAAGAATTTGGGGTTAAACATTTCAGGAATGATAGTCAAAAGAATGTAGATATACAATCATGCATTTATAATTTTTCAGCGCAAAAAGCGCCGAAGCACGTCAGAGCACCAAAAATGAGATAAAAAAAGTGTTGTGATTTTGTATGGTTTTCTTACTTTATCTTTTTTCCCGGAAATATTTTGTTAAGACATGTAGAATAAAAAAGATCAATGCTTAAAAGATCTTTCATTTGACATCAAGAAAAAGGGGCTGGCCCCTCAAATTAGGGACCTAGAGTTCTTGAAAGTAATCGCTCTATAACTAAAAAACGGTTAAGATTTCAATATGGCTGTTGCTGCAAAGGTGTTTATTATGATGTTATTAATGCCGTAACAATAATATTCTGTTCGGATATTGCGTAATATGAGAGTAAAAAGCTAGACTTGTTACCTTGTATTTGTGTTTTATTTGACAAATAATCGTGGTATTTGTGCGTATAACTGACAAAAAGGGTACCAGTTTACATACGGAAAGTGTTTAAACAGTTTAGTTATTTCTAGTAAAACACGTAACTCAAAAAGTTTTTAACTGATTTTTATGACACTTTCAGAGATAAAGAGCAATTATAATTCATCATATATGTAAAAGTTTCTATAGAAACGTCACTTCCGTCTTTACGTAACATCATTTTTAAAATTTTCAAAAAGTTATTTTGTTCGCAGCTTTTTCAAAAAACGCTTCAAGATAAAAAGTTGAAATGTTTTGTGCTTATATATTGATCATTTTTCCTCTGTAATAAAGCCGGAAATGAAAATCCGTCTTTTTCGGTCGAAACCAAAAGTGATTCAAATTTTTCGAAAATTAAATTTTGATCAAATAAAAAAATGTATGTTGTAGAACTTAAAAAGCTTAAAGTATACGTGCTTTTATCTGAGGACTATAAGTCATTTTTGTTAAGCTCTTATAGTGAACAATCATATAAAACGATAAATAAAACATAAACATTCATTTTCCTTTCTCATAAAAATCGAATTACGTATTTAAAACAAAACTTCAATGTAATACATTTTAGTTATTATACTGCATACATTTGAAATATATCTGGGATTTGAGTAGCATGTGTGTACCATATCGTACCGCGGCCAAGGATATCGATTGCGGCTGGACTACCTTGCGGTCAGCGGCATCTTTTACACAATATCCGCATCTTGCAAATAGGATTACGCCCATGAGGAAAGGGTCATTATGGCATTTTGAATAAAACAGAGAAATAACGTCATAAAGAGATGACGTTACGTAAAAGAAAAAAATAACTCTCTGATAGTACAAAACAGCATCGCATGTTACTTTGTTTATGAACACGTGTCTTAATGCTGAAAAGTGTTTAATAGAATTAAGGCCCAATACTGCAGTATCTGGTAAAACGAATAAGATGAACATATTTATATGTTTTTGTGTAATAATATTAAGGCCCAATACTGCAGTATCTGGTAAAACAAATAAGATTGACATATTTATACGTTTTTGTTTAATAGAATTAAGGCCCAATACTGCAGTATCTGGTAAAACAAATAAGATGGACATATTTATATGTTTTTTGTATTTTACTCATAACTCACGATTGATTGTATATTCTGTGCTCCCTTGATACGAACAAAAGATCATAAAAAACTTGCACTGCATATTGGAATAACACGATTAAACAATTTACATTCTATGGATCAACTTGCAGTACTGGATCTTATATTGAATGTTTTGAATATAAATTAATTTTAGACTTACCGGTTAATGAAATTATTACATTCACGATAACGTTTTCGCTACCGATTTAGAACTTGATGATCCGCCCGTCAGCATCTGTTTACTCACGCGGCCGACTTTAACTTCATGTAGGTCTACCATTTTCCTTTAAAGACAATTCAGGTCCAAAAACAAGCTTGACAATCTTGGTGAAACCCATAGCTTTTTACTACACAATAAATACTTTAATGTTTGTTTATAAAGGTATTTATAAATGAATACGTCGGAAAACAAGGTAATTTTCACTTGTGTAGAAAATACCATGAGGCTCCGAACGGGAAAATTTATATAAAAAAGATGCTTATTTATTTCATCTATTTAATATTGATGAGTGTTATTTTAATCTAAATTAAAGAGACTAGTAAATGAATTTTTTTACCTTTAGATCCAGTCTTTTATCAATTGATATAACTTGATATTATTCCAAATTGCAAGATTTTTAGTTATGTCCTTTTGTTGATATTTTAAATAGATAATAATAAATTGTAATTTTATAAATTCAATATGAAATATATATACTTTTAACTTCAATTCAACCGTTTATTTAACTATTTTCAAGTTCATTTTTTAATGGTCCCACAAACGTTGGGGGGAGGGGTGGACTCCATGCTAATTTAAATTGTTGTATGTAAATTTAAGACAAAAAATATAGATAGATAGATAGATAGATAGATAGATAGATAGATAGATAGATAGATAGATAGATAGATAGATAGATAGATAGATAGATAGATAGATAGAAAGGATGCATGAATAGCAAAGAATGGTTGAGAAAGAGAAAAAACAGAGAGAGAGAGAGAGAGAGAGAGAGAGAGAGAGAGAGAGAGAGAGAGAGAGAGAGAGAGAGAGAGAGTGTACATATTGATAGGAAAAGGTGACATAAATAAAAGTGGTAAAAAAAGATCAAGTGTGCATATTTAGCAGCGAATTAGTAAATGTTAGACAGGGAAAGTTTGTGAGTTTGAGCAAGTGAGAGAGAGAAAGAGAGAGAGATAGAGAGAGTATGAGTAATGAAGAGCGTCAGAGATTGTGAGAGAAAGAGAGCAAAAGTGTTTCTTAGAAAAGTGAATGAGAGAAAGATAAGGATAAAGTTCAACAGATAGGTATATTGTACATTTACATGTTTTACAAAGAAAGTAAACCAAGAGAGAGAGAGAGAGAGAGAGAGAGAGAGAGAGAGAGAGAGAGAAAGAGATAGAGAGAGGAGAGAGAAAGATAGAGAAAAAAGAGAATTTTAGTAGTGATAGTATACATCTAATACAGATGGAAAAAAAGAGAGAGAGTGAGAAAGTATTCACCAATGTTTACCAGAGAATGCTAAAGCGAGATTTTAGAGTTTTTAAATGTGTCTACTTGTCGACTGTTTTTATTAATAATAATACACCGTCATTTATCTATAAATGGAAAAAATATTTTTTAAATCAAAATATTTCTTACACACAAAATTTGATATCATTTAAAACCATTAAAACTTTAAATAGTTATGAAAGAATGTGGTTACCATCATTCTAAAACACTTTATTTTTATTAAACAGGTTGTGATTCAAAGAGATAGACCGCCCATATCATGGAGACAGCAAGCTCCACACATAGAGCACATCAGTGTGCAAAGTGTCCGGGGGACACAGAGTACTATTGTGTATCATGTCCATGTGATTTGTGCCCCAAGTGTAAAGAGAACCATGTAAAAGATCTCCAAACAATAGACCATGATGTTGTGTCACACCGTGATAAATTCAGCTACATCCCAACACAAGAGATCTGTGTGAGACATCCTAGCAAAGTTTATACAAAGTACTGTGAACCTTGTCAAGTTCCTTGCTGTAATAATTGCCAACAACATAGAAAACACAAGAAGATATATGTTAAAACAGCCTATAAAACAAAGCAACAACAACACAGAGGAACCATTCACACCATCAGAAGTGAGGCTCTCTTTTACAGACCGGTTCTCCTGCCACGAATCAAAACTGATTTCAAAACCTGTCATACAGAATTCTCCCTCTATCAATCAGAGATGTTAACAAAGGCCCAGACACTGAAGCATCTCATTAACATATTGAGAAAAGATTTCATGTGTAATGTGTTTTGTGACTTTGATTTCAAACACAGATGTTTAAAACAGATGATAGAAATGAGCAGACATATTGTCAGCCTTCAGGAATATGAACTCAGATATGTACAGCCAGAATTCACATTCAGTGCACTACAATTCCTCTCCTCCATAAAGACAGCCCTCCCCCAGATACATCTTACACTCCACACCAGCCAGCTCTCCATGACTGAGTCACTCAACAAGGAGGATGTGATGGAGTCACTGAGTGCAATCCAAATCACAGAGAGAGGAAACCGACGCGTAGGAAACCAGTGTCTGCTGAAACTGACGTCTGGTGCTGAGTTCCATCAATCTCTCACACTGACAGGTGTTCGTTATTGTTTTCACATTTCCTGTGTGACATCAGACCGGGTCTGGGTCAGTGATCTATACAATATCATCTTGACAGACACAACAGGTGTCCCTCTACATCGTGTGGAGGATTCATGGAGTGGTTTATATGGATTACACACAGTGAACAGTGAGAGTGAACTGATTTATATAGATAGAAATTATAACATCAACAAACTGTCAAAGGATATGAAAACAACCACCACATTTATAGACAGAACAGACTCTACATGGGAACCACGGTGTGTGTACTGGTCCCCGTCCACTGGGGATCTACTGGTCGGGATGTATAACAGTGATACAAGGACAGGCAAGGTAACCCGGTACAACCAGAGTGGACAACTCACACAAACCATACAGAACGACAACACAGACCTGGGACTGTATAGAGAACCTAACTATATAACAGAGAACAACAATGGGGATGTCGTGGTGTCTAAGTGTTTCAGTGCTGTAGTGGTGACAGAGCATGGGGGAAGACATCGTTTCTCCTACACAGGACATCCATCAGGATCAGGACTATGGCCATGTGGAATCTGTACTGACGCGCTGTCACACATCCTGGTGTGTGATTATACAACCAAAACAGTACAGATGTTAGACAGGGACGGTCAGTTCCTGTCACATCTACTGATAAGACCATCAGGGATATTCTATCCACACAGCCTGAGTTATGATGTCAACACTCACCGTCTCTGGGTCGGATCACGGGACAACAAGACGGTGGTTATATACAGGTATATCACCAGACAGGACGCTCTGACAGGTAAGTCTGACTCATTATCATTGTAAATTATATAATATGTAGTCACAAGTCAGACATATATAGGACGTGATCTTTATCATTTGTCAATATAATGTAAGTACATATTTAACATCACATACTGAGATGTAAATACATTACATGTCTGTTAAATATTTGACTCATCAGATATATGTATATGTTTTGCAGTAATACTTGAATGAATGATTTAATTAGATACATGTATATATGTTTATTATTAATTGATAATGATGAATGATTCATTATAACAGGCAAACATTGCTGTACCAATCATTATACAAGATGTGATGTTTGTAATCAATATGTTACATCTGACTGTTTGTGTATGATGTTTGTAGATCTGAATCCAGCCACTGCTGATGTGATGGAGTCACTGAGTGAAATCCCAACCCCAGGGACAGAAAAACCACAGCAAGGAAACCAGTGTCTGCTGAAACTGATGTCTCCCCCCGAGTTACTTCACTCTCTCACACTGACAGATGTTGATCGTTGTTTTCACATTTCCTGTGTGACATCAGACCGGGTCTGGGTCAGTGATATAAACAATCTCATCTTGACAGACACAACAGGTGTCCCTCTACATCGTGTGAAGGATTCATGGAGTGGTTTATATGTATATAGAGGATTACACACAGTGAACAGTGAGAGTGAACTGATTTATATAGATAGAAATTATAACATCAACAAACTGTCAAAGGATATGAAAACAAA
This sequence comes from Magallana hongkongensis, assembly GCA_015776775.1. Taxonomy (NCBI): domain Eukaryota; kingdom Metazoa; phylum Mollusca; class Bivalvia; order Ostreida; family Ostreidae; genus Magallana; species Magallana hongkongensis. The sequence goes on along the minus strand of VIAA01000044.1, from coordinate 252,078 downwards.
CACCACATTTATAGAGAGAACAGACTCTACATGGAGACCATGGTGTGTGTACTGGTCCCCGTCCACTGGGGATCTACTGGTCGCGATGTATAACGATGATACAGAGACAGGCAAGGTAACCCGGTACAACCAGAGTGAACAACTCACACAAACCATACAGAACGACAACACAGGTATGGGACTGTATAGTTACCCTTGCTTTATAACAGAGAACAACAATGGGGATGTCGTGGTGTCTGACCATAGTGCTGTAGTGGTGACAGAGCGTGGAGGAAGACATCGTTTCTCCTACACAGGACATCTATCAGGATCAGGACTATGGCCATGTGGAATCTGTACTGACCCGCTGTCACACATCCTGGTGTGTGATGATACAACCAACACAGTACAGATGATAGACAGTGACGGTCAGTTCCTGTCACATCTACTGACAGAATCACAAGAGATTGTTGCACCATGGGGCGTGAGTTATGATGTCAACACTCACCGTCTCTGGGTCGGATCACTGGACAACAAGGTGTGTGTCTACAGGTATATCACCAGACAGGACGCTCTGACAGGTAAGTCTGAGTCATTATCATTCACATTAATTAGATATAGATATAACTAAGACACATAGTCCGTGTTAATTATCAGTCAATAAGATACATGTAAGACATGTTTATCTGTGTGATTGTTTGTCAATATAAACAGCTCATTGTTACAGGGTTAGCTGTATCTATTTCATTAATTAGATGTACAGTCACATGTCATTGTATTTAGTTGATTAGAATATAATGTCATTGTAATTAATATGCTGACACATGTATTTGTAATTAGTTATTTTATTACAAGTTAATTGAATTGATTTTAATAATTAGATAAATATTAAAGCATGTGTCAATGTAATCAGTTTAAACTTTTAATTTGAAGATGTAGCTCTATCATTGCATAACCTGTATGATGTTAATTTATTAACGGTTAATTAATAACTTATTGTAGATGAACACACATCCCATCCTGATGGGGACGCCATGTCCAGCTCAACACCAGCCGTATAATGGAGATAGCTGGGATATTGACAGGTTGTAAATGTTTCTGTACAAATCTAGTCTGCTCTCCAAACCACACATGTTGTTTGTCACTTTGTTCAACATCTGCAGCAGAAATTGACCTGTGTATAATTCACATGGACTGTAATACTGACTCCTGTTTATTTCACACTTTGTGATCATCCAAACATGGCTGTCTTGCTGAGTGTGGAATGTTATACAAATTTTACTTTGCTAAAAATGAATTATCATAAACAAAAAATAAATTTTTATATGAAATCTATAAAAACTGGATATAAAAAAAAATGAATGATTAAAATTGTAATAGATCTTTATCAATTTGAACATTTATGGTTATCATACCCCCGCTCTGAAGGAGAGGGGGGTTACAATATACTGTTTTACCTTTGTGTGTCTGTCTGTACGTACGCCCTTCTGTCTGTCTGTATCAAAAGTTTTTGTCACATTTTTCTCAACAACTGATCGTTGCCGGTGCTTAAAATTTCAATACACTCTTTGTTTAGGCATGCCATACGTTGGAATATATGTTTGTACCTGTTAAATGACGACTTTTGTTTATTGTTTGCCTAAATTGTCAAACAAATTTTCGTAAAGAATTTTTCAGCAACTGTTGATCGCATATGCTTGAAATTTTAACACATTCTTTGTTAAGGCATGCCATTCGCTGGGATCTTTTTTTGTACAGATTGGACATCAACTTCCTGTTTAGGTCGACTTTGCTTATTTTGTATATTTACATCAGAGTGGGGGTATTACTAGTGAGCATTGGCTCACAGATATCTGAGTAATATCATGTCGGTGTTGATCACTAACTACATCATTCATTAGTTTATTCTGTTTCCTGTAGATGGGCCAATTTTACCTTACCACAAGGGGAGAAAATAGAACACCTTCCTTGAAATCCTTACCGAGGAAGACAAAACAGACATTGCCTACGTAGACCACTCACTGCAATATGACGTCATTATCTTCAAGTACGCACTGACCCGAGTCACTCATGTCGCCTATTACAATTTGTCTTTATCTGTCATCGTGTGGTGTGTGTCATGCGTCTTTCCTTTACAAATTTACATGTTAAACTTCTTCTTGAAAACTACACGGCCAATTGTTACCATATTTGATGTGAAACATTACTACAATAAGAAGAATTTAAATTGAATATAACTGGATTATCTGCTGAGTGACCGATATCTGGACTTGTTTTAAATAGCGCGCCATGATTTGAACCTGTGTTCTGTGTACATGAACTATACAGTAATTACTTATTTTTCTGTCTTATCATTTTATTTCACAGTATGTTATGTGTTTAAAATAGTAATCTGTCATTTTACATTGATATCAATTTTTTGAACCGAGTTTTCCAAAGGAGAAATCCAGTTATTGAAATGGTGAAAGGGGCACGCCGGCGGGCAGCTGCGAGAAGGGTACCTCTTTTGTACTGCAAATCAATTGTACATATATAAGAGATGTGCATACAACTTGGATTTTTTGTTGTTGTAAATTTATATTAAAACAATACCAGCTGTTAAACTTGGTCAATTTTAAGCAGAATATTCCATATAGGGTACCCCCATTGTACGGATAACTCTTCATAACTCTTCATACAGTTTTTAAGATAGGTAGTTGTTGTCTTGTAGATCAATTGTACATATATCAGAGATGTGCATATAACTTGGATTAATTTTATATTTTGATTATTTATGTGTACATAAACTCTACAGTAATTAGTTTTCATACTCCCTTACAAGGCTTATCAATTATATCTTAGTATGAGTGTAGTAAATTCTTATCTGACAGTATGTATATAATTCTTTTGAATGCCTTTATACTACCCAGTAATTGAGTGATGGGAAAAAGATGTTACTTAAAATTTGGGCTTATATCTGATGATTATTTTATTTTTCCTAATTGCAAAGAATAAATTTGTTTATTGATTAAACATCACATTCAACGGGGAGTAACTCAAATTTGAGTTCTTCACTTACAAACGAATAAAGAGTTATTCCCCTTTTTGTAATATTTTTTAGATAGTTTCACCTAGAACTGGTTGTTGACCCCTGACATGTTTTTCTCTGAAAGTTAATTAAATATCAGTAAATATAATTGTAAGATTTTTAAGAATGCCCTTAATAAGAATGTTATTGGTGGATTTAGCACATTTCTTTATATTGATCATGTAATTAGAAAACTCGTGTTTATGTAAATAGTTTTTGAACAATATTGTAACTAAGTTAAAGTGTACTGCTTTTTTTTTCTTCAAATTTTTTTTCTGTCTATTTACGTTAACCTTGAAATACATAATACTTATATACACATTATTGTTGGTGAGTTGTAGCAAGCTATAGATAGAACTCAATAAATGTGATATTTATTCATAGTTTTGTCTTTTTTGTTAGTAAGACAGTACTGTAATATTTGGAACAAAAAAGAAGATTATGATACAGTAACTTTATGTACAAGAACAAGACAATTATTCGTTGGGGCGAACCAAATAACTGACAAACCAATCTTCTTTTGGATTCACTATAGTTAGATGTCAATAGAGAATAGTCAATAATAAATTACCAAATGGATTTTCCATCCAAGTACCCAAAGTTGTTTCAAGATTTTCATTTTGACTGACAGGTTAAATTCTGGGTATTAGTATAAAAACTGTTATATTGATAACATATCTGTCCTAAGCTGAAGATTAATCCATAATTGTAACATGATCGTGCAATAAATTCTGTTATATAAACTTTACTATTATATAAATAGTGCCTGTTTGGGAGGGTAACTGTCGAAATTGACACCCTGAGACAACCATTGTCAACCGACGCGAAACGAAGGTTGACACTGGTTGTCTCGGAGTATCAATGTGAACAGTCACCCTCCCAAATAGGCACTATTTATTTATTATACTGAATGTCTTAATTTTAAAAAAAAAAAATGCTGCTTTTATATTGAAATGAATGCTACGGCGAACCGTACGCGCATAATTTACGCACATGTAACAATTCGTTGTGTTACCCAATGCTTTTCATCATAAATACTGAAATCTAATTAGTAAAGATGCAGTTGATAGTCCGTTCTTTTACCCTCAGCATTAGCAACAGACCTGACAACGGGTAACACAACCAATTGTTACATGCGCGTAATTTATACGCGTTCGGTTCGACGTAGAATTCACGTCATTTCTACATAAAAGTAACTGAGTTTTCTTTTGAATGAAGACATTTAGTATAATAACATAAATAGTGCCTGTTTGGATGGAAACAGTTGAATTTGACACCCCTCGAAAACCATTGTCAACCTCCGCCTCGTGACAGTTGACCATGGTTTTCTCGGGGTGTCAACTGTTATCCTTTTAAACAGGCACTATTTATATAACATAATGTTACACGGAATGAGGAACTTTTACGTTTAAACTTTGAACCTGTAATTGCGCAATATAACTGCATATACATGTAACGTTACACATAATTATGCACTTTAACCGCATATACCGTCACAGGCAATCACGCACTTTGCGCATACACTTTTACACGCAAAGAGGTACTTTAACACATCTACCGATACATACAATCAATCACTTAAAGGCATAAACAGTTACATGCAATTATGTACTTTTACGCACATACCTTTACACACTATCGCACACTTTAACACATATACCTTAACACCCAATCACATACTTTAATGTGCATACTGTTACACACACGCACTTTAACCGAATTATACCGTTACACGCGATTGCACACTTGGCTCATAACCGTTTGTTGCAATTACGCACTTTAACACAGATACCATTACACGCAGTCACAAACTTAAATGCAGATACTTATACTTGCAATCACACACGTAAACGTTTATTCCACTACATGCAATCACACATACCGTTCCATACAATCACACACTTCAACACATATACGGTTACACACAATCACACACTTAACTACATATATCATAACAAGAAATCAAGTACTTTAACAGTTATACTGTTACACACAATAGCACACATTAAGGAGCGCGGCAGTACTCCTGCTCTATTACGTTGGTGCCCAACAAAATGACCCACGTGGAGAGGTTTAGAGAGTCTAGTGTGAGATTTCTATGGGATAGAAATTTTAAAAAAAGCGGGGGATGGAAATTGATAATACTGTGTGTATATACTGCATGCCGCACTCCTACTACATGTAGCACAAGCTAGTGGGTTAACCCTTTAGGGAAAAGCCTACCAATTATTTTCCCATAGAACTCTATACAAACCTTAGGACCTCTCAGTACTTTACTATGACAATAGCAGCCAAATCTTTGGTATCATTTGAAACTTCATTTTAAGCACTTTCAGAAATTTCCAAAAAAATACATGGTCCCGTGGCGTTTATAGGTCAAATCTGCACTTGTTTACAACTTAGAGCGATCAGCAGTAAATGGCACCCTGCATAAAAAAATATAGCACACATTAAGGAGCGCGGCAGTTCTCCTGAGGCCTGTTCAACAGAGCGGGTGCTCGCGAGCGCTCGCCAAAATTCCCTATACCCGCAACACAAATTTTGGCGAATTCCACGAATTAAAATAAATTAGAGTAATAAAGTCATATTTCCTTTGTAGGTTTGTAGAGAATTCACGAAATTACGTCCCCACGAACCTGTTAAATTTAAGCAATCCACGAAAATTGACCCCCACGAAATTTAATGATTTCACAGTAACTTCTACTACTTTAAGCACGTACCCAGGTAACTGTCGATACGCTTGAGTAACTTAATTTACGACCAATCACAGATTGGATATAAATATAACAACAACATTCAAACACGTGTTACTTGTATCATTTATAAATAGATTTACTTTTACATAGATATAATTGTAATGTTAGACGATGCGTTAAGCTGTGTTGATGTCCGTGTCACCTGAATGCTTCGAATGCCTGAATGTAACTTTCTAGACCGGTATATATATACTCAGTGGCAGTTAAAGCTGAAAACCGTTCATAAGTAGACACCATTACACAGGTAGCTGGTAGGTAAACCCTTTGATTTCGTTACACCCGATTGCAAAACCGAGACTCGTGGCCGACATGTAGTATTCTTTCGTGGTATTTGGATTTTATGCATTCATTTCTTGTTCTATTTGCATATTATGTATGTATATAATAATAATATATAGTATTATTATTATAGTAATAGTATATAATAATGCATTTACCTATTTATCTGATGTAATTATCTCCTTGCTTTAAAAAAGTGCATAAACGTTGATAACTTCATCATGATCGAGTACCACGCCAAAACAAGATGTACGTTCACACAGGTGAGACCTCTACAGTGAAGTACCTTAAACTGTTAAGAGGTTTGCCCCTTATATAAGGGCTGTAGGGACAGCATTGATGGAAGAGAAATATGGCGGAAAGTGCATATTGACGAGCAGTGTTCTACATTTAGGAGCCATCAAAACTAATACGCGACCAAATACTTATATGAATTCGTGTCAGTTTTACAACAACATACAGTAGAATGGACCATTTACATTAACAATAACAGAGAGGAGCTGTGTCACCATACACACAGTAGGATAGATCTTATACAAGAGCAACAGACACGAGCTGTGTCACCATACGACACACAGTAGAATGTACCTTATACATTAACAACAATAGACAGAAGCTGTGTCACCACACAACACACAATATGTTATACCTTATACATTTACAACAACAGACAGGAACTTTGTCACGATACAACACACAATATGATGTACCTTATACATTTACAACAACAGACAGGTGCTGTGTCACCACACAACACACAATATGTTATACCTTATACATTTACAACAACAGACAGGAACTTTGTCACGATACAACACACAATATGATGTACCTTATACATTTACAACAACAGACAGGAACTTTGTCACCATTCAACACAGAGTAGGAGAGACCTCTTACAACACTGTGTGGATATTCTTGTGTTTTCTACATTAAGAATATATTAGAATTACTAAAGCATTATATCACTCTCGGAATATTGTTGTGTTTTTTATAAAGAAGATATCAGAATTTCTAAAGAATTATAAAAGTATGGGGATATTCTTGTGTTCTTTATAAGGAAGATATATTTTTTGAGTTATCGTTATATTTTTTTTTTACGTATCTAACACAAGAATATTCCCATAGTGTTATAATGTTTAAGTAATTGTGATACCTTCTTTTTGTTGATAACACAAAAATAGTCCTACCACAGTGTTATTTGGCACCATTTGATGGAATATGCGGATATGATAAGGCAACTCTCAGCGATCAAATTCCTCTGATCAATATGACGTCACAATAAGCAGCATGATGTCATATTTTACTCAGAAACTGGTCGAGTTTAACCCTTTCGCTGCCACGTCAAAAAAGACGTTATTACGCTTCAGTGCCAAGCATGACGTTATCAAATTCATGTTTTGACGTAACAATCTGACACAACGCACCGTACCATTTCTTTAACGTTGCGGGTGCAGTTTTGTGTTTAATTGATAATTTGTTATGTTATTATCGAAAACAATGTTTTTTTTTTTATCTTTTTCTCTGTCATTTCAAATAAGACGTTACGCCACTCTTTCTTTTTTTGTCTTCTTTTTTAAGCGTTTCCAAATGAAACAGAAATGTAAAGAAAACCACGTCTTTCAAAAAATATGAATTACTTCATTAATGATGCATGTTCTCAAGCTTTAACATATACGTGCAGTTTTTAAAATAATCACTTTCTTATCCTGTTAATCCTTTATTATAATCCACGCATATACAGTGCTGCTATCCTGAAAGTTGTCAAGGATAGGATAGGATAGGATGCAGGATGCACGATACATGATAGAAATATAAAAATTACGTTCTATCCTATCCTATCCTATCCTATCCTGCATCCTGTAGCCAATCAGATTCGAGTATAAATTTCAGAGTTATTTTGCGAAACGCAAATTGGCTAAACAATGTATTTTCAATGTCAATTCAATACGTTTTACAAGTTAAACCATTTAATAATAATTATTATGAAGAACGCGGTGCATAACATTAATGCGCGCTAAAATGTCGGCGCTACATCTTTGTCAATTTGTACGCAAGTACGGAGTTACTGCGAGAATTCGTTGCAACATTTGACAACGTCAAAAATAGATTTCTGTATTTACTTCATTTAAAGTCTGCAAATTAATAAAAGCTTCAATTTATAAACGACTAATTTGGCATTTTAAAAGATAAACATGTATACAAGAATCAGACATTGATTCACGTTTAATATAATTTCTTCGATGCCCAATAACAGGGACGCATATTTCTGTCCGATATTAACCTGAACATATCGAATTAATAAATGTTAGCTAGCTATAAATGCTTAAGAATTTATACTTTTAAAATAACTCCGAGTGGTTTAACTATAAACGATATAAACTTCCTAAAGGAATTATTTATTTTCAGATCATGTTTACATTTATCGCCGAACGAATCGCTCGAATAATGAGAATTACGCTCAGTTATATGTTATAAGAAAATAATTTGATAAAAGTATGTGACTAAACAGTTCCTCAATAAGTGCATCGAAGTTATTTCTCTGTTTTTTTATGCATAAATATAATTATTAAATCAAAAATCTAATCGCTTACCTGTTTGTTAACGTTATTGTGTCCATCCCGCGTACGATTTAATTTTACCGTAGCACAGGTAAGTAAGTTATCCCGCTCGATGAATATGCGGTTTTAAGATTTAATTATTCATTTTGAGTACTACATTAATTGCTAAAATCATTTTATTTTTAAATTTCGTTTCATTTAACTTTCATTCCTATATTTTGAAAGTATGGGATAGGATAGGATAGGATAGAGCTTATTTGCAGGATAGGATGCAGGAAACAGGATATAGGATAGGATATGATAGTTTTGTCAACTTTCACGATAGCAGCACTGTAAGTTATGTAATTAGGGGTTTCAAGGGGCCATAATTCAATATTTTGATCATTAATATCTGAAAAAGGATAAATATTTTGAAAAGCAATTAATGTAGAACAAAAGTGGTTAGACATAATGTTTTTAACAATATGATACCAAACATTTTGTTGTTAGTGGCCCCGGTAAGGGGTTAAAGGGTCGGCCCCTAAAATACAGTTGTTTAGATATCTCGAGAACGGTTGACAATTCATGAACACTTCTAGAACAAAATATGTTTATAATAGCAAGACCGTTTTTTTTATATTAAGAAAAAGGGGCTGACTCTTCAAATTAAGGGCCTGAATGCCTACTAACTCTTTTCTGATCAATAATTTGATATAAATCATAAAGCAACAAAGGGGCTTTTATAAAGCTTAATTTAAACTGATATCCGTTTTAAAATCGGACGATGCATTACAGAGATATTGGGATTTAAAAATTGAGTTTTCCAGAAATTTTGATTCCACGTTCTTTGTTAAGGAAATAGTGTTGTGTTCAAAGATAAATTAACTCGTACCTAAAATAATTCGGAAATTGTTAATTCGTACTTAAACACAATCGGATATTTTTTGTTAAGTCGTTCTTGAAATCGGAAAGGTTTTTGTTAAGTCGTACTTAAAATAATTCGTATTTTGTTAAGTCGTACCAGGACTAATTCGATTTTTTTTATCTTTTTATTTTAGTTTTTCTTGCTATTGGTATAAGAGCTCTGCTTCTTACAGGAACTTACAGCTTTATTTCCAACATTAACGGAAGACCCACTCGTTGCTTTGCAACGAGCTTTGCTCTAGTTATTATACTTTTTTTTCTTTTTCTGACTTTTTTGGAGCGTTATTTCTCAGAAACTATTCAACCGATTTACACCAAATTTTAGGAGTTATAAAGCATCAATGTCGCTACTGATTATTAAAATTTCAAATGATTACGTCACTTCCGGTTTCAGATATGGACGATTTTGTAAATTTTTAAGGGTCATTTTGTCCACGCATCTCCTCTGAAACTAATCATGATAAAAGCTTGAAATTTGCAGGGATTGTAGATGAATGTCTGTAGATTTCCCACCATGCTTCCAATTGCGAAAAATGCGCAAGGCCTAGAAGCTCGCCTGAACCTGAAAATTAGCACCAAATTTTTTCACAAAATTTTCGCACATTTTCCGTAATATCTTTTGACGTATAAATATTTTGTTAAAACATGTAATGCAAAAGCTGTTTCAATTTGCACGGGCTTTTATTTGATATCAAGAAAAAGGGGCTGTCGCCTCAAATTAGGGGCCAAGAGGGCTCTAAAGTCTATTTGCAATAACTCTTTAGTGAACAATAATTTGTTATCAACTTTAGAAGCAAAAATGTTCATTGTACAGCTGTTTATCTATACAGTACCATACTTAAGTCATATATTACGTAATTAGAGGTTTCAAGGGGCAAGAAGTTCAAATCATTAATATCTGAAAAAGGAAAAATATTTTTTAAAGCAATGTAGAACAAAAGTTGTTCAGAATAATGTTTTGTACAATATGCTACCTTAAATGTTTTTGTTTATGACCCCATTTAGGAGTTAAAGGGTCGGCCCCTAAAACACATTTGTACAGATATCTCAAGAACGGTAAACATTTTGTGAACACTTGTTAAACAAAATATGTTTATATTTACAAGACCTTTTATTTAATGTCAAGAAAAAGGGGCTGGCCCCTCAAATTAGGGGTCAAGAGGGCTCTAATGTCTTCTTATAATAGCTCTTTACTGAACACTATTTTGTTATTAATTATAGAAGCAAAAATGTTCATTGTACAGCTGTTCATCGATACAGTACCATACCTAAGCCATATATTACGTAATTAGAGGTTTCAAGGGGCCAGAACTCAAAACTCTGATCATTAATATCTGAAAAAGGAGAAATATTTTTTAAAGCAATGTAGAACAAAAGTTCTTCAAAATAATGTTCTTAACAATATGATACAAAAAATGTTGTTGTTAGTGGCCCCAGTAAGGGGTTAAAGGGTCGGCCCCTAAAACACATTTGTACAGATATCTCGAGAACGGTTTACAATTCATGAACACTTGTAGAACAAAATATGTTTATATTAGCGAGACCTTTTATTTGATATCAAGAAAAAGGGGCTGACCCCTCAAATTAGGGGCCAGAAGGGCTACTAAGTCTTTTCATAATAACTCTTTTCTGACCAATAATTTGATATTAATCATATAGCAGCAAAGAAACTTTTATTAAGCTTAATTTAAAACCGAAACCCGTTTTAAAATCGGACGATGCATTACAGAGATATCGGGGTTCAAAAATTGATTTTTCCGGAAATTTTGATTCCGCGTCCTTGGTTTAAAAAAAGCGTAATGTTTAAAGTGAAATCAACTCGTACCAAAAATAATTGTTAAGTCGTACTTGAACACATTTGGATTGTTTTTGTTAAGTCGTTCTTGAAATCGGAAAGGTGTTTGTTAAGTCGTACTTAAAATCATTCGTATTTTGTTAAGTCGTACCAGGAATAATTCGATTTTTTTTTATCTTTTATATTTTAGTTACTATTTAATTAGTTTATGAGCTCTGCTTCTTACAGGAACTTCCAGCTTTACTTCCGATATTAACGGAAAACCCACTCGTTGCTTTGCAACGAGCTTTGCTCTAGTTCTTACTATTATTATTCTTTTTATTTTTTTTCCAACTCAAATATTTCAAAAACGCTTGCATCGATTGTTTTGAAATTTACAGATTTAATGTGAACCTTAAAGATCTCTATGACATGAAAATTGTTTTTGATGACGTCATCAAATTCGTTAGATATTGACGTTTTTCACGTTTTAAAAAGTGATTTTGTCCGGAGCTTTTCTCCTTTTTGATTTGAGATAAAGCTATGAGATTTACAGAGAACGTAGAACTACCGTTTTACTTATAACATAAGGCTGGAAACTCAATTCGGACACTTCCGGTCGAAACCGGAAGCAAAATCATTTTTTTTGAATTTTCATGTTTTTCAATTTTAAAAATGTTACGTACGTATCTTACAGTAATTTTCATGCTGAGTTCAAAACTGAAATCTGTTTTTTAAAAGGACGTTGCATTATAGAGATATCGGGGTTTAAAAATTGATTTTTCCGGAAATTTTGATCCGATTTTTGTTAAGTCGTTCTTGAAATCAGAAAGGTTTTTGTTAAGTCGTACTTAAAATCATTCGGATTTTGTTAAGTCGTACCAGGAATAATTCGATTTTTTTAATCTTTTTATTTTAGTTACTCTTGTTATTGGTTTAAGAGCTCTGCTTCTTACAGGAATTTCCAGCTTTACTTCCGACATTAACGGAAGACCCACTCGTTGCTGTGCAACGAGCTTTGCTCTAGTTCTTCTTTTTCTTCTAGACGTTTCTTTAAACTGTAATATCTCGCTTGTTTGTCATTAGATTTTATTCAAATTTTCAGGGTTTATTGGAAATGACAAAAGCTTACTATGGCACAAAAGATTGTGAAATCGCTACTTCCGGTTTTGAGTTATTCCCCTTTGAATATTTTTTTAGTGGGTCTCGTGTACCTGCAAAGGCTCCGAGTTGATCCTTAGCAAGTAGTTTTAATTTTCAAATCTTTAATGTTGACATCTTGAACGTTGTCCTCCTAGTTTTTACATGTTTGATTAACCCACGTTTACTTCTTAAGAAATTAGATCGAAATTTATGTTTCAGAAAATGTTAAATTTTGCTTATATCTTTGCTCAATAACTTTGTAGTTGTACATTTTTTCTAGTCACATATAGAACAAAAGTTGTGCAGAATATTAAGAGCTTTCATTTGATACCATAAAAAAGGGGCTAGCCCTTAAAATGAGGGGTCTAGATCCCTTAAAAGTCTTTGCCTCATAACTCTAAAACGGTAAATTTTTCGATATGGGCGTCGCTGCAAAAAATGTTGTTTGTGACTTTATTGATCTCATAAAACTGCTTTGTGTTCGGGTATTGCATAATATGAGGGTAAAAAGTAATACTTGTTGACCAGTACCCGCGGCAATTTGGCCAAGTTAACGAAACTCTCCCTCGCCCGCGGCCGAGAAAATCGGTAACCATGGTCGCAGCTGGGCTACTTAGCTAGCGGTCAGCGGTTATTTAATACACGAGAGTTGCGTCTCTCAAATATGAGTTTATTTCGCTGCAAACTCAAGAATTGTTTTAGTTTTGATTACACATAAAAGCTTAGGGACTAAACGATTAGGTGTCATTTCAGAAATCGTTCAGTTAATTAATAAAAGCTATGTCATTTTCAATCTAAAGCAATATCAGACATAGATCAATTGTGGGTTTCAAGTTTAAAATAAAGAACTTTTATTTGATAGAATATGGTCATTATACTGCAAACTTTTCAAATCTTTCTGGGTTCTGAGCTGTGTGTGTCTGTGCGTTGTACCTTTACGCAATCTATCCTTCATCCACGGCCGAGGAGATCAGCCACGGCTGCACTATCTAGCGGTAAGCGGTTATCTAATACAGAAGTTTCGCACACCGCGACGCACACTTAGATGAATATGAACTTGTTTGAGTTTATATAGCCGTAAATACAAGAACTGTTTTAAATTTATGTTATAAAAGTTTGTCCATCTTGTATGTATTTTATAAAAAATTTGAGTGTAAGTGAATAGTAATGAACAATATTACTCCAAATCGGAAAGATCGTCCGACATATATTAATTGTTGGTTTGTATATCTAAAAAAAATTACCCCCCCCCCCCTACACACACACACACAAATATTAAATGATGATCATCCCTCGCACATGGCCGAGGAGATCCAGCGCGAGTGCACAAGTGATCCGCGGTCGGCTCGTGTTCTTCTATACGTACCTTATCACGCGTTCATGTTTCATATTTTGCACGGACAGAACTATATTTTATTGTCTTTTCAACTATTATATCGGTTTAAGATGAAAAGATAAATTTATTTTACTTGTACAGTTGATTAAGTATTGATTTAATTATACGATAGCGTACAAGGTAGTTTAAAAATCAAATCAAATTATAATCAAAGTTCCATGTTACATGTTTGCGGTAGGTGCTACATGTAGCACGATAAAATAATGTCCTGAATTATCCTGAATTGAGGCATTTGATGATTATTTTTAAGAATATTCACATGAATTTTAAACAACATAAGATTAGGTTCTATCGGTCACATACTAATCACTCTGTAGTCTTTTCTACATGGTTGTTCGTTTCAGTGTGGAAGCGAACTCATTGCTGCGTCCCCCCTCCTCCCGCCCCGCTGACAAGTGCTCGCGCTGGAGTTTTTTTAACGAAAAGATCCCTAGAACTGTCGAAAATCATTTTTGGTGACTTTTTCTTATGTGTAACATTTTCTCCTCGACGTGTTTCATTTTCCCACCCGTTTGTTACATGTAATTCGGTCAGTCTGTGTTAATTCAATCACCACGTGCGACCGAAGATTCTCAGAACATATGTAATTGAGTAACAGTTGGAAGGTGCTTTTATAAACAATAAGACTATTATTCGAAGTCAATCATCTTCACATTGAAGATGTGAAATCGTAACCTGAGAATGTGGCTAATAAATTAACCTGTTAAACACGCTAAACTTCTATAGTTATGAACATTCGTAATGTATTATAATCAAAAGTTTGAAGTCAAAGAAAATTTTGTTCTTGGGAAATACGACTACATTATGCAATGCAGTCGATCGCCATAGAACTCATCAAAGTACTGCAAGTGTCGACAGATTTCTTATTTCTTTTAAAGACCATGATAATTCACTTGACTTGCAGACTATAATATAGCGACATATCTGCCTCCCAGATATATATGCGCTTCTCAAAATTACACTTAAGTGAGATAGATGTGCGTTATTGGGAATTTTATTTATTGCTAATTGTATGAAAATTGATTTAAAAAAAACAACTTTTAATTGAAGTTGTGTATTATGAGGTTGTAATGCAACTTAATTTACTTACAAGGTTAGCTACAGCCAGTGGAATACTAATTTTAGCTGAACAATGAATACCCAATATATTAAAATACAAGATAAATAGTTTCCAGAACTATAATACTATACATGTGTATATGAAGGTTGCACCCTAATTTGTATGGCTGTAGGTGGGGAGGTAAAGGTGTATCGATGTACATACAATGTATGACCGCACATACAGATTCCGGATCGCGGGTACAGACGATACCCATGATAGTCCTTTAATACATCAATGCGCTGTTTGATTTAGAAACTGACCAGTTTCATAACTTCTTCGAATTTCTCTTACACGAACTGTCTAATTCCATCCCAGAATTCCAATTAACGCAACGCAATTGAAGTTTTTTTTCAATTTATTTAGTCAACCCACTGACATAAAAATAACGATTTTGCATATTATTACATTGTCGAGAGAAGTAATATTCATTTCTGTTAATAAGGTTATTTAATTCACGTTACATAGCGGTGTCTCTATGAAACAGCACCATCTGGTGTAAAATTTAGATGATTGCTTTTGCATAAATTCTCCCGCTGATCTTTTTCTTTAGCTGATTATATATTATTTTGAATGTCCAAGTCTACTCGTATCATTAAATAATATCGGACGACACACATTTCCCTGTAGAAAAGTTCAGGGAAGTCATCAATCTTGACTAATTACTAAATTTTGTCAGCACGTAATAATTCTACAACTTGCACATAGTCTTCAAAAATTTAGAAAGATTTAAATAAAGAAGTTATCCAATAGAAAAGGTTACGTGTTTTGTAGGCGGGTTCGGTTTAAAAAAAAATCCTGATACGCGGGTAGGTTAAGGCAACTCGGAGTTTAACGACCGTCAAAATTATGATCAATTTAAAAAATGTTAATTTTTATGAAAACAGCGCGGGATATTAATACCAAGTGAAAGAGTTCAACAAGATATTATTTTTCTACTTCGGAATCGACTCAATTTTTGAAGCTGCCGTGCCATGGTATCACGTGACAGTTAAAAATAGATCACTTTTTAACCTTAACAAAAAATCAAAAAGTGTAACACTACCCCGAAGTTCATTTGTATGTTTGATACAATAATTCGATTGGCAATTAGTTCATGTTTATTAGTATTACTGCTAGAATCCTATTGTACATCGCATAAAATAAATATTGTAAATATTTATCGGAAACCCTCTCAACTTCTAAAATTTCATTGAAAATACTACGTATTTTTCGTTTAAAACAACAAAGCACAGGATTCTAGCAACACTTTTCAGGTAGTTTAGGTCATATACCGTTGATATTTACCAAAATCATCTTTCCTAATATCCGGGGTAGTGTTACACTTTTGCCATTTTTTGTACACACTGACAGAGGAAAGGCTGGTCAAGTCATATAAATGTCGATCCGCTTACCTTATAACACTCGCTGATTAAACAAAATATCCATGCCTGTATTATCCTGATTATATTCTAACTGACACTCATCTAAATCTTAGGTATCTGTATTAAATAAGCCTTATTTCGGCATTGTTTACACTGCATTTCGATAATTTGTCTCCCGACATGATCTTCTCTTTTAAACATGCTTGTGACGTCATCAATGATAATTATACGTAATAGAGAGAAATCGAAGATATATTCAGTTAGAAGAGTTTCTGGTGATATTTTATGTCTGTAGCTTTTATAATTTAAACCAGAGATAAAGTTAAAATCGACATGTTTCTGAGTAAAATATGACATCATGCTGCTTATTGTGACGTCATATCGATCAGAGGAATTTGATCGCTGTGAGTTGCCTTATCATACCTGCGTATGAATCATGAGTACATACTGTTTATAACAATGCTTGCTACCCTTTTGAAAATTTAACTCGCCATTAAACATCTCATTTTTTAAAGAACTTTTGAAACGATTACACAAACTGTGTTCGACAAATAGTTTTCCTAAAACATTTTCTTCCTTTCTTTTTCAAATCACGTCTTATATACAGGCTTTCAATCACAACACATTTTTATGACAAAAGCAGAACTGAAAGTTTAGTCATTATAATTGTTTGACACCATATCACACATATTTTCAACCCGCAGCAACAACGGAAGACCTACTCGTGGCTTTGCCACGAGCTCTGCTCTAGTTTTCTGTCTTATTGGTTTATGTTTTACATAATAATCAATCAGAGAGAGAGATATATAGGAGAGTAAGAAGAGAGAGAGAGAGAGAGAGTTAACTACTGCATTTAAAATTGTGTTCTGTGCTGATTGTTTTTTTAAACCCCACCCTTTCTGTACAATATCGTGTACCAAGGACACATGAACTCATTCTTCACAATGCTTTAATAGCTGAAGGAATATCAGGACGCTTTGTTGGACAATTGTAAATTTTGATAAAAGTTTATTTTTTTTAAATTTATTACAAATTTTTTTTTTTCTTGAGCATTTGACTTATTTTCATCGATAGCAACTTTGTAAATAAAATATTGAACTGCGTCAAAGCCCGAGAGAGGAGGAGGTAGACAGAGAAATAGAGAGAAGTACGAAAGTTTAGTTTGACTTTAAAGGTCTAGAAAGTTCGGTGCACACATCGCCTTCGTTCATATAATAATCATTTTTAGTTGGAAAACATAATCACCTGTGATAGAAATTACCTGGTCCAGAAACTAGAGCGAGGATAAGACACCCATTTTAACAGCACAATAATTCAACAATAGAATCATGTTCACTAGAGCATGTGAATTTTACTGAAGTTAAAATGGTTCCATGTAATACATGTTTTATGTTTTATTGCTTTACCTCCAGGTAAATCTAAAGGTGTGTAGCAGTTGTATTAGTATTAGTATCCTTTAAATCAAAATTTTAAAAAAATCTAAATTTATGTTTATTCATATTCATAAAAAAGTAAATGTTGTTATTTGTTCTGATTCAGGATATCTTCATTTTTGTTTTCTATTCATAATTTAAACCTTATTGTCAAGTAACAGAGGCACACGCTGATCGGGCTTTATTCCATCAAACAATGAGATGAATCAGATTACGGTCGATATCATGTCTTTTACGATGAAAACTATCACCTTGGAAAAATTCATTCTTTTCAAACAAGATCAGGTACCACTGACACAAGTTCACCTGGTACACCTTTCATTACACACTAATCCAAAAAAAGTTGTGGTTGTCCCTTTTTCTAACACCCACTTGGGGAAACCCACGCAAGCAAAAAAATAATATTACCTAAACTTAAGAAACTGCTAAAGAACAAAAAAAAAAAAACTCTCATCAAAAGTTAAATTTGTTTTATAAATCATGCAAATAAACATTTGCCTCCTGTGTATATAACTTGCATTAAACAACGAATATAAATGACTTGCCCAATGTTTCAACTTTGTGTAAATAACAGATTGCATTGTGTGCGCACTTAAGAAAAAACGACTGGGACAGAGACACGTTTATATGTAGAGAAAAATGTTCATTACTTAAACTGGATACCAAGCTCTCTGTCAATTCATAAAATAGGTGATTATGATTATTAGAACCTAATGACAATAGTCACTTTGATATTTATAAAAACCCACACGAGCAGATATAGTAACAAAGGAAGCGTCATGTTTTGAAGCTCTTTTTCTTTTTATATAATTAAGAGAGAGAGAGAGAGAGATAGAGAGAGAGAGAGAGAGAGAGAATTATGAATTGGGTGGTGCTCTGGAAAGATACACTAAATCTCAAGGTTCTGAGAATTTATGGTGTTTTGTTAATCATTCAAAACATATGTGTCGTTTTCTGGTCAATGTTTTATCTTACCATCGAGACTTAGATATTGTCGATAACTAAATACTAAATGTTGCTAACAAAAAGAAGAAGCGGATGATATTTGATAAAGATAAAGACAGAAAAGAGAGAGAGAAAGAGAGAGAGAGAGAGAGAGAGATAGAGAGAGAAGAGAAGACAGGTACTATTAATTCCTTCTTTAACACGAGGAATAAATAAAATAGCGAAAAAAATTCCCGTACATTTTATATCTCTTTTTTTTCAGACAGCTTTGAACCATGTACAATTATAAGAAAATTTGTGCTCGCGATTTCATATTCTCACGATTTGTGGCAAAATGGCGGCATCGCGGAATTAAGTAAACTGTATTAAATAAGGTATTTACAGTATACAAACAGACAGAATAGAAACATCGAAACACAGAGAGCGATATATAGAAGTACGCTATTTTAGTTGGACACCATACGTCTAGAAAATTCGATGCACTCAATGCCTTCGTTTTGACACTAAGCATTGTGAAGGCAACAACGACACCAGATTACGTCTGTTATAGAAACAGATACCTCAGTAAGAAACATTAGCGAAAGTCGGACACCGATTAAACAAATAGAAGCGTGTTCACCAGAGTGTGTAAGAGAGGGATTCAACAGCTAATTAAAACGTTTAAAATCGTGTTCTCTGTGGTAATAATTATTTTGTAGGGAATACCCACACTTTCTTCACAATATCAAACACCAAGGACACATGGATACAGGCTACTGAATGCCTTAGTCCCTACAGAAACTTCAGGTCCCTTTTTATGGTAATTGTACATTTGTATAAAAGTTTTGTTTTCTTTAAGATTATTGACGTGTCTTATGTAACCATTTTTTTTGTAAATAAGATGTTGAATTGCTTCTGTACGCAAGCGACGGAGACAGCAACAGATAGAGAGAAGTACATTAGTTTATTTTGACCTGTGTCTAGAACATTCAATGAATGCGACGACTCAGATTTTATAATAAGCATTGTGAATGCAAAAACAAGATCGTATTACACATGTTTCAAAACAGATACCTGGGTCAGAAATTGAAGCGAGAGTCAGACACCGATTTTTACAATACAAGTGTGTTAACCAGAGCATGCAGATGTGTCAGAAATAGTTTTAAGCAGAAGATTTTGATTACTTTATTTCTTTACTCCAATTTGTTCCCCCAAATGCTTAACATTGGTACTGGTCGATTACTGATTTTAAAATGCCTCATTATCTTTGATTGCTATTAGCTCTGTTAAGATATTAATTTAAAGCATAATAATGCCTATGTTTACTGCAACTTTTTTTACAATAGGTATACTTTAGTTTATCATGAACAGACACGTGTTTACTTTTTTATATTATAGGAACTGTATAAAAGTTCTGATCTGTGAGAGTACCAATGATTACATCACAATGACACAGTTATCTTTAAACAGGATTATTACACTTTATCGTTGTTATCAAGTTTAGATTTCTCTCATTCACTATTTGTAATAATACTAGACTTTGACCCGTGCGTGCACGGGTTGACATTGAATATCGGACATTTCCGAAATAGGTACATCGACACACGTTATTATTGACATTTACATAACGAAGCTACAAGCCTACACTAATGCTATTAATTTCACTACACTTTCCTTTTTTTTTAATAATCTGTGTCTCGGGAAAGGCCCTCATCACAGATAGAATGCCCGTAGTGTAGCAGAAAATTGCAGGATCGCTCCGGAACGCTTTTGGAGAAAGTTAATGAAGTTGACCTGAAAATAACAGTCAAATTCATCACAACAAACCTTTTTGAGACTGCAAATACCTTTCAACTACAAATTTTAATCCATAGAATGGAAGAATTCAACACTTTTTTACCAATGTACACGTATTTTCTTTGTAAAACTGGGTCCATAGGGCATTATTTTTAATGATAAAACATATTCTATCTTCTTCACTCTCCTAACAAATATAATGTAACTTTTTTGCATGAAATCAAATATTTTTGGTCATCACGAAGACAAAAGTACATGTAAGTACTTAGTTGAAATGTACATCTATATTTGTTATTTTATACGTTCTCTCATAAGAAATCATTATTATATATGAACAGAATATATAGCAAAAGTCCAATGAAAATTTACCCGTATTTCTGAGTTTATTCATGCAGATGTGATATTGTGGAAACATAAACTAAAGATCCCATTAGCGTGAATGTTTTGCGCAAGCGCAAGATTGTAAAATCCAAAAAATCCAGGTGATTTCCGGGATTTTTTGAGGAACTTTCGTTGATTTTTAATTAGCGGAGCTTAAGTGAGAAAAAATAAAAACGAATTGGTAATCTTCAAGTACCAATGATGTTTAAAATATATAAAACAAAAGACAGTATTCTTCCGATTTCTCGGTATTAAAGACAAAAAATTCGAGTCTATTATTTTAATATAGTAGTATAGATTGATGGCATTGTGTTATGTACATGCACCCCCCCCTCTCCCCACCAGGGCCAATGATAACGTATCTTAAGAGATTTACTTCATTTGACACAGAGAAAAAAGACAAGGTCTGAAGAAGCAAACATATTCTTTAAAACAAATAGACGGAGAAAAAATTAATGGAACTATATAAAAGAATATAAATATACTACTAACCATGCAACGAGACAAAAATATAAAGATCAGTATTAAAGATTAGTTTGATTTGTAATTCGCTAGGGAGTATCTTAAGTAAGGTTGGCAAAGCCATTTTAATGTTGTACGAATGGTAATTCAACAAAGTATTACTTCAGTCCCAGCACAAATACACTGGATGCATTGAACTGTGTTTTAAATACGATCCTTTGAAAATAAGTCAAAAAAATAACATTTTATAAAAAAAATGCATTCACAATAGATAGCTAACCGTTGAGCTTGAGGAAACCATTAAACGAGGGGCGTGTCCCCAAGCACCTACGCTTGCTTTTACTATACATGTATACATTTTCTCCTGTTGTTACAGATGTTGACCGTGCGCCGTGGCGTAATTTTTGCAGGATCATATTTTAAATTATTCTTAAAATTAAAACAAAATATATATATTAATTTTTTTTTTATTTCAAATTGTTTGAAACTACGGCTGAATTATGTCTACTAGATTTCATAATTATAAGACTGCAGGTTACATAGCTATGGCACACGTCTTAATATATTTTGATTGACCTTCGTATATTTGATCTTACACAGTTGGAATATGTGCAGCATGTACCATAGAGAGTACACTAATTCGAGTTAAAAATAGATTAAGGACGATTGTTAATATAGCATGTATTTGTGGTAAAGTCGACGCTGTCCCTTTACCAGCATAGATAAAACCGTGTGTTGCAAGGAATGCTACATCATCAGTGCTGCGATGCACTTTTAAAAAAAATCGTTTTTTCTAGTGTTTTTAACATAAACGTATTATACTTAATTAGACTGTATGTTAGATGTTATTATGTGAAACCCAGTGATGAAATCTTAAGATGTGTAGCAATCGTATTAGTATTTATCTCTTTTAAATCAAAATTAAAAAAAATCTAAATTTAAGTTCATTCATGTTCACGAAAAATGTAACCTATTTTAATTTGTTCTGATTCTCGATATCTTAATTTTTGTTTTCATTTCATAATGTAAACGTATTTGCAAAGTTACAGAAGCACACCATGATCCTGTTTTATTTCATCTAACAATGAGATGCATCAGCTTACGGTCGATATTATATCCTTTATTATGAAAACTATCAACTTGGAAAAATTCATTCTTTTCAGACAATATCTCGTACCACTGACACACTGACACCTGTTAAACCTTTCATTAAACACTAAACAAAAGAAGTGTTGGTTGTTTCTGTATCTAACACTTACTTGGGGAAACCCACGCTTTCAAAAGTAGTTCCCCCAAAAAACAATATAAGCTAAATTTTAGAACAAAAGAAAAACTTTGAAAACATTAATTTCTAAGATAATCGTAAATCTCATATAAAGTTTACTTCTGTCTTATAAATTATGCAAATAAACATTTGTCTTCTGTGTGTATGTAACTTGCTTTAAACAATGAATACAAATGACCTGACCAATGTTTCAATTTTGTGTAAATAACAGATTGCATTGTGTGCGCTCTTAAGAGAAAACAACTGGGACAGAGACACATTTATATGTAGAAAAAAAGTTATTGAAATAGGATACCAAGTTATCTGTCAATTCATATAGTAGATGATTACAATTGATAGAACCTAATGACAATAGCCACTTTGATATTAAAAAAAAAAACCAAAATGCAAATACAGTAACAAAGGAAACGTCATTTTTTGAAGCTCTTTTTCTTTTTATATAATTATAACACAGAGAGTAAGAGAAGAGAGAGAGAGAGAGAGAGAGAGAGAGAGAGAGAGAGAGAGAGAGAGAAAGAGAGAGAGGTGAGAGAGATATTCGTCAATTGACGTCAATTAGATGGTACTCCATGCACTTCTAGCAATATGCATGACAACAATCGTAATACATGTAGGATATTTTTATTCTAAAGAATTGGGTAGTGCTCTGGAGAGATACACTTAATCTCAAGGTTCTGAAATTTCATGATAATTTGTAAATCACTCAAAACAATGCGTCGTATTTCAGGTAAACTTTTTATTAAACTATCGAGAGTTAGATATGCTTAATGTTGCGTAAAAAGCGGACGATATCTGATAAAGACAAAAAGAGAAAGAGAAGAAAAGCGAGGTACTGTATATTCCTTATTTAACGCGAGGAATTATTAAAACCACGAGAAGTATTACCGCAGATTTGGAAATATCGTGGGTTTTTTTTCAGTCAGCTTTGATTCATATGAAATTATAAAAAAAAAATGGTGCTCGCGATTTCATATTCTCGTGACTTGTTGCAAAACGGCGGCATCGCGGAATTAAGTAACTGCGTAAAATAAGGAATTTACAGTATACAAACAGACAGAATAGAAACACAGAGAGCGATAGAAAGAAGTACATTAGTTTAGTTTGACACCATACGTCTAGAAAATTCGATGCATTCACTGCCTTAGTTTAGACACTAAGCATTGTGAATGCAACAACGACACCAGTTTACAACTTTTATAGAACCAGATACGTCATAAAAAACATGAGCGAAAGTCAAACACCGATTTAACAATAGTAGCTTGTTCACCAGAGTGTGTGTGAGAGAGATTCAAAAGCTAATTAACACATTAAAAATCGTGTTCTCTGTGGTAATATTTATTTTTTCCCTTACTTAAAGGGACTACTACAACTTATCTATTTCAAATATAAGGTTAAAAGATACATATCAATTAAATTCTGTGAAATGTTAAAATTTGACAAACAATGGTCAAACTGGAAAAATATTTTTGAAATTTAATTTTCCTGTAAACAATAAGAATGTGTTTCTGATATTTATGTGTGCAAGTGTATGGAAGGGTGTGTGAGTGCCAATAAATATTTGCTTTGTTTCTTTGACTCCTTGTAATAATTATGAAAATGACTAAACATTAAAAAAAAACATATTTTATAGGGAAAACCCACACTTTCTTGACAATATCGAAACCAAGGACCCATGGATACAGGCTACTGAATGCCTTAGTCACTACAAAAACTTCAGGTCGCTTTTTATGATAATTGTAAATTCGTAAGAAAAGTTGTGTTTTCTTTAAGATTTATGACTTACATTGATTGTCTTGCCTTTCTAGGTTTAGTTGCTGATAAATATTAAATAAGATCAGAATTACAAAATATGACGTGTTTCATGTAACCACTTTGTAAATAAAATATTGAGTTGTGTATGTACGAGAGTATCGGAGACAGCAACATATAGAGATGAAGTACATTAGTTTATTTTGAACCGATATGTCTAAAACATTCAATACACGTGACGCCTTAGTTTATATATTAAGCATTGTTATACAAAATTGCATCGTCTTACACCTTTTTTTTTTTTAAAAAACAGATACCAAGGTCAGAAATTGAAGCGAGAGTCAGACACCGATTTAAACAATACAAGTATGTTAACCAGAGCATGCAAATGTATCAGAAACAGTATCAATCTCTTTACAACCTTACACACACTTATCAGCTTACAGTCTGGTGGCGGCCATTCAAATTATTTGCGTCATCTTAGGTAAACAACAGGTATCGTTTAACACCATTACCTGTAGTATGTAGGACAGCCAGTCTGGTGTCTCAACATTTAAAACAGGTAGAGGGGTGGCTGACAACTCAGGCGTGATTTCTTTTTAAAAAATGTCAAAAATTTGCGGTTGTTTTTTTATAAATAATGAAGAACGTAAAAATAAATGGAGAGAGATAGATACAGAGAGAGAGATAGAGTGAGTACATTGTATGATGGTTCTTTTACAGTGTCAAACATAAAAATCAGCTTTGTAAAATAATATTAACAATGGGATTAAATGTCTTCATGTACACAATTTTACAGACTAAAACTGCATTTGATTGAATATATATACATGTACAAAAAATTGTAATGCATCATCAAATTCTAGCAACGTTCATAGCCTCCAAATTCATCAGAAGAATATCAATGGCAATTAACATTAACTTAGAATGATAGTTAGCCCTCAGTTAGGGGAATCAAAGGTTTTACATTACAACATGTTCTATGTAGAAAAGTGTGTTAGAATCATTCGCATTCTTAAATATATAAGACAAGTTCTCAAGTATTTGAAAATTATATTCTCATTATTAAATATTATGCATTTAAGTGTGGCTTCGATTGAAACTTTAAATAAGTCATGAGAAAATATGAAGCTTAACGAGGTCACGGGTATAATATAAGCTTTGGTAGCTATACTCTTAGGCGTAATGTATTTTGCTGCTTGAAACATCAAAAATTCAAACTGGATTTAAAAAAAAAATAATTTAAGTATCATACACTACTATGATCAATTTCTACATTTGGTTTCAATCCTCGTTATGTTAACATTTGAGATATGTGCTGTTCAATTTAAAAAAAAAACGGGGCATGGGGACCAATGAACATCGTCACGCGTTTTGAATAATTGTATATTGTACAAATACATAAAACTTACATACCCATTTTGATAGGTACTTTTGAGAACTAATCATTAAATTATACATTTTCAGTCTCAAAAAAGAGTGTTGACTTTATTTATAATATTGGTTAAAACCGATGATACATCCACATTTCACACTACAAATCATCCAAACAAACATACATACAATCAATGAACGCGCGATATTCAATTCCCTAGCACTGCCTTGTGGTATATAGGACACACGAGATCTAAAACTAAGCATTCAATGCTTCTGTATACTGATACTACTGCCAGGTTAAATCAGAAAACGAGACTGATATAGACATCGTTAAATTGTTAAACAATCATTAGAACAGATCAAGTAAAACATGGTGGTATAATATCAAAATCGGTAAATCAACGCTTATACTTTATACCCATTACTGCGACAAAATCAACAATTTAACCTAAATCAAAGAAAACAATTAAAAAGTAACTTAATTTAAAAAAAAACAACAGGAAATAACAAAGATCCGTGTCCTCGATCCTGTGTGTGTTAATAATTGATATTAATAATTGACATGATGGCTAGCTTTACAGTAGTACCTTTTTAAAGAACATGGTCAATGTAATGAAAAAAAAAGAACAATAGAGAGACCAAAGAATAAGGACAGACAGGCGGGTAAAGATAGATAGATAGATAGATAGATAGATAGATAGATAGATAGATAGATAGATAGATAGATAGATAGATAGATAGATAGATAGATAGATAGATAGATAGATAGATAGATAGATAGATAGATAGATAGATAGATAGATAGATAGATAGATAGATAGATAGATAGATAGATAGATAGGTAGATAGATAGATAGATAGATAGATAGATAGATAGATAGATAGATAGATAGATAGATAGATAGATAGATAGATAGATAGATAGATACTAGTAGATAGATAGATAGATAGATAGATAGATAGATAGAGAGAGAGAGAGAGAGAGAGAGAGAGAGAGAGAGAGATAGATAGATAGATAGATAGATAGATAGATAGATAGATAGATAGATAGATAGATAGATAGATAGATAGATACTAGTAGATAGATAGATAGATAGATAGATAGATAGATAGATAGAGAGAGAGAGAGAGAGAGAGAGAGAGAGATAGATAGATAGATAGATAGATAGATAGATAGATAGATAGATAGATAGATAGATAGATAGATAGATAGATAGATAGATAGATAAATAGATAGATGGATATATTACACATTAAACCATTAATATTCTGAAAGAGGAATATAGTTACATGTGATTAAATAAACCTTGTAAAGAAAAACAAGCGGTTAGAGAGAGACATACAGAGAGAGAGAGAGAGAGAGAGAGAGAGAGAGAGAGAGAGAGAGAGTTTTAAATGGATGTGTTTTGTAATTTGATAGTTAGTTTTATTACACATCCAACCTTTAATATTCTGGAAGATGGATATATTTACATGTTTTGACTTTGTAAAGTAATGATTCTGGGTTTTGTGGGTATTTTTTCATCTTATCATTTAAAAAAGACGTGTTGTAAGACTGTAAACCGTTGATTTCAATCAAAAGTAACATATACTCATATTAATCCATTAAATGGTTAACGTTATACTGTATCGTCTTACTAGTCGTCGCCAGTGTTCACATTCATTTGTTATATCATGTATTGTTGTTATACAAATAACCACCGTTGTGTAAACCTAAACTTTTACATTGCTTTTTTTTTATCTGTGTCATATGTTACAACTTAACATTCATTTTATGACACACACACGTTTCCAGAAATTTATTTTAACATTTTAGGGTGTGACAAAGACTATACAGCAAACCAACCAATCAGGTTACACCTCTATTGTCGGGTGTAAGATGTCAGCCCGACAAACTCTGCATAAATTCGGGTACACCTGACTGCAGGTATTATATGGATTATTGGCGGCCGGACATTTAAATATTCTAACATCAAGGACACACTGTTCGTTTATCTATAATGTACAGGTAAGGTGTTGGTTATTATATCAACATTCGATTTCATTAAAAAACTTCGTTTTTTTTTAACAATGAAAATGTGAACTTTGAACACCATATGTGTATTATCATCAATGCATGGTGGGGAGGGGGTAGATGGTAAATTAATGTGTTGAGATTTGAATACATGTATGTAAAAAAAGTACCTTGTTATTTGTTGACACAAGCTGTTGATGTTTCCATATTGCAATTTCTCTTTGTATTCATTACAGACAAAAGAGTTCTAGTATCATCTTTAGAATCAGGTGTCAAGGGAAGTAACCATCATTGATAGCTTCCGAGAATAAGGGTGTGGAATTTAGAGTCAATCCAACGACACCAGGAATAATTCAGTAAGTCAATCCAAACTATGGATCATGTAGACAGTAGAATACTAGATGTTTTTGCCTGTTAACACATTTCCTTTTTTTTTTTTTTATTTTGCTTAAAATCTTATTAATATTAGACAATGTCAAATTTTCAACATCATGTACTGGTGTATTGTTAGATCACGTGCGTCAGTCACGTGACCTCTTGCAATTATCTTTAGTCCGAACAATGAACATTTGAATTTTCGGTACGTTTTCTTTTGGCTCAGTAATCCCTTTCCTGCTTTTTCACATCTAAAAAAAGCTGAATTATAATTATGTAGACAAGAAAGCCCTCTGTCCAAATTTGAAAGAACTTCATTCAGTTGATGTGATATTACGCCTTAAAATTTACCAAAAAATTAACTATGCTCTTGAAAAATAAATGATACCTTCAACATATCTATACTGTATGTGTGATTTAAACATAGAATAGCATGTTACTGATATTGCCTCAATAGTGAATTTTTGATAGAAAATTCTCTGGCGGAATTAAACTTCCGGAGAAAAATTGGTTAAATCTGTCATTCCATTCTGTATTTTACCGTGTGCGCATGGACACAGGATGAATCTCTGCCATTCAGTTAACTGAAATGTGACTGGTCGGTAACTAAAAGGTGACTGAATGGCATAGTTATGCCATTCAGTCACCTTTCCAGACCATTCAGTTAACATTCAGTTGACTGAATGGCAGAGGTACATCCTGTGGGATTTACAAAGTTCCAAATTTGCAAAAAAATAAATAAAATAAAACTTGATAGGCGCGACTTTCCTGCCAAACGTCACGATGGTAGATTCTGCACACTATGTTAATTTCATAAAAATACAAAATTATGAGTCGCTTCCCTTTCTGTGTGAAAACAACATATTGACGAAAGCAGACGAATGATCGATGAGTTCGAATCCATAAATCTTACAAAATTCCTGCTAGATCATGATCTTATTGTGCTTGTGTATGTTCAACGTGTGTGAATGCATGGGACAATTCAAAACATATTTAAACTTGAACCTTCTTTGAAATTGGCCCCTGGTATGTAGGGTGATTAACGAAAAGGTTAAAAATCATTGGAATTTTATATAAAACTTACAACTTTGCTCACTGTATGACTATTTGTCCGTCTGTCTGTCAAACCTCATATCTTGAGCACAGGTAGGAATTTCGTATTTGTTAGGCTTATTACCGCTTGGGGGGAATGACTGTAAAACATATAGATTAAATTGTATAATGCTTTTTGCCAAATGATTTTTTGTTCAAAAACACATAACAGGCGTTTAAAAAATACTATATATGCACATGTACCTGGTCTTAATTCTTTGCTGGCTGGAAGATATGTCAAACCAGGTAGTGGGTCTATAGTGCCTCGTATTTCTTTTCTAAAATGTTTAAGGTCGAATTTCACAACATAATTTTTATCATTGTCCCAAATCAGACATTTAGATCAGAATTTTAGATAAAAGACTGTCAACTCATCCCCATCCACCGAATTCAACTTCCCCGATTTATTCTTACATCATTTATTCGATCATGTAGACGTTTACATAAATAATTACAAAATACTATATAAGGTTATTTACCAATCTGTCGTGGTATAGAAATGTAAATTATGTTAAACGTGTACACATATTTATTTGCATAATATGTTAAACCAATTGAAGTTGTCATCCAAAGTATCTGCCCGTTTGATTACATGTAACTCGCCCTACAATTTCGGCCTATATATTATCCATAATTCATTTTATCCGTATAATGATATCGTAATATTGACTAGAGTGAATCCACTAATTACATGTTTTCTATCACTCATCACTCGACTACAATTTTTGCTAATCGAGGCCTAGAATGAAAAAACATTCCCTTGAAACCTTTAATAATCGGACTGTAAATTGAAGAATGTATGTAAGAATAAATTCATTTAAACAATCATGTTAAATTGTGGAGCAAACTTTTTAAACTGTAAAAAAATTCGTTATAAAAGTGTTAAATTTCACCATGCTTCACCTCTACGGGAATCTAAAACAAATTTATTATATATTCCCCCTACCGCCGTTTAAAAGGATTTTTTTTTAATATACGTATTACGTTAGGATCATGAAGTTTCTTCCCCATGAAAACATTAATAAATGGAAGTAAAAAAATAAGATACCATTAAGGAGCTAAAGAGTTAAATGCATACTATGCACTCTCCATCCCTCATCCCGGATTAGAATTTTGATGATTTCGAAAATAATCATTCCTTTTTTTTTTGGCTTGTGAGAAATTTTGCCCCCCCCCCCCTTTTATAAGACGGTGCTACGTGTACGTTCCTGGAATTTACCGTAAATATAGTAAATAAAGTAAATGTGAGCATTCATCAAAATAACTGTAAGTTACAGCTGTTTCCTACAAGTATCTTTGAAGAAATGTCCCCATTCGTTAGCTTTGCAGGATTTTGAGAGGATTTTGGTAATATTTCAGCAGATTTACAATAACTTGTTAGAGTTAAAGTAATTCCCCTTATTGTGACGTCAAAGTTCACGTCGGTTAAGTGTCGACTGGCTCTTTGAAAACTATCCGGAGAAATAAAACTACGCGAAGTATGTTGCTTTATTTACTTAAAAAGCATGATGTTAATGAAATTACACATTTTATCTGCTTCTCAAAAGTTTACTTTGATTCTCGCGAGAATATGAGAGCGCCATTTGAAATGCTTGGAATTGCATTGTGGGTCTGCTTGGAATTGCATTGTAGGTCAACTTAATTGACGCCAAAAAAAATATGTCGGATAAATGTGTAAGAGATTCATTGTGACGTCACTCGATTAAAGTACGGTAACTCCGTTAGTCTTATGTAATGGAATTACGTTGTATCAGCAGTATATTTACAATGCATGTACATAGTCTTTTGTAATTTTTATCTTGCTTGTTCTCGTGAGAGCGTGAAAGTGGAAACCATATTTACAGGGAACTGCTGGTCCGATAAAAACAGGGCATTACTGGTCTTAGTAACTGATGCCAAAAACATCCGTTGAATGAATGTGCAACTGGTTTGAATTTTCTTTTCACAAACGCGTTTCCGGCGTTGCTCGCTTAACGCGCTATAATTTCCAAATAAAAAAAAATATGAGCAATCCCTTTATGTTCTGTGTAAGTGTAAATTAGGTATTGCTTTATATATAACAAAAATAAGTTATTTGTAAACATCCTTTTATTCTATACATTTCTATATGTAAAATGGCTGGCACGATACGTTCATAGGACCAAACTTTGAGGGCGGATAGCATATAAACTATCCGGTCAATTTCGTTTTATGTATACAACAAATGAATAGCTGTCAATGTGACAGCAAACCGGGTTTTCTTTTATGTGAACTGTATCCATAATCTATGTCAACCCGTATCCAGTGAAATGGAGTACCCTATATGCAACATTTTGCCAACAAATGACTATTTTTTTCATAAATTACCAGAAATCAAAATCCTAGCAATATGCACACCTCTGATACATGTACAATTGATCTGCAAAAGAACAACGTCCTATCTTGAAAACTGTAGGAGGAGTTATCCGTACAATGAGGGTACCCTATATGCAACATTTTGCCAAAATGTGACTAAGTTCAAAAGCTTGTATTTTTTTGATAAATTATTAGAAATCAAACACCTTGCAATATGCACACCTCTGATATATGTACAATTGATCTGCAAAAGAACAACTTCCTATCTTGAAAACTGTAGGAGGAGTTATCCATACAATGAGGGTACCCTTTTGGCATCCGCCCGCCCGCCTGCCCACCCACCCGCCATTTTCACCATTTTAATGTTTAATTTCCGTTGGAAAACCCGGTTAAAAATGTAACTTATACGTAACTCTTCCATTGCCGAAAATTAAAAGAAAATCCTATGTTTGTATTTTTTTACATATGAAAATGAAAATGACCCCTCCCCTCCTTTCCCTACAAAATCTTATATACAATGACAAGGATGATTCGGACATACGACCAAAGTTTGAGCGCGGCAAACAGATAAACTATCCTGTCAATTTACTTTATATTTTTCACATAGTTTACTCAGAAGTTGACCTTTCAGTGAGAAAAAGAAAATTGTATGTTTGAAATATTTACCCCCGAGACTCCTTAAGTCAATAATGTAAAACAAAATAGTTCATTTGAAAGAAGGCCGATTTTTAAGAGAAGTGAACCAGATCCTTTAATGTCTCTTGTCCTTGAGGAAATTTTACTCTAGGGTAGGGACAAAATGAACATATAGAAGAAAGAGAGTATAACATATTTACAATCTTCTCCTCTACTGAAACTAAGCCAAAACTGATGGCATTTTTAGATATAATCAATCATGAAGACTTCAACCATTTGTTTAACCTTATGATACGAGTTCCTATTACAAATTGATCATTGTACAATTATATATATAGTATTTAAAAAAAATTAACTTTTTGACACTGAATTGAAATTACTGATTAAATTTAGATGACATTAAGATGTCCTCTAAAATTGTAAAATTTCATGAGACCCAATACACATTTGCTCGGTGCGGAGGGGTGCAAGGGTGGTTTTATAATCATTAGAATCGTCCATCTTTTACTCTGATTATCTACTAATTTCACCAACATCAACAGTGACATAGTCCTTGTTGTTTCCTTGAAGTTCATACAGTCTGTGTTAATTATCAGTCAATAAGATACAATGACAATGAACTTTATTCTCATAACTGAATTTACAGTGTAGAGAAAATACATATGTACAGTATGTACACACTACAATATATATAATAGATGAAAATCAATGGTAAAGGCATGGTGAAGGGATAACAGATATAATTTAACCAAGAGAGCTAACCCTCTCAAATATAGTATCTAATAGTTTACAAATATCGGTAAGTTGATTTATGTTTGTGACATTAAACAGTTTTTCAAATTTTACAACATTTGGATTTGTTATTAAATAGTTTGGTAAACATCTAACCCTTGAATTGGATATATATACATCAGTACATTTGAAAATGTAGTGAAATTCATCCCCAATATCATTGCAGGTACACAGTTTACAAATTCTGTTTTCTCAAGGAATATTAAACCATCTACTAATCTCAATAGGTAATTTAGCATTACCAGTTCTAAAGTTACAATATTTCTTACATAATTGTGTTGGCAAAGTCAATAAATACTTTTCAAAATCCAGCGACTTTTTAAAAATCCTATAATTTAAACCTTTTGGAGTATTATGTACCTCACTATACCATGATTGCTTAAATTGGTCTAATAAAATATTGTATACTTTAGATTTTAACCAGGGTATGTTTATTGTGTTTTGATATCATATATATGTCAATCCACATTGATTTAACGTTTTCTTAATGGCTTCGCACCATGGGTTATTAAAATTCGTCAATACATTAAAAAGTTTTGCTGACAATTTTGAGTTTGTCAGATTACAGGTAGGGTACGGTGTCCGTAACTATGTTTTAGATTTGTTGTTTCCAAAATGAAGTTTAATCAAATGTTTATATAGAACTCCCGACAGGTTTGTGTGTGGGCTATTATACCCAGCAAGGCGAGCGTTATAGCCTGCAGGCCTATCGTTTTGTTTTAGAAGCATCATTCCACTGCATGTATTCACTTGTGCTTAGACCCATGTACAATTCGGAAAACACAAACTTCGCTGAAGAACAGTTCAACTGTTTGTTTGGGTTTATATCCGTATGAAATCCCCTCATATAGACATATATAACAATGGACTTTTTAAAACCAGTATCAACTCTTTTCATTACAGTGTATAAATGTGCACTCGGTGCACAGAAAGTAATAGCGTTGATGATTACAGGTAGAACGTCCTGGGGGCTTTCACACCTGTAACAAATTAAGCCCCGTCATCACCTGAGATTTACCATCCGGTAAAAATGGTCGGTAGATGTTAAGGACACATATGGATCGCAAGGGACAGGGGGGAGGGGGGGGGGTGCAGCCATCTTTGATGGACTCAAAGTTATGTCTGGAACTAAATAAATGTACAAATACTCAATAAATAATTATATAGCACGTACCTGTGGTAGAATGATTCAAATAACTATGATTCGCATGTTGAGGATGCCGGTGAAGTAACAAAGGAAAAAAAAAAATGGGAAATTCATATTTTTATTTCATATGTTCTTTAGATACCCCCCCCCCCCCCCGGTTGTGGATTTAAAAAATACCAGGTAAAAACATTGAACAATAGCTTTTTTTTTAGATTCGACAAACGTCACAAAGCAGTAATTATCAATTGCCGGTAATGGAATTATCGGTCTTTAGTCGTGCAAATTTCTTGTTTGACATTTTTGTATGCGCCGTAATTTACAGGGTATTTTTACTATGGGAGGCACTGTAGCTCCAAGGTCGTTTATTCATTTTTGGGAGTTTAATTTAATCAACTCTCCTATGCAGCTACTCTGGCAAACCGAAAGTGAAACAGTGTTTGGACCTAAGCACAAATCATCACCGCTGACAAGACTAAGTTCTTGACAAGAATAGAAAACAGTTCGATGTAATGTATCCTGTTTTTTCAAAGAAACTTATCAATAAACACTTTGAAAATAGTCAAATTGTATATACTACGAACAACTTATATATTTTTGTAGTCTAATGTATTCCTACGCCAGAGTACGCTCGGCTGTCTCCGTAAATCTGCGACAAGCAGAGAGGGAGCTCTCTTGCTTGTCGGATATTAACGGAGACAGCCGAGCGTCTAATTAAAGGAGACTAGAGTTCGATATCAATAGTGCTTGGACCCATACAATTGTTAGAATTGTTTCGATAACTAATACATACAAGTAGTTGGAATCTATCATTAAATATTACACAACATGATTCATATTGGGTTTCTCGAAACTCTTGTCGGAAAAGTCTATAAAATTCATATTATAAAAAAGTGCGCAATTAAAATACAAACTAGAGACTAATTGTCATGCAAGATAAATTGATTTTAAAATAAATGATAATCGATAAAATCAACTCCCGTCAGTACTTCAGTACTTTGATTTTAAACCAGATGCTACAAACCTGCACATTCTATTTAAAAGAATGTTGCAATAAACAAAACCCTGTCAATATTTTATCGTAGCATGTATGTAGTACTATTCTTCTGCATCCGCTGGTTGTTTCACTATACGTAAACATGTTGAGGTTGATAATTAACTACGTCAGTGATAGAGAGACAACGAGAGGGAGAGTACACGTTTTGAATGAGAGAGAGAGAAAGAATTAAAGAGAAAGTACAATCTAAGAGAGAGATAGAGATAGAGAGAGGGAATGAAAGAGAAAGTACATATTTAGGAGAGAGAGAGAGAGAGAGAGAGAGAGAGAGAGAGAGAGAGAGAGAGAGAGAGAGAGAGAGAGAGAGAGAGAGAGAGAGAGAGATGAGACGCGTTAGGTGTTTTTAACTAAAGAGGTTAATAGTTCGAGTTATCTCCCTTTTTACATGGAGTTATGACATAGTCATATCAAGTCTGTATCGCAGTCAACAGATGAATAACTTTCAACTGCATGTAGTATATACAGTGACACACCAAGAGATGTCGGACACGGTCTTCCTTGACCAAGGCATGTAGGATCGTTTTTGGGAGTGGGGGAGGGGGGCAGACCTACAAACAATTCTAGGCATCCAAAACACTGTACCATCGTAGTCTGTATTACTGACCAGTATTCCTTTTAATTTACCCCTATCATTTTTATAAAGGGGCTTACTTGTAAAAAAAAAAATGTGCGTGGGGGGAGGGGGGATTTCCATTGATATTTTATCTTCTCTTTTTACTTATGTAGATCTAAGAAAAGTTTCCGTTTAAAAAAAATGGGGGAGGGGGTGAGGCAGGCATGTAGCATCGTTTTTGAAAGTGGGGAGGGGGGGGGAATCGACATCCAAAAAATAAACGATAAAGACAGCCCCCCCCCCCTCAAAATGCTCAAAGACAGGGATCCCCCCCCCACCCGATGCTACGTGCCTATGAGCTTTGTTGGTAGAAGAGTATGTCGTGTCATGCTACATGTAGGCGCTGGCACGATAAAGACAACTCCCCCATATAAATGCTCAAAGACAAGGATCCCGGGTGACCAGTATATAGGTCTATAAATGATGGCGTGAATCTGGTATTTGCTTATATATAAATGATTTACAACACGTATACAATGATATGATTATACAATGATAAATAAATATTTCTAAAGTGAATGTCGTGTCATGGTCGGTGCTGGCACGATACCGAACCTCCACAGCTCAAAGAGTGACCACTATCTAGGTCGACAACTGATTAAGGTACATCATACATAATATCTGGGCTTTATTTTACGTATAATGCAGGTAGCCTGTTTTAATGAAATTAAAACAGATCAAGAAATTTGGCGTTTTAGTCTCAGTGAAAGCGAGCTCCCTATTTTCATTTAACTTTTTAAAAAAAAAATCCTCATATTTTAAAAAAACCAAAGCACGGAATCAGCACCTTGAAGTTTCCTCCCCTAGCTCCCCCCTTAGTCGACCTCCAACCTACCCAAACCCGGCAAACAAATACACCCCCCGCCCTTAATCAAAAAAAAAATAATTAGTTCCATGCATGCCACTTGGTTTTGAGAAAAAATAGGCTAATTTATTCAATTATTTCATACTTTATCAAAGTGCAATAGAAATATATTGGTGATGTGTTTCATCGAACCCCTTCTCAGTACCATATATTCAAACAGATTGATTGATTACACACGTTTATTATATCTCCGTACCCTCTTTATCTTTCTATCAATGCTCTCTATTTGTGTGTATTTTATGTAAAATAGGAAAACGGTCTAGGGAAAAGAAACTCTTTTTTAAGATTATAAGATTCATCGCATAGCCTTTCTTTATCATGGCATGCGGGAATCTAACCCCCCCCCCCCCCCCCCCGCCCCGGAAAAATGAAAATTTAATAAATTATCGCAAAAATGTCTCGGAACCCCCCCCCCCCCCCCACACACACACACACACGCAAACACAGTTATCCTTTGGACCCCCCCCCCCTCCGTGGAAACAAGGTTTCAGGATCGGCGCATGCATGCATGGTAATTGCAAAAATGTCTCGGACCCCCCCCCCCCACGCAAATACAGTTATCCTTTGGACCCCCCCCCGCAAATATAGTTATCCTTTGGACCCCCCCCCCCCCCCGCACATACAGTTATCCTTTGGACCCCCCCCCCCCCTCCGTGGAAACAAGGTTTCAGGATCGGCGCATACATAGTAATTCTCGCAAATGGTTAATTGTTTCTTTAATATCTCTATAAATAATGCCAATGGCGGTCAGATTTCTAATTTCATTCAATTTTACGTTTATTATTTGATTTGATTGAAGTGCATATGCCGACTATTCATGACATTTTGCTAAGTGACTTCAGTTCAACAAGTGCGATGTTTGTGCTGCTGAAATAAACACGATTTCCGGTGAATTGATGAAACTTCTTAAACATTGTAAACAAGTCACAGAGTACATCTGCTTCTGGGAAGGAAGATAAAATATGAGAGGTCTTAAAAATATCAAAACAAATTCTGAATAATGTAACTTGGAAATATGTAGACATATAGGATTGCTTTAGAAGTCATCTGTGGCATGAGTTCCATCTCTTTATACATGACATTTTTGTGTTACAGAAGTAGATCCACCATCACACCCACTGTACAGAAATTCCTGGACTGGATCCACCTCAACCACTCCGTAAATTCCTGGATCCACCACATCTTCTTCTTTCACTAGGTTTGAAATTTTCATATTATTCATGATGTCGTATTCACCCCCACCCCTCTTCCCCGCAAACACATAAAAAAAGTTTTCTTTGAGCATATACCGGTAAATAACTGAAATATAAATGAGATTAAATGATTAAGAAAACTATGTTGATGATAAATACATTTATAATTAAATATTCCAATAGCTTTTTATTTTTGAATGATTCATTTTCTGAGGCCAAACCGTGGGACCAAAACGACTTGGGGTCGAAACTATAGGATGCCGAAACGACAAGCATCATTGTGACGTATATCGAATAGACGATAGATCAGAGGCAGCAAAATGAAGGATAGTTTTACCCATTTAGATCGATAATGGTTCCCCGTGTAAGAAATGAAAGTACAGGTTTGTTCAAATGCTGTTTATATTGTACAATGGGGTCTACCTGTGGAATTAATTATGCCAGCGAACACGGAACGGAAAGTCTCGAATTTTCTCCAAACCAACTTTGTACAAATGACTACGGGTAAGTTTTTATTTGTGTTTTACATAGATACAGTGGATGAGAGGAAGAAAAGACAAATATGGTCACCAGGCTACATAATTCCTGTTATCTTTGGGCCAGTGTTATGGTATTAAATCATTCTTGAAGTAAATTAATGTGTACTGG
Source organism: Magallana hongkongensis (assembly GCA_015776775.1). Lineage (NCBI taxonomy): Eukaryota > Metazoa > Mollusca > Bivalvia > Ostreida > Ostreidae > Magallana > Magallana hongkongensis. The sequence continues at coordinate 213,586 of VIAA01000044.1, read as the reverse complement.
TGTCAGATAAAATTTTTGTTAGGGGCCCCTAAAATTGTAAAAACTGTGGGGAGTTGTTTTATGTCAACAAACAACATGTACCGGTACATGTAGATCTCAGTGATTTCAGAGTGACCAATCATCAGACAGAACCACTCTGCCCTGGACCCACTGGTGACCTTGGGTGACCCCCAGACCCCTTGATGTAAAATTGGACCCACTGATGTTTAAAAGATAAATAAATGAAAAAATGATTCTTCTTTTGAAAATGTTGTTCACCGGCCAATGTGATTTTAGATCTCATTAGTCTAAAATATTAGTACAATTCAATCTTTAAGTTGACAGACTAAATGTTTATGAAAATACATGAATCAATGTTGACTTTCATTATATACGTAGACAGTTTGAAAAAAAAAAAATTACTAAATGTCCATTAAAGTGTAAAATAATATGTGAATTATTGTAAACTGGTGGGCTGTATTGCTCAAGGTTGAATTTCTGAATAGATACATGTAAATTAATGTTTCCATTAGAGCATTTACGTAGGATATTAAACCTCTATGTGCATGTTATATTTAGGTTGAATTTGAGGACAACATCAATTTAAATGTTAATTTAAATACATTCATGAATCAATATTGACCTTTATTACTTAAATGTACATGTATAGCTGGAAGTTAATATGATATTGTCACTGAATTATTTATTTAAAATATAACAGTATGTAATATTTTGTGGTCTCTTTACAGGTTCCTGGTGCAATGGGATGCAGTAAACTAATTGACTAAAGAAAGAATATATGTGGTATAGTAGTCATGTATTGTTACTATTATTATGTAGCTAAACTCTGTATTTTTAGGTCACCTGAGTCATTCAGGAGACCCATTGCTATCACAAGTTCGTTGTTGTGTGTCATTCATAGACACTATGGTATACATCTCTTAAGTGGGTATGAGGGCATTATGTAAAGATGTTTGATCCACCTCTAAATTTATTACCGGAAATGTCCGCCATTTTTTGACATAACACCACAAGTGAAAACATTAGAGAGCATTATGGGATGTAGACAAAAATTTTGTTTGATGAATCTGTAGGTTTATTTTTCCCCACGCAAACTTGTTCTGGGATCTCGCTTTGCTCGTTATAAATCCATTGTAAATAAGAGCTTACTAAAGATATGTCACATCTAAGAAAAAGTTACAATGGGACCAGACAAAAACCAAATGTTGGGTAAGCCCTCTTTTCTAAAACAGGCCTAAAACTAAGTTATGATGATTTTGGAGAAATGAACAAAGAAAACTAGATGCTGTCATTAGACAGTAATACCCGCACCATGTGTTTGCCCCTAAATAACACTGTTTTGTACCAGTTTAATTAAAAATGAAGGCTATATGCAAGCTCCGGTAATACAATTAAAATTTATAATTTGCATAACTGAAGGATGAGATCCCTTCCCATATGATAATACACATCGTGACATGAGCAGCACTTTATGTGCAATTTGGGGTAGAACTGTTTGCAGTGAATTTTCAGTTAATCAATAATCTTAACATTTTATGTCATAGAAAGTATAATGGTCTACATAATTATTAAAAACAAAATTAAAAATTAGATTACGCCCCCTCCCCGTGGCGGTTGCCGGTTTTAGAGTTGCTTCTGTGTGCCTACATGAACATCATCGTGTGCACAGATTTAGAGAAGGGGTGGGAATGAGGGGTCCAGACCCCCCCCCCTCTCCCCATGAAAATTCATTTATATCAATTGTAAAATTACCAAAAATACACCTTGAACCCCAATGCTCTTACAGACATGTAAACGCTCAAACCCATTGCGCTTCAATGTTAGGTAACATTATTTGGGGGGGGGGGGGTAAATATTTAATCAATATTTAATATACTTTATTGTTTATCTCAATAGAAAGTATACATGTACATCACAATATGCAGGTGTCCTGCACCACCTAAAGCTGTTATTTACCTAATTAAATAGTGCAAGTGGATTTGAAGAATAGGTCATACAAATACATGCATGTTACAAATGAATGATCTTTGTCTGAAGTTACGTACACAACAAAGGTCTGCATGTCTCATTAGCGGGTACTAGTTTTACCTAGCTGCAATAATGTAGCCCTCTCCGATTTTTTATATCTATGTTTACTGGAGAGGGCTACAATTCCACAGGATCTCCGTAATGGTGCAAAATTAAGTTTTAATGCGGCTGACTTCGGTCTGAAAAGATCGATTTTATATTTGTCTTCCTTGAGATAAAATGATTTTTTTAATTCAGGTTGAACAAATTAATCGTATATAAATCAAAACCAGATAAAACACATCAGCATGTTTACCAGTCGTCTTTTTCAGCAGCCATGACAGTTCTCGCGTGATTTTATGGGATGTACGCTTGGAGTTTTGATGGGCTTGATAACGTGAATGTCAGTGTAAATAATTGATCTTACCTCGTTATATCACTAAAACATCATTTAAGGAAATGGTATATAACGGAAAATTCATATTTACCGCGTTAATTATGTTTATAATAGGTGAATTCCTATATTCAGTTCAAGATCTGCTCCTGATTTCTCATTGGCTGTCCCAAAATAAAACCGGTCAAGGTCAGTAGACATGGCGGACAAATTCAACTTTCGTTGTTGACATACACGAAAAGTAACCGATATATGGACTATACTTGATATTTTTGGATTAATTTATGCCATAGACATCTACAACGTTCGAGTTTAGGTAAGAAATGCAAATGTTATTGTCATTTATAAACGATTTGAGACGAAATCGTTGCGGGAGTGAATCACTCCCGCACTTGCACCATTACGGAGATCCTATGGAGTTGTAGCCCTCTCCCAAAAAAAAAAAATCGGGAGAGGGCTACATTATTGCAGCTAGTTTTACCCAGCTCTTCGATTAGATGGGTTCACGTGTATATATACATGGGTGTTGCTAAAACGCAGAACGGATAACTTTATGTACCTTTTTAATTTTTTTTTGAAAGATTAGCAATATTAGATTATTTATTCAAGAATATTTATTTCCTCAAAATTAACAGTACATGCATTGACCAATATATTCTGTCCCAAAATATCCTCGATTCACTTTTTGCTGTATATTTATATATACCTCAGGGTTCAAGCAATTCTCTTTTAGAAGCATGAAAAATTCTCATTATTCTTTCTTTAAAACGTCCTCTCTAGCTTATCAGCTGGTATAAATGCACGGCTAAAAGTAAAGAAGTCTACGGGGTTTTGCATTTTTACAGACCCGGATGATAATGTTGAAAAATTGTGCAAGGTCTTCTGAGTGACTTCCAAATGGAGAAAAGATGTCAACATTTTCCAATATAAATCGTCCAAATGTACTGCATGAATATTTTGGGATCGACAGACTATAGTCCCAATATTTAATCGGAAAATCAAACCAGGCGACGTCTAGAGCTCTCTATTCGGATCATATGTATATAGCTGCTGGAATAAACAACTGCTTAGTAATGCAAACTTAAACAAAATTGCATTGCTAAAAATACTGGTTTCACAATTTACTAGTTTCACAAATTACCGGGTATTTTAATGTTTACTGTATTTTGAATTTTAATGTCGTCAGTCCTAAGGTAGCAAGGGACAGTTTCGAATAAAGTACCCGTCAATATTTTTGTAAAATTGAGAGTTGCTATACTTGAAGGCTTATGAGTGTTGCTAAAATTCCTGAAATGATTTTTAATGATTATCATTAGTTAGAGGGGTGTCTCTTGTTGAAATTGATATGCAATATGTTGGCCCCTTATGTTAGGTACATGAGAATCAGAAGTAAAATGCGAAACCTGCGGCTATGACTGTTGTGCTGACTTTACACAGTGAAATTGCAAGTTACAGACGGGAGGTAAAATAACACGAAAAGTAGGTGGATGGGACATTGAAAACTGTACACCGGTAAGTTTGTGACATGTGATAGTGCAACATGCACGCGGTACGGAAGGTCAACCCTCTGCAGGGAATTAGCTGGGGGAGGTCTAAAAAGCTGAAAAATCATGAAAAATCAGCAAAATATGAAAGGGTCAAAATCTCATAAAAACCAGTATGTAGAGAATTTTACAGGTTTTGATTAGTAATTTTCTTTAGAAATTGTTGATTAGCCTTATAAAGAGTGAATTAAAGGTATTTGTGCTGAATGGGAACTGAGGAAATTCTAGTTACAAAGTTCCGAAGACATGCATCCCTTGGCTACAATGAATTGTATCAAAAAAACTGTCCCCTGCCACCTAAGCTTTTTTTACTTCCATCTCAATGATAATGTATCGTCTGTTGATAAAAAATCATCTAGAACACCGAAAATTCAATGTTGATGTAAGTATATACATGTACATCATATTTGAAATATAAAAACACTCAAAACACGCATAAAACGCTTTCACTAACTGCGTACGTTACGCTGATATGCCAGCAATACCATATAAGAAAAATAAGTAAAAAGTTATAGCTAATTTGCTCGTTTAATCATGTTAATGTTTCACAATTCGTATCAGGCTTGTGGCGAATTACATTGTAAAGTAATGCATTACATTACCATTACTTCATGAATTGGTTCATTAAATTACCATTACCATTACTTGATATTCTTGAAGTAATGCATTACATTATCATTACATGAGTAAGGTAATGCATTACCATTACCATTACTTTTTTTTTTAAAGTAAAGCTAATAAAGAGTTTTTGCAAATGTTATAAATATACAACATTCTCTAACATATCTACAGCTTCATGCTCAGTGTCAGGTTCAAATTCAATGAATAAACAAGTCATTCTTTATTTGCTCAATATATAATCATATTGTGGCAATATGAACAACATATTACATAAGTTAAATGGTATTTATAGACATTTGGCGTGATACAATATCAGCTATGAAATAGAGACACAGGATAACATGCGCAACAAAAAACAATTTATGAAATAATGTTGCGGTTTTTAAAAGCTAAATATAGGTATATTCTCAGATAACACAAATCTTTATAATTTTGGACAATTAATTTTATTAATTTATATTTACATTCTACTGTGTTTTTCCATTAAATTCCGTGACGTTTAAATGCCTCTAAATGCAACACCTATTCACTGCGTATGAATTTACGAGTAATTTACATAAGTAGTTCTCAAACAGTGATTTCTATGTTATTTGTTAAAAAATGTATTTCATGAATGTTGTAAAAACACCATGTTTTATAATTATTCAACAAAAAAGTTGACTTTATTGTTTAAAGCACCATTTCAAGAGTTATTTATCATGGATTATATTTTCATGCTCGTCGATCTCATCTCAACAGTCTATGTGAAAACCAGTTTAAACCGGTTTTACAAAACAGCTGTTCCTGCTGTTACTTATTCACTCCCTCCGTGATCTGCACTTTATATCGATTTATTTAAGTAAACAATTGATTTCTTCAGTAAGGGAATGTAAATATAAGCATTAAATGATTAATTTTGACGTCGTCGTGTCAATAACTGCCGTCAGGTGAGCAGACAAATTGAATAACGCGCGTTAGCGCGTTATGATAATTTGTCTGCTCACCTGACGGCAGTTATTGACACGACGACGTCAAAAATGAATCATTTAATGCCATAATAAACAGATGATTTTTCCCAGCTAATTTCTTAATATGTTTTAATCGTATTTCTTTTTACGGAGGACACTTTAAGACAAAAGATTGCTGTTGCACTAAATGATCAAAGTTTCAAAGTGTTCATCTTTTAAATGCATCCACCTTCCGGTCTATACTTAATTAAATGTTTTGCAGGAGCAGTCAATGCTTGGACTGGAAAATACTGTTTGACGATCTTTATCTTAGGATAATTATATTAAGTGCAATGATAAATTAAATACAAAAAATGTGTATTTTCTATCAGTCCAAACTAATGTACAGTGTAATTAATATACAAGAGAGAGAGAAAGAGAGAGACACACACATACACACACACACACACACACAGACAGAGACAGAGACAGGGAGAAAGAGAGAGAAAATAAGTAAGATTATTTTCAAATAGGTTATAATATTGGAAGTGATATTGATTTTCATAATGGATGGACAGTGCATTCATTTTGTTTTTAAAGGTGCATGTCTGTCTCCTATTCTATTGTGACATAGCGAAGGGAAGGGGATTGGGGTGTTTAGTACTTCTTATAACAATAGATTGTTTTGATACTTAGATTATCCAGGAGGCATAGTGTGTTGTTGACACTTTTCTTATTGAAGTGCAAACTAATTGGAGTAAATTGTTTAAATGATTAAAAACTCTTAATAACAACACTCTTAAAAATGTTATGAAATTGTGCTGTTATCTTTAGTAATATAAACAATTCAAAAATGAATTTTAAAAACCTTTTTTAATAAAACATGTACAATTAAAACATTTTTTTCTCAATTAGAATGATTTCTTTCTTCTTTAAAAATAAATTTAATCAAATTCAAATTCAACAATTCATTATTCATCAGATTTTTTTTAAAGTGAACATGCATAAATATGCATAGTAATGCAAAGAAATGCCATGTAATGCCAGCATTACACTAGATTTTGGAAAGTAATGCATTACATTAGCATTACTTGTAATGCTAATTTTGAGGCATTACACATTACTAGCATTACTTTGAAAACATGTAATGCATTGCAATGCATTACCATTACATTTAGCATTACCCCAAGCTTGATTCGTATACATTTGATTTTTCTGTTTCCGTACTCAACTAAAGCCGAATGAATACAATGCTATAATTGATAGACATTCATATGAATATTAATAAGATAACAACATGTTGATAATCATTCATTAGATATAAATAAAAGATACAAAGTTAATCGTTTCTGGCCAGTCTATAACGTGATGATATTTTCCATTCCGTTCCGCTTTCCGTTCCGTTTTCCGTTCCGCGTTTTAGCAACACCCATACATACATGTCTGTGTTTTCCGTATGCAGAACATGATTAGTTAAGATCGGCTTAAGGAATTCATTATTGTGTTTTAATTGGATTATCATTATGATGTTGACCAATTTAGGTAAGCATAATACATGTAGTAGCAGTAGCACAATATAATGAGATGCCAGCATACATATATAAGTTCTACTTTCACTTTCTAAATGTGATCTCCCTTTGACAGCATTATGACTGATCATCATCTTTTAATATTTAAATAAGCTTATCATCGTTACATATCCTATTGCATTTGTAAAGTTTCTGTCATTTTAGTTGCAAGTTATTTTTTTTCATTTGTCAGACTGCATGCACTATTGAGTTGACCCCATATTGACCCTGTATAAACAATTTCTTATTAAATGTGTGTATTACATGTAAGTAGGTGTAGACACTTATCATTTTTATATGAGTTATAATAGGAAGGAAGGAGTATTTCTTTCTGTATTATAATGCATCAAATACAATGTAGGTCATGACCTGATGGGACTGTTCTGACCCCACGAAACAGGAACATACAAAATATCTTCTAATGTCATTATGATGCATCAACTGGTGTAAAGTACATTAATGACCCCCAGGTGTTGTCTTTAACCCCCCCACCCCCAACCCCCCCCCCCCCCCGCCTTTATGAAATAGGAAATGATATGATACACTGTATATTTTGTTAACTTCTGAGATCTGAGATCCTCATCCCTAAACCACATAATTCATTTTTGCTCTTTGTGTCATTGCGCGTAAAATTGTATGTAGATTATGCCCCCTTGGAGACAGCCTGACATTTTAGAACTATAGAAATAATAATATATATTATCTTATTCATATGTTATACAGTAGTGTTTGATCCATGTGGGTAAATCCTAGCCTAATGATGTCACTGCTTTGTTTAGGAGACTTTACAATTGCCCCAAATAGGCGAATACACATGGAAGTGATGCATATAACATTTTGCTGATAAATCTTAAAAATTGAATTAAGCAATTTCCAATATGTTAATGTGAATCACGAGAGAAAAAGCAATCAAGAAATGATTTAAAATTTGCTACTGTACACATGTAAGAATGTATTAAGAAAACTGAATCTTTATAACCAGGTTAGATGGGAAGGGGGGGGGGTTAATGTGGAGTATAAACATTTATAATTTGAATCATTTATTGTTATTAATTTTAACTTGACAATGAATACTACTTATTGATCCCAAGGTAGAAATATGACCTCTGATCATATCTCAATAGATCATTTGTCAATTATGCAAAGTGTAATATAATTTTTTTTAAGAATAACATTTTTTACCAGTTTATAAAAGTTTTTAGACACCCAAATTATATTTTGATTTTAATAGATCATTCGACAAGGGAGGGGGGGGGAGAACAGTTTATATTTGAGTTTGTTTGGGAGTGGGGGTTCCAAGTCATATATTTGACAATTTTTTAATGTAATTTAAAATAAGACTAAGCCATACTACAGTCATGAACATGAATAGTATCTATAGAACAAAACACAAACTAATACATGTACATGTATACATATATACATAGGAAGTATTACAAAACAGATCATTGATCTATATCTGGGTTCTTAAATTGAATCATATATCATGTACATATTATATTATTGTTTCTTTGTTCAAGGCATTTAAGATGGTATGTAGGTCATGATCCCAAGTGCTCTTCCTGAAATTATTAAATATCATAAAAACCATTGAGATCCCCACCTTAATCTCAAGATATTATTCCTCCTTAGGTCATGCAGGCGCATCAGATCAATTATCTTTAAATTATTGATGTTTGATGATCCTATCTCTATTTAATCTTTATTATTAAGTCTCCCGAATGAAATTTGGAGACTTATTGTTTTTGTATGGTTCTTAATACATGTATTATTATTCTTCATCTTCTTTTTCTTCTTTCCTGCTCTGAACTTGTTTCTCAGAGATGACTGAACAGAATTGTACAAAACTCTAGGATATGATAGGCCTGCACATCTAGTTGTGCACCCTGGTTTGATTTTTCTCATTTTGGGTTAGACAACCACTTTTCGGGGGAGGAGGGGAGGGGGGTGTCAAAAGGGTATGGGGTCTAACATTGAACCTTGTATGAAGAATCGTAGACTCTATTGTAAATGGTAATTTGAAAATGGACAAAGATAATAATATAGGGTTTTCATAATCATATATTGGCTGTTACTGGCAATGTATAGGGTTTATTAGATCTGACCCCTTGGGTCATCCCCACCCCCCAGGAATTTGAAATTACCATATATCTCAGAAACTGTTATAATCATGACCCCTTAACCATATATATTCATGTTTCTGATGTCAAGGGGCATCAAATGTTATGTAGGTCATGGGCCCTGTGGGTTGTCCTGACCCCCTCAAACAGCAAGTCCCTTAATATCTTCAAAACAGTTGAGATCCCCACCCTTAAACCATATATATTCTTGTTCCTTGTGTCAAGGGGCATCAAACGGTATGTAGGTCATTGGCCCCGGGGGTGATCATGACCCCCCTTGAACAAGAAGTGCACGAATATCTCGAAAACGGTTGAGATCACCACCCCTTAACCATATATATTATTGATCCTTAAAGGGCATCAAAAGGTATGTACCGGTAGGTAATGGGCCTCAGGGTTAAATTTAATTTTTCAAAACAGTAATGCACATCTATGGAACAGTTCCTATCATATCCCAAGATATGATGTGTCTATCCATTAAATCATAAAAGGAGTTCTAGGATCTATGTTTTTTTGAAGTGATAAACATCAATTTTCTGCTACTTTTTGACTCCCTGGATGAAATTTAAATTTTGAAAACCTTACTGCACATCTATAGAACAGTCCCTATCATATCCCAAGATATGATTGTCTATCCATTAAATCATAAGAGGAGCTCTTGGATCAATGTTTGTTTTTTTAGTGATAAACGTCAATTTTCTGCTACTATTTGACTCCCTGGATGAAATTTAAATTTTTAAAACCTTATTGCACATCTATAGAACAGCCCCAATTATATCCCAAGAGATGACATAGCTAACCAAAAAATTGTAAGAGGAGTTCTGGGAACCATATTTTTTTTGCCCAAAAACGTCATTTTTTGTTGCCCACTGATCCCCTTTATAAAAAAAAAAAATTCTGGAACCTGATCACGCCTCAATATGACAACCCCAATCATATTTTAGAAGATCATTTGGCTACTGCCAAAAAGAAATGACGTTTTTTAAACCAGTTTTTTTGTAAAAAAAAAAAGAAGTCATTTTTTAGCCATTAAATGACTCCCAGGACAAAATTGAAAATTCCGAAACCTTATTGCGCATCTATAGAATACCCTAAAACATATTCTAAAAGATAATTTGTCTACTGTTGAAAATGTAGGAGGAGTTCGAGGAAGAAGGTTTTTTTGTGAAAAAACGTCATTTTTTACCAATTATTTAAACCCCAGGACTAACAGAGAATTTTTGAAACCTTTTTACAAAACAACATGATACCCCAAATCAAACTCCAAGAGTTCAGTTTGCTGGTTTATAAAATGTAAGAGCAGTTTGAGAAAGTAAAACGTGACAGACGGACGGACGGACGGACGGACAGACAGACGGACGGAACAGGGTAACAACAATATACCCGAACTTTCTTTAGAAAGTGCGGGTATAATAAGAGTACATGTTTTGCAGAGAAAGTATGAGAGAGAGAGAGAGAGAGAGAGAGAGAGAGAGTACGTAAATCTGTATGAGAGAGAAATAGACAGCGACACCTGGCAGACATGGGAAAGGCAGGAAGAAAGAGTATTTGTTATTCTTACTGAACACAGGTCATCAATAGTCATTGTCCCGATATTTCTCTATTATCACCGCTATCCGTACAATCCATTATAAGCTACATACCTCTTAACAGTTTATAGAATAGAGGTCTGACCTGTGTGGACGTACGTATTGCCTCGCCATTTTACTTGGTTGTGATCAAATAAAGTTTTACGCACTCTTTCAAAGCAAGGAGAATACTAGGGTTTTTAAAGCAGAAAAGTCTGAAAAAAGTCAATAAAGTATCAGAGAGAGAGAAAGAGAGAGAGAGAGAGAGAGAGAGAGAGAGAGAGAGAGAGAGAGAGGGGGGAGAGAGAGAGAGAAACAGAGAGCAACAGTACATGTTTAGTAGAAGTAGATAGAGAAGTATTCATAAAGAATTAAAATGGCCACTGCTAACAATAATATATATTATATAGGTTTTGCTTGGAAAGGAAAAAAAAAACAATCAAAATTGTTCTTAAACTTACCATAGTACTTTGTTATATTTGTTTCTAATCACTCTTATATTTTGACTAGGGGTAGATTTATACAAGTTCTGAATTATATTTTTGCTAATCATAACAATCGCGAATTCATTTATTTTTGACCATGTTTGATGACTTGTTGTTTTGTGTGATATCATAGTTAACATTCCCCGTACTTTCTGGTCAGCACGACCACAATGTAGATCTTAACAGTGCTACGTCTGAGTCACGACAGTTTAACGGTACGCCGTACCCAGGGAACACGTGAGAAAGAGAACTAGTAGGATGTCATATTTGACTGGTTCTATGTAACAGGTTGTGAAAAGTCAATTCTCAACTGGGATTCGAACCCAGGGCCTCTGGCGTACCGTGCCAAGGCTCTATCCACTGAGCTATTGAGACCCGATATATTGACTGACAGTCACACACCTGTTAATCCGGTGACAATTGTTTAATGGTACGCATGTACCCAGGGAACACGCAAGAAAGAGAACTAGTTTGGATGTCAGATTAGACTGGTTCGCTGTCATTGATTACAACCGCGCCTCGTATTATCCTAGCGGCATCGTTTGGAATCAAGGGCAAGTTATCCCGTCTATATGTCAGATAAGGACTCATCTTATTATTGTACGTCAGGAATACCTGTCCTAATGATACTGTGTTGTGGTTAATATATATATAAACTTGTGAATGTAAACAATAGGTGACAGGGAGGACCACAGTCACACCAGTCACAATTTATTTGCAACTAGTAGACTAATTGTTCACGGAACAATAAGAGGCCTTTCCGCATTTTATAATGATTAAAAAAAATGTCTAAAAATGTTGATAATTCTTGAATAATTAGAGAAAAATGAATATTGGAAAAAAAATTATTTCTCCAATGCGGTATCGAACCGAAAACCCTAAGATTTGTAGGCAAGAGTGTTGCCACTTCGCTATTTCGCTTTCTACTTGATAGAAAGTAAAATTGTGTAGTCAATTTTGATGATGATAGAAAGAAGAGATGGAGCGTTCTTCCGTCCATCTGAAGTTAATACCCAATGTTGTGAAACCTTTAGAATAGATAGGCGCCTAGCGATTGGTTGAGAGTTTTTGTTCATCAGTTTATTAATAAAAATCAGTGCTGCTTGTAAACAATGTGGCCATATAGCGTTGACTTAGAAATAAACAAGCCAGGTTAAACTCTTGTCGCCAGCTGGTATTTTAAGGTGTGGGGATGTCACGTCGGCTTAACTGATGCACATTCTCCTGTTGATTTGATATGAACATGCTTAGAAATATATTAAGTTTAACTGTCATGCATTTGTGGATTACAAGTATGGAAAATCTTAACTGAATTAAGGCCAGTCATGTATTTCAGCCAAGTCGGTAAATAAACAAACTGAAAGAAATGTAAAAACAGATTTTTCGTGAAATTTGAGCATGAATTTGTTGGATATAAATATCGAAACATTGAAATTTTGTTTCTCGGGACGATGGTTTGATGCCTTTGGAGTGGATAACTTTCTTCAATATGGTTTATTTCGTTTCAAATTTGGCACGTAATTAGATATAGGTGTGAGAAACAGTCCCACGAAATTTTGCCGTCAAGTTCTATAGCGTTTAACTGGAGCTGGAATTTTTATTCGGAGGCATAGTCTAAAACGCGGTCTGGAGTCAAATGGCAGGCAGAGTTTCAGACTTTCTAAAAAATCTGACAAACTATTGTAACACTTTGTTAGGTGTTCTTTAAAAAAGAAATATAAAATTTCAAGTTTAAATATGGAGGGTCATGTTCATATAAGAATTCAGTCCTTGTACAAAAGAAGGGAAAAAAAGGGGGGGGGTCTAATTGTACACTGCAGTTTGGCAACTCCTTCAGTTTGTTTTAATAATACTTGTAAATTTAATTCAGCACTTATTGAACTATGAACAATTGTTGACATGTAAGTGAATGCATGTGCAATATTTTTCAACTCTTAAAAATCGACCATAACTTTCACATCAACCGCTAAATAGTGAAAGTAGTATGTCAAAGACGAGTGAAAATCTCCATCTCAAAAGCGCTTGATCATTTTGATTCTTAATTCATTCGTTTCTTGGACTGTAATTGTTTACCTTCAATTATTGTATGCTGATCAAATACAGAAAGGCCCATTGTTAGTGATCAATGTATTTATAAAGTTTTTTCTGCTTCATTACAGTGTGACATGAAACTTATAGGAGTGACTGGGAATCCGAGACGACCGGGAATCGGAGACTTCACTGTATTAACTCATCTTCACTGTATTAGCTTGTCTTCAACATAGCGTCTTTATGTGGTATTGATTTTTCTCTACATCAATCTCGTAACTCCTTCAGTTTGATTAATTAGTGAGTGTAAATATGTTGAGCACTTATCATTATGAACAGTTGTTCAGTTGACATATAACATGTATAAGTGAATGGATGTGCAATATTTTTTAGCTATTGATACTTGATCATAACTTTTACATCAACTGCTAAATAATCATGATAATGAAAGTTGCATGTTGAAGATGAGCGAAAATCTTTATCTCGAAAGTGCTTGATTCCTAATTTCGTAACCCGGACTGTAATTGTTTACCTTCAATTATTTTTTGCTGATTAAATACAGAAAGGCCCATTGTTTGTGATCAATGTATTTATAAAGTTTTTTCTGCTTCATTACAGTATGACTTGAAACTTATAGGATGACTGGGTATCAGAGACGACCGGGAATCGGAGAGTTCACTGTATTAACTCATCTTCACTGTATTAGCTTGTCTTCAACGTAGCATTTTAGATATGTGGTATTGGTTTTGCTCTACATCAATCTCGTAAACTTATTAAAAAAGACAACTTGAACAATTTCAATTCAATTTCAATTTCTTTATCAACCAATTAAGGGCCCTCAAGGGGCAACATGAAGACTGTACATACAACATCCAATGTAGACATAAAACATTCAATGAACATGTATATAACAGTATAATAGTTTGAGGTCTCTTTACAGGTTCCTTGTATATCAATAAAGAGTGGACTGATGGAGCAAAGAAAGAGTTTATGTGGTATAGTATTCTTGTAATATCACTATGTTTGTGTAGCTATATAGTATTCTTGTAATATCACCATGTTTGTGTAGCTATATAGTATTCATGTAATATCACTATGTTTGTGAAGTTCCACTTTGTAATTTTAGGTCACCTGAGTCATTCAGGAGACCCATTGCTATCACAAGTTCGTTGTTGTGTGTCATTCATAGACATTATAGTACCCATATTTTAAAGGGGTATGAGGGTAGTAGTCATCGTGTTAGTCTTGGGGTAAGAACTGTTGCCCGAAGGCTTAGGTCGAGGACTCCAATGGACTGACAATATAACTATTGCCCTTATCCCCATTTGATGATTGATCTGTAAACAAGAATAACATATCCGTGTGGTAATGTCAGGGCTGAGGATTGTCCAATTATCTTCTTAGGAGAGATTCAAATAATCAGCCAGGGTAAGGGGGATAGCCAATCATATGTCATAAGCCAGTAGTTAATATAAATGACCTCATATTAAATTTGGAAAGTTCCCATTTTACATGTATTACAGATGTAAAAGACAGAGCAACAAGAGTACAAAAGTTTAACAGAGAGAGAGACAGAAATACAGAGGGAGAGAGAGAAAAACACAGAGAGAGAGAGAAAGAGAGAGAGTTCTTGTAGTGAGACAAACAGTTAAAGTTTGTTTTCTACCAGGGGTAAAGACTCAACTGCATTTTACATGTAGTTTATGAATTATCCATTGTAAATAAGAGCTCTTTCTGAAACAGACCTAAATATTAGTTACTGTTATGGTGATGTTGGAGGAGGGAACAGAGAAATCAAGAGTACATGTTTAGCAAAGAAAGTCTGAGAGAGAGAGAGAGAGAGAGAGAGAGAGAGAGAGAGAGAGAGAGAGAGAGAGAGAGAGAGTGTGTGTGTGTGTGTGTGTGTGTGTGTGTGTGTGTGTGTGTGTGTGTGTTTGTTCATGTTAGTGAGACAAAAAGAAGAGGGAATATGATAGAGAGACTAAAAAAAATGCATGTAAGGGAATAGCAAAGGGATGGAGAGATAATGATGGTATAACAAAGAGAAATAGAGTACATATGTAGGAGAGGCAAAGTATATCTTTAACAGAGAAAGTTTGAGAGAGAGAGAGAGAGAGTAAGTTTAATGAAGAATGTCAGAGATAGTAAGACAAAGAGAGCAAGAGTAAATGTTGACCAGAAATTTAAATGATAGAGAGATAGAGAAAAGCAAAGAAAAAGTACATATTTAGGAGAGAGAATGATGATAATAGACCATTATTTATCTATGAATGAAAACATATTATTATTTTAAAATATACTTGGTTAAATTCATATATTCCCTACACACAAAATGATATTATATAATATATTAATGATATAAATGAATTTTATCATTAAATAGTTTTGTAAGATAGTGGTTAACATAATTCTAAAACACTTAATTTTTATTTAACAGGTTGTGATTCAAAGATATAGACATGGACACAGCAAGCTCCACATATAGTACACATAAGTGTTCTAAATGTCCGGGGGACACATATTATTATTGTGTATCGTGTCCATGTGATCTGTGTCCCCAGTGTAAAGAGAACCATGTAAAAAATCTCAAAACAATAGACCATGATGTTGTGTCACACCGTGATAAAATCAACTACATCCCAACACAAGAGATCTGTGTGAGACATCCTAGCCATGTTTATATAAAGTACTGTGAACCTTGTGGACTCCCCGTCTGTTTCCACTGCAGAAAACATAGAACTCATAGACTACTAGATGTCAGAACAGCCTATAAAACAAAGCAACAACAACACAGAGGAACTATTCACACCATCAGAAGTGAGGCTCTCTTTTACAGACCTGTTCTCATGTCAGGAATCAAAGCTGATGTCAAAACCTGTCACACAGAATTCTCCCTCTATCAATCAGAGATGTTAACAAAGGCCCAGACACTGAAGAATCGCATTAATATAGTGAGAAAAGATTTCATGAATAACGTATTTTGTGACTTTGATTTCAAACACAGATGTTTAAAACAGATCATAGAAATGAGCGGACATATTATCAGCCTTCAGGAATATGAACTCAGATATGTACAGCCAGAATTCACATTCAGTGCGCTACAATTCCTCTCATTCACAAAGACAGCCCTCCCCCAGATACATCTTACACTCCACACCAGCCAGCTCTCCATGACTGAGTCACTCAACAAGGAGGATGTGATGGAGTCACTGAGTGCAATCCAAATCACAGAGAGAGGAAACCGACGCGTAGGAAACCAGTGTCTGCTGAAACTGACGCCTGGTGCTGAGTTCCATCAATCTCTCACAGTGACAGGTGTCCGTTGCTGTGATCACATTTCCTGTGTGACATCCGACCGGGTCTGGGTCAGTGATGAATATGACAATCTCATTTTGACAGACACAACAGGTGTCCCTCTACATCGTGTGGAGGATCCATGTAGAGATAACAGAGGAATACACACAGTGAACAGTGAGAGTGAACTGATTTATATAGATAGGAATTATAACATCAACAAACTGTCAAAGGATATGAAAACAACCACCACATTTATAGAGAGAACAAACTCTACATGGGAACTACGGTGTGTGTACTGGTCCCCGTCCACTGGGGGTCTACTGGTCGGGATGTATAACGATGATACAAAGACAGGCAAGGTAACCCGGTACAACCAGAGTGGACAACTCACACAAACCATACAGAACGACAGCACAGGACGGGAACTGTATAAGATACCTAACTATATAACAGAGAACAACAATGGGGATGTCGTGGTGTCTGTCTTGTCTGGTGCTGTAGTGGTGACAGAGCGTGGAGGAAGACATCGTTTCTCCTACACAGGACATCCATCAGGATCAAGACTAGATCCACGTGGAATCTGTACTGACGCGCTGTCACACATCCTGGTGTGCGATTATAGAACTGAAACAGTACATATGTTAGACAGGAACGGTCAGTTCCTGTCACATCTACTGATAAGACCATCAGGGATATTCTCACCATGGAGCCTGAGTTGTGATATCAACACTCACCGTCTCTGGGTGGGATCAGACAAGAAGACGGTGTTTATATACAGGTATATCACCAGACAGGACGCTCTGACAGGTAAGTCTGAGTCATTATCATTGTAAATTATATAATATGTAGTTTCACGTCAGACAAATAGAGCATCGCACACATTTAATGATATGTAAATGATTACTTGTATGTAAAACAATTACTGATTACATATATGTGTATGTCTTTTAGTAATAAATAATATACTTTATCAAATAATAAGATTTAAGTATGTATGTTTATTAGTAATTAATAATGGTACTAAATTGATGCATTACAGCAGACAAACATTGCTGTAACAATCATTATACAAGATGTGATGTTTGTAATCAATGTGTTCCATCTAACTGTTTGTGTCTGATGTTTGTAGATCTGAATCCAGCCACTGCTGATGTGATGGAGTCAATGAGTGAAATCCAAACCCCAGGGACAGAAAAACCACAGCAAGGAAACCAGTGTCTGCTGAAACTGATGACTCCCCCCGAGTTATTTCAATCTTTCACAGTGACAGATGTTGATGGTTATTATGTCCGTCATGCTGATCATATTTCCTGTGTGACATCAGACCAGGTCTGGGTCAGATATGGACACAATCTCATGTTGACAGACACAACAGGTGTCCCTCTACATCATGTGGAGGATCCATGTAGTGGTGATGAGAAAGGAATAGGTAATGGATCACACACAGTGAACAGTGAGTGTGAACTGATTTATATAGATAGGAATTATAACATCAACAAACTGTCAAAGGATATGGAAAAAAAAAACCACATTTATAGAGAGAACAAATCTACATGGAGACCACGGTGTGTGTACTGGTCCCCGTCCACTGGGGATCTACTGGTCGGGATGTATAACTATGATACAGAGACAGGCAAGGTAACCCGGTACAACCAGAGTGGACAACTCACACAAACCATACAGAACGACAATCAAGGACGGGGACTGTATAGTGAACCTCGCTATATAACAGAGAACAACAATGGGGATGTCGTGGTGTCTGACCGTTTCTTTGAGAATGGTGCTGTAGTGGTGACAGAGCGTGGAGGAAGACATCGTTTCTCCTACACAGGACATCCATCAGGATCAGGACTACGGCCATATGGAATCTGTACTGACCCGCTGTCACACATCCTGGTGTGTGATGGTATAACTGAAACAGTACAGATGTTAAACAGGGACGGTAAGTTCCTGTCACAACTACTGATAAGACCATTAGGGATATTCTATCCACGGAGCCTGAGTTATGATGTCAAGACTCACCGTCTCTGGGTCGGATCAGACAGCAGGAAGGTGTGTGTCTACAGGTATATCACCAGACAGGACGCTCTGACAGGTAAGTCTGAGTCATTATCATTCACATTAATTAGATATAGATAACTAAGACACACAGTCCGTGTTAATTATCAGTCAATAATATGTTTATCCGTGTGATTGTTTGTCAATATAAACATCTGATTGTTACAAGGTTAGCTGTATATATATCATTAATTAGATATACTGTCACATGTCATTGTATTTAGTTACTTAGGATAAAAGGACATTGTAATTATTTTTAGGGACAGATGCATTTGTAATTAGTTATTTTGTTACAAGTTAATTGAATTGGTTTAATTAAATAGATATTAAATATTAAAACATGTGTCAATGTATTCAGTTTGAACTTTCAATTTGTAGCTGTAGATCTATCATTAGTTCATTACATAACCTGTAGGATATTAATTAATTAACTGCTAGATAATGACTTGTTGTAGATGAACACACACCCCGTCCTGATGAGGACGCCATGTCCAACTCAACATCAGCCGTATAATGGAGATAGCTTGGATATTGACAGGTTATAAATGTTTCTGTACAAATCTAGTCTGCTCTCAAAACCACACATGTTGTTTGTTACTTTGTTCAACATCTGCAGCTGAAATTGAGCTGTGTATAATTCGCATGGACTGTAATACTGACTCCTGTTTATTTCACACTTTGTGATTATCCAAAAATGGCTGTCTGTTGCTGAATGTGGAATGTTATACACATTTTACTTGGCTAAAAATTGACTATTGTAAACATAATTTTAAACAGATAGTCATATGAAGTCTACAATAACTGAATATTAATAAAAAAAAAAGGGGGGGAAAAAAACCCACCTGAATGATTAGAAATTGTAATAGATCTTTATCAATTTGAACATTTATGGTTATCATACCCCCGCGCTGAAGGAGAGGGGGGTTACCAGATACTGTTTTACCCTTGTGTGTCTGTCTTTCTGTCCGCCCTTTTGTACATCCGTCTGTCTGTCTGTAAGAAAAAATTCTGTCCAATTTTTCTCAACAACTGATCGTTGCCGTTGCTTGAAATTTCAACACACTTTATTTAGGCATGCTATATGTTTGAATATATGTTTGTACCTGTTAAATGACGACTTTTGTGGGGTTTATTTGCCTAAATTTTCAAACAAATTGTTGTAAAGAATTTCTCAGCAACTTTTGATCGCATATGTTTGAAATGTTAACACATTCTTTGTTAAGGCATACCACACGCTCGGATCTATTTTTGTACCAATGGGACATCAACGTCCTGTTTAAGTCGACTTTGCTTATTTTGTATATTTACATCAGAGTGGGGGTATTACTAGTGAGCATTGGCTCACAGATATCTGAGTAATATCATGTTGGTGTTGATCACTAACTAAATCATTCATTAGTTTATTCTGTTTCCTGTAGATGGGCCAATTTTACCTGACCATGAGGGGAGAAAATAGAACACCTTCCTTGAAATCCTTACAGAGGAAGACAGAAAACAGACATTGGCTACGTAGACCACTCACTGCAATATGACGTCATTATCTTCAAGTACGCACTGACCCGAGTCATTCATGTCACCTATTACAATTTGTCTTTATCTGTCATCGTGTGGTGTGTGTCATGCGTCTTTCCTTTACAATTTTACATTTTGAACTTCTTCTTGAAAACTACACGGCCAGTTGTTACCATATTTGATGTGAAGCATTACTACAATAAGAAGAATTTAGATTAAATATAACTGGATTATTTGTGGAGTGACCGATACCTGGACTTAAATAACGCGCCATTATTTGAACCTGTGTTCTGTGTACATGAACTATACAGTAATTACTTATTATTCTGTCTTATCATTTTATGTCACAGTATGTTTTCTGTTTAAAATAGTAATTTGTCATTTTACATTGATATCAATTGTTTGAACCGGTTTTTCCAAAGGAGAAATCCAATTATTGAGATGGTGAAAGGGGCACGCCGGCGGGCAGCTGCGAGAAGGGTCCCCCTATTGTACTGCAAATCAATTGTACATATATCAGAGATGTGCATAAAACGTGGATTTTTTGTTGTTGTAAATTAATATTAAAAAAATACCAGCTGTTGAACATGGTCAATTTTACGCAGAATATTTCATATAGGGTACCCCCATTGTACGGATAACTCTTCATAACTCTTCATACAGTTTTTAAGATAGGTACTTGTTGTCTTGTAGATCAATTGTACATATATCAGAGATGTGCATATAACTTGGATTTATATTTTGATTATTTATGTGTACATGAACTCTACAGTAATTAGTTTTTATACTCCCTTACATGGCTTATCAATTATATCTTGGTATGAGTGTAGTAAATTATCATCTGACAGTATATGTTTAATTCTTTTGAATGCTTTTATAATACCCTGTAATTTAGTGATGGGAAAAAGATGTTACTTAAAATTGGGGCTTATATCTGTTGATTTTTTATTTTTCCTATTTGCAAAGAATAAATTTTGTTTATTGATTAAACATCATATTCAAAGGGGAGTAACTCAAATTTGAGTTCTTCAATTACAAACGAATAAAGAGTTATTCCCCTTTTTGTGATATTTTTTAGATAAACTTTCATCTTAGAACTGGTTGTTGACACCTGACATGTTTTTCTCTGAAAGTTAATTGAATATCAGTAAATATAATTATAAGATTTTAAAAAATGCCCTTAAAATATTATTGGTGGATTTAGCACATTTCTTTATTTTGATCATGTAAATAGAAAACTCGTGTTTATGTAAATAGTTTTTGAACAATATTGTAACTAAGTTAAAGTGTACTGCTTTTTTATTCTTCAAAATTTATTTTGTTTCTGTCTATTTACGTTAACCATGAAATACATAATACTTATATACACATGATTTTTGGTGAGTTGTAGCAAGCTATAGATAGAACTCAATAAATGTGATATTCATAGTTTTGTCTTTTTTCTTAGTAAGACAGTACTGTAATATTTGGTACAAAAAAGAAGAATATAATATAGTAACTTTATATAGAGAACAAGACAATTATTCATCGTGGCGAACCAAATAACTGACAAACCAATCTCCTTTTGGATTCACTATAGTTAGATGTTAATAGAGACTAGTCAACAATAAATTACAAAATGAATTTTCTATCCAAGTACTCAAAGTTGTTTTAAAAAATTTCATTTTGACTGATAGGTTTAATTCTGAGTATTATTCTAAAAACTGTTATTTTGATATCATATCTGTCGTAAGCTGAAGATTAATCGATAGTTGTAACATGATCGTGCATGAAATTCTGTGATAGAAACTTCACTATTATATAAATAGTGCCTATTTGGGAGGGTAACTGTTAAAATTGACACCCCGAGACAACCGTTGTCAACCTCTTAAATAGGTACTATTTATTTATTATACTGAATGTCTTAATTTAAAAAAAAATGCTGCTTTTATATAGAAATGAAGTGAATGCTACGGCGAACCGTACGCGTATTTACACACATGTAACAATTCGTTGTGTTACCCGTTGCCTTTCATGTTAAATACTGAAATCTGATTAGTCAAGACGCAGTTGATAATCCATTCTTTTACCCTCAGCATTAGCAACAGACCTGACAACAGGTAACACAACCAATTGTTACATGCGTATAAATTATACGGGTACGGTTCGACGTAGAATTCACGTCATTTCTACACTAAAGCAACTGAATTTTCTTTTAAATGAAGACATTCAGTATAATAAAATATATAGTACCAGTTTTGATGGAAACAGTTGAATTTGACACCCCTCGGAAACCATTGTCAACCTCCGCTTCGTGACAGTTGACCATAGTTTTCTCGGGGTGTCAATTTAAACTGTTACCCTTCTAACCAGGCACTATTTATATAACAACACATATAATGTTACACTGAATGAGGAATTTAACGTTTAAACTGTTAACCTACAATTGTGCAATATAACCGCATATACACGTAATGTTACATAAAATTATGCACTTAAACCGCATATACCGTCACACGCAATCACATAATTCACGCAATCACGTACTTTAACACATCTACCGGTACATACAATCAATCACTTAAACGCATAAACATACTTTAATGCACATACCGTTACACACAATCAAACACTTAAACCGCACATACCGTTACACACAATCAAACAATTAAACCACATATACCGTTACACGCAATCGCACACTTGGCTCATAACCGTTTGTTGCAATCACGCACTTTAACACATATACCGTTACACTTTAAATACATGCTCTCACACACTTAAACGGATATTCCACTACACGCAATCATACATATCGTTTCACACAATCACACACTTCAACACATAGGACCTATACGGCTACATACAATCACACACTTAACTACATATATCATAACAAGAAAGCAGTTATACTGTTACACACAATAGCACACATTAAGGAGCGCGGCAGTACTCCTGCTCTACTACATGTGTGCAAAATGACCAACGTGGAGAGGTTTAGCGAGTCTCGTGTGAGATTTCTATGGGATAGAAATAAAAAAGAAGGGGGAATGGAAAGTGTAATAGTGAATATATAAAGGCTCAGTACTGCCGTGCTCCTACTAGCACTAGCTAGTGGATAAACCCCTTAGCTCAGTCGTTTTTTAAACTGAAGGGTCCAGAGTTGTGGCCCTTACAGATGTTAAGTACTTTGTATAAACGACACACTTAATTGATATGCACGCGAAACAGAGCAGCAGAATATGTGTATGGAAAAGATACGGATACCTGGGAAATTTTTTCAAAGAACAAACCCGCTTTCTATGTTCATTTGATTGTAGTTTCCTTTCTTTATGTTCTAATTCACTCGTTCAAACATACATAAAATATTTATAAACTAAAGCTCAAAACACCGATATATAGGTACAGCTCGCGCGAGTGCAACATACTTTTTTTATTACATTATATACATGTACAAACAACTTTCCGTTTTCCTTCAATCAACATTCTACAATATACAAAAACATATTATTAACATCAATATCATCAAAATAACAAATTGACTGGGTTGGTGGGTGGGTGGGGGTTTGTAGCACGATAGGCAGCGATGTCTCCAATAACTTCTACTACTTTAAGCACATACCCAGGTAACTTTCGATACGCTTGAGTAACTTAATTTACGACCAATCACAGATTGGATATAAATATAACAACAGCATTCAAACACGTGTTACTTGTATCATTTATAAATATATTTACTTTTACATAGATATAATTGTAAGGTTTAGACGATGCGTTAAGCTGTGTTGATGTCCGTGTCACCTGGATGCTTCGAATGCCTGAATGTAACTTTCTAGACCGGTATATATATACCCCAGTGTCAGTAAAAAGCTGAAAACCGTTCATAAGTAGACACCATTACACAGATAGCTGGTAGGTAAACCCTTCGATTTCGTTACACCCGATTGCAAAACCGAGACTCGTGGCCGACATGAAGTATTCCTTTCGTGGTATTTGGATTTTATGCATTCATTTCTTGTTCTATGTGCATATTATGTATGTAAATTATGCATTTACCTATTTATTTGATGTAATTATTCTCCTTGCTTTACAAAAGTGCGTAAACGTTGATAACTTCATCATGATCGAGTACCACGCCAAAACAAGATGTACGTTCACACAGGTGAGACCTCTACAGCGAAGTACCTTGAACTGTTCAGAGGTTTGCCCCTTATATAAGGGCTGTAGAGACAGCATTGATGAAAGAGAAATATGACGGAAAGTGCAAATTGACGAGCGATGTTCTACTTTTAGGAGCCATTAATACTAATACGTGACCAAATACTTATATGAATTCGTGTCAGTTTTAAAACAACATACAGTAGAATGGACCATTTACATTAACAATAACAGAGAGGAGCTGTGTCACCATACACACAGTAGGATAGATCTTATACAAGAGCAACAGACACGAGCTGTGTCACCATACGACACACAGGAGGATATACCTTATAGATAAACAACAACAGACACGAGCTGTGTCACCACACACACAGTACGATATATCTTATACAAGAGCAACAGACAGGTGCTGTGTCACCATACACACAGTAGGATATATCTTATACAAGAGCAACAGACACAAGCTATGTCACCATACACACAGTAGGATATATCTTATACAAGAGCAACATACACGAGCTGTGTCACCATACACACAGTAGGGTATATCTTATACAAGAGCAACAGACACGAGCTGTGTCACCATACACACAGTAGGATAGATCTTATACAAGAGCAACAGACACGAACTGTGTCACCATACACACAGTAGGATAGATCTTATACAAGAGCAACAGACACGAGCTGTGTCACCATACACACAGTAGGATAGATCTTATACAAGAGCAACAGACACGAGCTGTGTCACCATACACACAGTAGGATAGATCTTATACAAGAGCAACAGACAGGAGCTGTGTCATCATACACACGGTAGGATAGATCTTATACAGGAGCAACAGACACTAGCTGTGTCACCATACACACAGTAGGATAGATCTTATACAAGAGCAACAGACAGGAGCTGTGTCACCATACACACGGTAGGATAGATCTTATACAGGAGCAACATACACGAGCTGTGTCACCATACACACAGTAGGATAGATCTTATACAAGAGCAACAGACACGAGCTGTGTCACCATACACACAGTAGGATAGATCTTATACAAGAGCAACAGACACGAGCTGTGTCACCATACACACAGTAGGATAGATCTTATACAAGAGCAACAGACAGGAGCTGTGTCACCATACACACGGTAGGATAGATCTTATACAGGAGCAACATACACGAGCTGTATCACCATACACACAGTAGGGTATATCTTATACAAGAGCAACAGACACGAGCTGTGTCACCATACACACAGTAGGATAGATCTTATACAAGATCAACAGACACGAGCTGTGTCACCATACAACACACAGGAGGATAGATCTTATACAAGAGCAACAGACACGAGCTGTGTAACCATACACACAGTAGGGTATATCTTATACAAGATCAACAGACACGAGCTGTGTCACCATACACACAGGAGGATAGATCTTATACAAGAGCAACAGACACGAGCTGTGTCACCATACACACAGTAGGATAGATATTATACAAGAGCAACAGACACGAGCTGTGTCACCATACACACAGTAGGATAGATCTATACAAGGGCAACAGACACGAGCTGTGTCACCATACACACAGTAGGATAGATCTTATACAAGAGCAACAGACACGAGCTGTGTCACCATACACACAGGAGGATAGATCTATACAAGAGCAACAGACACGAGCTGTGTCACCATACACACAGTAGGATAGATCTTATACAAGAGCAACAGACACGAGCTGTGTCACCATACACACAGTAGGATAGATCTTATACAAGAGCAACAGACACGAGCTGTGTCACCATACACACAGTAGGATAGATCTATACAAGACCAACAGACACGAGCTGTGTCACCATACACACAGTAGGATAGATCTTATACAAGAGCAACAGACACGAACTGTGTCACCATACGACACACAGTAGGATATATCTTATTTAAGAGCAACAGACAGGAGCTGTGTCACCATACACACAGTGGTATAGATCTTATACAAGAGCAACAGACACGAACTGTGTCACCATACACACAGTAGGATAGATCTTATACAAGAGCAACAGACACGAACTGAGTCACCATACACACAGTATAGGATTGATCTTATACAAGATCAACAGACACGAGTTGTGTCACCATACACACAATAGGATAGATCTTATACAAGAGCAACAGACACGAACTGTGTCACCATACGACACACAGTAGGATATATCTTATTTAAGAGCAACAGACAGGAGCTGTGTCACCATACACACAGTGGTATAGATCTTATACAAGAGCAACAGACACGAGCTGTGTCACCATACACACAGGAGGATAGATCTTATACAAGATCAACAGACACGAGCTGTGTCACCATACGACACACAGTAGGATAGATCTTATACAAGTGCAACAGACACGAGCTGTGTCACCATACACACAATAGGATAGATCTTATACAAGAGCAACAGACACGAGCTGTGTCACCATACACACAGTAGAATAGATCTTATACAAGAGCAACAGACACGAGCTGTGTCACCACACAACACACAATATGTTATACCTTATACATTTACAACAACAGACAGGAACTTTGTCACCACACAACACACAATATGTTATACCTTATACATTTACAACAAGAAACAGGAACTTTGTCACGATACATCACACAATATGATGTACCTTATACATTTACAACAACAGACAGGTGCTGTGTCACCACACGACACACAATATGTTATACCTTATACATTTACAACAACAGACAGGAACTTTGTCACCACACAACACACAATATGTTTCATCTTATACATTTACAACAACAGACAGGAACTTTGTCACGATACAACACACAATATGATGTACCTGATACATTTACAACAACAGACAGGAACTTTGTCACCATTCAACACAGAGTAGAAGAGACCTCTTACAACACTGTGTGGATATTCTTGTGTTTTCTACATTAAGAATATATTAGAATTACTAAAGCATTATATCACTCTGGGAATATTGTTGTGTTTTTTATAAAGAAGATATCAGAATTTCTAAAGAATTATAAAAGTATGGGGATATTCTTGTGTTCTTTATAAGGAAGAGATATTTATTGAGTAATCGTTATATCCTCTTTACGTATCTAACACAAGAATATTCCCATAGTGTTATAATATTTAAGTAATTGTGATACCTTCTTTTTGTTGATAACACAAAAATAGTCCTACCACAGTGTTATTTGGCACCATTTGATGGAATATGCGGGTATGATAAGGCAACTCTCAGCGATCAAATTCCTCTGATCAATATGACGTCACAATAAGCAGCATGATGTCATATTTTACTCAGAAACTGGTCGAGTTTAACCCTTTCGCTGCCACGTCAAAAAGACGTTATTACGCTTCAGTGCCAAGCATGACGTTATCAAATTCATGTTTTGACGTAACAATCTGACACAACGCACCGTACCATTTTTTTAACGTTGCGGGTGCAGTTTTGTGTTTAAGGAAGGAGTCTTTTCTGGTTTTCGTCTTGTCAAACGTAAATTTGATTAATTGTTCATTAAATCAAGATGAAAGGAAATTAAAATAGTATATTTTTCTTTCTTTTTTACTATTATACAACTTGGCATAGAAAAATGTAATCAATGTTTAGAGTGGAACAAGGACTATATTTTTGGCGTAGGAAAATATCACATGTTGCGCAATTCAGAATTGCTGCAGATTATATATATATAATGAGTCTGTTTTAGCATTTTAAAAACAATAACAATACGCAGTACAGTTAAGGCGGTCAATAAAAATATGGGCAAATTTTTGTGATGAAAACACGTATACTTTAGTTAAACTGGCATGTCCTTTTTAAAATCAATAACAGTCACTCAAATGCAATATATTTCTAAAATATATATATAATAGTACAATATTTTATGTTCATAGTGGTCACGTGATATGGCAGTCGCATGGTACAGGCAGATGTATTTGTGGTTTTGAGGTCATTTAAAAAATTCAATATTGCAAGGGCATAATCATGTCAAAATTCACAACTGAATTATGAAATAACTTGATGTTATATCGTAGATTTTGAAAAACGGTGCGAACTTTTTAAGATAAGAATATTTGTTAGTAGAAACCGTAATTTATAATGCATATGTTGAATAATTTTGAAGGTCACAGGGTTAATTTTATTAAAAAATAATTAATTTGTAAGATTTTACAAGGATCGTAGAAGTTTTTAAGTTACATAGCATATTTCAAATTCACATGTAAAAGTTTGTCGGGAACAGGTAAGTGTATGCCCTTGCATTTAAGTGATTTATTTAGGTACTCAGATTTTAGATATACGATATTTTATACAAAACCGAGGTGGCTTCTTTATACGATGCATACTTTTAACAAAATGAAAATAAGACTATATAGGTAGCATTCTACTAATAATAATTCTAAACAAAATAATCATTTATACTTTTCCGTTAATGTATGACATTTATTTTTCTTCGCTATAAAACTGCACGATAGCCTTCAATGATTTAACTTAATGCGTCATTTTGAAGCATATGACGTCATATTTTGTAGTACAGCGAGAACGACATCTCGCTTATTTTTCAGTGTTTACGATATAACGGACATCAAAATTGTTAGTAATAGCATTTGTTGTTTTTAATGAAAAGATTAGTGTAAGTTAATTTTACTAATAAATAGATTAATAAGTACTTTCGAGGTTTGTAATATACTGTGATGTCATAATGCACATTTCCCGTACTTTTTGTCTGAACGGAGTTTATTGACAGCCTTAACTGTGCTGCGTAATGTTGGATTTTTTTTTACTAATGTGAACTAATAATATGATACTTGGGTTTCAGAATATGTTTTTAAAATATGATTTGCCTATCAAATAACATTTTTATAAGCTTTTTAAAGCGCCCATTCTATACATTGATTTTTGTGAAAAAATCACTAAAATCAGTTTTTCTCTCTTATGAAACGGTCAATATATTAGCTTTTCTGTCAATTTATATCTTTATATAAAGTCTTCATAATACATAGAAATTAGAAATATTTTATTATTGGAAGCATAAAAAAATAATCAAAATTTCTTCAAAATTTAAGAAAATTAGAGGAAATGCGGGCTAAGCAATATCAATTTTAGTATAAATATTTATTCCAATTTAGTAGTATAAGCTGATAGACACTCTCATGGTCTATGATTTCATTGAAGATTTGAATCTTCAAATCTTAAACAAATGTCTACAGAACTTTAAAGAGCTACACTTATTTTTATCACTCTTTACGTTGAGGAAAAGGTAGTGACCTTGACCTGACCTTTATCCAAAAACAAAAAGGTCAAATTTAATTAAACGGATAGAATCATTAAGTAATATGTTCCGTTTGACTGTGTCAAAATTTCATGCATTTCTTATTATAAGAAGTATGTTTGATAATAAAAAGACTCCTTCCTTAATTGATAATTTCTTATGTTATTATCGAAAACAATGGGTTTTTTTTATCTTTTTCTCTGTCATTTCAAATAAGACGTTACGCCATTCTTTCTTTTTTTCTTTCTTTTTTTAGCGTTTCCAAATGAAACAGAACTGTAAAGAAAACCACGTCTTTCAAAAAATATGAATTACTTCATTAATGATGCATGTTCTCAAGCTTTAACATATACGTGCAGTTTTTAAAATAATCACTTTCTTATCCTGTTAATCCTTTATTATAATCCACGCATATATGTGAATTTTTTATCATTGAAATTTTAATTAATTCGATAAGATCTAACGCATATATCTCTTATATATGAGAGAGAGAGAGAGAGAGAGAGAGAGAGAGAGAGAGAGAGAGAGAGAGAGAGAGTGTGTGTGTGTGTGTTTAAGTAGGTTTACATAAAAAAGTTCATAAATTATCGGATTTCTATTTTGCTAACCTTATGACATGCAATGCAAACTTAATCATGTTTTTCACACCAGAGTTTCCCTCAAATTGTGAAAAATGGAACTATAAAAACCAGGATTATCAAATAGTTATCACGAAAGTATATGGTCTAAATAGCAATAACTAAGTTTTCCCCCGAATAATGTGGACATTTATTTTTAAAACATCTTCATTCGGTCTATCACCGTATGGGATTTACTGACCATGTACACACCATATTAGATCAACAGTAAACTATAGTATATATGTGTAATTAAGCACAACACCAACTGTTTTAAAGCGATTTTATATAACCAAATTACATTGTTTTAGAGCCTGTATGCATCATTAATACGATATTTTTGTAACAATCATTGTCATTAATAGCGGATAATTTTCAAAAACTAATTAATTAGTATAACGCAAATATGTTAGTGGTCAAGAGGCGGGTATTGCTGGCTGCAGCTGTGAAGGTTTATCATGATGCAGTTTAATTCGCAAAAAGGAATTGATTTTTAATGTGTGTTAGATACGCAGACAGACAGACATACAAAAAATGACTGCGCTAGATTGGTAAGCAATTCCTTGTTCATTTTAATAATCATTTCTATGAAATCGCGCAAGCATAAACGCCCATCCAAGTTTATGCTCGTACAGTCATTTGGGGTATTTCGAATCACCCCGCGTTCCGTGTTTTAGAAAGTTTGATGTATCGCTCTGCAATGTACAAAACATGAACAAATGAAACTCTCCAACAGTCACCACCTGCAATGATATTTACATAGGCGTCGGAATGGGGGGGGGGGGTAAGGGGGGCTTAGCCCCCACCCCACTTTTTTTGCTAAGTTAGACCAAACCATTAGGCAAATATCATCATAGAGGGTTCAGCTCCCCCCCCCCCACCTTTTCTCGCAGGAAACATAATTGTTCCTATATTTATTACCTTGAAATGATTAAAACATTGACAAGTTGGAGTCATAGGCATACTAGTCCCCCCCCCCCCCCCCCCCCCCCCCCGGATTAGGAATTTCATGATGTGGGAAAAAAATTATATTTGGTAGGTAAGAATATTTGGGAAGTATAGGTATACTACTACCCCCCCCCCCCACTCTCCCCCCGGATGAGTAATATCATGATCCAAAAAAAACTCTTTGTTCTGGAAGGTAAGAATTAACTCTTTTTTTTGTTCGATGTATACGTATTCCCCCCCCCCCTTCCCCCATGGATAAGGATTTTCATGATTTTGGGAATTAGTTTTTTCTTTTTCTATTTCTGAGGATTAGTCTAGCCCCCCCCCCCCCCCCCTCCCCTGCACTATCAATTTGCTTCCGACGCCAGTGATTTATACATAGAGAGTTTAAAGAACAAATGACATACATTAATAAATTATTTCGTGATTAAAATCTTCTCGCTAACCTCAGTAAGGGAATTTGTTTGATGAAAATGCTGTTCAATGTTCATTTCTAATTAACTTGTATGTTATTGCTTTATTAAGCGAGAAAATTGATACAATGTATGTTTGTTACCGCATGCGCGGATCCAGAAAATATTTCCAGGGGGTGTCCGAGGGATAATTTTGTTTTCCAAAGTTGGATAGGGGGTTTTAGGCCTATTTCGGGAATTTTGCTATGTAATCTTATTAATTTGAATTTTCCAAGAGGTGGAAGGAATAGCCTATGCACCCCCTTCTAGGTCCGCACATAAACGAGTATGATCTTTCTATTGGACCAAAACAACGAACATTTTTACACATATTTTACAATTAAGTTGAACAAAAAGTGTTATTCAAAATACCCCAAATGACTGTATTAGTGCTTTCGTAAATAGAATAATATATAGGCTTATCGTAAAATTTTTAAAGCTGCTATGCCCGATTTCATTTAAAATTTTGTGTTCGCTTTTATACGATGGCTATGCTATGTATGTGTATCTTAATTGACATTGCAGTAGTTTTTCAGGTCAATTAAGCTATATTTTAATGAAAATGTGATGTACACAATTTATTTACAAAAACAAACGACATAAATTGTATTGATTTCTTTCGTCTCATAATAAAATTCGCTGCTGACGTCAAGGCGGGTATGGTTGTATTACGACTTTGAAAAAAATTCAAATCAAAATCAGTGTTTTGTATACAATCGATACATCACATGCGGGTTGAATAAACCCAATCTTTCTGGAAAGAAACCAAACGGTTTCCGTTTCTAAACATTTCCAAGATGGAGTTGGTTTGTTTGTTTTGTTTTTTGTGTTCTTATACAGAAATTTTTTATGTACTTTAAATAATTCAAACTTTGAAATGAGACGGATTTTGCTTCTGTAAATAGGCATATTTATAATAGATTTGGTCTGTATGGAAAAATATTTGATACTCTCATAGCCAAAATAAAAATCGGACTATGTAGCTTTAAATTATTTGCATGTTTTAAAATCTTCCTTTTCTCGGACAGGTGAACACTATCTTAATTTTTACATTTTATTCAATACAAAGTAAAAACTTTTACCACTTCATACGTGTAATATTGACAATAATGATCGTTAGTTGTAAACGTTTGACCTCTTGGAAAAAGATGTATAATTTTATTTTTAATGTTCTCTAATATCTTATCTTATTTATCGATACAACTACGATTGTGATTTATATTATAGTTCTAATATTCAAAGAATCAAAAAACAATATAGACCTAAGAAAGTTAACGCTTACTTGTACACATAGTTCATCATCATACGATGAAATATAACAGTTATGAAATGCAAAACATTTACGATTCTGTATCTCGATTCGAGCTAAGGAGTTTTTTTTACCAACTCGTGGTCTTACAGTTTGTTTTAGTGATTAAATCCGCTTGACCAACTGCGTTGTCTAAAATATAATAATGATAAAATTTTGTGATTACTAGTAAAACATTGATATATTTTATATACTAAAATTATACATACACTGAAAAAATAAAAAGTATTTTCATAAAGTATATTACACTCCTAGAAATCTTTCCTTCGTTTACGACTATATTTGCGCCTGTACACACAGTAGATGCTCTTTGTGACCTTAAAACAGGTAATGACTTGAAAGTCCGTGCAGTCAGAACCATCAATGTGAAAATTAAATGTCTATGATGTGCGGTGTCCAATTTTAGAGACACGGTTGAAATTTAGTTTCAAGAAAGAATGTCTCTGTTTGAAATGCTCTGAAGAAGGAGACAGAAGATACGAAAAAGGTATCAATAGGACTTGAAGCGCGCACGTGGGGTGGGGGTGGGGGTGGGGGTGTGCACTGAAGTCTTGATCTCGAACACGGTCGAAGAAGCATCACCATTATCTCCAAATAAGTTATTACATGCATTTCTTGTTTTTCTGTCAAAAGATTCAGTTTTGTTCTTTCACATGCATGAAAACTACAGTAAAATTTCACCAGATGGAATTTTTTTAATGTTGATCATCTGGCTAAAATTAAGTAAAAAGAGGCATGCATGCGGTCTCCTTCATGCGATTCATATTCTCTCGATTTCTTGCATATTATACAATACCAGATATCGATGCTGTATGTAGTAGCTTTTTATCCGATTTAAGCTTTAAATTAAAAAAAACCGCATGGTTATGACCGATGTGTTTTATTTGATTTTATTAATCAGCACTCACTGCAGCATGAAAATAAAAAAGTTGCGCACACTCGAATAACTTTTGTCCTTCGGTGGTGGACTAAGTATTAGCTTTCGCCATGTTAAAGTTGGACTTATTACCGGTGTGTTTTATTTGATTTTATTAATCAGCACTAACTGCAGCATGAAAAGAAAAAAAGTCGCGCACACTCGAATAACTTTTGTCCTTCGGTGGTGGACTAAGTATTAGCTTTCGCCATGTTAAAGTTGGACTTAAGACCTGTATTTTGACAGTTTTTAAGATTATCCTAAGATATGACAGTTTTATGACCTATGATGAGATCTTACAAAAATGTTTTGGTCTTAAGATATATTTTGGTCAAAAGTCAGTTATTTTAAACGAGCCCCAGGTTTATATGGCAGAGTAGGAAAAATATAAGATTGGTCTTGCTCTTGTGGGGGAGGGGGCATTTCCTTTGGTCCAGGTTGTGCATTAGGACAGATATTATTTTCCGGTTCTGACGGAAAAGTCCCGGGGATCTATTCGCAAAAACCATACGCCAGCCATGGTAAAACACAGACAACGAGTTGGCGCTGTTTGACGTAGTGACGTTGTTATTATGATGTCATTTTTTACGTTGTGACGTTATCAGCAGTATTTCACTAAACACATAGATCATACGATGTATATTGATAGAAATTTAAAAAATCAATAATGAAAAACAGAACATGAATATATTTAATATTTATTTTTTTATTTTAATGTATATTTTTTCAAATTGCCATAGGCCCAAATAGGTCCTGTGGCACTTAACGTAGATATTCAAATAGGCCCAAATAGGCCCTGTGGCACAGAAATGGTTAACTTTATCTCTTGTTTAAAATATAAAAACTACATACATAAAATACCACTAGAAAATCTTCTAACTAAATATATCTCCGATTTCTCTCTATAACGTATTAATATGTTTTACGGTGCTACCGTTCTGGCGAGCGCAGCAAGAATTTCACATACCTTGCATCATTGTCAACTTAGTTTTATTTGGGTATCAACGAACGTCAAAGAATTTTTGAGAGAGTGTTGCTCTACAATAAGTATGCCAAAGGTACTAATTTTAATGGTTATGATACATACAGCGCAACCCCCTTCTTGGAGAGAGAGAGAGAGAGAGAGAGAGAGAGAGAGAGAGAGAGAGAGAGAGAGAGAGAGAGAGCGCCCGGTACCTGTTTGTAGGTGTGTAATATTTAATGGTCTGACTATATGCAATATCTACATAATTTTTATAACTGTTTATTTTTTCATTTTATACCTTTTTATTTAGTTCAAAATGTCCTATTGTTTATTTCCTCCCTACTCATGCACAATTACATGTAGCTTAAAATGGATCGATATGACAGTAAAGTATGGCTCTTGCTAATATATATACATAAAATCTCTATATTAAAAAAAATTAAAAACAAATCATATGTCAATGAGGCAGGTATCGCAGTCTATACTGAAATAGCTAGTACACGCATTACAGATGTTTGATCCACCTCTAAATTTATCGCGGGAAATGTAGCGCGAGTGCACTGTGACGTCATCCATGACTTTGTTCGTCTTTGTTTACGTTTCTCGACTCAATACGAAGGTATGGAAGCATGTAACAAATCTTTTGAGTCTCGCCAAAGCATATGCAGTACTCAAAACGTGTCTTCAAACTTTAAGTCACTGTAAATTACGAGTTAAAAGTCGGCCATTTTTGGCATAGCACCACGGGTGAAAACATTAGAGAGCATTATGGGACGTAGACAAAAAATTTTGTTTGATGAACTGTAGGTTTAGCTCGTTCTTTTTCCCGCGCACTTTGGTTCTTAGAGCTCGCTTCGTTCGCCAGCGCTGCGCGCCGGCGAGCTGCGCTCGCTATTAATAAAACCATTAATATACGACTAACCACTACCAGAACAATATCTTTACCAATACAACACAGTTTTCTGTCAGTGAGTTCTATAAACTGACCTAAACAACAAACAACTCTGCGTTTGTTTTTACTATTATTTGGTCAATACAACATACAGTTACACCAGTAAAGTAATACACTTGGTATTGACAAGACAAAGATGTCAAAAGAACCACATGTCGACCATCACAGCGTAAATCTTTGACATTGACATTCACTTCCCAACCTTAATAACATTGACTTTGTCCTAAATAAGTTTAATCTGATCCAGGTACCTCTGCATATAAGACTACGGTAAGAGAGAGAGAGGGATACAATAAAATATGGACCATTTTCTTTAATACAGTGTATTCATTTGTTATTTCACTCTTTGTTATTTCTTCGGGATTTATATAGGCATTAACTGTCACAGAAAAGGTTTGCCTATGACACTATCAGCTGTTACAAGGACAGTTATCAGTGATGATATGTCCAAATTCCATTGGATATCGCTATATTGTAAAATTTGTCATATATACACAGACTGTTACAATTCAACAATTTCAAGTTGCCAAAGTGTCCTGAGTTTCTCTGTTTTGAAGAATATAAGATAGAATAGCACGCTGGAGCCATACTTGTCAGCGGATACCGGCAAACCTGATGGGGGGAGTAAAACTATATTTAAATATTTTCACATTTAATTTCATTTTAATTTAATTTTTTAACTTCGGTTTCTTCTAGATCATACATCTTTTAGTGATATATAATTAATGTTTCTTAAACAGGTCGAGACCACTATATTTTGTGACGTCGGCATAAATTTGCATACTGAATTAGCCATCTGTTTACTTTTATCGACGAACCAATCAGGTGAATGAGTTGCAAGGCATTGTGGAGTCAGTGTATACAAAGCGTATTGAAAATATATTCCATTTTGAATTGTCCTTTGGAATCTCATTTAAATGATTTTTCAGAATTTATGAAATTAATATGGACAATTATGTCTGAACTTCAATTTCTATGCTCACATTTAAAAAATATTGCATTTGAGGACTTATATCAACATATTTAAATACCCATTGTCAATGTTCAAAAGAAAGGTACGTCCTATTGAATTTGAAGCAGTGAGTACCGTTTTTTCACGTGATACCCCATATTTAAGACATTACTAGAATGCAGGTTGATATTTACTTCAGGGACATTCATCAGAATGCTTAACGGACAAAATACTACATGTATATGCTGCATAGCTTGCGCTTCTGCGTTTGTATATTTGTGCATTTCTACTACCGTTGCTATTCACGTATGTTAAAAATGTAGAGTTACTTGTATTTTTTTCTAGTGCACAATGATAAAGTCACCAAAACACAATTTTGCACTTTTTAAAATTTTCTTTGTTTGTACTTGTACATGTATTCGTATGTTTGTCAGTCGTTTGATATTGATAATTTTTTGAAGCAACAATTGATCAACTATAAAACAACGGTAATTTTCAATGTGAGCATGGAACAAATTTAATGGTACGCAATCTTTCCTTTTTTACCTTCTAAAGTAAAAATCAAAATGTACAAACATTCCGGCAAGCAATTAAATATTGTGAATAAAAAAGACAAACACCACATGCGTTTGTTGAATCGTAAACACGTTCTAGACCGTCATGCATTGCAACTCATTCACTGGATTGGAGAATATGTATGACGTAAATACTGTCACGTGTTAAATAATGCTATATAAGGTAGTGTACCCGACCTGTTTAAGAGACAGTTTCTTTGCGACACAAACCACATGCGAATTTTTTTTTCATTAAAAGCTATGAGTAAGAGGCGAGATACTTACATACTGTATGTTAACCAATTATGTCAGTGCAAGCCAAGTTCTTGCTATGCAACAGACAATTCGATAAGTAACAATTATTCTGAAACCTTTCCGACAGACAACTCGATGTTTAGCAATAAAACCGGGACCTTTAAAACAGACAAGTAGACCAAAAGCAATTATTCCGAAACATTTACAACAGTCATCGATCAGCACCAATCAATCCGCGGGAAAGATTCATGCAATATCGTAGAGATTATGGTCATCTGAATGTTGTTACCCTTAATGAAAACAATACTGAATAATAATTAAAAGTGAATGTGTTCACTTATAAATAATATCTATGCATCCGAGTCGCTCGTTGAAGCTATGGTGTCATGGTTATACGTAACAGTTAAAAATATAACTACTTTACCTTATCAAACAATAAAGTTTGATAGCTTAGTCTATTAAAATGTTAAGACTTCCCGCTCATTAGCACGTACGGTCCGGTAATTCTATCTGTTATACCGTGATATTTGTTATAATTTCTGCTAGAAACTCTCTTATACCGCAATATTAGTTATGATTTTTACTAGAAACCTATTGTTGACTGCATATGATATTGTTTGTCATTATTTACCGCAAATGTGCTTAACTCCTTTAATTTCGATTTATATACAACATAGCATTGTGTACAACAACGTTGTATAAGGGTATATGTTGTACGTCATATTTATTGTTTTGTATCTTTTCACAACAATTTTATAGTCTGTCCCAATTTATTGCTTCCATTTTTTATGAAGATTTTTGATAAAAATACACATACCTTTGGAAAAAATACAGTTAGAATCGATGAAAGGGAATATATCAAAGATATTTTCATTGAACAATTATCATTTTTCACTCATAAAAGTTCACAGGAACGAAAACAAATTTCCTACGGAGATTCATAATGGGAATTGTTTACATCTTTTCTGCATTCGGAATACACTCGGGATACCTCGCGCAATTTTTCAACGTTATCATCCGGGCTAATTAATGGCTGATGCAATGCAAAATATCCGTAGACTTTTTTATTTTGGGATGTGTATTGAAACCTGAAGGCGATGAGGGGGCGTTTCAAAACAGATAATCTGGACATTTTTCATATTAGTGGATGAACGTAGTTTGGGCACAAAGGTATTTATTATTATCGAAATATCAAGCAAAAAGTGGTGAGAGCAAAAACTCGGGACAGAGTATAGTAAGTTTTGGACAGAAGCAAGCCAGTTAAAGATATGTGAACATGTTTCTTCTCAAATATAAAAAGATGGCCGGGCATCCCCTTTAACAACATATTATACATGTCTCTGTCAGCAGGATCTACTACCTGTCTTATCTACAATACGCCTATGTTAACAACAACCACGTCCAATATAACATGTGACATATGCAGTATACAATCTGGATATAAACAGGTCGAGAGTCCGCAGTATATTTGTTTGGATAAGATTAAGACAACGATTGCACGTAACAGGGACATATGTCACAATATATTGGTACACCTTCAGCGTGACATTACACTGATTTAAACAGGTCGGGGGTCCGCAATATATTTGTGTAGTATACAACCTTGATATAAACAGGTCGGCAGTCCCCAATGTATTTGTTTGAATAAGATAAGATAACGATTGCACGTAACAGGGACATTTGTCACGAGATACTGTTACAACTTTGGAGCGACATTATCCTGATAACAGCCAGTACTGTTGTTTGAATAATGAATCATTCTGATTGGAGTCCATTCAACGCATCGCATAAATTCAGAATATTTGATGAACAACAGTTATTAAAATACTGCGTTAGTGAGTCCAAATGGTGGATATTCCATATGAATCCTTAAATGTGAGTATGATAAAACAAGTGATCGTCTATAGTGTAGAAACCAATAACCAATATATCCATAAGCTTGGCTTACACTTCATATAAAATGGAAGTTTCATAGGCATGGAAGAATTGCAATGATATTGTCATCATGTTACATTAAAGAGGCCGAGTACAGAACGAGTACGCACGCTTTCGCGCAGCGTTTCCTTTGTATTGTGACGTCTTTTTGCTTGGTTGACGCCATGGCGTGATAGTTTCAACTGCAGAAATTCAGCGAAAATTGTTGAAAATATCTCGTTTGGTGCGTAAAAATAATGTTATATTGTAGAATAAACATACATGTCTCGAAGTATAAGCTATATTTGGGTTCGGGTCGAAAACGTGAAGAGGGTTCAGCAAGCCTAGCCCTCTGTCACGTTTTCTTAACCCGCCTAAATATAGCTTAATTCATATATTTCAAGACAGTAACCATGTGTTTTATATTAATGACCCTTAATATGTGATGTTATATATTTTTTTAATACTTAAATATTTCTGAATGTTTTAATAATACTATATAGATCCGACTTCTAACTTCGTCAATTAAAAAATAGCCATTATCTGACGAATCTGGGAAATTGGGCATACAAAAATCAACTTTGATAAAACCCCTGGAACAAACCAGGAGGTAAAAGGTTTTTTTAATTTGACCATTTGATGCCTTTTAGCAATAACTTTAATATGTAGAACAGAAAAAGAAATTCCTAGGGCAGAAGTTTTAAAAAAATGTAAAAAAAATATGCAAAATTGATACATTTCAAGCAAAATCCCATAGGGTCCTATGTTAAAGATAAACAAACTTTGAGATGACCCCCTAAACAAACAGTGTGGTAAATGTCTTATTTTTTAATCTTAAAATAATAATTATATCAATAGAAATTCATGTAAAAAGTTTCATCCAAAAATCTAGGGCAGAACAAATTAGACCCGGCCTCGTTAATTGATTCAACTTGGCAACAATAAATAATTGAGTGTATCCACTGTACGCTATCAACCCGGGGTTTTGTCATAATGGTACAGCAATGGGCACAGAAATGGGTCCCTCTTACGCCAACAGATTTATAGGAAAATAGGATCGCAGCCTGCTTCTTGGAGTAAAACCTATCAAAATATCTAAGATTTTTGTTTACGGGCTGGCTGGTCCTGAGAGATATCTAGGCCAAAAACCATGCAGAAATATACTAATTTACTGAGAGAATGTTGTGTTAGCCATCTTTGAAGATTAATGATAAAAAAAAGAAATTAAAGCTGTATGATGGGTTCATTATGCCGAATCAACAAATTTAGAAATATGATAAAAATAGAAATTTACATTTAAAAAAAACCCATTGATATTTACTTGAATTCATTGATATTATTTTTTCTCAATAATGCTTTATGTGCATACAGAGCATGTAGAATGCACATCCTGAAGGCTTCCAAGCTTGTAAAAAAAAATTAAGCCGCAACCTCACCTGAGATTTACCATTTGAAAAATTAAATTGTTCGATATATATTGTAGACACATATTTATGACGTGGGGGAGGGGGGGGGGCAGTCATCTTTGATACTCAAAGTTATGTCCAGAACTAAATACACTGTACAATTACTCAGTAAATAGATAATATGTACAGAAACTATAAATACACTGTTCGCATGTTGACGATGCCGGGGAAGCAACAAATGACACAATAAAATTGAGAAATTATTTTATTTCATATGTTGATCAGACATCATTCTGGTTGTGGATTTAAATACCATGTGAAAACATTGAATAGAATAGATACAATTAGTATTGTCGGTAATAGAGTTTTTTTTTTTATTTGATATTTTTGTGTGCGCGTTATTTTCAGATGTTTTAACTATGGAGAACACTATAGCAACAAAGTCGTCTATTCAGTTTTATTTTAGGACCTGGAGCTACAAACCTGCAGCTACCATTTACAAGAATGTCGTTCAACGAATCGTAATTTATTTCCTATAAACAAAACCTATCAATATGTTATCAAAGTATATGGTACAACGCGAAGTACTGATAACAAGAGGCCCATTGGCCACATTGCTCACCTAAGCAACAATATACATTATAAAATCAGCCTTAGGGTGTTATATACCAACATATATTGACAATGTATTCTAACAGATCCTGTATTTAAAAACAAATTCCCCTGGATATTGTTTAATATTGATCCCTGTTTGTCACAGTATAGTCATTTCACATATTGAGCATTACAGTTCTCATGGAGATCTAAATCAAATGGAATATAAACCTACAGCAAACTTGTAAAGCCAAATAATTTACAAAGGAACAAAGTGTAAACAAATTTAAAGGAAAAAAAAATAAAGTCAAAATGCTTGCATATAAGTAAAACCCATATATTATATCTTTTGAGTTCTGTAGAATTTAAAATGTTTTACTTTGTAAAATTGCACCCCCCCCCCAATCTGGCTACACTCTACTCCTGAAAAATATGATTTTAACGAATTTGAATCTACACTATATAAGGTTGCTTTCACTAATGTTGCACCTTTTTAAGAAAGTGGAGTTCTATGATTTTTTTTTTTTTTAAAAGATTCCTCTCTACATATTCCTCTGTAAAGATTTAGCTTAGCCCCATTGGGGCCCAACCCTACCCGCGGGGAACATTATTTGACCAAATTTGTTATTTTGACTAAATGTTATAGTTTTTCTGGCCAGTTATATTCTAAGTAGAAGATTTAAAATAAAATGTTTCTTCATAATCCTTTGTAAAAATTATATCCCCTATTGTGGCCCAACCTTACCTCCGGTACCATGATTTCAAAAAACCTGAATCAATATTATCTGAGGATGCTTCCACACAAGTTTCAGCTTTTCTGGCCTAATGATTTTTGAGTAGAAGATTTTTAAAGATAAACTCTATACATTTCTATGTAAAACTTCGACCCCCCCCCCCATTGTGGCCAAACCTTACCCCAAGGGACCATGATTTGAACGAATTTGATATACACTACTGTAAATTCCGAATTAAACGCGAGGACTTACTTTCCACGTAAAATCGCGTGAAGCTGCCCTAGCTCTTATTTTTCAGACAGTTTTGAGCTTTATGAAACCATGACAAAAATATTAGGGCTCGCAATTTAAAGTATGTACTTGCGATTTGATGCAAAATAACGGATTTGCGGAATTAAGAGCTCTCGAAAAAAAGGAATTTAAAGTATCTGAGGATGCTTCCACACAAGTTACAGCTTTTCTGTCCTAATTGTGTTTGAGTAGAAGATTTTAAAAGATTAACTCTATATACTTCTATGTAAAACTTCGACCCCCCCCCCCCATTCTGGCCCTATCTTACCCCGGGGATCATTTTAACAAATGTAAATCTACATTATCTGAGGATGCTTTCACACAAGTTTCAGCTTTTTTGGCCAAACGAATTTTGAAAAGAAGATTTTTAAAGAATAATTTATATACATTTCCATGTAAAACTTTGACACCCCTCATTCCCCCATTGTGGCCCCACCTTACCCCCGGAAACCATAATTTGAACAAACATAATTCAAAACTATCTAAGGATGATTCTACACTCGTTTCAGCTATTCTGGCCAAATGGTTTTTGAGAAAAAGAGTTTTGAAAAATATCACCAAATTTTCAATAAATCCTAATAATGTCCCCTTAAAATGGGATGCGGCTATTTATTTTAACAAACTTTAATGACCTTTATCCAATGATGCTGTGTCCCAAGCTTGGTTGAAATTGGCAAAGTGGTTCAGGAGAAGAAGTCAAAAATGTGAAAAAGTTTACAGACAGACAGACGGACGGATAGACAGAAGGACGCTGGACAAACAGGGATTAGAAAAGTTCACTTAAGCGTTTAGATCAGGTGAGCTTTAAACTTACACGGCACTGACCTGCTACATCAACAAAACCCTATCAATATATTATCGAAGTAAAGTACGTACTCTCCTTCAACATCCGCTGGTCATCGCACTATATATAAACATGTTCAAAATTAATAAAATCAGATGAAGGAGAATCACCAAAAAAACACGGAAATTAATTTAATATAAATTAATTTAATTACATCAACTAAGTATGACTCCCTCTACATACGTAAATTGATTATAATTCACAGCTCTATAAAATTGACAGAACTGAAATCTACACAACCAGTTATAACTAGTTTATTATCATCGTCTAAATCTTTAGCAAACTAAGAAAAATAACGACCTGAAATAATGATGATGTCAGGCCACAATTCCCATAGAAGACGACTTGGCTATTTAACTTATAAAACATACTGATGTGCATTATACATTTATTGCATGGCGGTGAGAAAATATAAAGATTTGTTCTAGCAAGAAAATTGTATTTCCCAAGGGCTTTGCTAGAGGAAAATATGCTTTTTTCTGGAGGGAACCAATTTTTGATATTTCCCGAAAATTTATGCAATAAAAGTTTTAGTACTCCGAACAACATCTGATTATTCAAAAAACGTCGAATTCTAATAAATTTCGAATTGTCGAAAGCAATAAATCGTGATTGTTTGGTTTTGTTTTATTTAGTGTCCCTCTTTTCTTTGATAAATTCGAATCCAATGTAATAAAGTTGTCTTTGTGGCATAAAGAGAATTTAAATGATTAAATAATTTTCATTTAGACATATATGTCTACATCGTATGGTCATATTGGCTTTTTCATACCTTTGGAATGAAAAACCCTGAGATTTCCAAAGACGTGATACTCGATATATTTTCCCCGGGAGCACGACGTTTTGTTTCCCTGTCCCGTGGACTCTCTTGACCAATCAGATGACGCGTTATAAATGTGGTAGAGCCAGGTATATGGCATTCCTACTAGCTCTGGCTGGTGGGTTAACCCTTTAGCTCGATCGGTAGAGCCAGAGTTAGGACCTGGAATCAAATCCCAGCAGAGGGAAAAGGTGTCTCTGTTACATTTTGGGCCCTGGATATTCTTTGGCGGATGAGAGAGATTGTTTCCAGAACTTTGCTTCGCAGGCATTGGCACTTCAGGAGAGTCAGGACGTCCCTCTCCTTGGAGGGAGGCAATGTGGACTGGCGTACCAGAGGACCTGAGTTCAAACCCGAGCAGATGCAAAAAGTGTCTCTGTTACATATAGAGTAATCATATTGAGGTATAATAATCATTCTCTCACCGATCTCTTATACTTCTGTCAACGCCGGAATAATAGTCTGTCACAAGATCAAAACAAGCATGGCAAGCACATGGCATTGGTCATTCGCTTCTTCTCTACAATCTACTTGAAAGGAAGTCATCGACGGGCGATGGCTTTGAGGACACGTTTAAAAACATCACAGGAGATGACATTGCTGCTGATTTATGTAAAACCATCGATGAATCGGTAGCGTACTGAAACTGATTTTTTCAAACATCTGTCAAACTAGATCATGTGATCATATTTTAATGTTTACCTCTACAGAATAGTTCTCCTAGTAACGTTGAAATAAAAAGAAATAACGGCGTTAAAGATTTAAATTTAACTATTCGTAATCACATTGATAGACAAAAGTAATAATTACATATATTTTATTTACATTTTGCCCATCGTTTAAGTTTGTGCAAGAATCTTGTACATCGGGCGTTGACAGAGGTGTAAGCGAAGCCTCTGG
Source organism: Magallana hongkongensis (assembly GCA_015776775.1). Lineage (NCBI taxonomy): Eukaryota > Metazoa > Mollusca > Bivalvia > Ostreida > Ostreidae > Magallana > Magallana hongkongensis. Next base: position 168,605 of record VIAA01000044.1, on the reverse strand, counting down.
TGAAAGAATGGTATAATAATAGGGTTTGTCTCAGGTTACTGTTTCCATCGGAATCGCCTAGACAAACTATTCCACATGTGCTATCTATACAGCAAAAAAATAATGATAAAAAACATAAAAAAGAGAAACAAAACAAAACTGAAAAAAATAAATTAAATGCCAGAGATCGATTTAAAAAAAAAAATACAAAAAGGGGCTTCTCGTAATTAGTGGTACTTATTTTTTTATTTATTTTTTTTCTAGATCAATTTTTCTAGCACAGGCGTACGTTTTTATCGCTGCTTAAACGTTCATTTAGGCCAGCAATTGTGCAAACCATAACACTCAACAACGGTTTGATGAAGATTTGGCAGAGAGAGAGAGAGAGAGAGAGAGAGAGAGAGAGACAGACAGACAGACAGACAGACAGACAGACAGACAGACAGACAGACAGACAGACAGACAGAGGCAGAGAGACAGACAAAGAGAGACAGAGAGACAGACAGACAGAGGCAGAGAGACAGACAGAGAAACAGAGAGAGAGAAAGAGAGGTGGACCTAGCTAAAGAATATCTTGAGTTATCTACATGTACCTTTTTACACCGAATCATGAATATACGACTACCTGTAGGGACGTAAGTGAGGGAGGGGGACAAACCTACAAACAATTCTAAATTCTAGACATGTAAAACACTGTAACATCGCTGTCAGTATTTACTGGTATTTTTATTAATTTCCCATTATATTTTTATCTTACATAGGGACTTACTTTTAAGAGAAAATGTTAGGGAAGGGTGATTCCATTGAAATTTGATCTTTTCTTCACTTATGCGGATCGAAGAAAAAAACCCCTCCCCCCCATTCGATGTTACGTGTCTGTAAGCTTTGTTGGTAGAAGAAAATGTATGTCATGGTACGTGCTGGGACGATAAAGACCCCCCTTACAATGCTCAAAGACAGGGATCCCGTGTGACCAGTATATAGGTCTATAAATGATGGCGTGAATCTGATATATGCTTATAAATGATTTACAACACGTATGTACAATGATAGGATAACACAATTATATATATATATATATATATATATATATATATATATATATATATATATATATATATATATATATATATATAAGTATATCTAAAGTAAATGTCGTGTCATGGTCGGCGCTGGCTCGATACCGAACCTCCCCAGCTCAAAGAGTGACCACTATCTAGGTCGACAGTTGATTAAGGTACATCATACTCCGCTTAAAAGTACCAATAGTATCTGCGCTTTATTTTACGTATAATGCAGGTAGCCTATTTTAATGAAATGTGTACAAATCAAATAACAAACAATCCCTCCCCCTTCTTAAAAAAAATTCTAGTTCCGTGCATGCCACTTGGTTTTGACAAAAAATAGGCCAATTTATTTAATTAATTCATACTTCATTAAAGTGCAATAGAAATATATTGGTGATATGTTTCATCGAACCCCTTCTCAGTACCATATATTCAAACAGATAGATTGATTACACACGTTTATTATATCTCCGTACCCTCTTTATCTTTCTATCAATGCTCTCTATTTGTGTGTATTATTTGTAAATTAGAAAAACGGTCTAGGGAAAAGAAACTCTTTTTTAAGATTATAAGATTCATCGCATAGTCTATCTATATCATGGCAGCCCCCCCCCCCCCCCTGGGGAAAAGGAAAACTTAATAAATTATCGCAAAAATGTCTCGCCCCCCCCCCCCCCGGCACACACAATTATCCTTCGGAACACCCCCCCCCCGGAAAAAGGTCTCATGATGATCGGCGCATGCATGCATTGTAATTGTTGCAAATGTTTATTGTTTCTTTAATATCTCTATATAATGGCAATGGCGGTCAGATTTCTAATTTGATTCAATTTTACTTTTATAATTTGATTTGATTGAAGTGCATATATGCCGACTATTCATGACATGTTGTTTGGTGAATTCAGTTCAACAAGTGCGATGTTTGTGCTGTGAAATAAACACGATTTCCGGTGTCAGTCCAAACAAGACAGAGTGATAAATTGATGAAACTTCTTAAAAATTGTAAACAAGTCACAGAGTACATCGAATCATATCGGCTTTTGGGTAGGAAGATAAAATATGAGAGGTCTTAAAAATATCAAAACATGTTCTGACGAATGTTACTTGGAAATATGTAGACATACAGGATTGCTTTAGAAGTCATCTGTGGCATGAGTTCCATCTCTTTATGCATGACATTTTGTGTTTCAGAAGTAGATCCACCATCACACCCACTGTACAGAAATTCCTGGACTGGATCCACCTCAACCACTCCGTAAATTCCTGGATCCACCACATCTTCTTCCTCTAGGTTTGAAATTTTCATATTATGATGTCGTATTCAACCACAGCCCCCCCCCCCCCATTCCCCCGCAAACACATAAAAAAAGTTTTCTTTGAGCATATACCGGTAAATAACTGAAATATAAATGAGATTAAATAATTAAGAAAACTAAGTTGATGATAAATACATTTAAAAGTAAATTTTCCAATAGCTTTTTATTTTTGAATGATTCATTTTCTGAGGCCAAACCGTGGAACCAAAACGACTTGGGAACGAAACTATAGGATGCCGAAACGACAATCATCACTGTGACGTATATCGAACAGACGATAGATCAGAGGCAGCAAAATGAAGGATATTTTTACCCATTTAGATCGATAATGGTTCCTTGTGTAAGAAATGAAAGAACAGGTTTGTTCAAATGTTGTTTATATTGTACAATGTGGTCTACCTGTGGAATTTATTATGCCAGCGAACACGGAACGGAAAGTCTCGAATTTTCTCCAAACCAACTTTGTACAAATGACTACCGGTAAGTTTTTATTTGTGTTCTACATAGATACAGTGGATGAGAGGAAGAAAAAGACAAACATGGTCATCAGGCTACATAATTCCTGCTACCTTTGGGCAAGTGTTATGGTATTAAATCATTCTTGAAGTAAATTAATGTGTATATACTGGTGTCAGATAAAATTTTTGTTAGGGGCCCCTAAAATTGTAAAAACTTTGGGAAGTTGTTTTATGTCAACAAACAACATGTACCGGTACATGTAGATCTCAGTGATTTCAGAGTGACCAATCATCAGACAGAACCACTCTGCCCTGGACCCACTGGTGACCTTGGGTGACCCCCCAGACCCCTTGATGTAAAATTGGACCCACTGATGTTTAAAAGATAAATAAATGAAAAAAAGGATTCTTCTTTTGAAAATTTTGTTCACCGGCCAATGTGATTTTAGATCTCATTAGTCTAAAATATTAGTACAATTCAATCTTTAAGTTGACAGACTAAACGTTTATGAAAATACATGAATCAATGTTGGCTTTCATTACGGTATATACGTAGACAGTTTGAAAAAAATAAAAGAAATAATTACTAAATGTCCATTAAAGTGTAAAATAATATGTGAATTATTGTAAACTGGTGGGCTGTATTGCACAAGGTTGAATTTCTGAATAGATACATGTAAATTAATGTTTCCATTAAAGCATTTACGTAGAATATTAAACCTCTATGTGCATGTTATATTTATGTTGAACTTGAGAACAACATCAATATAAATGTTTATGTAAATACATTCATGAATCAATGTTGACCTTTATTACTTACATGTACATGTATCTAAGCTGGAAGTTAATATGATATTGTCACTGAAATATTTATTTAAAATATACCAGTATGTAATATTTTGTGGTCTCTTTACAGGTTCCTGGTGTAATGGGATGCAGTAAACTAATTGACTAAAGAAAGAATATATGTGGTATAGTATTCATGTATTGTTACTATTATTATGTAGCTAAACTCTGTATTTCTAGGTCACCTGAGTCATTCAGGAGACCCATTGTTATCACAAGTTCGTTGTCGTGTGTCATTCATAGACATTATAGTACTCATCTCTTAAGTGGGTATGAGGGCAGTAGTCATTGTGTTAGTCCATGGATAAGAACTGTAAATAATATCAATGTATAGTATATATCGTTTTGAAAGTTCCCATTATACATATACATGTATTTGATAATTAGGTGTGAATTGTGTTTTGATAAAGTTATAGTCTGTTCTCTACCTGGGGTAAAGAAAAACTGCATTTACACGTATTTTGATATGTTTTACAGTGCTACCGTTGTGGCACATACCTTGCATCATTGTCAAGATAGTGTTATTTAGGTATCAACGGACGTCAAAGAATTTGAGAAAGAGAGAGGAGAGAGAGAGAGAGAGAGAGAGAGAGAGAGAGAGAGAGAGAGAGAACATGTCATGTTTAATGGAGAAAGTCAGTTATAGTGAGAAAAAAAAAGTCAGAGTACTCGTTGCTCAGAAAAGTGAATGAGAGAGAGAGAGAGAGAGAGAAAATCAAAGAGCAATAGGTAGCAAGGGACAGTTTCGGATAAAGTACCCATCAATATTTTTGTAATATTGAGAATTGCTGTACTTGAAGGCTTATTAGTGTTGCTAAAATTCATGAAATGAGTTTTAATGATTAGGCCAAAAAAAAAATATGTGTGTTTCCTAATTCATCTGATATTAAAATAGGGTAGGAAGGCCGGCTTTTTTTTTTATTGAGCTTTTCAGGGTTTTTTTCCTTTCCTAGCATATGATTTTTCTAAACATTAATAAAATGTATTTTACAGGTGGACCAATTGTGAATAGTGACAACTGTTACAGAATTAAAGCTTTCTTAAATCTTAGATTAATTTGGAATGTATACGAAGATTTTATTTTTATGTAAATAGAAAATATAAATATGACAGACACTATAGATTAACTGAGTATAATGCTCATTTTCACAAATATATTATATTAATAGTAGTTATTAGTTCTATTTTCTTGGTTATCTGATATAACAGTAGACATTAATATCATAACTGTAGGTGTTGATTTCATAAACAGAGGAAATTCTGGTTGATCAGACGAGAGCCTTAGAATTAAATTGTTTCAATAATTAAAAAAAAAATGAATACATCATTAATGGTTTAAGACTAATTTTTAAAATTTCATTTGCAACTGAAATGCAGCATTTTAAAACCATATTTATAATGTTAATGATTGTTAGGCCTATTCAAAGACTTAAGATGTCTGCAGTCTCCACACCCAGAAATATAAAAAAACGTTGCTTCTGCTTTTTTCATGTACATCTTTATATTAATTTTGAACACATTACTGCCCTAAAAAAACTATTTTTTGCATTGATAATTTAGCTAAAATAACCAAGGATAACTTTCATCCATGCTGTCAATCTGCACTTAGAAATCTTAAAAACGCTTTGATAAGTGGTGTTTTCTATTCAATTGTTACAAGCATTTTTTAAACTCTGATTTGTAAAGACTCTATTGTTTAAACCAATTACGGTTGATAATCTGGATTTGGAATAAAAAATAGGGTCGGTCGGGAAACCGGAAACACACATATTTTTTTTTTTGCCTTATCATTAGTTAGAGGGATGTCTCTTGTCGAAATTGATATGCAATATGTAGGCCCCATATGTTAGGTACATAAACATGAGATTCAGAAATAAAATGCGAAACCTGCGGCTATGACTGTTGTGTTGACTTTACACAGTGAAAATGCAAGTTACAGACGGGAGGGTAAATAACACGAAAAGTAGGTGGATGGGACATTATAAACTATACACCAGTAAGTTTCTGACATGTGATGGTGCAACATGCACATGGTACAGAAGGTCAACCCTTTGCAGGGAATTGGCTGGGGAAGGTCTAAAAAGCTGAAAAATCATGAAAAATTAGCAAAATATGAAAGGGTCAAAATCTCATAAAAACCAGTATGTAGAGAATTTTACAGGTTTTGACTAGTAATTTTCTTCAGAAATTAGTGATTGGCCTCATGAAGAGTAAATTAAAGGTATTTGTGCTGAATGGGAACTGAGGAAATTCTAGTTACAGAGTTCCGAAGACACACGTTCCCCGACTACAATGAAATGTATTAAAAAACTGTCCTATGCCACTTTCAAGACTACATGACATTCTCAGATTTCTCATTGAACTGTAATTTTGAATGGATTTTGTACCATAAGTACAGTTGTAGTATATTTTGGTAAAATGGATGATTTTGTTGGTTATATATGTCATTACATGATTTATTATCTATAATATACAAGGGGAGTAACTCCCTTTTAAATGTGTAAAATGACTACCACTAGAGTAAATTGGCTAAGAAAGTAGGTATTTCCTATCCTGATGACAATTAATAGGCTTACGTTAATTACCGAGATAAGAATTAATACTGTAAAACAGTTTTGATCAATTAAATCATTTAAATTACAAATTTGCAGCAATTTTGCTGTCCGATTTCATGAAATATTTAATAACATTAAGCAACCTGACTTATATAACCCAATTTTTTTAAAACAGCATATTTTTCTTTCAAATTAAATTCACATGTAGACAAATGCAGTTATCAAAATATATATGTCAAACAATTCAAGTTTTTTCCTCCTACCCAAAGGTTATATTTTAGATATATATTTACAGAATTCAAAAAGCCACCCCCTCTTTCCAATTGTCTCCATTACCATTACATGTTGGATATGTAAATGTACATTTGACCTTGAAATAACATCTGCTATAATAATTACTCTTGAAATGATCAAGAAACAACATATTTGTACCCTTTTATTGTATATATGCATCAATATTTAATGTAGAAAAACATGTAAAATTTGAACATTTTTCATGGAATTCTCATCCGTCCCAAGGTACCCGGGTGTGTTTGAATTTCATTTTAATTAAGAGCAGACATCACACTTGTAGGTCTTACTATTTTAGCAAAGTTAAAATGAGACTAGAAACCAGAACAGATAAGATATTCACTAAATATGATTATAGGCTTATTGTTTTATGAAAACAAGACATCACATGTATGGCGGCATGCCTTTTTGTGAATAAGAATGTTACATTTCATCCATTTACCAAGAAAAAATCAATTTTCAATATCAGCGATGGTTGTTTTCAAATATGTGTGAGAAATGACTCAAGGGAATTGCCACAATTTTCTTAATATTAGGTTAAATCTGATAAAGAGAATAACTTGCAAATAACATCATCAGATAAGGACTTCCTGCAAATATGCACATCTATTCCTATGTTAACCACACAGTGCTAAATTCTTAAGGGACACAATTCCCAGAAAATTAAGGAACCGGAATTTGTATGGTATTTATGCACATCTACACTACGTGTCCACAATACCTTGATCAATATAGCTCAGTTTTCTACCTGTGTAAGATTTGTAGGCGAGGGTGTTGCCACTACGCTATTTCGCTTGCTACTTGATAGAAGGTAAAATTTGTTGAATTGTGTAGTCAATTTGGATGATGATAGAAAGAAGAGCTGGAGCGTTCTTCCGTCCATCTGAAGTTGATACCCAATGTTGTAAAACCTTTAGAATAGATAGGCGCCTAGTGATTGGTTGAGAGAACAGTATTTGTTCATCAGTTTATTAAAAAAAATCAGTGTTGCTTGTAAACAATGTGGCCGGATAGCTTTGACTTAGAAATCAACAGGCCAGGTCAAACTCTGGTCGCCAGCGGGTATTTGAAGGTGTGGGGATGTCACGTCGGCTTAACTGATGCACATTCTCCTGTTGATTTGAAATGCACGTGCTTAGAAATCTATTAACTGTCATGCATTTGTGGATTACAAAGTACGGAAAATCTTAACTGAATTAAGGCCAGTCATGTATTTCAGCCAAGTGGGTAAATAAACAAACTGAAAGAAAATGTAAACTAAATGCATATAAAATCGGGGTCTGGGAAGGAAGAGTTATCTTTCATAAAATCGGGGTCTGGGAAGGAAGAGTTATCTTTCATAGAACTTCAACACAAATCGTCACAGGTAGCTGATAGAAATGTTATCACAGATTTTTAGTGAAAGAATGTGGGCGCTTAAGATGTAGATTCGGCAGGAATCTTGGCGCACAAGGAGAGTGAAAATTTCATCAATTAAGTTTGAATATTTTTCGAATTATAACCGTTATTTGGTTTCTGTTGGATGTGGAATGGGTGGAAAAATATTTGAAATGCAAAAGGTTTTATTATAATATGGGTCTAAATATGGCAACACGATGCAATTCATGCAAAATCCTACTTATTTACAACTGTTTTTAAATGATTTTGTTGTCTCTGGGTCTTCTCTCCACCAATTTGAAACGTGTAAAGGTAACATATTTCAACATTAAAAATGTCGCTTTTTAAAAAAAGATGGAGAGATGACCCAGAGATGACTAACTATGTACTTTTTCAAATTATTTTTTGAAGGATAAAAAACAAAGTCCATTGATATGACAGTGTTGTTTCAAACAGTACTTTATAGAGCATATATTGACAAGTCTCCGTGGCGCAGTGGTTTCGTCCTGGATTTAGTGAATACATAAATTCAGTGTTTTGGGTTCAAATCCAACTGGTGGTCTTTTAAAAAAAAAAAAGTAAACTTTTTTGTTTTAAATGTTTGTTATTATAACATGATGTTGAATTATAATATACCGGAATATTTTAATTTGTTCTTATTGATTTCTAGATCTGCTCTATGAACACTATAAAAAAAATCTTTTCTTATTGCTAGTTTTTTAGGATATACACAATATAACTTCATTAAAATATGTTTACATTAACATTTCCAACTAGTTATCGGTTTACCTCTCATTGCCATTTTTTGAAAGCTTTGTGAGTTTTTTAATAACCGGAATAGCCATGTACTTCGACTCTCAACATAATATATTTTTGTTGAAACCTGTACATAGCCTTTCGAGGTTATAGACATTTAAATCCCAATTGATTCGTGTCGAGGATTCCTGCAAACTTACAATCTTGTGCGCTCACTTTCTTTGAGCATGAATTTATTAGATACAAATATCGAAGCGTTAAAATTTCGTTTCTCAGGACGATGGTTTGATGCCGCTGGAAGACAAGTTTCTTTAATATGGTTCATTTCGTTTCAAATTTGGCAGGTAATTAGATTAAGGTGTGAGGAGCAATCCCATGAATTTTCGCCAAGTTCTACAGAGTTTAACTGGAACTGGAATTTTTATTCGGAGGCATAGTCTAAAACGCGGTCTGGAGTCAAATGGCAGGCAGAGTTTCAGACTTTGTAAAAATATCTGACAAACGGTTGTAACACTTTGTTAGGTGTTCTTTAAAAAGAAATATTAAACTTCAAGTTCAAATATCGAGGGACAAGTTCATATAAGAATTTAATCCTTGTACAAAGGAAGGGGAAAATAGGGGGGGGGGGTGGTAATTGTACACTGCAATTTGGCAAATCCTTCAGTTTGATAAATTGATAATTGTAAACTTAATTCAGCACTTATTGTTATGAACAATTGTTGACATATAAGTGAATGCATGTGCAATATTTTTCAGCTACTAGAAATCGACCAAAACTTTTACATCAACCACTAAATAGTGAAAGTAGTATGTCAAAGACGTGTGAAAATCTCCATCTCGAAAGCGCTTGATCATGTTGATTCCTGATTCGTCTTTGACTGTAAATGTTTGCCTTCAACTATGTTATGCTGATCAAATACAGAAAGGCCCATTGTTTGTGATCAATGTTTTATAAAGTTTTTTCTGCTTCATTACAGTGTGACATGAAACTTATAGGAGTGACTGGGAATCAGAGACGACCGGGAATCGAAGACTTCACTGTATTAACTCATCTTCACTGTATTAGCTTGTCTTCAACATAGCCCTTTAGATATGTGGTATTGATTTTACTCTACATCAACCTCGTAAACTCATAAAAAAGACAACAGGTTTTGGCACTTGAACATGTATTAAGAAAATAACAGTATAATAGTTTGAAGTCTCTTTACAGGTTCCTTGTGTATCAATAAAGAGTGGACTGATGGAGCAAAGAAAGAGTTTATGTGGTATAGTATTCATGTAATATCACTATGTTTGTGTAGCTATATAGTATTCATGTAATATCCCTATGTTTGTGTAGCTATACTTTGTAATTTTAGGTCACCTGAGTCATTCAGGAGATCCATTGCTATCACAAGTTCGTTGTCGTGTGTCATTCATAGACATTATAGTATTCCTCTTTTAAATGGGTATGAGGGCAGTAGTCATTGTGTTAGTCCTGGGGTAAAATCTGTTGCCCGAAGGCCCAGGTCGAGGACTGCATCAAATTCTTACCAAGAAACTGACAATATAACTATTGCCCTCATCCCCATTTGATGGTAGATCTGTAAAAAAAGAATAACATATCCTAGTGGTAATGTCAGGGCTGGGATATTGTTTAATTATCTTTATTTAGCAGCAGTAACTGTTAAACAGGGAACGTTTGAGATAGAAAGAGAAAGAGAGAGAGAGGGGAAAAAAGAGAGAAAGTACATCAGTCTGGGTGAGAGAGAAATAGACACAAAAAGCTGGCATACATAGTAGAAAAGACTGGAAGAAAGAGCTCTTGTAGTTCCTTAGCAGAAAATGAATAAAAATAGTGAAGAGAGAGAGAGAGGGAGAGAGAGGGGGGGGGGTAAGAGGAAGAAAGCACAAGATAATGAGAATGCCAGAGATAGTGAAAACAAAAGTACTTGTTGCTCAGAAAAGTGAGAGAGAGAAAGAGATAAGGACATATTTCAGAGAGAGAGAGAGAGAGAGAGAGAGAGAGAGAGAGAGACTAAAAACAAAAGTGCATGTTTAGCAGAGGGATGGAGAGAGACTGGTGATATAACACAGAGAAATAGGTGTAGGAGAGGCAAAGTAAATCTTTGCGAGAGAGATTGAGAGAGAAAGAGAGAGAATGTTTAATAAAGAATGTCAAAGAGAAAGAGTACATGTTCTCCAGAAAAGTGAATGAAAAAAAGAAGGTGAAAGTACATATTTTGGAGAGAGAGAAAGGTAGAGAGAGTGTGAGAAAGAGCACGAGTACATGTTAATCAAATGATAGAAACTAGAGAGAGAGAGAGAGAGAGTGAGAGAATACCTAGGGGAACGTACATCTGTATGAGAGAGAAATAGACAGAGAGAGAGGGAGAGAGAGTGCACAACAGTGCATTAACCTTCAATCCAATGGTTTCTCAGACGTCGGTGTCAATTTGTTCCCGCCCATTTCAAATGTTTTGACTGTAACAAGTGAAACTGACGTTAGCTGTATATTTCCAATCTTGCCAGTTTATGTTCCGCGGTCTTAATGAAAAATGTCAGAGATAGACAAAGAGAGCAAGAGTACATTTTGCTAAGGAAAGGGAAGTAGAAAAAGAGAGAAAGAAAAAATTACATATTTTGGAGAGAGAGAAAATATTAAATGAAGAATGTCAGAGATAGAGAGACTTATAAAGCAATAGTTCATTTTGCTCAGGAAAGGGAATTAGAGAAAAAAAGAGAAAAAAAATGCATATTTTGGAGGGAGAGTGAGAGAAAGATCACGGTTACATGTTAAACAGTGAATGTTAGAGAGAGAGAGAGATAATGTTTAATGAAGAATGTTAGAGAGAGACTAAGAGAGCAAGAGTATATGTTGATCAGAAAGTGGAATGAGAGAGAGATAGAGAAAGAAAACGTGCATATTTAGGAGAGCAAGAGAGAGAGAGAATGTTTAATGAAGAATGTCAGAGATAGTGAGACAAAGAGAGCAAGAGTACATGTTGATCAGGAAAGGGCATTAGTGAATGAAAGAGAGTAAAAGAAAATGCATATTTTGGAGAGAGGGAGAGAGATTGAGAGAAAGAGCAAGGGTACATGTTACAGAGAGAGATAGAGAGAGTTTAATGAAGAATGTTAGAGATAGAGAGAAGAAAGAGAGCAAGAGTTCATGTTGATCAGAAAGTGGAATGAGAGAGAGATAGAGAAAGAAAGAGAGAGTACCTTTTTAGGAGAGAGAGAGAGAGAGAGAGAGAGAGAGAGATAAACACAGAAAGCTAGCATACATGTTGGAAAGACTGAAAGAAAGAGCCTGTGTATTTCCTTAGCAGAGAATGTCTGAAAATATTAAATGGAGAGAGAGAGAGAGAGAGAGAGAGAGACAGAGAGTGTTTAATGAAGAATGTTAGAGATAGAGAGAAGAAAGAGAGCAAGAGTACATGTTGATCAGAAAGTGGAATGAGAGATAGAGAAAGAAAGAGAAAGTACCTATTTAGGAGAGAGAGAGAGAGAGAGAGATAAACACAGAAAGCTAGCATACATGTTGGAAAGACTAAAAGAAAGAGCCTGTGTATTTCCTTAGCAGAGAATGTCTGAAAATATTAAATGGAGAGAGAGAGAGAGAGAGAGAGAGAGAGAGAGAGAGAGAGAGAGAGTTTAATAAAGAATGTCAGAGATAGAGAGACAAAGAGAGCAAGAGTACTTGTTGCACAGGAAAGGGAATTAAAGAAAGAAAGAAAGAAAAAGAAAGTACATATTTTGGAGAGAGAGAGAGATTGAGAGAAAGAGCAAGGGTACATGTTAAACAGTTAATGTGAGAGAGAGAGAGAGAGAGAGAGAGAGAGAGAGAGAGCATTCTTAACAGTGAATGTATGATACAGATAGAGAAAAAAGAAAGAGGGAGAAAGTCACCAATGTTTAGCAGAGAATGTCAGAGTTTTTTAGAGTTTTAACCCCCCCCCCCAAAAAAAAAATATCTATTGATCAAATGTTTTTTTTATCTGCTGATAATAGACCATTAGTTATCTATGAATGAAAAAAAATGATTATTTTAAAATAAAGTCTTGTTTAAATTGATATATTTTTTTACACACAAAATGATATTATATAATGATATTTTAACAAATTAATTATATCATTAAATAGTTTTGAAAGAATGTGGTTGACATAATTCTTAAACACTTTATTTTTATTTAACAGGTTGTGATTCAAAGATATAGACATGGACACAGCAAGCTCAACATATAGTATACATAAGTGTTCTAAGTGTCCGGGGGACACAGAGTACCATTGTGTATCGTGTCCATGTGATCTGTGTCCCCAGTGTAAAGAGAACCATGTAAAAGATCTCCAAACAATAGACCATGATGTTGTGTCACACCGTGATAAAATCAACTACATCCCAACACAAGAGATCTGTGTAATACATCTTTACATGTTTAGTAGAATGTACTGTGAACCTTGTGAACTCCCTGTCTGCTTATCACTGTTCAGAAACATAGAACATCATAGGACTACTAAATCTTCAGAGAGTATATAAAACAAAGCGACAACAACACAGAGGAACCATTCACACCATCAGAAGTGAGGCTCTCTTTTACAGACCTGTTCTCCTGCCACAAATCAAAACTGATTTCAAAACCTGTCACACAGAATTCTCCCTCTATCAATCAGAGATGTTAACAAAGGCCCAGACACTGAAGCATCTCATTAACATAGTGAGAAAAGATTTAAAGTACAATGTGTTTTGTGACTTTGATTTCAAACACAGATGTTTAAAACAGATGATAGAAATGAGCAGACATATTGTCAGCCTTCAGGAATATGAACTCAGATATGTACAGCCAGAATTCACATTCAGTGCACTACAATTCCTCTCCTCCATAAAGACAGCCCTCCCCCAGATACATCTTACACTCCACACCAGCCAGCTCTCCATGACTGAGTCACTCAACAAGGAGGATGTGATGGAGTCACTGAGTGCAATCCAAATCACAGAGAGAGGAAACCGACGCATAGGAAACCAGTGTCTGCTGAAACTGACGTCTGGTGCTGAGTTCCATCAATCTCTCACACTGACAGGTGTTTATCCTTGTAATCACATTTCCTGTGTGACATCAGACCGGGTCTGGGTCAGTGATAGAAACAATCTCATGTTGACAGACACAACAGGTGTCCCTCTACATCGTGTGGAGGATTCATGTAGAGATTTATATAGAGGATTACACACAGTGAACAGTGAGAGTGAACTGATTTATATAGATAGGAATTATAACATTAACAAACTGTCAAAGGATATGAAAACAACCACCACATTTATAGAGAGAACAGACTTTACATCGAGGCCATGGTGTGTGTACTGGTCCCCGTCCACTGGGGATCTACTGGTCGGGATGTATAACGATGATACAAACACAGGCAAGGTAACCTGGTACAACCAGAGTGGACAACTCACACAAACCATACAGAACGACAACACAGGACGGGGACTGTATAGAGAACCTACCTATATAACCTATATAACAGAGAACAACAATGGGGATGTCGTGGTGTCTGACTATTGGTCTAATGCTGTAGTGGTGACAGAGCGTGGAGGAAGACATCGTTTCTCCTACACAGGACCTCCATCAGGATCAGGACTAGAGCCACGTGGAATCTGTACTGACGCGCTGTCACACATCCTGGTGTGTGATGATAGAACCAAAACAGTACAGATGTTAGACAGTGACGGTCAGTTCCTGTCACATCTACTGATAAGACCATCAGGGATATTCTATCCACACAGCCTGAGTTATGATGTCAACACTCACCGTCTCTGGGTCGGATCAGGGTACAACAACACGGTGGTTATATACAGGTATATCACCAGACAGGACGCTGTGACAGGTAAGTCTGAGTCATTATCATTGTAAATCATATAATATGTAGTCACAAGGCAGACATATATAGGATGTGATCTTTATCATTTGTCAATATAATGTAAGTACATATTTATTTATAAACAATCAACATCACATACTCAAATATGAATACATTACATGTCTGTTGAATAATTGACTCATCAGATATATGTATATGTTTTTCAGTAATAAATGGATGAATTAATTAATTGGATACATGTATATATGTTTATTATTAGTTTTAAATGATAATTGATACATTACAACAGACAAACATTGCTGTAACATTCATTATACAAGATGTGATGTTTGTAATCAATCTGTTCCATCTGACTGTTTGTGTCTGATGTTTGTAGATCTGAATCCAGCCACTGCTGATGTGATGGAGTCACTGAGTGAAATCCCAACCACAGGGACAGAAAAACCACAGCAAGGAAACCAGTGTCTGCTGAAACTGATGTCTCCCCCCGAGTTACTTCACTCTCTCACAGTGACAGGTGTTGATTGTTGTTATCACATTTCCTGTGTGACATCAGACCGGGTCTGGGTCAGTGATGATGAAACAATCTCATGTTGACAGACACAACAGGTGTCCCTCTACATCGTGTGGAGGATTCATGTAGTGGTTATTGGATTACACACAGTGAACAGTGAGAGTGAACTGATTTATATAGATAGGAATTATAACATCAACAAACTGTCAAAGGATATGAAAACAACCACCACATTTATAGAGAGAACAGACTCTACATGGAGACCACGGTGTGTGTACTGGTCCCCGTCCACTGGGGATCTACTGGTCGGGATGTATACTATGATACAAAGACAGGCAAGGTAACCCGGTACAACCAGAGTGGACAACTCACACAAACCATACAGAACGACAACACAGGTATGGGGACTGTATAATGAACCTATCTATATAACAGAGAACAACAATGGGGATGTCGTGGTGTCTGACTGATGAGTCTGCTGTAGTGGTGACAGAGCGTGGAGGAAGACATCGTTTCTCCTACACAGGACATCCATCAGGATCAGAACTATGGCCACGTGGAATCTGTACTGACGCGCTGTCACACATCCTGGTGTGTGATGATACAACCAAAACAGTACAGATGTTAGACAGGGACGGTCAGTTCCTGTCACATCTACTGATAAGACCATCAGGGATATTCTCACCACGGAGCCTGAGTTATGATGTCAACACTCACCGTCTCTGGGTCGGATCACGGTACAACAACACGGTGGTTATATACAGGTATATCACCAGACAGGACGCTCTGACAGGTAAGTCTGAGTCATTATCATTCACATTAATTAGATATAGATAACTAAGACACACAGTCCGTGTTAATTATCAGTCAATAAGATACATGTAAGACATGTTTATCTGTGTGATTGTTTGTCAATATGAACAGCTCATTGATACAGGGTTAGCTGTATCTATTTCATTAATTAGATGAACAGTCACATGTCATTGTATTTAGTTAATTATAATAAATGGTTATTGTAACTAATATGATGATGCATGTATTTGTAATAAGTTATTTTGGTACAAGTTAATTGAATTGGTTTAATTAAATATATAAATATTAAAGCATGTGTCAATGTAATCAGTCTAAACTTTTAATTTGTGGATATTGCTATATCATTACATAACATGTATGATATTAATTAACAGCTAATTAATGACTTGTTGTAGATGAACACACACCCCGTCCTGATGGGGACACCATGTCCAGCTCAACACCAGCCGTATAATGGAGATAGCTGGGATATTGACAGGTTGTACATGTTTCTGTACAAATCTAGTCTGCTCTCAAAACCACACATGTTGTTTGTCACTTTGTTCAACATCTGCAGCTGAAATTGACCTGTGTATAATTCCCATGGACTGTAATACTGACTCCTGTTTATTTCACACTCTGTGATCATCCAAACATGGCTGTCTGTTGCTGAGTGTGGAATGTTATACACATTTTACTTTGCTTAAAATGAATTATCATCAACATAAAATAAATATTTATATGAAGTCTACAAAAACTGGATGTAAAAAAAAAAATGAATGATTAAAATTGTAATAGATCTTTTTCAATTTGAACATTTATGGTTATCATACCCCCGCTCTGAAGGAGAGGGGATGTTACCATATACTGTTTTACCCTTGTGTGTCTGTCTGTCTGTCCGCCCTTTTGTACATTCGTCTGTCTGTAAGAAAAAATTCTGTCGCATTTTTCTCAACAACTGATCGTTGCCGGTGCATAAAATTTCAATACACTTTTTGTTTAGGCATGCTATAAGTTGGAATATATGTTTGTACCTGTTAAATGACGACTTTTGTTTATTTTTTGCCTAAATTTTCAAACAAATTTTCGTAAAGAATTTCTCAGCAACTATTGACTGCATATGCTTGAAATGTTAATACATTCTTTGTTTAGGCATGCCATTCGCTGGGATCTATTTTTGTACCAATTGGACATCAACTTCCTGTTTAAGTCGACTTTGCTTATTTTGTATATTTACATCAGAGTGGGGGTATTACTAGTAAGCATTGGCTCACAGATATCCGAGTAATATCATGTTGGTGTTGATTATTAACTACATCATTCATTAGTTTATTCTGTTTCCTGTAGATGGGCCAATTTTACCTGACCACGAGGGGAGAAAATAGAACACCTTCCTTGAAATCCTTACAGAGGAAGACAGAAAACAGACATTGGCTACGTAGACCACTCACTGCAATATGACGTCATTATCTTCAAGTACGCACTGACTCGAGTCACTCATGTCACCTATTACAATTGGTCTTTATCTGTCATCGTGTGGTGTGTGTCATGCGTCTTTCCTTTACAATTTTACATTTTGAACTTCTTCTTGAAAACTACACGGCCAATTGTTACCATATTTGATGTGAAACATTGCTACAATAAGAAGAATTTAATTGAATATAACTGGATTATCCGCTGAGTGACCGATATCTGGACTTGTTTTAAATAACGCGCCATTATTTGAACCTGTGTTCTGTGTACATGAACTATACAGTAATTACTTATTATTCTGTCTTATCATTTTATTTCACAGTATGTTATCTGTTTAAAATAGTAATTTGTCATTTTACATTGATATCAATTGTTTGAACCGAGTTTTCCAAAGGAGAAATCCAGTTATTGAAATGGTGAAAGGGGCACGCCGGCGGGCAGCTGCGAGAAGGGTACCCCTATTGTACTGCAAATCAATTGTACATATATAAGAGATGTGCATAAAACTTGGATTTTTGTTGTTGTAAATTTATATTAAAAAATACCAGCTGTTGAACTTGGTCAATTTTACGCAGAATATTGCATATAGGGTACCCCCATTGTACGGATAACTCTTCATAACTCTTCATACAGTTTTTAAGATAGGTAGTTGTTGTCTTGTAGATCAATTGTACATATATCAGAGATGTGCATATAACTTGGATTTATATTTTGATTATTTATGTGTACATAAACTCTACAGTAATTAGTTTTTATACTCCCTTACATGGCTTATCAATTATATCTTAGTATGAGTGTAGTAAATTCTCATCTGACAGTATGTATTTAATTCTTTTGAATGCTTTTATAATACCCTGTAATTTAGTGATGGGAAAAAGATGTTACTTAAAATTGGGGCTTATATCTGAGGATTTTTTATTTTTCCTATTTGCAAAGAATAAATTTTGTTTATTGATTAAACATCATATTCAAAGGGGAGTAACTCAAATTCGAGTTCTTCAATTACAAACGAATAAAGAGTTATTCCCCTTTTTGTAATATTTTTTAGATAGTTTCACCTAGAACTGGTTGTTGACCCCTGACATGTTTTTCTCTGAAAGTTAATTGAATATCAGTAAATATAATTATAAGATTTTAAAAAATGCCCTTAATAAGAATATTATTGGTGGATTTAGCACATTTCTTTATATTGATCATGTAAATAGAAAACTCGTGTTTATGTAAATAGTTTTTGAACAATATTGTAACTAAGTTAAAGTGTACTGATTTTTTTCTTCAAAAATTAATTTTTTCTTTGTATTTGCCCTTACCATGAAATACGTAATTCTTATATACAAATGATTGTTGGTGAGTTGTAGCAAGCTGTAGATAGAACTCAATAAATGTGATATTTATTCATAGTTTTGTACTTTTTCTTAGTAAGACAGTACTGTAATATTTGGTACAAAAAGAAGAATATGATACAGTAACTTTATGTACAAGAACAAGACAATTATTCATTGGGACGAACCAAATAACTGACAAACCAATCTCCTTTTGGATTCACTATAGTTAGATGTCAATAGAGACTAGTCAACAACAAATTACAACATAAAATTGTCATCCAAGTACTCAAAGTTGTTTCAAGAATTTCATTTTGACTGAAAGGTTTAATTCTGTGTATTATTGTAAAAACTGTTATTTTGATAACATATCTGTTCTAAGCTGAAGATTAATCCATAGTTGTAACATGATCGTGCATGAAATAAAAAATGTTATATAAACTTTATTTATATCTGTCCTAAGCTGTCATTGTCAACCGACGCAACCGGGGTATCAATTTTAACAGTTACCATCCCAAAAGGGCACTATTTAATTTATTATACTGAATGTCTTAATTTAAAAAAATGCTGCTTTTATATAAGGAAAAAGGAATCATTCTTTGAGTATCATGAGGTAATGATTTTGGTCGGGGCGTGATCAAATCCAATAAAGCCTAAAGGCCTTTATGATAGATTTGATCATGCCCCGACCGAAATTATCACCTCATTATATTCAAAGAATGATTTCTTATTACTTATATAATTTTGAGCCATCATGCGATTAAATATTTAAATCTTAAATAGCATACCCCGCTGGCGCCTCGATTTGGCGTCATTTGTATTATGGGTTATAAAGTACAAAATCGATACGTAGTGTTATTACAGGCAAAGACACTGTAAAATGTAAATATATAGAAATGGAGTGAATGCTACGGCGAACCGTACGCGCATAATTTACGCACATGTAACAATTCGTTGTGTTACCCGTTGCCTTTCATGTTAAATACTGAAATCTGATTAGTCAAGACGCAATTGATAATCCGTTCTTTTACCCTGAGCATTAGCAACAGACCTGACAACGGGTAACACAACAAATTGTTACATGCGTGTAAATTATACGCGTACGGTTCGACGTAGAATTCACGTCATTTCTACATAAAAGCAATTGAGTTTTCTTTTAAATGAAGATATTATATATAAAAAGTGCCAGTTTGGATAGAAACAGTTGAATTTGACACCCCTCGGAAACCATTGTCAACCTCCGCTTAGTGACAGTTGACCATGATTTTCTTGGGGTGTCAATTTAAACTGTTACCCTTCCAAACAGGCACTATTTATATAATAACAGATATTATGTTAAACGGAATGAGGAACTTTTATGTTTAAACTGTTACCCTGCAATTGTGCAATAAAACCGCATATATATGTAACGTTACATAAAATAATGCACTTTAACCGCATATACCGTCACACGCAACAACACAATTTACGCATACACTTCTACACGCAATCACGTACTTTAACACATCTACCGGTACATACATGTACAATCAATCACTTAAACGCATAAACATACTTTAAAGCATATACCGTTACACACAATCAAACACTTAAACCACATATACCGTTACACGCAATCGCACACTTGGCTCATAACCGTTTGTTGCAATAACACACTTTAACACATAAACCGTTACACGCAATCACACACTTTAAATACTTTAAATACATGCAATCACATACTGTTTCATACAATCACACACTTCAACACATACGTTTACACACGATCAAACAATTTAACTAAAATACTGATATTGGCAATCACTTTAACTCACATACTGTTTCACACAACTAAACACTTTACTGCATATACCATTACACGAAATCAGGTACTTTACTACATATACCATTACACTTTAACACATATACCGTTACACACAATGAGGTACTTTACTACATATACCATTACACGAAATCAGGCACTTTACTACATATACCATTACACGCATTCACACACTTTAACACATAAACTGTTGCACACAATCAGGTACTTTTATGCATATACTGTTACACACAATCAAACACTTTAACACATATACAATTCTGTTACGCATTCTGTTACAAACAGTCACGCACTTAAACGCATATACAATTACACACATACGTGTAAGCGGTGCCAATCCAACACCTGCATTCCCCACCCTCCAAATGGACACTATCATTTGTACTCACTCAAATTAAAAACGAAAAACACCATTGAACTCATTTTTGTTTCAGGATTGTTATTATCGGTTGCAATTTCTTCTATTTTTACTTTTCTTTACCTTGACTTGGCGCCTGCTAAATAAACACTAGATTTACACATCCAATTGAACACCTCTTAAACACACGTTCAAGTGAACATCTTTATACACACTTTCAATACAACTCCACAAATCCATATACACCCAATCAATTGAACACCCCATTAAAACGCGTCCAAAATCTCTATATCACATATATTCCAGAGTATTGCATTAAAATGAACTTTATTTATTTTACAACAATTGAAAAACAACTTATATTATTATTTGTTGGCACGGATGTAAGCGCGAGCGGATAATTGACGTGGGAGGAAGCCGGAGTGCCCAGAGAAAACCCACGTGTCCAAGCGGGCGACCGCCATACCCTTTCACATCCAAACACTGTCGATCATGGGGATCGAACTCAGGTCGCAGCGGTGATAAGCAAGTGCATTGTCAACTGCGCTTCTTGGCCATGGAAAGTCAAATATTGCATTAACAACATTAAGAGCTGACGATATGTATGTGTACTCGTTCATGCCCCCTAATTACATGAACTCTTAGAAAATGTATTCGTTTTTCATTAGCAACATCTGTATGTAAACATTTGTCTCTTTTCACAAAGAATTTGATACATGATAGAATTCACTTTCATTTACTATATTATGTAACGTTTTAAAAACATTTGCAAATTAATATCTCAATTTAAATATCAATGATAAATTAAACAAATGTATCAATCTAATATGGAAAAATAAAGAAAATGAATAGAACATTGATGGCCATTCCGTATATCTGTAAAGCCCCTACAAATTAAACCTTCAAAATTAAAGCCCCTTTCACAGTTGGCGCACGAGCTGAAGCGACAAAATATTCAAGCGACCGAAAAAATAGATATAGTTAGCAAACTGTTGCCAAACTAATCGCATATGAAAAAGTACTCTATGAAATTCGAACGATTCGGAGCTACCGTTGTGCGATATAAATGCATTGAATCTTGCGATATATCTTGCGTCTATATGCAAGTGTTGTACAATGAAAGCGAGTGTTGTAAGATAATGCGAAAGGATCGCATGAAAAACCAAATGATCAGATTGAACGTGCGGCAATGCCATAGGGCAACCGACGCTCGTCCGATCATGCGTATCATCATACGAATTCAGAGGGGATATATACTGTATACCGCCAATTTCCGATACCCGTCAGTAGGGATAGTTGAATGCAAGACAAGATACCGCCCGAAAAGATTAGAAAAGCAACAGCCAAAATCAAGGTTAATTGTGTCCTTAAACTATATAAGGGGAACTATTCGCCTCAGTTTTATTTTCGCTCATTTTGCTCTTTTTGTCAGTAAGCGGATTAAAACTTGGCAAATTCTAATGTCTCATATCATCTCTATTTTACAACAACATTGTTGGGGCGAATGCAAGGCAAGACAAACCCGTTAGTAGAAGCGAAAATATCACGGGGCGAAAATAACACTGTATCTTGTACGTACTAGTGGCAAAGCATGTAAACTAAAACCAAAAATCTTGCATTGATAGTAAAACGTTGCAAGATTACATATTCACGTTGAGCAACAGTCTCATGGTAGTTCTTATGAGAGTTCTTTTAATTGACAAAGTTAAACCAACTTTTAATTATAAAAAAACCAACACATTTATACCCGTGTCCGGTATTTCAATGATTGTAAAGATAACCGTTCGTTGGTTTGACACGTAGTCAAAGTCAAGAACTGTCTGCCTCGTCTATATCACAGCAGAGAAAACAAACTGAATTTTATAGATGGTGTGAACTACCTACTGCAGGATTGTATATGTGTCAATTTCAGTCTAAGAAAGATGTTTATGAAGTGTAATGTCAAAGAAAATCTCTATTGTAGTAAGTTTTAAACATTGCTTCATTCTACCCACTTAGTTTACAAATTTGAGTATAATTTTTTCTATTACTCATACATATACAGGATTAAACACGTACATCCCATGCACGTAGCATCGATTTTCTCTCAACAAACATTTAATTTGGATTACATATGAATCAACATGCACATGGAGTCCCCTCCTCTTTTTGGGAGCACGTAAGAAATTAAAGTAAATTGAAAGAAATTAACAATGAAAATGTACTATAAATTGATAAATACGCCCCCACCCATATATAGCAATAGATATAATTTTCACGATTTTGAAAATTTGCATTATTCTCCATATTGTCAAGATTTTTTATATAAGGTCCTCCCCCCCCCCCCTTTCAAACATGATGCAAGCAAAAAATTCAATTTCAAATTGTTGAGTCAAAATTGATGTCTATATATATTTAAAAAATTCCTCTAATGAAATGTGTGTGTCATTAAAACAAACCTGAAGTGCAATGATTTTGCTTTTGTTTCTTATAGTACCAACAATACAAATAAGTGTCAATAATACAATGTAACATTAAATTAAAAAATTAGACACATGCATCGTAAAAATTCTTCATTTCAAATCAAATCCGGTTCAACCCCCCCCCCCCCCCCCCCCCCCCCGGGTAATATTGCCAGTGTTTAAAACCGTGCATTAATTTTCAATTTTTACTGATCATTGATTGTCTTGTCTCTGATTCGAAGTCCATGATAAAAAGTACTGTGTGTGATATACGATGTATTGTCTCCTTTGTGTATAAGTACAGAACACATTCTTTTGTTTGTATGGGATCAAGAAAAACCTCGGAAATAACAGACAAGGCTCAGACTATACACGCAACAGAGTGACCGCGGCGAGGTGTGAATATTGGCCACCTATGTAACGTTATATGTCTTGTAGTATCAAAATAAACAGCTGCAAACGACGGGGAATTACGGTTCACCGGAATTACACCGTAAAACAAAGGAGTTTTAGATTTCATGTTAATATAAAAAGTGATTTCGCCCGGGTCTACATTGAAATCAAATCATAGTAAAGGATATGAATTTTGAACAAGGACTACATTTATAAAGTGATCGCTCAAAATCGGAAATTAGGAAATGTGTATTGTAATAGCGATCAAAATCAGCATGATCAGTTTATTCCATATTTTATTCGGGTTTGTAAATGAAGTTCTATTTCGTTTTCCCTACCTACGAGAGAGAGAGAGAGAGAGAGAGAGAGAGAGAAAGAGAGAGAGAGAGAGAGAGAGTACATTGAGTTATTTTTAAAACCTCAAACCATTTTACTGTCTAAGCATTAGAATAGTTTACCGATCTATTTTTTTCCCATACTGTACAAGAATATGCGATATGATATATAACAAAATACATCTACACTGTCTTGTTTCAAATTAGAAATACCGGTAATTGAACCTATGAATGCTCTTTAGTCAATTATGTTCTGATAGGGCGACTAAAATGATTAATTAAATAATAAAAATGAACATGATTTTTTATTTTAAAAACATTACATTTTACGGCCGACTACTATTTCATTTCGGAAGAATACTTTAAATGTAAGCGGCTTTTTTTTAATTTTTGAATGAACTGTGAAAAAAGTAACACTTTCAAATGGGCATCACTTTTACACACGTTCAACTGAACACCATTCATTTGCAGTGTAATTAAAATGCTTCTGACCATTATAATAATAAGGATTATCCATTCAGATTTTCAAATTAGACTAGGAATCGTGTACCGACTTAACCATACTCAATGCATGTGAATATAATGCAAAGTTCCCAATTAACTTTGGGTAAATTACAAAATAAATTTACACTTCCAAATGAGCACCTCTTTTACACACGTTCAACTGATCACTTCACACACAGTCCTCAGGTACACGCTCACAACTGAACACCTCAACATCAAACCTATTCATCATCAATGAAATCATTGACACAAATTATATAGCTAAATAATCCACTGCTTTAAGCTCCACACAAACTCATAAGATGCCCGAAAATATTCGTTTTATATGCAAACACATGTAACCATGTGAACAGATAAAAATCGCTGCCGCATTACATATATTACATATGAGAATGCGTCAATATTCTCTCCAATAAATCATTGACAATTTTTTTTTTGCCACACTTGCTTTTCATTTGATAATCTATGTATCATCCAATATTGAACATCTTTAAAACAAAATAATAGGAACATTTCGCTACTTGCTACTTTTATCAAATGATGTTTGTTGCCTTAAAAAATTAAAGCAATTATTGATTAGATGATTTACATGGAATTTGAAGATATTGGGGAGTAAAACTAAACTCGCTACTTTCATTGAACGAATTAACGTTCCAAAATATTTCCCTACCATTATAATATTTCATTTTAAATATCGATGATATTTTATTGAACATATGTATCAATCAAATATGAAACGATAGATGCTAAGTTTTGAACCAAATATCGAAATATCGAAGGCCGTTCCGTAAATAAACATTTAATGAGCTTGTACTTGCCCATTTGAGCTGTAAGCGAAGTGAACAAACTTTAAACTTACAGTGAGCACACAATGTTTAAACGCTTAACT
The DNA here is from genome assembly GCA_015776775.1 of Magallana hongkongensis. NCBI lineage: Eukaryota > Metazoa > Mollusca > Bivalvia > Ostreida > Ostreidae > Magallana > Magallana hongkongensis. Next base: position 143,258 of record VIAA01000044.1, on the reverse strand, counting down.
GAATTTAATGAGCGGTTGGTAAACGGTAACGAAGGCAGACCGTGAACTAAGCGCAAACGCACGGCAAAGTAATCCTTTATTGCACAGAGAATGCAAGATAAGCGAATTGTTCAAAATAATTCGGGAATTATTCTAAGACTGCAATAAAACAAGAAAAGAGATAAAACATTGAGTTGTGTTTTGTTTTATTTACGGAATTAAACAAGAATATGGGTTTTGGATTTTAATGAAAAAAATTCGGCCATATCCAGGTTTATCCAATCGATTGCTCATTTTAGACCGCGAGTCGTTTTCAGATGTTCTCACGCTATAAAAAGCATATCTAAGGCATATGAATATGATGCAAATACAAAATGTTTCTATTTTGACTTTGAATTGGGTAAATTATCAAAAAAGCACCACGTTTACACACGTTCAACCAAACATCGTTTAAATGCATGCAATCTAATTAAAAAGCCTTTGATTTAAGTTATAATCTGGATTAACTATTTCATTGTCTATACCAGACTGTGAATTGTTTACCGGTACATGCGAAATCTTAATATTCCAAGTTGTTTTGGGTAAATTATGAGACAAATTACCACTTCCAAATGAGCACCTCTTTTACACACGTTCAACTGAACACTAATAACCCACAATTCCAGTAAAAGACATATTTTGAAATATCTCACGCTAAATATCGATGATTAACCTAAACAATTGTTTGAATCCACTTTGTGTTAAGAACCAAAGAGCAATGCATCTACCACAGTGGCGTCGTAAGCAAATTGAAAGGAGGATAGACCTATAAAAAAAATCTTGACAAGCAAAAACAATGGTCTTTGGTTCTGGTCAGGTATAACTTTGCAAAAAAATTGTGGGGGGGTGTTAGTCCTCTCCCCAGCCCCTCCCTCGGTGTCCTGACGCCTATGTACCGTATACATCCCGTGAAATGTTCCACGTGCCAACTTGCACTGTGAGCGAACGGTGAGTATCGATGAGCGAATGCAGAGCGAACGGTGACCGATTGCTGAACAGAATATGAAAAGCGGTGATAATGAATGGTGATTGCAGACTCTGAACTGAGCGCATGCGCGGATCTAGAAAATTTTTAAAGGGGGGGTCCGAATTGAAAGTTGGGAGCTACACTACTCAACAAGCAAAAAAACCAAAAAACTGATTCCCAAAATCATTAATCTCCCATTTCGTGGGGGGGGGGGGGGGGGGGGGGGGCGTAGTATGCCTATAAAAATTCATACCTCCAAAAAAAAAAATTCCCATAACCATGAAATTCCTATTCCGTGAGGGGGGGGAGGGGGCTCCGCTTCCGACGCCTTTCCCAAACATATATGTGTTTTCCAGGGGGGTGGGGTCCAAGGCATATTTGCGATAATTCTAAATTTAATAACTTTTCATTTTCCCGGGGGGGGGGGGGGTCCGGACCCCCCCCCCTCCCGGCCCCCCTCTAGATCCGTGCATGGGGCGCAAACTTAAATGACCAAACTTTTAAAGATCTCTGAAATTTATGAACAACTCAAAGATTTGATAATTGGCTTACCGTTAAAGACCTCTTGAAACATTGTTGGAATACGGTGAAGGGCGAACTGAGCGCAAACGCAAGCGCAAACTTAAATGCGAATTTTTGAAATAATTATCAGTTCGTTGATATTCTTGTTTTACAGTATCTTATTCACTGTAGGTAATGTGTTCGCCTTATTTCCATACCTTCTTAAGATATCAAACCTTTTTTATATTGATTAAGAAACGTGCTATTATTATTAGAATAAATACCATAGCATCGGGAAAATTAGCCGCAAATATAGGCATAAAAATTAAAACAGAGTTAATAAAATTACACGCTTTCCTTGTCTTAATAATTTTCCTTATTGTAATTCTTAATTATGCAAAATACATGTATTGACTGACTTGACTTACTGACTTATTCCTGTTCGCTCCTTGGGGAGCATAGGGCCGCAGATGTAATACATGTATTGGTCAGGATCAATTTCCGCCAGTGCAATTATCGCTTTTTATGTCCAATGTAAGTTTCATAGGTTAGAATAAACAATGAAGTATATGTAAATATATTAGAAACAATTTAATGTAACATGTAATAACGAAGAAAATTCCCAATTTTTTATAGTCCAGTTCTGTGTAACTGTGTTCACAGGCGTGGTTGACAGTCGGTACCTTTACAAAAGCATGAGGGAATGACTTGTACGGGCTACCAGCTTTTGTATTCAATCCACGACGATGTTATTTTTGTAGTACATTGAAGACATTTTACTTATTAAAATAAACATGTATTTTAACACCAGGTGTATGTGAGCGCGATTAAAGCAAAGAGCACAAAAAGCGGAAGTTGAACGCGCTTGAGCGCACGGCAAATAATTCGCACGATGAGCGAATTGTGAGCTAAATCAAACATATGAGAATAATTGCGTTTTAAGAATTGTAATTCAAACAGAGTTGATTAATTACATACATTTATTAATTAATTTCTTTGATATTTTCCGTATGTATTAAGCACGAGTGTTATAAGGATTAAGCAGAATTTTTAAAGCATTGAACAACAAAGTTTATAAGAAATAACACAAAATAAGATAGATTTGCTTCAATTCTCCAGTGGCGTCGGAAACAAATTGAAAGAGGGGCTAGACTTTTGATCAGATTAACACGTTAAAGTTAAATTTAAAAGTGTCCCCAAATCATTAAATTTCTAATCCGTGTGTGTGTGTGTGGGGGGGGGGGGGGTGGGGGTGGGGGTGGGGGTAGTACAACTACAACAGCCATTTTCAATATCACTCTTAATTTCCTTATTTTCACCTCTATTCCTTACATTCTACCAAAACTGTGGAGGAGGCGAGCAGATTTGTGATACTTTAGCCCATCCCTGATGCTACGTGCCTGATAGTTATGTCAAACTTGGCAAAAAAAGTGGGGGTGTGCTCCCCTCGGTTCCGACGCTTATGCCTTCCTATGAGCTAGACAGTTAGATATTTTACAAAGGAAATGTTATTGTTATAGTTAACATTTTCTCCTTTTAAATGAAAAGAAAGTTATGGGAAACTTAACACACAGTGTAATAAGAACTCGATACATGTATATCATGTATATCATGATCATCGATATCTTGTTCTAAAATATCATGAAGCATCGTTATTTTTTTTTTCTAATTAAATGTGATACTCAGCCTTTAAAAAAACATCGTCAGAGTAAAACCCGTTAAATCCTGTTGTTGTTGTTTTCAATTTGACTTCAACGGCTACATAAACACTCAACATATGCTAGTCTTTTACACACGTTCAACTGAACATCTATACATTCTCTCAACCACACACTAATTTGCATAAGAAAAATAAAAAGCTGATGCGATCCCCACTCGTAAAATAACTTTTGAAGGCTAGATTAACACGTCGAAAGAAAATCGCAAAGATGCATACTCATTCCAAATTTGGTCAGATAAGTTATACAGAGGAATTAATTCCGTCTTTTGATGAAAGCATACCAGTGTTAATGCGGTTGTGTTTGATGTCCTGTCTGGTCATTTGACAGAATACACCACCAGGTATACAATGTATATACATATACATGTATGCATGTATGATATACCTTGAAAACCTAGAAAACTAAAAATAAATTGCATTTAATCTTAACTTTTATAAAAAGATCATGTGGAAGATCATTAATACCTCTTGGTGCCGATAAACATGTAAGGGCCCATTGCTAATTAAAATTCCTAGTTCAATTCAATTTTAAAAATAGTCCGTCTTCATTATGAAATTCCAGCAAAATACAAGAGCTGAAACATATACACCTACTTAATATTTAACAGGACATATTCAGACAGGATAATGCCCCAAACAATATGCAACCTTGATACATGTACTGCCGATTTGTTTCAGAGGTTGTGATATTTACCGCTATATGTAAGAGAGTACATGTGCCCCCTTCACTGGATATGTACATGTACGTTTGAGACCTACACATAAGGAACGCAATGCTAGTGGCATATACATTGCATATATGTGTATCATTTTGAATCCAACAGTAATATCGCTTGAAATATTGAACCATCAAATCAAATATTGAATTTTGAGATTTAAAAAAATTGTCCCTTTTACATGTAGGATTCAATTCCTGCTGTAGAATGTCTTTTGAAAAAATTATGTTTGCGATATATCGAGAACCTTCTGATTTTTATATCCTATAAGAGAGGAGATACAAACTTTTTTTCAATGCAAAATGTTGAATCCCCTTTGATTTTTAATTCTTAACGAAGAGAGGCTACGATATTAAGTATTTTCACCCCCTCTATTCCGTTCTGGTTTTTTAATCTTATGGGAGAAGGGTTTCAAAATATTTTAGTTGCGATAAAAGGAAGCTTGAATTTTATATAAATTTGCTTCGTTTCATCTCTCAGTCTCTCACATCAAATCTGTCCTATACTATAGTCCATGTAAACTCAGAGAGTTTATCGCTTATCCACTAGTATCTTTTTGCAAAACATTAGTCAATTATTTGATTAGTGCCTCCTTCTTTTTTTAAATGCTTCCATGTACACCTCTCAACCTTTGCTCTGTATCCAGGACCACAGAGCAAACTACCTCCTATATATACACATGTATAGCAATAACAAAGATAGCAAGTATCATTTACATTTATTGAATCAATTGGTACATGTATATGAATTAATATTCGGCCATGAACAAAAATAATTACAGAGGGGTGGTAGTCTGTAGGGTAAGTGTAAAATGCAAACTTATTAACGTAGAATACTCATGTGCATAGGCACTGACCCCCCCCCCTTCCGCTCAAGAAAATGAAATGGGATATACCGTATACATTTTTCTAGTACATAATTATGTAACGATACCCCATCTGTCAAAATATGCTGCAGTTTACAAAATAAATTAATACAACAGATTTTATGGTGCTTGAAATTTTCAGCTAATGCACAAATATGTACAAAATGCAATTGTATTTGTACATGAACATGGATGAGTACAAGTAAATCAGTGCACACAGAAACCCATCTATGGTATATAATTAAAACAATATTGTTACTAGCTAGGTGTTTGTATTATGGTCCCAGGAGACTACTATATATATAAGTAAAAGGTATCAAAGAAAAAAATCTCTTCATATGTCCTTCATGATAATAACTGTAAACAAAGAATGAAAAAAATCATCTCTATGATACAGTGTACCATACACCTGCTTTCAAGATCTAACCTAGATAAAGTAATACAGAATACCTATACACATAGTATCAATTCTGATTATATCCATGTCACTACATCAGCTATATATGTATACCTGATTAAAAGTCATATACATGTATTTATACATGTACATGCATATGCATTAAAAACAACTGAGATGAATTGAATATATCTAAAGACTGTAATTTTTCCTTTACTTATAGGGTCATCAAATTTTAAACTGTCTGACTTATATTTGTTAAATAATGCTTAAATGGTATACTAGGTTCATATTTGGCTATTGTGTTGACAAAGCTATTATCAACCACGTGTGTAAATTCAATCAGATTTAATATGTCTTCCCAGTCATCAAGAAGTCTTGTAAAATTCTTCATAACGATTCTTTTAGTAATTAGGTAGGAGTCCTATACATGTAGCTTGGTGCTGACCCTGGACTGTGGCAAAACTGAGACAGTGGACCACTGCTGCCTACCCACATTGTTGCTCAGAAAACCGGTACCTAGAACATAAAAAAATTACAAAAAATCAATATTATAATTATAAATACTGACAATCAGTATTTCACAAACATAGCATTAATTTACATGCATATAATAGTTTTCTTAAAATGTTATTTTTATGTACTTAGTGATACATGTACATGAAAGACAGTACACTTAAATTTGCTTTATTCCATGTAATATATATACAAGTAAATATAAGACTATGTGTATACCAAGCTGCATACAAATCAGAACAGAACTGCCAAGTTTTAGAAGAGCTAGAGGTATAGCAGCCTCTTTCATAAAAAAGCTGTACACTTGTACATGTAGTATTTACTCTACACTCGATGTAAATCAAGACTTAAGGTGGTATATGGGACACTTTCATGTTGTGATGTACTATTTATATAGTTTTTTCCCAAACTGCCACCAAACAGCGTAGCGTAGTGGGCGGTTAGATGGTTAACTTTTTTAAAACATACATGTAAATTTTGGTTAAATATATTGTAAAATTTGAAAATTCTAAACAGGTTAAAGTATTATAATTACATGCTTTTAATACTGACAGATGTCCAATTATTAAACACCTTATGGTTATATGGCACACCTCCATTAATCTGGCATATTTCTGATCAAAATGAACAATAAATTAAGTAAGATTTTTCCCCCCGAAATTGTAACCTAACAGCATTATAGCGCAATTAGTTCGAGCATTAACTACGAACCTGTCGATAAGTCATTAGTTCACACCCGCTGGGGCTTTGGAACTTTAAACATTTCCAAAATTTAAAAAAAATGTTTTCTGGTTAAATATTGTGAAATATTATTTATCATAAGGTTATCATAAATTTTGTTGTGAATGAATAAAAATGCAGAGGCTATAATAGACTGCTGTGGATTGTATGATACACTTTTTGTGCATTTCTACATATGAAATCAATAAAAATCATGCATAATAAATATTGATAATATCACCAGTATTAACAACAGCGTCTGTGTAAAGGAAACCAGTGGTTTTATCATTGTCACAATATATTTCACTTAATAATGTATGATTCTATTTTAAGTTTATTACTATTACTACATTAAATCCATGAGAACTATCGAAAGGAATGCAGATCGTGACGTTTAAAAGTTAACTATGACATCATATCGTATGAAGTACAAACAAGTGACTTCAAGTAGCTCGCAGGTTTACTGCTTGTGAGAAAGCCTTCCCTGAGAACTGCTTGTGAGAAAGCCTTCCCTGAAAATTTATAAGATTTGTCTGTGTGGTTATAATGTTATAATGTTTCAAACACAGTGTCCATGATAAAATCATTGGCAACGCCATTTCAATGAAATATATATAGTAAATTGCATATCTTAAACGGAAAACACATTTCAGAATTACGATTCAAACTTTTAAACGATTTAGACGTACTTGATTATACTCAACACAACAACAGAAGAGATAATGTTGAATCAATTCATAAAAAATAATCAATGTGTTTGCGGCCAATTTTTTGCAAAACAACTTCAAATATTGAAAAGATTTCGCAAAACCCTATATTATCATCATAACGTAAGCCCGACGTCATCATTTTCTTACGTCTGAGAACCAAAAAATAAAAATGAGTTGATTGACAAGACTAGCATATTTACTCATCATTAGAACATGTAAATACTCTGAGTCAATAAATGCAAAATTAATTACCATACAACTCTTGTCATAATTAGTTTGTAATCGCATACATTAATTAGCTTAAGCCAAATAAATTTTAATGGAACCTCTAGTTAGATCAGTGGTTGAAAATACAGAAGTTATAATTGTAATTAAAGAAGCGAAGCTTATGCAAACGATTTACGGTAATTTATTTTCTTGTCTAAATATGATTTTAAATAGAAGAGTTCCAACGCACAATCATACCTTAATTATTAAACAAAATGTAACAATGTATGTCACCTGATTTTAAATTGTTAGCACGTGATAATTATAAATGTTTATATAAACTACATGTAAGCTTTTTGAGATATTTCCTTTTATGTTTTAGGGATCATTTGTCATTTAAAAAAAAAGATGTATGGGTTTGCTATGACCGATTGATGGTCAACACTTTACGTTAAATTCTATTGTGACATCAGCAAACCCGAGAGCAACGTTAAATCGGGAAGCCTTTACATACCTGCGTTTATAGTCCCATATCTGTTTTTGTACATGTCAGTCTCTCTCTCTCTCTCTCTCTCTCTCTCTCTCTCTCTCTCTCTCTCTCTCTCTCTCTCTCTTGGGAATTATGTTAGGAAACAGCATTTCAAATTTTGGACAATATGTGGATTTCATAGCATTGATAATTATACAACTGATGTTAAGCCGAGCTGTTCTGTGATTGGTTGAGCATTTAAGCTGATAACAATTTTTAATTTTAACAGGTCGTTTACTTTTGTCAAATACTTATATTATACATGCAATGCTTAGTTTGATTGCTCAAAATCATCAATTTATCATCAATCATTCAATAAATTAAATACATTATAAAAAAGATGCATGTGTTTATCAAAATCCAGCTTTGTATATTTTGCTAATACAGTTATACTTCGATATGTCAAACACTGATATTTCAAATACAATGGATATGTCGAAGTGATTTTTAGGTCCACTAATAGTTTGAGATAGGAAGTTTGACTGTAATTAAATTTAATGCATTAATGTGATTAATTTTAAGAATAATTCAACAAAAGACATGTTTATTATTTTACTCTGAAAAGCTATTTCATCTATTTATGCATATTTCCTATCTTACTTTATTATCAATCTATTTTTTTCCTCTCATTTCCAATTCAAATTGTTTTATTTTGAAAAAAAAATGTTGGGGACAGGTCGTGTACAAAAGATAACCACATTTTAAATGAATTTGAAAAAAAATTACAGTTAAGATTAGTTTTGATTTTTTATAATTTTATATAAATACCAAATCTTCGACTGTTAGAGTTCTTTCAAAATTTACAAAAGTCCATGTCATAGCAAACAAAACTTGGGTTATGGGCTATAATTAACATGCACTCAAATAAGGCTAGCTGATCTGATAAAAATTAACTAGTACTTTATTAAAGTTTGTTTTATTTTGGGGGGGGGGGGGCATTAAAAATATGAAAACTAATTTAAATGTTGCATGCTAAGTAATTCAAGTTAGGTAACGGGTTGAAAATTACTTTCAAAGTGTTTACATAAATCTGCTATACAAATTGAAATGATTTGAACCTCTCTGCTTGGAAGCTAACAAGAGAAAGAGAGAGAGAAAGAGAGAGAGAGAGAGAGAGAAGAACCAATGGACAGACAGACAGACAAACTGAGAGAGTAAGACTACATATTGCTTTACCGGTACTTATATATAATATATGTATATTAATACCGTACTCTAATCAAAACTTTGTTTTAATCTATTTCTGGAAAATGACTTACCAGCTCAAGATAGGTTTAGTCCATTGATACACAAAGTGACATATTCACTTCTGTCCAGACTCCTAGTTTTTATTCTGCATAAGACCTCTTGAGAAAAATCCCATGAAAATCTCTATTCTTTTTCCAAATATGTGGGTAAGATCCATCTTTGAGCAAGTATCAAATACTGATAAATCTGTTCAAATAAATAAATGGATGCATGTCAACATTGAAACTGTTTCCCTTACCATTTAATTAAATTTTTAAAAAAATAATTAAATTAAAACAGATTTCATTGTGTAATTCCTATTTCAAACATATTTGAAACATTAACTTCAAAGTAAATGTGGAAGTAATTAACTTATATTGAATAATTTTTCAAAATGCCTTATTTTGAAGTATATTTGATACAGATTTTGAGGGTATAATTCTAAAAATGTAAAATGCAGGTAAAGGTAATAGATGATTTATATGTATAAGGGATGTCCATTTTACTCGGTTGACTTAGTCGATTAATTGGACCATTAAGTCGAGCAATGGTTATAAGTACTCGTTGATTTATTTGAAACTGTGTGTGCTCTTTTAAAATAAAATAATGCTACTTATATAATAAGTAGCTTCCAGCTCCTGCACTATGTATCAAACCCTGACTACTATTTAGGCATGTATAGCACACCATAATACTATTGTTATTATTATGCCGACTGTTAAATATACTGACATGCTTTGCTATAAGTAGCTGTGACGTTTGAGTGTTGACTAGTCCCTAAAAATAATCACCGGAAAATCAAGCGTTTGTTGTTTTTTTCTTCAAATTAATCAATTGATTTGATTGTTTATTTAATCAACAAGTTGTTGTAAAATTAAAAGTCAACAAAGGTGTATATGTTCTTTTCAAGAAATGAGAGACGTTTGACCTGACCGAGAAAACTCGAAATGTTTAGCAGACGAAATCTCATTGAATTTTTTTCTTGTACATTCATTATCACATACCTGTTAACCTTTCAAAGCTGCTATGTGGGAGAATCTCCCCCTTACCAACTTGGCTAAGGGGGAGATTTTGCGTAAACGACGTTTTTTCACGTGAAATGCAAATATATATTAAAAATACTGTTAGATACCTTATTTTCCCATTGTTAATAATGCATTTGCAATCATTTTAAATGTTATTATTTCTATGACTACCAGTGTGCAATTACAACTTGTGTTGCTGTACATGTTCAGAAAACTATTATTTTGTTTGCATGGTACAATACAAGAAGTCAATAGTGCCACTTTTTATATTAAGTCTTCTTATTGTTCAGTATTGAACCATCACTGCATGCCGACATCTAGGGTAAACACAGAAAATTTATTTTGCGTATTTTGAATTTGCAGTCAAACCCAGTTAAGAAAATACCAGTAAATAATATTCATTAAAATTATTTTTTGCCTTATATATAGGACAGATTTTTAATTCACAAAACAACAAGTATTTCTCCAGTATCTTTAAAAATGATCTCTTTTGTAATGTTTATAGCATCCAGTACCGGTACTATAAACTTTAAAAACTCTTGTGAAATGCTTTTACACTTTTTCCTCGAGCTTCACTTTTATCGGTAGCTTGTATAAACACTCAGTGTTCCAAACTCTCTTTGATTTTTACCGACTGTGCTGGCCAGACAGAATTAGTCACGACTCACTGCACGTGGCTTGGGTGCTTTACCTGTGCACCTGTTAAGTGACACCACTGGCTGTGTATTGTTTTCTTTGGTGTTACAGAGTAAAATCAAGATGTTTTAAGCTTTTACTTATTTTTTTATAAGGCCTATGCATAACTAAATACGTAACTGATTTAGGTCAAAACCGGAAGTAATCGTAAAAAGTAAACTGGACTATAACATGTCATACTATGATCACGGTAGACAGTACTTGGATGGATTTTGATATATTCAAGCTACACAGCAGCTTTTTGAGCTCAAAATCAGAGAAAACCCCGCAGTGGTTGTTGAAATTTGCATGTAAATATTCAGAATTTTTTTTTTTTTTTTTTTTTTTTTGGGGGGGGGGGGGAGGTATGGGGGAGACAAATACGATTGCGGGAGAAATTTGTCTCCCGCGCGGGAGATAGGTTGGATGCGGGAGATCTTAGATTTTTAGGCCGTTTTGCGGGAGTCTCCCGCGCAATGCGGGAGGGTAAACAGGTATGTTATGAAGTGTCATTTAAAAAAGCGTTTTTGTGATCCTCATGTAGAATTTCTTTGACAAATATGTTCAATCAATTTGTTCAAAAGTTTATCAGAAACTTTAACTTTAAAATTACCGTCAATAATGAAGTGTTTTAGAAAGATTAATAATTGTAATTGCTTGATGTCAGTCGTATATATCTACGTTTTTTATATATAGATAGCGTCCATTCATTATCAGCTAATATAGCGTAGCGGTAACGCATTGGGCTTCATACTGGAATGATTGTAGCGTCGTGATTTCGAAACCCGCTGTCGTGCTTGGAAGTTTATCATTAAAAAAACATTTGCCGTGCTATGGAATGCACCTAAAGTTTTATGCTATAAGGCAGCAATGGCGTTCCATACCGTGCTCTATTTCGGCTATATGCTTACGCTATATAAATCTTTTGTATATTATGCGAAAATAAATAAGTATTGAATATATAGCGACAAACTGACATAAGGCATAATAATGTCACATACAGTAACACCATGTCATAAACTCAAAAGCATTAATAGTTTTAAAAACTTTTGAAAATTCGCATCGGATGCATGATTTCAAATAAGTTGTAAAGTTATTGTTATGAAAATATTCATTAGCAAATGTCATAGCTTTTTATACCTTTTTCTTAATCTGATGCTTACACATAATTGAGGTCTGTCCATATCATCTTAGACAAATCAAATGTGACCTGTTTCATGTTATGTCATTGTCCCGTGCCAATCAAAGATTAATTATTAAAAAAACAAACGCCGGGAGATGACATCTTTGCAAGTCAAGGATTTATGATCCATTCTGCTCCTCTTCACAAGGCAATGGTTTATCATAAATTCTTGACTTGCGAAGATGTGAGATTAATATATATACTGATATGATTAATACATTAATACTAAAATGATTATACAATTATCTAATCCAATACATAACTGATTTGGAGTGCTATTCTACTAGTACTGAATGATTTTATTTAACTGGAAGAGGGCAGAGATTGGTATGCTACGACATACTGGTATATGTCAGTGACACTGCATGCATGTATAGATTTATTTCTCTGATATCGGCAAATACCTGTATACTGGTTTGCGGCCAGTTCTCATCGAGTACCATTTCTCGCCAGTACATTGTGATGTCATATATCAACATATAAAATCATATACGAAAAATGACATCACAATGTACTGGCGAGAATTATTTGCACGTCAGTACAGTTTTTAAACATTTCACAAGTTATTTCTGTAAAGGTAGTGAAAAGTATTATTTATTTATCAATTATATATAAAGATGCATGAAATTATTTCCTAAATGTCTTAAAAGGTACATGTAAAATAAATAATAAGGATCAGGATGAAACATACTGAGCAGTATCTGCGACAGTGCTTGTTTTAATAATAAAAAAGATGCATCTTTCCACAGATTGGATTTTCAAGAACACCTGCATGTACATGTATAAACAAACTATTAACTGAATAAACTAATGACTTTACATTGAATTATAGGGCCTAGCATGAATTACATGTATATACAAAAGTAGCATCTTGTCAACATGGTGAAGATTACATAAGAATTAAATCCTTTCCACAACAAAGTGACAGCTTGTAGAGAAAATTCGAACAATTAACATAACAATAACAGCTGTAGGCAATTTTGTCAACGTGTTGTACATTTATAAACACGAACGACCACCTTATAATAGGAATCATGTACTCACCAATAAAAAAAAACAACTGTCCCAGACTCTTAATTTGATATATAATCTCCGAACACATGACTTCCTTCGAAAATATAGGTTTTACGGTGTTTTGACCAATGGCTGATTCGCCTCTTGTCATTTTATCCTTACTATTTTGATGTATACTTACTTGTACATTATCGCGGTGGTATCAGTTTCATGATGTGATTTATTCATATACGCTCAGAATGTTGTTTTACATTTTAACCTTTTCTAAGAGTGCATGGAAGAATTGTACATGTACACAGAGGCATACTATTATGTTATATATGTCTCTGTTCAGAGCGAATATGATATTTATTCCATAAAATTAAGCACTAGAGGAGGAAAAATAGCTTCTGTTCTCATATTTTGAAATTTTAGTGTTGTTGAGAAGTAAAGTTGAGATAAAACTTTGAATATTGTTACACAACATTGCATTTGATGTTTATAATTTATATACATGTACAATGTATATGTGTATATCTATTTTAATTTTTTGTTCCGTTTAAATTGTTTTATTTACAAAGTAAACTTGTAGTCAAACACTTAGTATGGCATGTCCAGATGTAGTAAATTACATCGTAAATCTGGCATGTACAATGTATGTACGTGTGTTACTATATATATCTCTATGAATAAACCTACACCATCTAAAAGGGTTACATATCAATTTGACCATGTTTACTATAACTTTGTTCTAAAGTTTCTTTAAATTTATTTTGTTTTTATATTTAACCAATACAGCTTCTGCCTTCTCCAAAAATATGATTAATGAAATGCTAAAATTTCAATTTTTATCATTATTTCTGTTTTAACAACAACAACAACAACACCCCCCCACCACCCCCACCCCCCTCCAAATACCATTTAATATATGAACTACATTATTCAAAGATAAAGCTGATGAATTGTTATGAATGACGTGGTAATACATGTACAAATTTGGTGTTACATGTATCCACAGCATGTATATGATTTATAATCAGCGAGACTTAGAGTCAGAGTGAGTGAATCCATTGCTTCAAAATGATTATATTAGATAACAACCTTGTCCTGTTTGTATCTGTCTCAAGTTTATATCATTGATTATTTTTCATATTCTATAACTGTCTGATCTTTGAACACGTTCACCAAAACTTCTTTTGACCAATAAACAAGCACATTGCATTGTAAAAAAAAAAGTTAGTAGCAAATTCACAAGGGACGAAAGCACCCGTTACCTATTTCGAAAGTACTCTGTCGATTTTAATCCATTGTTTACAAAAATAGCTACATTGCTCATTTTCTTCAAGAACTAGACATAAAGTAAAGCGGTTTTCATAAAAGAAAACACAAATGCAAAATAGAATAATTATGACATTACTTCAATAGAATGGTTTTGCTGTATCGTCTGACCAGGCAAAACCATCGTACACTTACACTTTATATTTTATTGAAGCATAGTTTTACGAGAATAATCCTGTAATTCATTGTTAAAACATACCTAGCATTTATCTTCCTAATTTACTTTTTTCTCCTTACTTTCAGACCGTAGAAAGTTTCCATTGGAAACGGAAGACGTTAATCATATGAATATAAACAAATGAGTCTAGATCTAGTGTTATACATGTATTTATATATTTTTTGTTATCTTTTGCCTTGGGCTTATATAATCCACATTTTTTTCAATGCTTATATATCTAAATGTAGACAATTTTAAACATCGTCTAGGTAAACAAACACGATATAATGAAAACACATTATCAATATTAGAATATAAGTCGTTGTTTTAACCAAGTGGAATAAATGATGTAGATTTTAGTACAAAAATTATCTATTATAAATGTTTTACAATGTAAATATTTTGTTAATAGATATAATCTATCCAGCTCGTAGTTTAGAAAAAGAAATACATTCGCGGCTATGTTAAGGCTGTCCGAAGCTAAATATATATCGAAAAATGATACTATTTTAATTATCGAAAAATGCTTTAACCGAGTGAGTTTCTTTAAACTTTTATTACATAAGTTAACAGTGTCATCCAACACTATATTTGATGTATTTTTGTGACGTCATATATTTTTCTTAAGCACGTGACGGGTGTATTCTAACACGGTAAATATTCTATAAAAATCGCATCGCCACAAGTGAATACTGACATTTAATCAAAAATATTTTTATGACAAATCCTTCGATAAGTAATGTATTTTGCAGTTCTTGCTGGGGGTTCATATAAATATTTCGTTTATTTGAAATATTGTCAAAACATTTCGCACCGCCATCGAATTTAGGCACATTTTTACCTTTTAGGCTCGATTTACACAAAATCGGGTCAATCGGTAGGTTTCCCCCAGCAAGATTCACAGTGGTACTTATTTTCTCTCCCGATTTCACGTAAAATATACTAAGATTGTTTTTATCTTTCACTTGTGCCAAGCCGTTTTTATATGCACATACATATCACCATTCATTAGATTACACGTAGCAGGGGGAGTCTCAAAACCATAAGTTTATGAATAGTAATTTACCTATTACGAAGCTTTAAAACTGTTGATTTTTTTATACTCCGTATCGGTGATATTGAATTTAGTATCACTAGTATTTACAACAGTGTCTATGTAAAGGAATGAAACGGTTTTATTATGCACAATGAATATCACTTATTACGTTACGATACATTCCCTAAGAACGATCGAAAGGAATGCAGATCGTGACGTCAAAGTTAACTATGACGTCATATCTTATGAAGTACAGACAAGTGACTTTCTACATATCGCTGTGAAATTAATCGGGCAGCCTTAACATAGCCGCGATCGTGATTTGTTGTTAAAAAACAACTTTAGAAGCGTTACACGTGTATCATTAATTGATTTCTTAAAGCCATCATTCGAAACTAAATCATAGAATTCAAAAACTTACCTTTAAACATCACTGTGACATCAAATATTCAAGGAACAGGTCACTTGTAGGTCACAACATATTTCACTTCCGCCATTATAAACAACATCCGATATGACATTTGCGCATGCGCAGATTTTTCTGTGTAAAGGGGGAAAATGGAGCATAAAATTTCACACACACTGTATGAAAAAAATTAGGAAATTGGTGTCAAGGAAAACACTCAAACTTTTCCTTTTTTTTTTGGTTAAATTTAGTGAGAGGAACACGAAAATGACGTTATTTCAACTGAACACCTGAGTTCGGGTGTCCATTTGATTTTCAGGTGATAAGTTGATTGGTGTGTAAACTTGGTATTCGGCCAACTTCACAGGGCTTACAAACACACACAATCATACACTTTAACACATAAACTGTTGCACGCAATCACACACCCTAACGCATATACCGTTACATTCAACCACACATTTAACCACATATACCGTAACACACAATCACAGACTTTAACACACACAATGTTAGCTTCAGTCACACACTTTAACACATCTTCCGTTATACACAATCACACACTTTATCAAATATACCGTTACAAACAATCACACATTTATTACATATACCGTTACACACAATCACACGTTTTAACACATATTATGTTACACACAATCACACACTTTAACACATATACCGTTACACACAATCACACACTTTTACACATATACTGTAACACGCAATCATACACTTTAACACATATACTGTAACACGCAATCATACACTTTTACACATATAGCGTAACATGCAATCACACACTTTAACGCATCTACCGTTACATTCAATCACGCACCTTATGTGCTCATCACAACACTCCCTATGTATTACACAGATAGCAATTTTCATGCTTCACCGCATCCAGGTTTTGAATTCACATGAACACGATACATTGGACAAAATGATTTTCAGAATCCCGTTTTGAGCAAGAATGATATGACACCTACTTCACTGGTAAGCAATATTCAATGAAAGATATAGCAAAACAGACTGAAATCCAGGCATACATATTTCAGAATTCCTCGTTCATTGTGGAACGTTTTCCTGTGTCTTGCGGTTATATCACTGCACATGCGCAAACCACAGACTGCAGATCGTGCTATGACAACATAGAATTTAGAAAACAATGTTGCATTCAATCACATACTTTATTGTATCTTCCCTTACATCCAATCACACACTTTAACACATATACCGTTGTATAACACACAATCATACACTCTATTACTTATACCGTTACACACAATCACACACTTTAACACATGTATACCGTAACACGCAATCACAGACTTTAACACACATACCGTAACACACAATCACACACTTTAACACATGTATACCGTACCACGCAATCACAGACTTTAACACACATACCGTAACACGCAATCACACACTTTAACGCATATACCGTTACATTCAATCACACACTTTTTTTTTGCAATTTCCGTTACATTCAATCACACACTTAAACACATATACCGTTACACACAATCACACACTTTAACACACATACCGTAACACGCAATCACACACTTTAACGCATCTACCGTTACATTCAATCATGCACCTTATGTGCTTATCACAACACTCCCTATGTATTACGCTGATAGCAATATTCATGCTTCACCGCATCCAGGTTTTCCATTCACACGAACACGATACATTGGACGAAATGATTTTCAGAATCCCGTTTTGAGCAAAAATAATATGACACCCACTTCACTGGTTAGCAATATCCAATGAAAGATGAAGCAAAACAGACTGAAATCCAGGCACACATATTTCGAATTTCCTCGATCATTGTGGAACGTTTTCCTGCGTCCTCTTATACCATCGCACATGCGCAAACCATAGACTGCAGATCGTGCAGTGACAACATGGACTTTAGAAAACGGGGTTATTTTTGTAAAAACTGATAAAATCGATGATATAGTGTTGCTTTCTTGGATATAGTATCCCTTATCTTCTATGTTAGATGTAGTGACGCCGGGATCTTCAATATGGTGTTGATGTATTATAGAAGATGAAGGGCCACAAACCCACAAGCTTGTGCTAGTAGGAGCGCGGCAGTACTGAGCCTTTATATGCACGCTATTACATTATTTCCCCCTTTTTTGGAGATATCTCACACGAGATTCTATAAATATCTTCACGTGGGTTATTTTGTTTGGCGCCGTTGTAATAGAAGAGGAGGAAGGACCAAAACTAGACTCGAACTCCAGACCCTTCAGTTTAAAAACCAACGCTCTACCGGCTGAGCTAAAGGATTAACCTACTAGTTAGTGCTAGTCTATTATATTGGCGCCCAACAAATATATCACAATTACTCAAGCATTGTAATTCTGTGGGAATACTCTTGTGTTATCTACATAGAGAAGATATCACAATTACTCAAGTATTGTAACTCTCTGTGGATATTCTTGTGTTATCTACATAGAGAAGATATCACAATTACTCAAGCATTGTAACACTGTGGATATCCCTGTGTTTTTTACATAGAAAAGATATCACAATTACTCAAGTATTATAACACTGTGTGGATATTCTTGTGTTTTCTACATAGAGAAGATATCACTATTACTCAAGCATTGTAATTCTGTGGGAATACTCTTGTGTTATCTACATAGAGAAGATATCACAATTACTCAAGTATTATAACACTGTGTGGATATTCTTGTGTTTTCTACATAGATAAGATATCACAATTACTTATGTATTATAACACTGTGAGAATATTCTTGTGTTATCTACAAAAAGAAGATATCTTGCATACGTCAATACAGAGATGTGAAGTCAAGATACGTAAATTAAAAGGATAAAAGCCCTGATATATTAAGGTTTTTATTTTCTTGAAATGATATATTACATGATGTATTTATCGAATAAAATAACGTACACATTCGCTCCCTTTCTCCCTCAATAAAAATAAGCTACATATAAATTAACCATTATTTTCTTTCTTAATACATGTACTATATAAAACCTATTACATCTCTTTCTTTCTCTCAAACTATATCAGTGGTAAAGGTGTACATTTCTTTATACAATCATTACATACATATAACAACTTGTTGTATAAGTATATATACGTTATTTTAACAATTCATTATACAATCATTACATACATATAGCAACTTGTTTTTATTATAAGTATATACCTTACTTTAACAATCCATCCAACATTAAAAAAAATATATTAAATGAAAAACATTTGAGTATACACATGTTATTAAAATGATGTGATGATGATTTATATATAAGCTTGCATGTTGTAACTTAAATGAAGTATAGTTTATATTTGATATTGATCAAAACTTTAATAAAACACGAATATAAATATGAACACGAGAACCCATGATAAGTGTTCAGTTACAGTCAACAGACAACTGTTAAGTTTTATTATGTATCTTAATTTTAATTACTTGGTATATTTTTTTAAATTATCAACAACTGTCATAACTATAAATATGAACATGAAAGAAAAGAAACATGTTTAAAGTTGATGTAATGCTCAACACAATTATAATATTGTCAACATGTTGGATATTTGGATAAAAAATTAATTAAACAAGTCAAACGTTTAGTCAACTTAATCAAGTAGACAATGGGTCAAAACTTATCTCTGCTAGTACTAAGTTATATTTTAAAAAGAAATGTTGCCATTTCACTTCCCTGGCTAATAAACTATATTAACTAATCTAGGAGACAATTAATCAAAACTCATATGTGCTATAATATTAGTTATAGCTTTATCCTAAGGTGGAATAACACATCATCACAAAATGGCTGACCACTGATCAAAACGACATTTCGTTTTATTAAATAGAATTTTATCAACAGCAACTAACTCCAGGTGACAAAGTGGATAAAGTATATGGCTTGTGAACCGTGCATCCCGAGTCTGAATCCCGCAGGGGCTTTTGTTGTTACTTACTGAATGGAATTTTTTAGATATTATTTGTTACCCCCAAACTACAAATAGTTTGCTTATTTGACATATGTTTATTTATCATTATATCTTTCATAATCAAATAATTTACAATAAACTTGAGTGACTTGTTTCAAATGCGTTATTACACTTTTTACAGGAATGTTGTCAGGTCACTTCTCTGGCTAAATTACTACGAGATATTGCCTAGTTCCCTGTATTATTTATTACCGCACGCACTTTTCGTTTGACGTATTGTATAAATCTATATAAAACACGGTTATGATTTTTTCTGAGAATTAAAAAAAAATTGGTAACAGAAAAAAATGTCAAGAAGAAGTGCACGAAATAATTATGATGATGCCAGACTCAAATTCCCATACGATTTGGCTGTCACGACAGCTGTCGTATCTCTGATCCAGTCGGGCAATAATGAACATCAAAAAGTATTTACAATCTTTATATCTTTTTGTATATCAAATCAATAAATTTACATAAATTTACATAAATTTACAGATATATATATTCAAATAAGAAATATTGACAACAAAAAATGTTTATACTATCACATTAATAATGGTATCCTATGGTGGTAACTCTGTCTGCAGTGTCCCTCCAGTGTTCCTCCAATGTGTCTCCCTCGGTACCACGTCCTAAGACGGCTTCCGCCCACCAGATTCCAGCGTAGTAAGTGAATAAACGAAGGAGGCTACAAGGGTGGTATGCTGTTAAATACCTAGACACTGTGAACTATTGCTGGATTATCACCGGAGAATTGCTAGAACCTTGCTGGAACCTTTTAATTTGATCTGAATAACACTATTTTCAATCAAACGTTTCACTTTCACAATATGTTTTCTTTAGCTAACGTACCGATGTACATTAACAGTCATTAAGTTACTTCTACTTACTTTTTACAATTATTTTATTAATTTGTTAAAGAAAGACGTGAGTATAAACAAATAATAAATGCTATTGTTTGATTATCATTGCAGATTATGATGGCAGCGATCATTGCAGAAAAAATACATAACACGCTAACACTGAGAGAGAGAGAGAGAGAGAGAGAGAGAGAGATATGACAACTAAAATAAAAACTTTTTAAATTATTAAAAGATAATCCTAACAGTTTACAGACACAGGTCAAAATGATTAATCACAATAATTATTAACCATTGGGTCTATCAAGGACTACAATCAGAAAAATGAATTTTTTTTTGTAAACAAAGGTTGAATAAATGAATCATTTTATGAAATATTCGCTCTCTTACGTCTCACATACTTACATTTTCATCCCATATATAAGTATACGAAGTGCATTCTATAGAGGCTGAATTTTCTTGCAAGTTGCAAAAACAAGTTTTATAGATTTAGGCATATCATTACAGAAAGTACAGCAGTCAGAGGTAGTAATTCTGATTTTCTTAAGATAATATTTAACAGGAAGAATTATATGGAGAATTATCTATTGGAACCAATTAATAGTTGAATCGTTGGTAGTTCTAAAACATATTTTAAACACATCCTGTACACAGAGATCATTTGTCAAAATTTCACATACCTCAGCATTCCATTTGTTGATAGCTGTAGTAACACAATCATTTGAGGTTAAGTATATGTATATATGCTTTGTTACTTTTTCTTTCAAAAATAATAGCCTCATAATAAAATGGCATAAATGTAGTGCAGTCTCTCTTCAAAGTAGACTTATCAATAGACAACTATAATAATGTCAAATACTTTGATATTGCACATATTACACTATTATATAAAATTGGAGGTATATATGAAAATTGTAAATCTTTCAGTCAAATCTATTCTTGAAAATATGTTTCCATTTTCATTCAAAAAATCTCCGATGATTTTAACCCCTTTCATATACAAATCTTTGATAAATAAATATTTACATTCAATTTTTACATTAGAGTTGTACCACACAGTAATATTGAAAGCATTCTTGGTATTTAATGAACTTTTAATCATTTGCTTAGTATAGCAGAGCCAAGAATTAAAAACATCTTGCCGAAAACTATTATTTCTTTGAACAACCATGCATTATAGAAAATCATCACCAAAATCAATCAGGTTTTTTTTTTGCAAATTCAGAACCATTTATTGATAAAAAAAAAGTCCATCCATCGTTTGTAGCCTTGAGTTAATTTCTTAATCCATTAACATTTAAGAGATGCCATGAAGATAAAAATGTAAACCATTTTTAAACCACCTTTTAGGTAATCGAGACTAACAATTTCTCTCATAACTTTATCACACTTTCGAAATAAATTCAACAGGCTGTTACTACGAGATAAAATTACATCTCGTTTTGGATTTTGAACTATTCTGACAGGAAGCCATATTGTAAAACAGAGGGCTTATAATCTTTGTTGGGAATTTCTATCCAATCTATATTATTATTGCCAAATCCTCTAGAGCTTTGTATATAAAGGACCATGTAACAAAATCGAAAGCTTTCTCAAAGTCAATAAGAACTAAAAGACCTGGTATATTTCCATTTACAGTGAGCGACATTAAATCATAAAAAAATCTAGTATTTCCCCAATATATTTTCTTTAAGAAAGCCTGTTTGTCTATCAGATATAATATAATCTAATGTAGACCTAATTCGATATTTGATACATCCGGATATAAGCTTATAGAGAACATTCAAAAGAATGATGGGTCTCCAGTTGTTCAAATATTGTCTTGGTTTGTCACCTTCTGGTAAACATGATATAATTCCAAATCTCTGGGAAATAGGAAGCTTCTTTTTTCAAAAAATTAAGTTTATTGCATTTAAGAAGTTTTAGATCCTTCCAAAAGAATTTAAATATTTCAACAGTAAAACCATCATTACCTGGTGATTTGTTATTTTTCATATTTTTTAGAACGTGAAGAACTTTTTTTTTTTATAGATTTCAGGTTCTGACGAGCTAGATATATCTGGTTCTAACTTAGGAATTTCTACTTTAAAAAAATCTTCAAGGTTAATATTTATTAAATCTGAATCAGCAGATATATATGTAGTTTTCCATAGATTTCTCTGACATAATTCAATATGTTCGATTGCTTGTGCATAATTTCCCCTCTTCAATTCTTCAAGCTCTATTTTTTGATAGATGTGTTCAGAAGACTCTAAGACTTTAAATTTAGACAATATTTTGTTAGTTTTTCTCCCTGTTCGATCCATCTTGCTTCTTTTTTAGAGATTTCAGCTTCTGACGAGCTAGATATATCTAATTCTAACTTATGAATTTCTACTTTAAACATTTCTTCAAGGTTAATATTTATTAAATATGAATCAGCAGATATATTTAGTTGTTCATTGATTCAATATGTTCGATTGCTTGTGTATAATTTCCCCTTCTTCAAGTTCTACTTTTTGATAGCTTTGTTCAGAAGATCCCGAGACTCTAAATTTAGAAAACATTTTGATCCATCTTGCTTCAGATCTTATGAAATGACCTTGAAGTTTATGTTTTCTAAAATATTCAAGATTTGATTCTTTTGTTATATAAGTTCAAAATTAATGTGTTCTTGAGATTCGAAGGATGTTCTTTCTCTTATTAGTGATATTTCAATCTTCTTTCTTTTTTTTTCTTATGAGATGAATATGAAATAGATAGACACCTTATTTCCATAAGAAGCACCTCTAGAAATATACGGTATCCTTACTTAAACATATATGTATATGAGCACTGTATGCATGCTGACTCTTTACTCCGTCTATCGTTTCCTTAACCTTATCCATGAAAACCATGTCAGTCAGTACACTATTATTAAATTTCCAACGCCCCCTAACTCTTTCTAAAAGGTTAAACTTTAGTTCTAAAATAACAATAGAATGGTCAGATCGGTAGCCTAATTTAAAATTATTTTTTTTACTTTATTAGACTATTTGAAATCGAAATGTGATCAAGGCGACTTTGCTTTAAAGGCGTTTTTTTTTCTCCATGTAAATATTTTTTTTTTACCTGGGTTTAAGACCCTGTAATAATCCACTAACTGCAAATACTCCACCATCTTAAAGTTTTTTCTGTCGCTTTTGGATTGTTTATATACTCATAGTCGTAGGTATCGATATCTGGATTGAGAACAAGTTTGAAATATCCACATAAAATGAAATACTCATTATCCACTTTCTTAAAGGACGTATTTCTAATATTTTCATTAATACCTGGCTGGTCAGAGTTTGGACCATATATATTGACAAGAGTAACCCTGGTTTCTTGTATGGCAAGATCAACAACAAGAAAATTACCTTCCCCATCTTTTTAATATTGTGGATATGAAACTCAAAATTAGTATTGAACATCATATATATCCCCACGAGCATTCGACTTATAACAGTTGTAAATACACTGAAACCCCAACTGTGATTCAATGATATGTTCACTTTCCGTTTTAAAATGCGTGTCCTGTGAACATAAATAATAATGAATAACCTTTTTTTCTGTAAAATTCAAAAGCATCCATACGATTTGATATTGTAAATAAACCTTGCCAGTTAATCGGTGCAAATTTTAAGGTATCACCTATTATTTACTGTAAATATTAACAAGGCAAGCAACTCCCTACCTGGTTAATTGATAAACATATACACAGTAATCTCTCGCACTTTGTTTTAATTTCATTTCACACACTGTCATTTCAAATACACACAGGTAAACAGTAAATGTCACTTCCGGTCAGGCCGATCCCGATCTACTTTCAGTTTGTCAAACCGATCCCGATGTGATTGATGTTACAATAACTCCGCTATTACTGTTTTATTAACGTATCACGCACTGTGTCCATGATGTCAAATTTGTACCGGTGTCCCTCTTCGTCAAGCGCAAATACCTTTCCGTTATAATACCATGCGGTCTTGATAGTTCATCGTTGTTCAAATCACAAATAAGTTTGGCATTTGATGGTGTCAATTGGTCGTGCATTGTAAACACATTTTTGATTTCGCTGTTGGACCTGTTACGAATGATCTTCAATTTACTTTCGGAAGTTCGAAAATTAGCAATCACTGGTCTAGATCCTCTCTGGTTTTCTTTCGGAATGCGGTGGATTTCGAGAATATCGGTAGGATCCAGGTGAAGGTTGATCGTATTCTTGAGAATGTGGAAAAGATCAATGCGCAGGTTTTTTTGTTAGTTTTTTTTCGGCCCAGTTTGCAAACTTATTTTCTTTTATTCCCCCGTGATATCTTCTTTTATTTCTGAAATTATTTCCTTTTTAAACTAATGTCTGAGCCCAGTTATTATTTCTGTAACTATATCTTTAATGTAAGACTTTTTCACCATTGTTTCCTTTATTTCTGCTAAACTATCATGTATTGTTGTAATGAAGTCTGAATCGCCGTGTTGGGTTTGATCACTACTGCTTGTTCTAGGCTTTTTGGAGGGATTATTGTCCAAGACCACTAGATTTCTAACTGATGAAGGCGCCAACTTTAAATTCAGTTGAACCATTTTTTTGTTTTTGTTTTATTTGGTCAGTATCTGGGGTTTTAAGTACAGCCTTTTTCTCATCTTTGTTTGCTGCCACCGTCTTGTCCGCTCGATCTCCCATTGTGAGCGACTACTCAGTTTATCAAAAACAAACCTTCAAAACACTTTCCTATGGCGCTATACACAAAAAATTCGAATTCTTATACTTACTCCTTGGGGAAATTGATATCCTTATAACTTTTTACAGTAGAATTTCCGTCACGTGATCTTGTATAATCATAGATGTTGCTAGCATAATTAGGGTTCCAATTTATACTGCATTTTGTGAACTATCTAAGCAATAACAGGGAATTGAACTACACTTTTAATACAACATCAACACCCCCCCCCCCCCTATCCCGCGCACACACACCAAAAGCAAAGCGCTCTTAAACATTACATTAAAACAAACTATTTTACTTATACACGTTAATAAAAATGATCATAATCCTATTTTTCATTTCTAGCACTTAATAAGAGTGTATAAAATCATTTCCGCATACGTAATGTACTGGTGGTGCCAGTCACGTGGTCACACAAACTTCTGGGTAACATATTAGGGTGTACACAGAATTATTTCCGCATTAGAACTATACTCACTGTACCAGTCACGTGGTTATCCACAGTTCCGGCTACAGAATATTCCACAACCTGATCGTTGTCTACAAGTAGCAAGACTGTCTTCAACAAGTTAAATGTGGTAAGTGAAAAGTATTTTGTTTAATGAATCTGAAAGATAAGTAAGCATTTGATTAAAATATGGATCTGGAAGTTAAATTATCCATCTTGATTTTTTATCAGTTGAACAATATTGAGATTGAATATAGATTGTTATCCAAAGTGAATCATGATCTTAGTAAAATGTTGCAACTCAGAGATCTTCGACCTAAATAATTTGTACAAATTCGACAGATTCCACGAGTGTATAAACAATAGATGCATGCATAACGACCCATCTTTTTTTTT
Organism: Magallana hongkongensis; assembly: GCA_015776775.1. Lineage (NCBI taxonomy): Eukaryota > Metazoa > Mollusca > Bivalvia > Ostreida > Ostreidae > Magallana > Magallana hongkongensis. The sequence goes on along the minus strand of VIAA01000044.1, from coordinate 116,942 downwards.
TTATATACAATGTCCTTGTTAAAAATGGCGACCAAAAAAATCCAAAAAACAAAACATATTCACTTGTTGTTAAAATGATCCTCTGAGAAGAAGTCTTTATCACAGCTTTTTTATATCATTTGCTTTGTAACATAGTCAATGTTTTACCTATTTGTTTCTGTTTTTGTTATAGAGTAATTCAAATATACAGCTATTTCTTACTTTGCGTCGTCAAAGAGTTGTTGAATGATATGATTTTTTTTGGTTTGTCAATAAGTAATTCTATACAAAAGCTTTCTTTTCTTTTTCTTTTTATCATTTCAAAAAAAAAGGTAATAAGTTTGAGAGAGAGAGAGAGAGAGAGAGAGAGAGAGAGAGAGAGAGAGAGAGAGAGAGAGAGAGAGAGAACAGAAGCACAGTGTAATATTGCCTTTTGAGTCTTTTGTTGCCATAACTAAAACCCTCTAAACTTTAGTCATTGTCCAGGAAATATATTCTTCACACCGGAGATCCAATCTCAAATTAGATGTGTTTCCTTGTCGTGAACAGTATTAACGAGTATGATTCGAACTTATTTCTTTTGTTAATTCATAACTCTATAAAAACTGTCAGAACTGAAATCATCACACCCTGCACAGGATGAAGCTCTGCTATTCAGACAACCGAATGAGAACTAAATGGTCAGGAAAGGTGACTGAATGACACAGATATGCCATTCAGTCACTTTTCAGTAACCTTTAAGTCACCTTTCAAATGACTGAATGGCAGAGATTCATCCCGTTCCGTTTATTGGTTGGTCGAAATCTACAACAACGTAAGAAAAATCAGGGACTGCACGAAATAGTCATGATGATGTCAGACTTTATCTCATTTACCCAACTGTGTACAGACACACGGTAAAAATGACTTATTACCGAAATTATTCATCATGTTTTCTATAAATGTCTACAATCAGATAAACGAACTTGTATAATCACAGTTGTTTTTACCGTAATTAATGTTCCAATGTATACTGCATTTTGTGAATTATCTAAACATTAACTAGGAATTGAACAACAGTTTATTATAACTTCAACACCCCCCTCCCCCCGCACACACACACTAAAAGCATACATCTTTAAAATTACATACGAAAAAACAGTATACTTATTATTAAAAATAGAGGACTAAATTATTGTGTTTAAAATTATTTCCGCATTAGAACTATACTCACTGTACCAGTCACGTGGTCACACAAAGTTCCGGCTACAGAATATTCCACAACCTGATTGTTATCTACAAGTAGCAAGAGTGTCTTCAAAAAGTTAAATGTGTTAAGTGAAAAGTATATTATTTAATGAATAACAAAGATCAGTAAGCATTTGACTATGATATCTATACGGAAGTTAAATTGTCCATCTTTATATTTTATCAACAATACTGAGATTGAATGTGCACTTTTATTTAAAATGATTTATGATCTCAGTCGAGTATGCCCAGAGTTCCTTGAACTAAATAATTTGTACAAATGCGAAATATTCCATAAAGAATAGATATATGCATGACCACCCATCCTTTTTTTTTATAATACCATTTCTTTGTTCAAGAATGGCGACCAACACATCGAAGAAAGAATATATATTCACCTCGTTCATTTATTAACTTTTTTTGGATACAAAAGATGCAAGAATTTTATTTTTGTGTTTTAATGTTAAAATGGTCCTCTTAAAAGAAGTCAATCCTACATACAGCTTACTCCACTTATATTCAACTCGCTTATTTTGAAATTCCGCTTATTTTGAAATAGAAATAAATAAAAAAGTTTTTGCCTCTCATATTCTTTGCATTGATTTCACGGATATAATGAAATCGGTTATTTTGAAATTTCGCTTATATTGAAGCCACTGATCGGTCCCCAAAGGTGATAATTAGTTATTTTTACAACGGTTATATTGAAGTTCTCCCTGGCGGCTGTCGTCACGGTTGGTGACAGTAGTTATGCCAGACTGACCGGTTGATATACAAAGGTGTGAATTGATTAGTTCTCTTCATGTGTGTTTTTATACCTTTATCAAAAAGTAAAATTTATTCACTATTTAATTTTTTGTTTTTACGAATACGGATGTATTGAGGCTAGACGTAATATGGAAACCCAACGGAAAAGTAAAACCTTATCTCCGGACGCTTAATACAAACTAGTTATGGATATTGATGAAAGAACAATGCCTAAATTCGAAATAGCTAAGGATTTTGAGATTATCGCGTGTACACTTACGATGATATACAAGCAGCGTTCAGCAATATTTGAAGCGTTTGAGAGTGGTGATTTTTCTCTAACGTTTTTCTAAAACGTAAAAGAATGCGATCCGAGATTATAATGAAGTTTAAGATAGTAACAAAACGAAACTTACAAAACTATCAAACTTTTAAGGACTAATATTCCATGTAATCCGTTTATTGTAATAGATAAATGATGATCTAATAATTTGTTGTTCGGGTTTGGTTTTCTATGCTAACATCGGGATTGAACTTTCAAAAATGGCGGCTTCACGTCAGTCTATTTCGCTTATATTGAAATACGGATATATTGAAATAATTTGCATGGTCCCTTGGCTTTCAATATATCCGGAGTAGGCTGTATATTTATTTCATTTGCTTTATAAAATAGTCAATGTTTTACCTATTTGTTTTTGTTTTTGTTATAGAGTAATTCAATTAAAAGGTTGTTTTTCGTCAAAGAGTTGATAAATAATACAGTTTTTTTTATTGGTTTGTCAATAAGTTTTTCTGTACAAAAGCTGTTTGTTTCTTTTCTTTTTACAACTTTATATACAAAGAAATAAGTACGACTGAGAGAGAGAAAGAGAGAGAGAGAGAGAGAGAGAGAGAGAGAGAGAGAGAGAACAGAAAAACAATGTACTACTGCTTTTTGAGTCTTTAGAAATCCAAAACTAAAACCCTTCAAACTATAGTCATTGACCAGGAAATATATCCTTCACATCGGAGATCCAATCTCAAATTAGAGATGTTTCCTTGTCGTGAACAGCTTATTGAAAATAACCACTCACAAAGAATTAGATGAATTAATATTGAAAAATGTGTCACTTGTACAGGGATGAACTCAAAAGTATGTCCATTTTTTTAACGATTGGTCCTTTTATGTCACGTTCGGTAAAAAAAATACTATGCGTCTGAAATGAAGCTCTGCCTTCAGTCAACTGAATAATAACTGAATTGTCAGAAAAGGTGACTGAATGACACAAATATGCCATTCAGTCACTTTTCAGTAACCTTTAAGTCACCTTTCAAATGACTGAATGGCAGAGATTCATCCCGTTCCGTTTATTGGTTGGTCGAAATCTACAACAACGTAAGAAAAATCAGGGACTTCACGAAATAGTCATGATGATATCAGACTTTAACTCATTTAACCAACTTTATACAGACACACGGTAAAAATGACTTATCACCGAAATTATTCATCATGTTTTCTATAGAATTCTCCAATAAGATAAACGAAATTGTATAATCACAGCTGTTGCTACCATAACAAGTGTTCCAGTGTATACTGCATTTTGTGAATTATTTAAGCATTAACTGGGAATTGAACTACAGTTTATTATAAAATCAGCACCCCCCTCCCCACACTACACCCCCCCCCCCCCTGCACACACACACTAAAAGCCCACCGGTCTTTAAAATTACACACGAAAAAACATTATACTTATACAAATTATTAAAATGAGAGTAATCATATTCTTCATTTCTAGCGCTTCATAACTAAATTATTGTGTTTAAAATTATTTCCGCATTAGAACTATACTCACTGTACCAGTCACGAGGTTACCCAAAGTTTCCGCTACAGAACATTCCACAACCTGATCGTTGTCTACAAGTAGCAAGAGTGTCTTCAACAAGTTAAATGTGGTAAGTGAAAAGTATTTTATTTAATGAATAAAAAAGATAAGTAAACATTTGACTATAATATCTATACGGAAGTTCATCGTCCATCTTGATATTTTATCAACAATACTGAGACTGAATGTGTACTTTTATTTAAAATGATTTAGGATCTCAGTCGAATATGCCCAGAGTTCCTTGAACTAAATAATTTGTACAAATGTTTTAAATTCCATGGGTTTATAAACAATAGATATATGCATGACCACCCATCCATCCTTTTTTTTTATAATACCATTTCTTTGTTCAAGAATGGCGACCAACAAATCGGAGAAAGAATATATATTCACCTCGTTCGTTTTATAACTTTTTTTGGATACAAAAGATGCAAGAATTTGTATTTTTGTGTTTTAATGTTAAAATAGTCCTCTTAAAAGAAGTCAATACTACAGCTATTTATTTCATTTGCTTTGTAAAATAGTCAATGTTTTACCTATTTGTTTCTGTTTTTGTTATAGAGTAATTCAATTAAACGGTTTTTTTTCGTCAAAGAGTTGATAAATAATACAGTTTTTTTTTAATTGGTCTGTCAATAAGTTATTCTGCACAAAAGCTGTTTGATTCTTTTATTTTTACAACTTTATATACAAGGGAATAAGTACGACTGAGAGAGAGAGAGAGAGAGAGAGAGAGAGAGAGAGAGAGAGAGAACAGAAAAACAATGTAATACTGCTTTTTGAGTCTTTAGAAATCCAAAACTAAAACCCTTCAAACTATAGTCATTGACCAGGAAATATATCCTTCACATCGGAGATCCAATCTCAAATTAGAGATGTTTCCTTGTCGTGTACAGCTTATTGAAAATAACCACTCACAAAGAATTAGATGAATTAATATTGATAAATGTGTCACTTGTACAGGGATGAACTCAAAAGTGTGTCCAGTTTTTTTTAACGATTGGTCCTTTTATGTCAAATTCGGTAAAAAAAATACTATGCGTCTGAAATGAAGCTCTGCCTTTCAGTCAACTGAATAATAACTGAATTGTCAGGAAAGGTGACCGAATGACACAAATATGCCATTCAGTCACTTTTCAGTAACCTTTAAGTCACATTTCAAATGACTGAATGGCAGAGATTCATCCCGTTCCGTTAATTGGTTGGTCAAAATCTACAACAACGTAAGAAAAATCAGGGACTGCACGAAATAGTCATGATGATATCAGACTTTAACTCATTTAACCAACTTTATACAGACACACGGTAAAAATGACTTATCACCGCAATTATTCATCATGTTTTCTATAAATGTCTACAATAAGATAAACGAGCTTGTATAATCACAGATGTTGCTACCATAATTAGTTTTCCAATGTATACTGCATTTTGTGAATTATCTAAGCATCAACTAGGAATTGAACTACAGTTTATTATAACATCAGCACCCCCCTTCCCCCCCACACACACACACTAAAAGAATACCAGTCTTTAAAATTACATACGAAAAAACATTATACTTATTATTAAAAATGAGAGGACTCATATTCTTCATTTCTAGCGCTTCATTACTTAATAATTGTGTTTAAAATTATTTCCGCATTAGAAATATACTCACTGTACCAGTCACGTGGTCACACAAAGTTCCGGCTACAGAATATTCCACAACCTGATCGTTGTCTACAAGTAGGAAGTGTGTCTTCAACAACTTAAATGTGGTAAGTGAAAAGTATTTTTTTAATGAATAAAAAAGATAAGTAGACATTTGACTTTAATATCTATACGGAAGTTAAATTATCCATCTTGATATTTTATCAACAATATTGAGATTGAATGTGCACTTTTATTTAAAATGATTTATGATCTCAGTCGAATATGCCCAGAGTTCCTTAGTTGTACAAATGCATTCGATTCTATGGGTTTATAAACAATAGATATATGCATGACCAACCATCCATCCTTTTTTTTTTATTATACCATTTCTTTGTTCAAGAATGGCGACCAACAAATCGAAGAAAGAATATATATTCAATTATTTCATTTTTTAACTTTTTTTTTGGATACAAAAGATGCAAGAATTTGTATTTTTGTGTATTAATGTTAGTCAATATTTTACCTATTTGTTTCTGTTTTTGTTATAGAGTAATTCAATTTAACAGTTTATTTTTTCGTCAAAGAGTTGATAAATTATACAGGTTTTTTTATATGATTTGTCAATAAGTAATTATGTGCAAAAGCGGTTTGTTTCTTTTCTTTTTACCACTTTATATACAAGGGAATAAGTTTGATTGATTGACTGAGAGAGAGAGAGAGAGGGAAAGAGAGAGAGACAGAGAGACAGAGAGACAGAGACAATGTACTACTGAAGAGCTTTTTGAGGCTTTAGAAGTCAATAATTAAAGCCCTTCAAGTTTTAGTTATTGGCCAGGAAATATATCCCCCACATCGGAGATCCAATCTCAAATTAGAGATGTTTCCTTGTCGTGTAGAGCCTATTGGAAAGAACCACTCACAAAGAATTAGATGAATTAATTTAAGAACATGTGTCACTTGTACAGGGATGAACTCAAAAGTGTGTCCAGTTTTTTTTTTAACGATCGGTCCTTTTATGTCAAAATCGCAAAAAAATACTATGTGTCTGAAATATGACACAAAATGGCCATTTTTATCTCACTATAAACAGACCGAATATGTTACTCTTCTATGAACACTAATCACCAGAATTCTAATGTTATAACAAAAGAGAATGAACAAGGTAAGATATGTTAAGGTGAGCTTTTCTGGTCACTTTTAGTCCGGCGTACGTCTGTCTGTCTGTCTGTCAATCATTCCGTCTATAACCATTTGCATTGTTGACTCCTTCTCTAGAACAACTTGGCTAATTTCAACAAAACTTGACATATAGCATTATTGGTAAACAAGAAAATGTGTTGTTGTTTTTTTTTCAAAAATCTCCTCAAAAAATAATTTGTTAAAGTTGTTTAAACTTGTGAAGAAGAGTTTTAAGGTGTTTTTTTACAATAGAAAAACAAGAGAAAAACTTAAAAAACATTTCCATTTATAAAACCAATTTGCCGGATAAGCTATCACTTGTGTAAAAGTTCCTTTGGTAATGTAGATTCAACTTGTTCATGAATCCTAAGGAAGGGGGGGGGTGGTCACATGTTAAAAATTGATTATTCTAGATTTATAGAATTTTACAATATATGGTAAAACTTATATGCAAGCCTCTTGATTTTTTGAAATTTTGAATTGTTTAGACTGGCTCCTGCATATAATTGGGCCACACAATGCACACGCGGTGACGGTACTGTCTTTTACTCCTTAAATATTTTAGCTATTTTCTTTTCACACACAGGATTTTAAATACTTGTGCTGTAGCTAAAATCTATCAATTTAACACCATGCGACATTGGCTTACATGCGACCTGAGTACTGCTCAGAGGATCACTACTATTGTTAGAGCTGCCACTATTTTCCCATAGAGTCCCTTTTAATTCCCTATTGTATGTTTATTAGGTCTTTCCACCTTTCAGGTGAAAGACCTCTTGTTAGGTCTTTCCACCTTTCAGGTGAAAGACCTCTTGTTTTCTTTATGTTTTTTATTAGGTCTTTCCACCTTTCAGGTGAAAGACCTTTTGTTTTCTTTATGTTTTTTATTCTTATTATTTTTCTTTTCTATTTTCCAAGGGACACCTTTTTTATTATAAGACATATTGAAACAATTTTTTCTTCATGTAATTGACCATTTAAAGTTATAATACCAAATGACCCTGATCCTGATAACCCCCAGAACTTACAAAGTTATAGCCCTTGTTTACGAAATGCTTGTTATCGCTACTCCTCTGAAACCATAAGAGATAGATACTTAAAACTTTTACTTATGTCTTCAGTACACTTAGAGGGTTCTTCAATCTACTGATACGGAATGGATCCGAGACTCCCTTCAATCAGTTATTGCCCCTGAAAGTATTTGAATTTCCATAAAATCACTTCCCACTTTTTTATTATTTATCATAGAGACTTCGGACTACTTGGGATGGAAGCGTCTACCTTGGCCAAACAAAATAACATAAAGGTCAAAGGTCAAGGTCATTTAAAAATCTGTTAATTAATGAGTTTTTAGATCTCTTTTGTTAAGGGTGGTAGAGAAAAACTTTTTCATGGATGTATTAGACATCTTAAGACATTTTAAAATATAGCCCCTCGGCTCATACCTTTGAATAAATACAAAGTTATTTCCCCTATTGTACGAAATGTTTGTTATCGCTACTCCTCTGAAACCATAAGAGATAGAGACTTGAAACTTTTACCAATGTCTTCAGTACACATAGACGGTTCTTCAATCTATTCATACCGAAAGGATCTGAGGCCCCCTTGTAGTAGTTATTGCCCCTGAAAGTATTTACATTTCCATAAAATCACTTCAAACTTTTTTATAACTTATCATAGAGACTTCGGACCACTTGGGATGGAAGCATCTACCGTGGCCGAACAAAATAACATAAAGGTCAAAGGTCAAGGTCATTTGGAAATCTCTAAATTAATGAGTTTTTAGATCTCTTATGTTTAGGGTGGCAGAGAAAAACTTTTTCATGTATTTAAAAGGACATCATAAGACATTTCAAAATGTAACCCATTGACCCTTACCATATAACAATTATAGAGTTATTGCCCCTATTGTACAAAATGCTTGTTATCGCTGCTCCTCATTAACCTTTAGAGATAGAGACTTGAAACTTTTACTAATGTTTTCAGTACACTTAGACGCTCCTTTCATTTATTCATACCGAAAGGGTCCAAAGTCCCTTTCATGCAGTTATCGCCCCTGAAAGTTTCAATCATTTAATTAAAACACAAACATTTTTTAAATCAATATTCGTAGAGTCATCGGACCACTTGGTATTGAAGCGTCTACCTTGTCAGATCAAAATGACATAAAGGTCAAAGGTCAAGGTCAAGTGATAAAAAATTGCAAACTTAATCTTTTGACACCTTTTTATGAAATAACGCAGAAAAAAATACTTTATTCTATTGAAGCAATCTTATTTCAAACATAAAAAACAATGAGGTGGAAAGACCTCTAATTGTTCGCGAACAATTAGTCTACTAGTTCTTCTTCTTCTTCTTCTTCTTCTTTTTTTCTATTTAGCTCGGGGTGACTTTTTTATTATTAGAGTTATCCAAACAATTTAAACTTTATGTAATTGCTCATTAAAAGTTATGGTACCAATTGACCCTGTGTCAAAGAACTCCCAGAACTTACAGAGTTATTGCCCTTTGAGAAGGAAATGGTTGTTATCGCTACTCCTCTGAAACCATAAGAGATAGAGACTTGGAACTTTTACCAATGTCTTCATTACACTTAGATGGTTCTTCAATCTATTCATACCAAAAGGATCCGAGGCCCCCTTGTAGTAGTTATTGCCCCTGAAAGTATTTAAATTTCATAAAATCACTTCTAACTTTTTTATTATTTATCATAGAGACTTCGGACCACTTGGGATGGAAGCGTCTACCTTGGCCGAACAAAATGACATAAATGTCAAAGGTCAAGGTCATTTGAGAAGCTGTTAATTAATGAGTTTTTATATCTTTTTTGTTTAGGGTGGTAGAGAAAAACTTTTTTATGGATGTAGTAAGACATCTTAAGACATTTTAAAATATAGCCCTTTGGCTCATACCTTTGAATAATTACAGAGTTATAGCCCCTATTGTACGAAATGCTTGTTATCGCTACTCCTCTGAAACTATAAGAGATAAAGACTTGGAACTTTTACCAATGTATTCAGATACTTGGAGGGTTCTTCAATCTATTCATACCGAAAGGATATGAGACTCTCTTCTAGTAGTTATTCCCCCTGAAAGTTTTTAATTTTCTATAAAATCATTTCCACCTTTTTTATTATTTGTCGTACAGACTTCGGACCACTTGGAATAGAAGCGTCTACCTTGGCCAAACAAAATGACATAATGGTCAAAGGTCAACGTCATTTAGAAGTCTTTTAATTAATGAATTTTCATATCATTTGAAATACAGAATTATAGTAAGGGTTTCAATAGCTTGCTGGATTGCGCAATAAGGTATTCAATTGGGTCAGCCAGGTATCACATAAAGTCCTGTGGCTACTCAAGTGGAACTTGTTATTCATTTTGTACAAAGACAGCTAGCCTGTAGAACACTCTCTTCTATTGTTAGCTTTACTGTTTATACGATTGTTTAAAGAATATTCACTTGGCTCAGTTTTGTTCATAGTAAGTGGAAAAAAATTCAGAAAAGTAATTAGATAAATCTTTACCGATATATACAACATGGAATTTTTAAAAAAAATGGCTTGATAATAATAAAAATAAAAAATCTCTTTTAAAACCATGTATCAATTAATGGCCTTGTGGTTTTCCCATTTTATAGTACAACATATATCATAGGTATAGTAATGTTTTGTAAATCTTATAGAGCAATCTAGCAATTCATTAAAATATTAGGTCGAAAGACCTCTAATTGTTCTCGAACAATTAGCCTACTAGTGTCTTCTTCTTCTTCTTTTTTTCTATTTAGCTCGGGGTGACTTTTTTATTATAAGAGTTATCCAAATAATTTAAACTTTATGTAATTGCACATTAAAAGTTATGGTACCAATTGACCCTGTGTCAAAGAACTCCCAGAACTTGCAGAGTAATTGCCCTTTGAGAAGGAAATGCTTGTTATCGCTACTCCTCTGAAACCATAAGAGATAGAGATTGGGAACTTTTACCAATGTCTTCATTACACTTAGAGGGTTCTTCAATCTATTCATACCAAAAGGATCTGAGCCCCCCTTGTGGTAGTTATTGCCCCTGAAAGTATTTAAATTTCCATAAAATCACTTCCAACTTTTTTATTATTTATCATAGAGACTTCGGACCACTTGGGATGGAAGCGTCTACCTTGGCCGAACAAAATGACATAAAGGTCAAAGATCAAGGTCATTTGAGAAGCTGTTAATTAATGAGTTTTTATATCTCTTTTGTTTAGGGTGGTAGAGAAAAACTTTTTTATGGATGTAGTAGGACATCTTCAGCCATTTTAAAATATAGCCTCTTGGCTCATACCTTTGAATAATTACAGAGTTATAGCCCCTATTGTACGAAATGCTTGTTATCGCTACTCCTCTAAAACCATAAGAGATAGAAATATGGAACTTTTACCATTGTCTTCAGTACACTTAGAGGGTTCTTCAATCTATTCATACCGAAAGGATCTGAGGCCCCCTTATAGCAGTTATTGCCCCTGAAAGTATTGAAACTTCCATAAAATCATTTCCAACTTTTTTACTATCTATCATAGAGAGTTCGGACCACTTGGAATAGAAGCCTTTACCTTGGCCGAACAAAATGACATAAAGGTCAAAGGTCAACGTCATTTGGAAGTCTGTTAATTGATGAAATTTCATATTATTTGAAATACAGAATTATAGTAAGGGTTTCAATAGCTTGCTGGATTGCGCAATAAGGTATTAAATTGGGTCAGCCAGGTATCACATTAAGTCCTGTGGTTACTCAAGTGGAACTTGTTTTTACAGTCAACCCATTCATTTTGTACAAAGACAGCTAGCCTCTAGAACACTCTCTTCTATTGTTAGGTTTACTGTTTATATGATTGTGTAAAGAATATTCACTTGGCTCAGTTTTGTTCATAATAAGTGGAAAAAAATTCAGAAAAGTAATTTAATAAATCTTTACGATATATACAACATGGAATTCTTAAAGAAATGGCTTGATAATAATCTTTAAAAACCATTTATCAATTAATGGCTTCGTGGTTTTCCCATTTTATAGTACAACATGTATCATAGGTATAATAATGTTTTGTATACCTTATTGAGCAATCTAGCAATTCATTAAAAATATTAGGTGGAAAGACCTCTAATTGTTCTCGAACAATTAGCCTACTAGTTTTGTTTTGTTTTTATCGGATGACTTGGCTGCCCTCCGTATTTTGTCTTTTGACTCGCCACATAGACCACTCCGAAAACTATGATAAGGGGCGACGGAAAAATGACACAAACCAATCACAAATCACAATCACAAACCGTCAATCGTCTCAAAGAAATATATACTATAGTATATATATATATCAAAAGATATATCACAAAATATCTTACCAGTTTTGAAATTGGTCCAACCTATCTAGCAATCTTGAAATACATGTTGGTACAAGTTAATATTTTCACATGAATTTTCTTATATAGTATTTTCTAAAATTATAACATATGACACATACATGCGTTTTTGATTTTCTTTACCTCTTAGTATTTTTTCTGAATCTTTTACGAGGATATTGATCGATAAAAAGAAATTTAATTGCCACGCGGGGCAGTTAAGGAAGCATATGGGCAATTTAGCGTCTTATTTTAACTGTTATATTCAAAATCGTGAAATTAAATAAATATTTTGAATAAGATCAAAAACTTAGTATTATCCTTTAAAACAGATGTCCGTGCCAAAAAATCGGGTAGTACATTACTGCCACATTGGTGCATTATCACGTGACAACTATAAATAGCTTACGTATATTCCTTAACGTAAACTGTGATAGAACAACACTACCCCGCGGTTTCTAAAATAAAATAAACATACCAAGTGAAGGCAAATCATCTCAGTTTAATCAAAACCGCTGCTAGAATTCTATGTTCTTCTTAATTAAGTTATTCACCCGGCTCTCGTAAAACCTTCCAAACTTTTATTAAGTTTGCACGGAAAGCGGTATGTTCCATCAAAACAACACAAAACATGGGATTCTAGCAGCACTTTTCAAATAAAGCATTGATCAAACTAACGATACGTATAAAATTTCAGGTTCAATATATACGGGGTAGTGTTGTTCTAGGCGGATTTTTATATCGTAAACAACGACAGAGGAAAGCCTGGCCGATAAAATAAAATGAAATCCCCTCATATAGACATATATAACAATGAACTTTTTTAAAACCAATATCAACTCTTTTCATTCCAGTGTATAAATGTGTACTCGGTGCACAGAGTTATAGCGTTCATGACTGCAGGTAGAACTTCCTTGGGGCTTTCACACCTGTAAAAATTAAGCCCCGTCCTGACCTGAGATTTACCATCCGGTAAAAATGTTCGGTAGATGTTAAGGACACATATAGATCACAAGGGACAGAGGGTGTGTGGGGGGGGGGGGGTGCTGCCATCTTTGATAGACTCAAAGCTATGTATGGAACTAAGTAATGTACACATACTCAATAAATAATTATATAGCACGTACCTGTGGTAGAATGTTTGAAATAATTATTATTAACCTGTTGAGGACGCCGGTGAAGAAACAAAAACAATTATTTGGGAAATTTATATTTTATTCCATATGTTCATCGGATATATCACAGTTATGAATTAAAAAAAAAATACCGGGTAAAACATTGAACAATAGCTATTATTTAGAATCGACAAACGTCACAAAGCAATAATTATTAAATGCCGGTAATGAAGTTATCGGCCTTTACTCGAGCACATTTCTTGTTTGACTTTTAATGTATCCCCCCCTCCCCGGAAATAAGACTTTCAGGATTTTTGAAAGTCGCCTTTTTTATTTTGCTTGTCAATATTTTTTGGATGAGTCTTCACCCATGCTAATTCAATTTTTTGCATGTAAAATTAAGTCAAATCTACTGCGCTAAAGAGGTAAAAAAAAAAAAAAGCCTCCCTCCCTCCACCCCCCCCCCCCCATGTGACCTGCCTGAAACCGAGAGCTACAAATCTGCAGCTACTATCTACAAGAATGTTGCATAGCGGACCGTAACATGTAAACAACATATCAATATTTTATCGTAGTATATATAGCATACTCTCCTTCAGTATCCGCTGGTTATTTCATTATACGTAAAAATGTTGATGTTGTTTATAATTGTTTATTAAGGCCGAAATTATGAATATCATTCTTACCAACACCGTAACACTCACCTACGGGTAGATGCATATTGGCAAAGAGAGAGAGAGAGAGAGAGAGAGAGAGAGAGAGAGAGAGAGAGAGAGAGAGAGAGAGAGAGAGAGAGAGAGAGAGAGAGAGAGAGAGACGTTATGTATATCTAGCTGAAGAGGTAAATTGTTTGAGTTATCTTCCTTTTTACACCGAGTCATGACATCGCAGTCAACATGTAGATGAATAACTTACAACTAGTATACAATGACAAAGCCATGTAGTGAGTGACACATCAAGAGATGTCGGACACGGTCCTCCTTGACCAAGGAACGTAGGATCGTTTTTTTTGAGTGAAGGAGGGGGACAAACCTGCAAAAATTTCTAGACAAGCAAAATTTCTAGACAAGCAAAGTATTGCAACACCGTAGTCATGGTACTCTAATTTATTTTCCCCTATATCATTTTTTACAACGGGGCTTACTTTAAAACAATCTGTGAGGGGAGGGGGATTTACATTGACATTTTATCATTTTTTTTTACTTATGTAGATCTAATAAAAGTTTCCGTTTAAAAAAAAATGGGGGGGGGGGGGGCAGACCCCATTCGATGTATTTGCTGCGCCCCCCCCCCCGATTCTACGTGCCTGTAAGCTTTGTTGGTAGAAGAGTAGGTCGTGTCATTGTAGGCGCTGGCACGATTAATACACCCCACATTACACCGGCATAAGAAATATTCGATGATGCCCATTTTACTTTTACTCTAATCTCAGCAAGATTCGCCAAAACTGAAAAACTGAAGAAATGTGTGTCAAATATTTTCAGTCTCGACGAACTTAACCTTGCTGAGATTACCAAATACTTTTACTTTATCAATGAATGTAGGTCAAACCTGGACAGATCGCTTTTGCTGGCGTCGAGTCATCTTCCTCCATCTGTGATGAGAATTATTCAGCTGTAATATCAAAATATGCGATAGGTCTGCCAAAGAGAGCATCCACGTTTGCATTATGTGACTAGACCATAATTGAGCTTTAGCAACCTTTATGCCTTTTCAGCGTTCAAAATCAAATCCACGTTTCCTCCACATTGCCGAAAACAGAACCGATATTTATGTCGTAAAATAAGATTTTGGGTTAAATTAACTTTGATTATCATTTATGTTCACGTTTTACTTTAAAAGAAACTATGAAAAATCCTTTCCACAAAAAAGTTTATTGTTAAATGCCTTATAATTGAACCAACATATTTTAAGACTGCGAATTGGTTTACGTCATTTGGAGTTGCGCGGTAGATTAAAAATCGTGAGTCCCATACTTCCTTAACTAAGTTTTCGGAAAGATAGAAATCCGATATATGAGAAAAATTATGTGACGGCAGCGAACACGGGATTTTGCTTTTACGGCAACAAAATTTATGGATTTTGTGTTGGGGTCCGATTTCCGGAGCATTCATCGCACATGGGATTAAATTTTAATCGATAACGTTTTTGCCTTTTTAACAGTTCTTCGGAACGCGAAATTGTAGCTATATTTTTAACGTTTATCCAACGCGAAACCCCACTAGAAAACCTAATTTTATACGAGAACGCGTTGGGTTTAGTAGCGATTACTTTCCCTCTTTCGAAACGGGGCTTAGCTTTATTGTAATCTTTGTGCGTTCTAGATTTTACATACACGTCGTCGCCCGAGCTATACACACTCACTTTATGTTTTTTTAAAATGGTGCTTCATCATAGTTTTTTTACGCTTGATTGCTTTTTTTAGCTGACTGGAAACGCGATTCGGAATGCTCGGCCAAAGTCGAGTAGATTTAAGCACGCGATTAGATTCCCAGCCGTGATACACGTAAAATGGCGACGCCTTTGATGATGAGTGATACTCTTCATTGCGTAACATCGCGTATTTTGGTAAATCTCGAATCGATTGTTTTAAGTAAGTCGTACTTAATCTTTGATTTCCACGATTTAAACGACGATTCGATTTTACCTTGACTTTGCGGATAATACGGTCGATATTATGGTGTTCCGATGGGGCCACTTCGACCCTCGCACTTTCGCCTTAAAAGTGAATTATATCAAGCCACTATAAAACCGCATGTTTTCTTTACATAGATGCTGCCGTTAATGCTAGACGTATATAATTGATTCATAATATCAATTCCAATTCCTGGACTATCAATTCCAATTCCTGGACTAAGAAAATTTATGGCATCCTAGACAATTTGGGATTCTCAAACATTATAGTCTGTCCCAAGATATTTATGCAGCACATTTGGACGATTTTTAAAAGAAATACACATACCTGTGAAAGAAGTGCAATTACAATAGTTGAAAAGGATAATTTCCAAGCAATTAAGCAAAATGTGAATCCAGAATATCTTAGGACAGAGTATAGTAATTATAAAAGCACAATTCAACACTTTTTTTCCAAACATAAAGCAAAGAATCATTAATCAATGTATCCAAGAGCAATCATCAAAAATGTTTAGTTCAGAAAAACTTTCATTTTTTCAAAAATTATATATGAGAAAAAGAAGTCCTTATGTTGATATACTCAGGAAAAGATCTGAGATATGACAAAATAGCTATACTCTGTCCCAAGATATTTGGATTCACGTTTGGCTTAATTGTTTGATATTTATAAATACCTCAGGATTCAAACGATGTTCATTCAAAAGTATGAAAAATTTCCAAGATTTCTCAGTCAAAACGCTTCTGTTAGCTTATCAGGTTTCAATACAATGCTAAAAAATGTGATGTCTACGGAGATTTTGCATTGCAGCAAGCCCGGATGATACGTTGAAATATTGCGCGATGTATTCCGAGTGTATTCCGAATGGCGAAAAGATGTAAACATTCCCCATTATAAATCTCCGTAAGGAATCTGTTTTCGTTCCTGTGAATTTTTTTGAGTGAAAGATGATAATGTGTTAATGATATTATCTTGGAAAATATCCCTTTCAACTATTTCAATTGCACTTCTTTCACAGGTAAGTGTATTTTTATTAAAATCGCCCAAATGTGCAGCATAAATATCTTGGGACAGACTATATTAGTAGAATAAAATTAAGTGCACATAAACTATCAATAGAAAGTGGTACAGTGCTGCTATCCTGAAAGTTGACAAGGATAGGATAGGATGCAGGATGCACGAAACATGATAGAAATATAAAAGTTAAGTTCTATCCTATCCTATCCTATCCTATCCTGCATCCTGTAGCCAATCAGATTCGAGTATAAATTTCAGTTATTTTGCGAAACGAAATTGGCTTAACAATGTATTTTCAATGTCAATTTAATACGTTTTACAAGTTAAACCATTAAAGAATAATTATTTTATCAAGAACGCAGTGCATAACATTGATGCGCGCTAAAATGTCGGCGCTACATCTTTGTCAATTCGTACGCAAGTACGGAGTTACTGCAAGAATTCGATGCAACATTTGACAACGTCAGAAATAAATTTATGTATTTACTTCATTTAAAGTCTGCTAAGTAATAAAAGCTTGATTCATAAACGACCAATTCGGCATTTTAAAAGATAAACATGTATTCAAGAAACAGACATTGCTTTACGTTTCATATAATTTCTTCGATGCTCAATAACAGGGACGCATATTTCTGTCCGATATTAACCTAAACATATCGAATTAATAAATGTTAGCTATAGCTATAAATGCTTACGAACTTATACTTTAAAAATAACTCCGAGTGGTTTAACTATAAACGATATAAACTTCCTAAAGGAATTATTTATTTCCATATCGTGTTTACATTTATCGCCGAACGAATCGCTCGAATAATGATAATTACGATCAGTTATATGTGATAAGAAAAAAATTTGATAAAAATATGTAACTAAACAATTCCTCAACTAGATACGACCTCGTTACGAGTAACGAGTAGGTCTTCCGTCCGATTTTTTTTTTTAGATAAAATGATACCATGAGATATCGATACAATTTCAAAATCCCCCCCCCCAAAAAAAAAAAAAATTTGAAGATAAAGAATAAAAACTCTAATTACGTCAGACATGGGCCTGACAATGACTCTTTCAAACCGATAATGTAGAGATCAACAACTTTGATTTTTATAATGCATAACAAAATATTTATCGTTTTCAAGTTATTCGTAATAGAATTTACGAGTCTCTTGGTCCCTAATTAAAGGTGCCAGCCCCTTTTTCTTGATTTTATTGGATAGAACTTTTGATTCTCTACTACTTTTGTTCTATATGTCTTGTCAAAATATCAACTGATAAAAAGATACTGATCAAAACATATGGAAATTTTGATTCGAAATCTGTACCCCATTTTTGTGCCTAAGCGAGCTCCAAGGAATAGCGCCACTGGTGCAAAACAACTAAATAGTGCACAACTTCAAACCATGCTCTACCTATCCTGAAAATTTCAAAGTCATATCTCTTATAGTTTCTGAGATCAACTCTGCACAAAATTGGTCGTAAAAAATTACAAAATCGACCGTAAATCCGGACCGGAAGTGACGACGACAAAAAATTCAAAAACATATAAAATTCAGATAATTTCCCATCATCTGTGAAAAAACTGTTCAGATCAGTTGAGTAGTTTTCGAGAAATCGCGTGCACAAAATTTGGAAAAAAAAAATAATAATAAACAGTACGAAAACAATAAGGTCTTCCGTTGGAAACGGAAGACCTTAATAAGTGCATCGAAGTTATTTATCTGTTTTTTGTGCATAAATATAATGAAATCAAAAATCGAATCACTTACCTGTTTGTTTACGTTATAGTGTCCATCCCGCGTACGATTTAATTTTACCGTAGCACAGGTAAGTAAATTATCCCGCTCGAAGAATATTCGTTTTTAAGATTCAATTATTCATTTTGAGTACTACATTAATTGATAAAATCATTTAATTCTTAAATTTCGTTTCATTTAACTTGCATTCCTACATTTTGAAGGTATGGGATAGGATAGGATAGGATAGGATAGAGCTTATTTGCAGGATAGGATGCAGGATACAGGATATAGGATAGGATAGGATAGTGTTGTCAACTTTCACGATAGCAGCACTGTAGATATAATGCCACAATTAGAAATGAAAGATATAGTAATGCTTGTAAAACTGGTGCAATTGAAGATGAAACTCATTTTCTTTTTCAATGTAAAGCCTATTCTCATCTAAGGAACAGCTATTTTAGTAATTTTTATGAGATAAGTAAAATTAATATTGCCAATAACTTGGACAAAGAAAGATACATTTTACATGTATGTTTAAATAGTGAAACACATACTATGTAAACGGTGTGACCGTTGGACCGATCGCAGATTTAACACAGAGCAGTTTGATTTTTGTAACAGAATTTATTTGAAACGCACACAGTTGGAACCGCCTAGTTGCCTACTCAAATCATTAGCCAAAGTTTGACTAAACGTCGCGTGCTCAGTCTGCATTATGACGTCATGTTTCAGAGGTAAAACGTACACCTTTTGTTTTCGGACATAGCCGAAGAGAGTTACGTTATTCCAAACTTTTTTATATTTCTTCTTTCATTGTTTATCAATTTAATTCATATAAATGCCGCGCTAATAGAATTGAATACTTTATTCAGTATCGAAAAGATCAGTTCCTTGATGTTAATGTTTTTATTTACCATCTGATATTTTGATAGATATACATAGAATTAGTCGTGTTTCTTGATTGAAGCACTATTGAAACTTATCTGGTGTCCTATTTTATTTCTTTTAATTCAAATTACCTTCTATTGAAACACTAGAACAATTTTATCGAGTTTAGGAGCAATAAATATCGATAAGAACCAGTCAATTAATGATCGAACTAACTTTTTAAAAACAAAATGGCTGCCAATATGGCGGCGCCCAGGGCTGGAAGAAATTTTTTTGGCCTTAGTACCCCTGATTCAACTTTCATTTTTCACTGATAGCGAGTGCAGCTCGCCGGCGCGCAGCGCCGGCTAGCGAAGCGAGCTCTAAGAACCAGTGTGCGCGGGAAAAAGAACGAGCTAAACCTACAGTTCAGCAAACAATTTTTTTGTCTACGTCCCATAATGCTCTCTAATGTTTTCACCCGTGGTGCTATGCCAAAAATGGCCGACTTTTAACTCGTAATGTACGGTGACTTAAAGTTTGAAGACACGTTTTGAGTACTGCATATGCTTTGGCGAGACTCAAAAGATTTGCTACATGGTTCCATACCTTCGTATTGAGTCGAGAAACGTAAACAAAGACGAACAAAGTCATGGATGACGTCACAGTGCACTCGCGCCATATTTCCCGCGATAAATTTAGAGGTGGATCAAACATCTGTAATGAGTGTACTGGCTATTTCAGTATAGTGTGCGATACCTGCCTCCTTGACATATATGATTTGTTTTTTATCTTTTTTAATATAGAGATTTTATATATATATACTAGCAAGAGCCATACTTTACTGTCATATCGATCTAATTTAAAGCTAATTGTGCATGCATGTACAGTAGGCAGGTAAGTATGTGAGTAGGGAGGAAATTAACAATAGGACATTTTGAACTAAATAAAAAGGAATAAAATGAAACAATAAACAGGTAAAAAAAATATGTAGATATTGCATATAGTCAGACCATTAAATTTAAAAGTGGGAAATTACACACCTAAAAACAGGTAACGGGCTCTCTCTCTCTCTCTCTCTCTCTCTCTCTCTCTCTCTCTCTCTCTCTCTCTCTCTCTCTCTCTCTCTCTCTCTCTGGGTAGGGGGTTGCGCTGTATGTATCATGACCATTGAAATTAGTACCTTTGGCATACTCATTATAGAGCAATACTCTAAAAAAAATTTGACGTTCGTTGATACCTAAATAATACTATAAGTTGACAATGATGCAAGGTATGTGTAATTCTTGCTGCGCTCGCCAGAACGGTAGCACCGTAAAACATATTATTCTTATATATACGTGTTACCATTAATCCTCGCTGCGCTCGGTATTAAAAACCAGTATCAAATAATCGGCAGTTTTAGCGAGCGCAGCTCGCCGGCGCGAAGCGAGCTCTACCTTCTTTAATATTGGCCCCTGGTATGTAGGGTGATTAAAGAAAGGTGTAAAAATCATTGGAATTTTATATAAACCTGTATTACTTTGCTCAGTGTATGACTATTTGTCTGTCTGTCTGTCAAACCTCATATCTTTAGCACAGGTAGGAATTTCATATATATTTGGCTTATTACCGCTTGGAGGAATGACTTTAAAACATATAGATTAAATTGTATAATGCTTTTTGCCAAATGCATTTTTTTTCTTATTCATGTTCAAACATATAACATACGTTTAAAATTACTATAGATGCACTTGTACCTGGTCTTGATTCCTTGCTGTCTGGAAGAAATCTTAAACCAGGTATTTAGTGTATAGGGCGTCGTATTTTCTTTCCTAAATTTTCAAGGTCGAATTTCAAAACATAATTGTTATCATTGTCCAAAATCAGAATTTTAGATCAACACTTTTTATAAAAGATTATCAATTCATCCCCATCCCCCGAATCAAATTTTCATGATTTAACCATACATCATTTATTCGATCATGTAGACGTTTACATAATTTGTTCATGGTTCACAAAATATTATATAAGGTTAACTACCAATATGTCGTGGTATGAAAATGTAGATTATGTTAAACGTGTTCACAATATGTTAAACCAATTGAAGTTGTCATACAAAGTTTCTGTCCGGTTGATTACATGTAACTCACCCTACAATTACGGCCTAGTATTAACTTGTCAACCCACATTTTTTTTCCGCACACTGAAATCGCATCTTCTCGGGCCTTTCTGGCAGATTCGGAGAAAACTCTGCAGGAAGGCCCGAGAAGTTGCGATTGCGCACACCGTTCTCTTAAGTTCTTTTAATTAGAATTAAATCGCATCAAATTGGTACATTTTATTTCTCAACCTTATCTGTTTTAAGCAAAGATGTCCGATCTTAGGTATCTGCCAGTAATGCATAACGAACTCGTCCTTCGTAACTTTTCGTCACTTTCCGTAAGGACGTTAATTAGTCGTTTACATAATTTGTTCATGGTTCACAAAATATTATATAAGGTTAACTACCAATATGTCGTGGTATGAAAATGTCGAATATGTTAAACGTGTACATATATTTATTTGCATAATATGTTAAACCAACTGAAGTTTTCATCCAAAGTATCTGCCCGGTTGATCACATGTTACTCGCCCTACAATTTCGGCCTATATATTA
The DNA here is from genome assembly GCA_015776775.1 of Magallana hongkongensis. NCBI lineage: Eukaryota > Metazoa > Mollusca > Bivalvia > Ostreida > Ostreidae > Magallana > Magallana hongkongensis. Next base: position 94,945 of record VIAA01000044.1, on the reverse strand, counting down.
TCCATAATTCGTTCTATCCGTATAATGATATCGTAATAATGACTAGAGTGAATTCACCATATACATGTTTTCTACCACTCGACTACAATTTTTGCTAATCGAGGCCTAGAATGAAAATACATTCCTTTAATAATCGGATTGTTAATTGAAGAATGTATGTTAAAATAAATCCATTCAGACTATCATGTTCAATTGTGGTGCAAACTTTTTAAACTGTAAAAAGAAATTGTTATAAAAGTTTCAAATTTTGTCATTTTCCCCCTCTAAAATCAGAGGTCGGACTCAAAATCAGTTTATTATAACCCCCCCCCCCCCTACCGCCGTGTAATTTTTGGAAGTTGATTTTAATCAACTCCCCTATGCAGTTACTCTGGCAAACCGAAAGTGAAACAGTGTTTGGACCTAAGCACAAATCATCACCGCTGACGAGACTTAGTTCTTGAAAATGATAGAAAAATTCGATGTAATGTATGCTGTAGCATTGTTTTTCAAGGAAACTAATCAATAAATACTTTGAAAATAGTCAGATTTTATATAATACGAACAACTACAATATTTTCATAGTCTCACGTATTCCTACGCCAGAGTTTAATATAGCCTCGTTCAACCAAACGCTCGGCTGTCTCCTTAAATCTCCGACAAGCAAAGAGGCTCTCTTGCTTGTCGGAGATCAACGGAGACAGCCGAGCGTCTGGTTGAACGAAAGTAGAGTTCGATATCAATAGTGCTTGGATCCATACAATTTTTAGAATTGCTTCAATTACTTATTCATAGTTTGAAATATATCTTTAAATATTACACAACATGATTCATATGTGGTTTCTCGAAATTCTTGTCGGAAAAGTAAAAGTGCGTAATTCAAATACAGACTAGAAACTAATTGCCATGCAAGGTAAGTTGATTTTAAAATAACTGATAATCGATAAAATCAACTCCCGTCAGTACTTCAGTACTTTGATTTTTTTTAAATTTACGTATTACGTTAGGATCATGAAGTTTTTCCCCCATGAAAACATTAATAAATGGAAGTGAAAATAAAGATACCATTAAGTAGCTAAAGAGCTAAAGGTATACTACGCTCTCTCCATTCCTCATCCCGGATTAGAAGTTTGATGATTTCGAAAATAATCATTTCTTTTTTGAGGAATTCTTGCCCCCCCCCCCCTTGATAAGACGGTGCTACGTGTACGTTCCTGAAAAAAAACGTAAAAAAAAGTTAATAATAAAAGTAAATGTGAGCATTCATCCAAATTAATGTAAGTCGAATTCTTGCCCCCCCCCCCTTTATAAGACGGTGCTACGTGTACGTTCCTGAAAAAAAACGTAAAAAAAAGTTAATAATAAAAGTAAATGTGAGCATTCATCCAAATTAATGTAAGTCACAGCTGTTTTCTACAAGTATCTTTGAAGAAATTTCCCCATCCGCTAGCTTTGCAGAATTTTGAGATGATTTTGGTGATATTTCAGCAGATTTACAATAACTTGTTATAATCTGTCCCGAGTGTTTGCTTCCACCACTTTTTGCTTGATATTTCAATCATTTAATATTTATTCGTTTGATGAGATATCGGCGCTTCTGATTGGTCGAAAAATTTCTTTGATACCTGCATCAATAAAATTTTAGCCGGATCTACTTTTCTAAACTGTTCTGATCTAACACTATTTATAGAACGGGAATTTCCAAAATAAACACTGTCAACAAAATGTAAAGTTATGTCTGTTTTATTGTCAGCAGACAAAATACAATTTTATAAACATAAAAACTTGAAAGTTTAACCTTCAAAAATAAACAAAACACATTATTTGATTCACGAAATAGAAAATTAAGCGTCTTCTCACGATTTCGTCTGCTTGAGATCAATCAACATTACTGCGAGGCTGGCTGTTCCTTTTCCAGAATAATTATAACGAACATATAGGCCTATACACTTTCACGGTAACACTGCTGTTCAAATTTGGTAACGATGATTTTTAAATTTACACACGTACATGATCGGTCATCAGAATAAGCATCGTAAAGAAAAGCTAAGACTTAGAGTAATGCATCAACTCCTCCGGCGCATTCCAAGCGGCAGGTATACCATTTAAGTACATCACTGGCTAGCTAGTTACCACAACGTTTACAAAAGTCGCTTATACATACTATTCTTTGTCGACATATCAACTATATTCGTCCACGATCGCCTCTCCTTGGATGGTTATCTTCAGTTGCATATTCCAGCGATCACACATGAAAACTAGTTTTATTACGAATTTTTCAGCACAGTGAATAGTATCACAAGCTATCGCATGTATTTTCCTTTTGTTTTCAATTCAGCCGGTTCAGATTTTAACTCACTATTTGTGTTTAATCCATTAATTCAGCTCAGTAGCTCTGCATCAGCTGAAGGCGCATCCATTTTAAATATTGTTGCTGTTGTTGTTTTGTATTCATACGCGCCGCTTCGTTTACATTATTTACATTTTTGATCAATGACACTTATCATTTTTTGATTTGAAAATGTTTTATTAAATGATAAGAAATGAAGATAATAATTTTTCTATTGATCGACGTATCAAAGAAAAAATTGACCGGAAAACTATTTCATCAATGCGCTACGCGCATTGATGAAGTTTTCCGGTCATTTTTTTCTTTGATACGTCGATCAATAGAAAAATTATTTTCTTCATTTCTTAAATAATAGTAAATACCTTTGTGCTCAAACTACGTTCATCCACTGATATGAAAAAAAAGTCCAGATTATCTGTTTTGAAATGCCCCCTCTACCGCTTCAGGTTTCAATACACAACCCAAAATTGATAGTCTACGGAGATTCGCGGGTATGATAAGGCAACTCTCAGCGATAAAATTCCTCTGATCGATATGACGTCACAATAAGCAGCATGATGTCATATTTACTCAGAAACATGTCGATTTTTACTTTATCTCTGGTTTAAATTATGAAAACTATAGGCATAAAATATCACTAGAAACTCTTCTAACTGAATATATCTTCGATTTCTCTCTATTACGTATACTTATTATTGATGACGTCACAAGTATGTCTTATAGAGGAGATCATGTCGGGAAACAAATCATCGGAATGCAGTGTAAACAATGCCGAAATAAGACTTATTTAATACAGATACCTAAGATTTAGATGTGTCAGTTAGGATATAATCAGGATAATACAGGCATGGATATTTTGTTTAATCAGCGAGTGTTATAAGGTAAGCAGATCAACATAAATATGGCTTTACCAGCCTTTCCTCTCTCAGTGTGTACAAAAAAAAGGCAAAAGTGTAACACTACCGCGGATATTATGAAATATGACTTTGGTAAATATCAATGGTATATGTCCTAAACTACTTGAAAAGTGCTGCTAGAATACTGTGCTTCGTTGTTTTAAATGAAAAATACGTAGTCTTTTTAATGAAATTATAGAAGTTGAGAGGGGTTCCGATAAATATTTAAAATATTTATTTTATGCGTTTAATAGGATTCTAGCAGTACTACTAATAAACATGAACTAATTGCCGATCGAATTATTGTAGCAAACATACAAATGAACTTCGGGGTAGTGTTACACTTTTTGATTTTTTGATAAGGTAAACAAGTGATCTATTTTTAACTGTCACGTAACACCATGGCACGGCAGCTTCAAAGATCGAGTCGATTCCGAAGTAGAAAAATAATATCTTGGTGAACACAATCACTTGTTATTAATATTCCGCACTGTTTTCTTAAAAAAAACAGTTTTTAAATTGATCATAATTCTGACGGTCAGTAAACTCGGAGTTGCTTTAACCTACCCGCGTTTTGCATTGCATTAGCCATTATTAAGCCCGGATGATAACGTTAAAAAATTGCGCGATGTATTCCGAGTGTATTCCAAATGGAGAAAAGATGTAAACATTTCCCATTATAAATCTCCGTAAGAAAATTGTATTCGTTCCTGTGAAATTTTATGAGTGAAAAGGTTCAATGAAGATATCTTTGATATATTCCCTTTCATCGAATTCAATTGTATTTCTTTCACAGATATGCGTATTTCTATTAAAAATCATCAACAATTGATGGAAGCAATAACTTGGGCCAGACTATAAAGTAAGAGTAATTCCACTTATTGTGACGTCAAAGTTCACGTCGGTTAAGTGTCGTCTGGCTCTTTAAAAACTATCCGGAGAAATAAAACTACGCGAAGTATGCTGTTTTATTTACTTAAAAAGCATAATGTTCTTGACATTACACATTTTATCTGCTTCTCAAAAGTTACTTTGATTCTCGCGAGAATATGAGATTGTCATTCGCAATCATTGGAATTGCATTGTGGGTCTGCTTGGAATTGTATTGTGGGTCATCTTAACTGATGCCAAAAAATCCGTTGAATGAATGTGCAACTGGTTTGAATTTTTTATTCACACACGCGTTGCCGGTAGAGCTCGCTTCGCTTGCTATAATTTCAAAAAAAAGATATGAGCGATCCGTATGTGTTCTGTGTACGCATACATTAGGTATTGCTTTATCTATGACAACAATAATTGATTTGTAAACATTCCTTTATTCTATACATTTCTATATGTAAAATGGCTGGCACGACATGTTCATAGGACCAAACATTGAGGGTGGATAGCATATAAATTATCAGTTTAATTTCGTTTTAATTATACAACAAGTTAACATTTACGTTATTCTTCCATCGCTGAAAATTAAAAGAAAATCGTATGTTTGTATTTTTTAACATATGAATATGAAAATGACACCCACCCCCTTCCTTCCCTACAAAATCTTATATACAATGTCAAGGATAATTCGAACATACGACCAAATTTTTAGCCCGGTAAACAGATAAATTATCCGGTCAATTTACTTTTTATTTTGCACATAGTTTACTCACAAGTTGACCTTCAGTGAAAAAAAGGAAATTGTACGTTTGAAACATTTTCCCCCGAGACTAATTAGGCCATTAATTTAAAAAGAATAGGTAATTTGAAAGAAGGCCGATTTTTAAGGGAAGTGAACAAGATCCTTTAGTGTCTCTTGTCCTAGGGGATATTTTACTCTAGGGTAGGGACAACATGAACATATAGAAGAAAGTATAAACTATTTTTAATATTCTCCTCTACTTAACTAAATCAAAACTGATGGCATTTTAGATATAATCAATCATCAAACCTTCTTCCAAATTTTTTTTAACCCCATAATACGATTTCCTATTACAAATTGATCATAGTACAATTATATATAGTATTTAAAAATAGTAAGTTTAACCTGTTTTACCCTGAATTGAAATTACTGATTAAATTTAGATGACCATAAGATGTCTTCTTAAATTTTTAAATGTCATGACACCCAAAACACGTTTGTTTGGTTCGGTGTAGTCGGATGGGAGGGTGGTTTAATAATCATTAGAATCGTTCACTTTTTACTCTAATTATCTATTAATTTCACCAATATTTTCTTTCTTTCTTTCTTTATTTCTTTAAGCTTTGCAGCTCATCAGATTTTACAAATTAAACATATTAAAGTACAGAAGTTGGTATTTTACAGGAGATCCTATTACATTGTACATACATAAATATGAAAAATTGACATAAGTAAAGGCGAAAAAAATAAAAAAGAACAACATCTACCCTTATAATTACATATATCGTTTCTTAATTTCATACTATAATAAATGTATTTGCCGAGGTTACACATATCTTTAAAATTTTCGTTATTAAACAATTGCAACAGCTTGAACATCGATGGTTTCTCATAAAAATACTTCTTAATGTATTTTTGACGGTATTCAATATATACTGGACACACTAAAATAAAATGGAATTCATCTTCAACATAATTTTTACATGAAAAGCAGTTCCTTTGGGCTCTTTGTGTATTATTGTACCTTCCAGTTTCGATAGCTAAACGATGAGAGGACAATCTTAATTTTGATATACACTGTTGAAATTTTACAGGAATTGACTTTCTAAGGTAATATTGAAGATAAAATCCATCCACTAAATATTTATAAAAATGACATTTCTGCGAATTTTCTATTTTACCAAAAATATCTTGTTTAGACAGGTCTACGATTCGTTGATTTATGACTTTTAGAGTTAGTGAATCAATTGTTTGTTTATTCCAAACTTCATTGAACCCAATTTCATTTAAAATTGACTTTACATCGGAAGCCCAATTTTTGTGTCCATGTAATTCGCAGTTAATGTACATTTCTTTGTAACACTTTTGTATAATACAATTATTACTACACAATACATCCTTCCAAAATTTTAAAATTGAACAAAACCTTTTTGTAATAAGAGGTATTCTACCTAACTCTGCATACACAGCGGCATTAAATGAAGACCTTTTCACATCCAGGGTTTGCTTACAAAAATCAAGGTGCAGTTTTTCAACATTGTTACCTTTATGAGAGCCCGAAATTTCTGAAGCATAATTAATAATGCCACCAGCATAACAATCAAAAAGCGATAATAGTGTTTCATGATTAAGTATCATGCCTCTAATATTTTATCAAAAGTGACATAGTCCTTGTGACATAGTCCTTGCTGCCAGATTACAGGTAGGGTACGGTGTCCCTAACTATGTTTTAGATTTGTTGTTTCCAGAATGAAGTTTAATTAAATGTTTATATAATACCCAGACAGGTTTGTGTGTGGGCTATAATACCCAGACAGGTTTGTGTGTGGGCTATAATACCCAGACAGGTTTGTGTGTGGGCTATAATACCCAGACAGGTTTGTGTGTGGGCTATAATACTCAGCAAGGTGAGCGGTACAGCCTGCAGGCCTATCGTTTTGTTTTAGTAGCATCAATGCACTGCATGTATTCACTTGTGCTTAGACCCCCATGTGAAAATTTGGAAATCACAAACTTCAGTTGAACAACAGTTCAACTGTTTGCTTGGGTTCATATCCGTTATAAAATCCCTTCATATAAATATATAGAACAATGTAATGTTTTCACTAATATCAATTTTAACTATTTTTCATTCCATTGTATAAATGTACGCTCGGTGCATAGAGAGTACCGGTAATGGCGGTCGATCATGACTGCAGGTAGAACGTCCTTGGGGCTTTCACACCTGTAAAAATTAAACCCTGTCCTCACATGTGATTTACCTTAAAGCTGAACACCGCTCGTAAATAGGCACTGTCCGCCATATTTCTCTTTAATCACTGCTGTCCCTACAACCCTTATATAAGGGACATACCTCTAAACAGTTCAAAGTACTTCGCTGTAAAGGTCTCACCTGTGTGGACGTACATTTTGCCTCGCCGTGTTATTCGGTCGCGATGAAATTATCAAATTTTACGCACCCAGGAGAATACAAACATCAAATAAATTGGTCAATGCATTATTTACGAACAGAAAATGAACATAAGATAAGAAAAAATGCATAAAATGTAAAGACCACGAAAGGAATACTACATGTCGGCAACGAGTTTCAGGTGTGCAATCGGGTGTAACGAAATCGAAGGGTTTATATACCAGGTACCTATATACGAGCGGTGTTCAGCTTTAAGAGATTTATAACCCTGCACACGCAGTATAATATTATATAAATAGTGCCTGTTTGGGAGGGTAACAGTTGAAATTGACACCCCGAGAAAACCATTGTCAACCGACGCGAAGCGAAGGTTGACAATGGTTTTCGAGGGGTGTCAATTTCAACTGTTATCCTCCCAAACAGGCACTATTTATTTTGTTATACTGAATGTCTTTTTTTATATTTTTAAGAAATTTTTACTGCTTTTATATAGGAATAACGTGAATTCTACAGCGAACCGTACGCGCATAATTTTCGCGCATGTAATATTTTTTAATGTTACCCGTTGCCAAGTGCGTTGCTAACGCTGAGGTAATAGTATATATTATTAACTGCGTCTTAACCAATCAGATTTCAGTATTTAACATGAAAGTATAACAAAAGATTATGATGTTGGGTTTTTGGGTTTTTCTTTAAAGTGTCACCATATGTTTGTTCACTTTACTTTTGTATATACATGTATATTAAACCTATGAATCGTATGGTTCTATTTAATAAACAATAGGAATTATATCAAGAGAATATTCCCTCTATTTTAATCAATCGCTTCTGATTTCTTAAGGTCAAGATCTAGTAAATGAAAGGTGCCTACAGGTTTATGAAATTCAGGATATAAATTCTTTTAATGATGCTTCATAACAGTATCTTTGTTTCATAGGGTGTTCCGGGGCTTAAATTTTTGGTATACACAATGAAAAATCATGTTTTAAACAACCATTTTCTATAAAATATGAAGGATAAAAGGAACAAATCTCGGAGTTTTGTCAATTTTTGACTAATGAAATATATCTAGAATGCCTACAGTTTCTTCAAAAACGACATTAAACAAGCTCTTGACCTCCTCTTTAAAATGATCTCAAATTGAATATAGGTACCGGGATTACTTTTCCCATGATTAACTCTAGAATTTCAAAATATTGTTTTATTTTCTATATAATTCCTTTCAAACCGTAAAATACGGGAAAAGATTCATGAAATTAATTATGACGTCATAATGGTTCTAGCAGCAAAAAGACAGTCTGGAATCATTTACTAGATCTTGACCTTAATTCGTAAACGATGAGGTAAATAACTCTTCGCAACTCCAAATCAAGGTGACGTCATAATAGACAGTTAGTCAAGGCAAGTAAACAACGGACGCACAATGCGACGGTTTGCGATCATAAAGGATATAAGGATTTGCGAATTACTGTGAAGTAAAATCAGGTAGAACAGCTGCATGATAATTCTTACGGGCGGCGGAATACTAGTATCACCAGCGACCGTTTGATGCTGAGGATATTTTGGAAATTAACTTTGCACAAAATTTAATTCGTGAATTCCCTGTTGAGCTGAGAAAATTACGCCGATCTGTTTTCAATTACTTTCTTAAATTTTGGTTTGTATCTTCATATAACAAAACAAATGTTGACTGTGTTTTCGGGCAACTTTGATTTTATTAGCCCCCGAGGGACGAAATATTGCCCTCAACCCCAGTCAATATTTGTATACTATTTAGAATGGACAAACATCACAAAGCAGTAATTATCAATTGCCAGTAATGGAGTTATCGCTCTTAGTCGTGCAAATTTCTTGTTCGACATTTTTGTATGCGCCGTAATTTACAGGGTATTTTTACTATAGGAGGCACTGTAGCTCCAAGGTCGTCTATTCATTTTTTTTAACCGAGAGCTACAAATTAACCTGCAGCTACTTTTTTAAAAAAAATCGTTGCAAAATATTTTTTATACACAAAAACCTATCATTACTTTATCGTAGTACTATTCTTCAGCATCCGCTGGTTGTTTCACTATACGTAAACATGTTGAAGTTGATACGTCAATGATAGACAGACAAAGAGAGGAAGAATACACGTTTTAAATGAGAGAGAGATAGAGAAAGAATTAAAGAGAAAGGGCATATTTAGGAGAGAGAGAGAGAGAGAGAGAGAGAGAGAGAGAAGAGAGAAAGATAAGCCTGCATCAGTGAGAAATAGACACAGAAAGCTGGCATCCATGTGGAAAGTACTTGAAGATTTGCTCAGCAGAGAATGTCTGAAAATAGTAAATGTCAGACACAGAGAGAGAGAGAGAGAGAGAGAGAGAGAGAGAGAGAGAGAGAGAGAGAGAGAGAGAAGCGCGTTAGGTGTAGAGATCTAACTAAAGATGTTAATAGTTTGAGTTATCTCCCTTTTTACACGGAGTCATGACATCGCAGTCTACATGTCTACTTTTAAAAAGCATTGACTCATTATATTTTTAAATATATAGTCTCATAACTGCAGCGGTGTGTGCATACAAATTGAGTAACGCGCGCTAACGCGTTATTAAAATTTGTATTCACACATCGCTGCAGTTATGAGACTATATCTTTCAAAAAATAATTATTTAATGCTAATATTTACATTTTTTTTTTTAACTTCTTGCCTTGCCTGCAAATGTGATTTATGCGTCAACATTTCTGTTTTATCCTAAGGGTAAGTTCAAATTAATGTAAGAGCCACTGTAACAGCCACAAGCGTGAACTTTGATTCTCGCTTGTGACGTTGCATTTCACAGCGTTCAACGTTTGTGACGTCATAATAAAACTAGTCATTCTAACCTTTGAGTACCCTGTGTATGTTACGGTCCTATAACTGCAGTGTCTTTTCACACATTTTACATGCAAAAAATATTCGAAAGAATTGATGAAATATTTCTGTGCTGGATTTCATTTCAACTGCTGTAGTTGTTAATTGACTGGATATTTTTGTGTCCTGTGATTTGCATGATCTGGTTGGCAGGTACGTTATCTTCGCTTAATTTTTGAACCAGATGTTTGCGAGCACTGATTTGTTAATTTTTTCTCGCCAACAATCCCCGCTGAAGTTGTCATTCTTTTCCTAATCGATCCCAATTTATTGACACCTATGGGCTGTCTTTTAAACCATTGGTCTTTATGTGTCAGGGATCCCCCCCCCTCCCCCGATGCTACGTGCCTATGAGCTCTATGGGTAGAAAAGTAGGTCGTGTCATGCTACATGTAGGCGCTGGCACGATAAAGACACCCCCCCCCCCTCAAAATGCTCAAAGACAGGGATCCCGGGTGACCAATATATAGGTCTATAAATGATTGCGTGAATCTGATATATGCTTATAAATGATTTACCACACGTATAATGATATGATAATACAATGATAAATAAATATTTCTAAAGTGAATGTCGCGTCATGGTCGGTGCTGGCACGATACCGAACCTCCACAGCTCAAAGAGTGACCACTATCTACGTCGACAGCTGATTAAGGTACTCCGCTTAAAATAAAATTAGTATCTGAGCTTTATTTTACGTACAATGCAGGTAGCTTGTTTTAATGAAATTAAAACAGATCAAGAAATATGGCGTTACATTCTCAGTTACAGCGAGCACCCTGTTTCCATTTTACTTTTAAAAAAAATCCTCATATTATAAAACACTCTAAGCTCGGAATCAGCACCTTGAAGTTTCCTCCCCTCCCCCGTAGTCGACCTCCAACCTACCCAAACCCGGCAAACAAATACACCCCCCTCCCTTCTTAAAAAAAATAAATTTTAGTTCCGTACATGCCTCTTGGTTCTGACAAAAAAATAGGCCAATTTTTTTAATAGTTCATACTTTATCAATTAAAGTGCAATAGAAATATATTGGTGATATGTTTCATCGAACCCCTTCTCGATCAGTACCATATATTCAAACAGATTGATTGATTACACACGTTTATTATATCTCCGTGCCCTCTTTAACTTTCTATCAATGCTCTCTATTTGTGTGTATTATTTGTAAATTAGAAAAACGGTCTAGGGAAAAGAAACTCTTTTTTAAGATTATAAGATTCATCGCATAGTCTATCTATATCATCATGGCATGCGGGGATCTAACCCCCCCCCCCCCCCCGGGAAAAATGAAAATTTAGTAAATTATCGCAAAAATGTCTCGGACCCCCCCCCCCCCCCCCCCCCCACGCAAACACAGTTATCCTTTGGACCCCCCCCCCTCCCTGGAAACAAGGTTTCAGGATCGGCGCATACATAGTAATTCTCGCAAATGTTTATTGTTTCTTTAATATCTCTATATAGGCTATAGCGATAATGGCAATGGCGGTCAGATTTCTAATTTCAGTCAATTTTACGTTTATTATTTGATTTGATTGAAGTGCATATGCCGACTATTCATGACATTTTGCTTTAAGTGACTTCAGTTCAACAAGTGCGATGTTTGTGCTGCTGAAATAAACACGATTTCCGGTGAATTGATGAAACTTCTTAAACATTGTAAACAAGTCACAGAGTACATCTGCATCTGGGAAGGAAGATAAAATATGAGAGATCTTAAAAATATCAAAACAAATTCTGACTAATGTTACTTGGAAATATGTAGACATATAGGATTGCTTTAGAAGTCATCTGTGGCATGAGTTCCATCTCTTTATACATGACATTTTTGTGTTACAGAAGTAGATCCACCATCACACCCACTGTACAGAAATTCATGGACTCGATCCACCTCAACCACTCCGTAAATTCCTGGATCCACCACAGCTTCTTCTTTCACTAGGTTTGAAATGTTCATATTATTCACCCCCCCCCCTCTTCCCTGCAAACACATAAAAAAAAGTTTTCTTTGAGCATATACCGGTAAATAACTGAAATATAAATGAGATTAAATGATTAAGAAAACTATGTTGATGATAAATACATTTATAATTAAATATTCCAATAGCTTTTTATTTTTGAATGATTCATTTTCTGAGGCCAAACCGTGGGACCAAAACGACTTGGGGTCGAAACGACTTGGGGTCGAAACTATAGGATGCCGAAACGACAAGCATCACTGTGACGTATATCGAACAGACGATAGATCAGAGGCATCAAAATGAAGGATAGTTTTACCCATTTAGATCGATAATGGTTCCCCGTGTAAGAAATGAAAGTACAGGTTTGTTCAAATGCTGTTTATATTGTACAATGGGGTCTACCTGTGGAATTATTTATGCCAGCGAACACGGAACGGAAAGTCTCGAATTTTCTCCAAACCAACTTTGTACAAATGATTACGGGTAAGTTTTTATTTGTGTTTTACATAGATACAGTGGATGAGAGGAAGAAAAGACAAATATGGTCATCAGGCTACATAATTCCTGTTATCTTTGGGCAAGTGTTATGGTATTAAATCATTCTTGAAGTAAATTAATGTGGACTGGTGTCAGATAAAATTTTTGTTAGGGGCCCCTAAAATTGTAAAAACTTAAGGGAGTTGTTTTATGTCAACAAACAACATGTACCGGTACATGTAGATCTCAGTGATTTCAGAGTGACCAATCATCAGACAGAACCACTCTGCCCTGGACCCACTGGTGACCTTGGGTGACCCCCAGACCCCTTGATGTAAAATTGGCCCCGCTGATGTTTAAAAGATAAATAAATGAAAAAAAGGATTCTTCTTTTGAAAATTTTGTTCACCGGCCAATGTGATTTTAGATCTCATTAGTCTAAAATATTAGTACAATTCAATCTTTAAGTTGACAGACTAAACGTTTATGAAAATACATGAATCAATGTTGACTTTCATTATATACGTAAACAGTTTGAAAAAAAATAAATAAATAATTACTAAATGTCCATTTAAGTGTAAAATAATATGTGAATTATTGTAAACTGGTGGGCTGTATTGCGCAAGGTTGAATTTCTGAATAGATACATGTAAATTAATGTTTCCATTAAAGCATTTATGTAGAATATTAGACCTCTATGTGCATGTTATATTTAGGTTGAACTTGAATGGGGACAACATCAATATAAATGTTTATGTTAATACATTCATAAATCAATATTGACCTTTATTACTTACATGTACATGTATCTAAGCTGGAAGTTAATATGATATTGTCACTGAAATATTTATTTAGGATATACCAGTTTGTAATATTTTGTGGTCTCTTTACAGGTTCCTGGTGTAATGGGATGCAGTAAACTAATTGACTAAAGAAAGAATATATGTGGTATGGTAGTCATGTATTGTTACTATTACATGTATTATGTAGCTAAACTCTGTATTAATAGGTCACCTGAGTCATTCAGGAGACTTATTGCTATCACAAGTTCGTTGTCGTGTGTCATTCATAGACAATATGGTATACATCTCTTAAATGGGTGTGAGGGCAGTAGTCATTGTGTTAGTCCATGGGTAAGAACTGTTGTTTGAGAGCATAGGTCGAGGACATCAATTTCTTACCAAGGAACTGACACTATAACTATTGCCCTCATTGTCGAGGACATCAATGTCTTACCAAGGAACTGACACTATAACTATTGCCCTCATTCCCATCATTTTGAATGATGACTGGTTTGTTAAACAAGGAAAAACATCCTTGTGGTAATGTCAGGGCTGGGATATTGTCTAATTATCTGCCCCTCGGGACTTTCAAATAACCAGGGTAGGGGGGATAGCCAATTATATGTCATAAGCCAGTAATTAATATCAATGTATAGTATATATATATCATTTTGAAAGTTCCCATTATACATATACATGTATTTGATAATTAGGTGTGAATTGTGTTTTGATAATCTTATAGTCTGTTCTCTACCTGGGGTAAAGAAAAACTGCATTTACATGTATTTTGATAGGTTTTACAGTGCTACTGTTGTGGCGATCGCAGCAAGAATTACACATACCTTGCATCATTGTCAAGATAGTGTTATTTAGGTATCAACGAACGTCAAAGAATTTGAGAGGAAAGAGAGAGAGAGAGAGAGAGAGAGAGAGAGAGAGAGAAAACATGTGATGTTTAATGGAGAACGTCAGTTATAGTAAGAAAAAGAAAGTCAGAGTACACGTTGCTCAGAAGAGAGAGAGAGAGAGAGAGAGAGAGAGAGAGAGAGAGAGAGTAAATCAAAGGGCAATAGGTAGCAAGGGACAGTTTCGGATAAAGTACCCATCAATTTTTTTGTAAAATTGAGAATTGCTGTACTTGAAGGCCTATTAGTGTTGCTGAAATTCATGAAATGAGTTTTAATGATTAGGCCAAAAAAAGAATATGTGTGTTTCCTATTTCATCAGATATTAAAATAGGGTAGGTATATATAAGTCGGCTTTTTTTTTTAATGAGCTTTTCATTTTTTTTTTTTCCTTTCCTAGCATATGATTTTTCTATACATTAATAAAATGTATTTTACAGGTGGACCAATTGTGAATAGTGACAACTGTTACAGAATTAAAGCTTTCTTAAATCTTAGATTAATTTGGAATGTATACGAAGATTTTATTTTTATGTAAATAGAAAATATAAATATGACAGCCACTATAGATTAACTGAGTATAATGCTCATTTTCACAAATATATTATATTAATAGTAGTTATTAGTTCTATTTTATTGGTTATCTGACATAACAGTAGACATTAATATCATAACTGTATGTGTTGATTTCATAAACAGAGGAAATTCTGGTTGATCAGACGAGAGCCTTAGAATTAAATCTTTTCAATAATTAAAAAAAAAATGAATACATCAATAATGGTTTAAGACTAATTTTTAAAATTTCATTTGCAACTGAAATGCAGCATTTTAAAATCATATTTATAATGTTAATGATTGTTAGGCCTATTCAAAGACTTAAGATGTCTGCAGTTTCCACACCCAGAAATATAAAATAAACTTTGCTTCTGCTTTTTTCATGTACAATTTTATATTAATTTTGAACACATTACTGCCCAAAAAAAACTATTTTTTGCATTGATAATTTAGCTAAAATAACCAAGGATAACTTTCATCCTTGCTGTCAATCTGCACTTAGAAATCTTTAAAACGCTTTGATAAGGGGTGTTTTCTATTGAATTGTTACAAGCGTTTTTTAAACTCTGATTTGTAAAGACTCTATTGTTTAAACCAATTACGGTTGATAATCTGGATTTGGAATAAAAAATAGGGTCCGGTCAGGAAACTGGAAACACACATATTTTTTTTTTGCCTTATCATTAGCTATTATGCGATATTGCGAAGTACAGTGATATGGGTGTTATCATATTAGCTGGAGATTTTAATAGTCGTGTGGGTGAATCAAAAGATTATGTTGAATATGATATTTTGGCTAACAATTTGTTAAATAACATGCCTGCATTCTTGTCATATGATAAGGATTATACTTGTTCACGTAGATCGGAAGACAAACATGTCAATAATTTTGGTCGTAAATTACTCGAATTATGTCGAGCCTCTGGTCTTAGAATATGTAATGGCAGGGTTTCCGGGGACACGCGGGGCAAATATACATTTTTTAATCATTTAGGTTCGAGTGTCATAGATTATGTTTTAGTTGGTAAGGATGATTTTGATGCCATCGAGAGTTTTACTGTTAAAGATTTTAATGAATGGTCAGACCACGCTCCAGTTGAAGTGTGTATTCATAATGTTAAAAACTACCAACGCTATGACAATCATAACATTTTCTGTAGTAATGTAACGGCAGGCAGTGTGTACAGATGGAATGAGGAAGCTTTTGAGTCCATAAAATCTATCTTACACAGTAAAGTGTCTGATTTTTACAGTCTTTTTGAAAAAATGGACTGTGGGATCCTTAGTATAGATCAGGTTGTAAATAATTTCACTAGTATATTAAACAGTGTTTTTATGCCTTTTTGTAGTGTACCCAACTTTTTAGGTGGTTCGTCTATTGACATTAAGTCTTCCAGTAGTAATAAGCCATGGTTCGATGACAAGTGTAAAGAACTCCGTAAAGTTTATAAAAGCTCCTTACGTATTTTTAATTGGGAAAGGTCTGTTCAAAATCGTATCACTTTATGTGAAAACAAACGTGTCTACAAAAAGCATGTACTTAGAACTAGAAATAGGTTTGTCAGACACGAAGGTAATAAACTCAACTATTTAAGAAAGCACAATCCAAAACAGTTTTACAAGATTTTCAAGAAAAGAAAAACAATTAAAAGCTCTTTAGATTTAGATGCTTTTTATCAATATTTTAAGAGTGTTTGTAATGTAGATGAAAATATTGTAGACATTGAAAGTCCATTTTTTGAGCAGAGGAGTACTGATACTGTTTTTAGTGAATTAGATAAAGCCATAGATGAGGAGGAATTACTTTCAGTATTAAAAAAATTAAAATGTGGTAAAGCTGCCGGAACAGATCACCTGTTAAATGAATATTTTGTTAAATTTAAAGAGTTTTTTTTACCAGTTTTAGTTAGACTTTTTAATAAAATTTTGGATGCAGGTACTTTCCCAAGGAGCTGGTCTATAGGTGTAATAATTCCACTTCTTAAAAAAGGTAACACCAATGATGTTAACAATTACAGGGGAATAACTCTTGTTAGTAATCTGGCAAAAATATTTACCACAGTGTTGAACTATAGATTACTTCGCTGGTCTGACGACAATGGTATCATAAGCGATGCGCAGTTTGGGTTTAAGCCAGGTCATAGTACCACAGATGCCATTTTTGCACTTACTAGTTTAGTATCTTTATATTTGAAAAAGAAAAAGAAATTATATTGTTGTTTTGTTGATTACAGAAAAGCGTTTGATAGTGTGAATAGAAACAAGTTATTATACAAACTTGCTACAAATGGAGTCACGGGAAAGTTGTTAAGTATTATTAAGCATATTTATTGTGAGTTAAAATCATGTGTCAGATATAAGTCTGAACTGTCAAATTATTTTTCGTCAACAACTGGACTTATGCAAGGAGAGGCTTTGTCGCCTTTTCTTTTTTCATTATATATTAATGATTTTGAAATGGATCTTATTCGAAGTTGTTGTGAACCTGTTGACTTCAGAGACATTTCGCTTTTTCTTTTAATGTATGCTGATGATACTGTGTTAATAGCTAATTCAAGGGAGAGTCTACAGGGTATGTTGAATCAATTGTATCAATTTAGTAATGATTGGAATATTGGTGTGAACACAGATAAAACAAAAATAGTTGTTTTTCGACATGCGGGTAGAATGTGTAAAAATGATTTTTGGACCTATGACCAAAAGCATGTTGAGGTTGTTAATTGTTTCAATTATTTAGGAATCAATTTGAATTTTAATGGGAATTTTAATGTTACACAGAAAACAATTGCAATGCAGGGTAGGAAATGTATGTTTGGTATTCTAAAACTATGTAATGAAACTTATTTAAATATTGAGACTAAATTAAGCATTTTTGACACCTATGTATCTAGCGTTCTTAACTATGGCTCCGAGATATGGGGTTTTCATTCTGGTGATGAAATAGAACGAGTTCACACAAATTTTTGTAAAAGAATTTTGAAAGTTAAAAAATGTACGTCAAACTTTATGGTTTATTCAGAGTTAGGTCGTCTACCTATGAGTATTATACGTAAATTGCGTATCATTAAGTATTGGTTGAAATTGATTAAAACAGAAAATTGTATATTACGCAATGTATATGAGGAAATGGTCTCACAGTTGATACCAAATACATGGTGTTTTAATGTCAGAGAATTATTAGTATCTCTGGGTATGCATGAAGTCTGGCTTTCACAAAATGTGGCTAACACTAATGTTTTCTTAAAAATTGTAAAGCAGAGGTTGTCTGATTTTTTTATTCAGGAAAGAGACGCATTTTTCGAGTCATCCTCTAAATGTTTATTGTACAAGTATCTGCCTGACACTTTTTCGTTACAATTTTATTTGAGTAAAAATATTCCGGAAAACCTTGTTGTCCTTTTAACAAAATATAGACTGTCATCGCATAGGCTTTTGGTAGAGCAAGGCCGTTATAATGGAACTGTCAGATCGATGCGTATCTGTAAATATTGTAATTTAGGTGAAGTCGAGGATGAATTCCATTTCATACTTATCTGTCCATTTTATAAAAGTCTACGGGTATTGTATTTAAAAAAATATTACTGGTCTCGTCCTTCAATGTTTAAGTTAGTTCAACTCCTTGCCATTCATAATCGCAAACAATTGTGCCATCTCGCAATGTTTCTGCGTGAGGCAGGTAAAAAACGGGATGTCGGATAACTAGTACATCCAACTGATGTATTATTACTATCACTATTATTATTAATATTACTATTATTATCATTATTATCATTATTATAATCATTTGATTTATTGATTTATAGGGTCTCTCCTCCTATGAACGTACATGTATGAATAATATTTTTTTTAGAATATTGTTTAACGTCAATAGCGAACTGTTTGATTTTGATTGGATAGAGTGTAGCATTATATATTTATAATTATGTACATATGTTTCAACAGCTTATAATTCATTTGAATTTAGCCAATAAACAATACAATACAATACAGTTAGAGGGATGTCTCTTGTCGAAATTGATATGCAATATGTAGGCCCCCTATGTAAGGTACATGTAAATGAGATTCAGAAATAAATTGCGAAAACTGCGGCTATGACTGTTGTGTTGACTTTACACAGTGAAAATGCAAGTTACAGACGGGAGGGTAAATAACACGAAAAGTAGGTGGATGGTACATTATAAACTATACACCAGTAAGTTTCTGACATGTGATGGTGCAACATGCACATGGTACGGAAGGTCAACCCTTTGCAGGGAATTGGCTGGGGGAGGTCTAAAAAGCTAAAAATTCATGAAAAATTAGCAAAATATGAAAGAGTCAAAATCTCATAAAATCCAGTATGTAGAGAATTTTACAGGTTTTGACTAGTAATTTTCTTCAGAAATTAGTGATTGGCCTCATGAAGAGTAAATTAAAGGTATTTGTGCTGAATGGGAACTGAGGAAATTCTTGTTACAGACTTCCGAAGACACACGTCTCCCGGCTACAATGAAATGTATTAAAGAAACTGTCCCGTGTCACCTTCAAGACTACTTTTAAGTGGATTTTGTACCAGAAGTATATTTTTTGGTAAAATGGATGATTTTGTTGGTTATATATGTCATTTCATGATTTATTAGCTATAATATACAAGGGGAGTAACTCCCTTTTAATTAAATGTGTAAAATGACTACCACTAGAGTAAATTGCCTTAGAAAGTAGGTATTTCCTATCCTGATGACAATTAATAGGCTTACGTTAATTACAGAGATTAGAATTAATACTGTTAAACAGTTTTGATCAATTGAATCATTTAAATTATAAATTTGCAGCAATTTTGCTGTCCGATTTCATGAAATAACATGAAGCAACCCGACTTATATAACCCATTTTTTTTAAAACAGCATATTTTTCTTACAAATAGAATTCACATGTAGACAAATGCAGTTATCAAAATATACAATATGTCAAACAACTCAAGTTTTTGCTCCTTCCTATCCAAAAGTGATATTTTAAATATATTTACAGAATTAAAAAAGCCACCCCCTCTTTCCAATTGTCTCCATTACCATTACATGTTGGATATGTAAATGTACATTTGACCTTGAAATAACATCTGCTATAATAATTACTCTTGAAATGATCAAGAAACAACATATGTTTACCCTTTTATTGTATATATGCATCAATAATGTAGTTCCTTGTGTAATGGGATGCAGTAGACTGAATGACCAAAGAAAGACTATATGTGGTATAGTAGTCATGTATTGTTATTATATAGCTAAACTCTGTATTTTTAGGTCACCTGAGTCATTCAGGAGACTTATTGCTATCACAAGTTCGTTGTCGTGTGTCATTCATAGACATTATGGTATACATCTCTTAAATGGATATGAGGGCAGTAGTCATTGTGTTAGTCCATGGGTAGGAACTGTTGCCCGAGAGCATAGGTCGAGGACATCAATTTCTTACCAATGAACTGACACTATAACTATTGCCCTCATTCCCATTTGATGACTGATTTGAAACAAGAATAACATATTCTTTTGGTAATGTCAGGGCTGGGATATTGTCCGATTATCTTCCTGGGGGAGATTCAAAAAATCAGCCAGGGTTAGGGGGATAGCCAATCATATGTCATAAGCCAGTAGTTAATATTAATGATCTCATATATAATTTGGAAAATTCCCATCTTAAATATATTAAAGAAGTAAGAGACAGAGGAGCAAGAGTACAAGAGTTTAGGGGAGAGAGAGAGAGAGAGAGAGAGAGAGAGAGAGAGAGAGAGAGAGAGAGAGAGAGAGAGAGATTAATGAAGAATGTCAGGAAAGGGAATTAGAGAAAGAAAGAGAGAAAAAGAAAGTACATATTTTGGAGAGAGGGAGTGAGAGAAAGAGCAAGATAGCATGCTAAACAGTGAATGTTAGAGAAAGAGAGAGAGTATGTTAAATGAAGAATGTCAGAGATAGAGAGACAAAGAGAGCAAGAGTACATGTTGATCAGAAAATTGAAGGAGAGAGATAGAGAGAGAAACAAAGAGAAAGTACATATGTAGAAGAGAGATAGAGAGAGAATAAGTCTGCATGAGAGATAATTATTTACATTTTCAACTGTCTTTATCTGTGATAACATTACGAATCAATTTTGAACCCTAAAACCCAATAACTTCATAAAACATGAGTGACACAAAGTGGGCCTGTCTTATAGCATAACCGAGAGACGGTATTGACTGCGCCAAGCAGTAATACATAGCATGTGCTACACAGAAAAATAGTGGTTTTAAATAATGCTGTTTTAAAGTGTACAAATTGGAAATAATGTAAATATAACTAATAAGGAATCATTCTTTGAATATTATGAGGTGATGATTTTGGTCGGAGCGTGGTCAAATCTATCATAAAGCCCTTTTGGCTCTATTGGATTTAACCACGCCCCGACCAAAATTGCCACCTCATAATACTAAAATAATGATTCCTTATTCCTTAAATAGACACAGAAAGTATTTCCTTATCAGCGAATGTCTGAAAATAGTAAATGTTTGAGAGAGAGGGAGGGAGTTTAATGAAGAACGTCTTAGAGAGACAAAGAGAGCAAGAGTACATGTTGCTCACGAAAGGGAATGAGGAAGAGGAAGTACATATTTCAGAGAGAGACAGAGAGAGAGAGAGAGACAGAGAGAGAGACAGAGACACACAAAGAGAGAGGGAGACTAAATGCAAAAGTTCATGTTTATCAGAGGGAGAGAGAGAATGATTGTGTAACAAAGAGAGTACATGTGTAGGAGAGGCAAAGTAAATCTTTGAGAGAGAGAGAGAGAGAGAGAGAGAGAGAGAGAGAGAGAGAGAGAGAGAGAGAGAAAGAGAGTATTTAATGAAGAATGTCAGAACATGTTGTTTAGAAAAATGAATGAGAGAGGGAAAAAGAATACATATTCAAGAGAGGGAGAGAGAGAGAAAGAGAGGGTGAGAAAAAAAAAGCAAAAGTACATGTTTAGCAGAAATAGAGAGAATGATGGTATAACAAAAAGAGAGTACATGTGTAGGAGAGGCAAAGTAAATGTTTTGCAGAAAAAGTTTGAGAGAAAGAGAGCAAAGACAAATAGAGAGAGAGAGAGAGTATATTTAATGAAGAACCTCAGAACATGTTGCTCAAAAAAGTGATTGAAAGAGATTTAGAGGAAGAGAAAGTGCATATTTCAGAGAGAGAGATAGAGAGAGAGAGCATAAGTCTGCATGAGAGGGAAATAGACAAAGTAAGCTGGCATACATGTGGGAAAGGCAGGATAAAATAGTGCTGGTATTTCTTTAGCAGAGTAAGTTTGAAATAAGTTAATGTCTGAGAGGGAGAGAGAGTATATTTATTGAAGAACCTCAGAACATGTTGCTCAGAAAAATGAAAGTGAGCGAGGAAGAGAAAGTACATATTTCAGAGAGAGAGAGAGAGAGAGAGAGAGAGAGAGAGAGAGAGAGAGAGAGAGAGAGTATATTTATTGAAGAACCTCAGAACATGTTGCTCAGAAAAATGAAAGTGAGCGAGGAAGAGAAAGTACATATTTCAGAGAGAGAGAGAGAGAGAGAGAGAGAGAGAGAGAGAGAGAGAGAGAGAGAGAGAGTATATTTATTGAAGAACCTCAGAACATGTTGCTCAGAAAAATGAAAGTGAGCGAGGAAGAGAAAGTACATATTTCAGAGAGAGAGAGAGAGAGAGAGAGAGAGAGAGAGAGAGAGAGAGAGAGAGAGTATATTTATTGAAGAACCTCAGAACATGTTGCTCAGAAAAGTGAATGTGAGAGAGGAAGAAAAAGTACACAGAGAGAGAGAGAGAGAGAGAGAGAGTTTATTTATTGAAGAACTTCAGAACATGTTGCTCAGAAAAGTGAATGTGAGAGAGGAAGAAAAGTACAGAGAGAGAGAGAGAGAGAGAGAGAGAGAGAGAGAGAGAGAGAGAGAGAGAGAGAGAGAGAGAGAGTATGTTTAATGAAGAACCTCCGAAATATTGAGACAAAGAGAGCAACAGTACATGTTGATCAAAATTGAATGATAGAGAGAAAGAGAGAAATAAAGAAAGTACATATTTAGGAGAGAGAGAGAGAGAGAGAGAGAGAGAGAGAATGATAACAGTGAATGAGAGAGAGAAAGAGTATTCTTAGCACTGAATGTATGGTACAGACAGAGAAAGGAGAGGGGAAAAGTATTCACCAATGTTAAGCAGATAATGTCAGAGAGAGTTTTTGGAGTTAAAAAAAAATATCTACAGGTTGAGTGTTTTCGTTATCTGATAGTATACCATCATTTATCTATGAATGGAAAATATATTTTTATTTTAAAATAAAATCTGTTTTAAATTAGATATTCCTTACACACAAATTTTTATATTATATAAATCCATTATATCATTAAATAGTTTTTAAAGAGTGTGGGTGGCATAATTCTAAAACAGTTTATTTTTTTCAACAGGTTGTGATTCAAAGACATAGACCGCCACATCATGGACACAGCAAGCTCCAAGTATAGAATACATCAATGTTCTAAGTGTCCGGGGGACACAGAGTACCATTGTGTATCGTGTCCATGTGATCTGTGTCCCCAGTGTAAAGAGAACCATGTAAAAGATCTCCAAACAATAGACCATGATGTTGTGTCACGCCGTGATAAAATCAACTACATCCCAACACAAGAGATCTGTGTGAGACATCCTAGCCATGTTTATACAAAGTACTGTGAACCTTGTGAACTCCCCGTCTGTTTCCACTGCAGAAAACATAGAACTCACAGACAAATAGATGTTAAAACAGCCTATAAAACAAAGCAACAACATCACAGAGGAACCATTCACACCATCAGAAGTGAGGCTCTCTTTTACAGACCTGTTTTCCTGCCACGAATCAAAACTGATTTCAAAACCTGTCACACAGAATTCTCCCTCTATCAATCAGAGATGTTAGCAAAGGCCCAGACACTGAAGAATATCATTAAGAAAGTGAGAAAAGATTTCATGTATAATGTGTTCTGTGACTTTGATTTCAAACACAGATGTTTAAAACAGATGATAGAAATGAGCAGACATATTGTCAGCCTTCAGGAATATGAACTCAGATATGTACAGCCAGAATTCACATTCAGTGCATTACAATTCCTCTCCTCCATAAAGACAGCCCTCCCCCAGATACATCTTACACTCCACACCAGCCAGCTCTCCATGACTGAGTCACTCAACAAGGAGGATGTGATGGAGTCACTGAGTGCAATCCAAATCACAGAGAGAGGAAACCGACGCGTAGGAAACCAGTGGCTGCTGAAACTGACGTCTGGTGCTGAGTTCCATCAATCTCTCACAGTGACAGGTGTTGATTGTTGTTATCACATTTCCTGTGTGACATCAGACCGGGTCTGGGTCAATGATTATAACAATCTCATGTTGACAGACACAACAGGTGTCCCTCTACATCGTGTGGAGGATTCATGTCGTGATTTTGGAGGATTACACACAGTGAACAGTGAGAGTGAACTGATTTATATAGATAGGAAATATAACATCAACAAACTGTCAAAGGATATGAAAACAACCACCACATTTATAGAGAGAACAGACTCTACATGGAATCCACGGTGTGTGTACTGGTCCCCGTCCACTGGGGATCTACTGGTCGGGATGAGAGCCAAGGTAACCCGGTACAACCAGAGTGGACAACTCACACAAACCATACATAATGACAACACAGGTCTCGGACTGTATAGAGAACTTAACTATATAACAGAGAACAACAATGGGGATGTCGTGGTGTCTAACTTTCTCTATTTGTCTGGTGCTTTAGTGGTGACAGAGCGTGGAGGAAGACATCGTTTCTCCTACACAGGACATCCATCAGGATCACAACTACTGCCATGTGGAATCTGTACTGACGCGCTGTCACACATCCTGGTGTGTGATGATAAAACCAAAACAGTACATATGTTAGACAGGGACGGTCAGTTCCTGTCACATCTACTGATAAGACCATCAGGGATATTCTCACCATGGAGCCTGAGTTATGATGTCAACACTCACCGTCTCTGGGTGGGATCACGGTACAACAACACGGTGGTTATATACAGGTATATCACCAGACAGGACGCTCTGACAGGTAAGTCTGAGTCATTATCATTCACATTAATTAGATAAAGATAACTAAGACACACAGTCTGTGTTAATTATCAGTCAATAAGATACTTGTAAGACATGTTTATATGTGTGATTGTTTGTCAATATAAACAGCTCATTGTTACAGGGTTAGCTGTATCTATTTCATTAATTAGATGTACAGTCACATGTCATTGTATTTAGTTAATTATGATAACAGGTCATTGTAATTAATGTAATGAGGCTTGTAATTAGTTATTTTGTTACAAGTTAATTAAATTGGTTTAATTAATTAAATAGATAATTATTAAAGCATGTGTCAATGTAATCAGTTTAAACATTTAATTTGTAGATGTAGCTCTATCATTACATACCATGTACGATATTAATTAATTAACAGCTAATTAATGACTTGTAGATGAACATCCACCCTGTCCTGATGAGGAGGCCATGTTGAGATCAACACCAGCCGTATAATGGAGATAGCTTGGATATTGACAGGTTGTACATGTTTCTGTACAAATCTAGTCTGCTCTCAAAACCACACATGTTGTTTGTCACTTTGTTCAACATCTGCAGCTGAAATTGAGCTGTGTATAATTCACATGGACTGTAATACTGACTCCTGTTTATTTCACACTTTGTGATCATCCAAACATGGCTGTCTGTTGCTGAATGTGGAATTATACAAATTTTACTTTGCTAAAAATAAATTATAATAAACATAAAATAAATATTTATATGAAGTCTATAAAAACTGGATGTAAAAAAAAATGAATCATTAAAATTGTAATAGATCTTTATCAATTTGAACATTTATGGTTATCATACCCCCGCTCTGAAGGAGAGGGGGCTTTCATATACTGTTTTACCCTTGTGTGTCTGTCTGTCTGTCCGCCCTGTTGTACATCCGTCTGTTTGTCTGTAAGAAAAATTTCTGTCGCATTTTTCTCAACAACTGATCGTTGCCGGTGCTTAAAAATTTCAATACACAATTTGTTTAGGCATGCCATACGTTGGAATATATGTTTGTACCTGTTAAGTGACGACTTTTGTTTATTGTGTGCCTAAATTTTCAAACAAATTTTCGTAAAGAATGTTTCAGCAACTATTGATCGCATATGCTTGACATTTTAACACATTCTTTGTTTAGGCATGCCATACGCTCGGATCTATTTTTGTACCAATTGGACGTCAACTTCCTGTTTAAGTCGACTTTGCTTATTTTGTATATTTACATCAGAGCGGGGGTATTACTAGTGAGCATTGGCTCACAGATATCTGAGTAATATCATGTTGGTGTTGATAACTAACTAAATCATTCATTAGTTTATTCTGTTTCCTGTAGATGGGCCAATTTACCTGACCATGAGGGGAGAAAATAGAACACCTTCCTTGAAATCCTTACAGAGGTAGACAGAAAACAGACATTGGCTACGTAGACCACTTACTGCAATATGACGTCATTATCTTCAAGTACGCACTGACCCGAGTCACTCATGTCACCTATTACAATTGGTCTTTATCTGTCATCGTGTGGTGTGTGTCATGCGTCTTTCCTTTACAATTTTACATTTTGAACTTCTTCTTGAAAACTACACGGCCAATTGTTACCATATTTGATGTGAAACATTGCTACAATAAGAAGAATTTCGATTTAATATAACTGGATTATCCGCTGAGTGACCGATATCTGGACTTGTGTTAAATAACGCGCTATTATTTGAACCTGTGTTCTGTGTACATAAACTATACAGTAATTAGTTATTGTACTTTCTTATCATTTTATTTCACAGTATGTTATTTGTTTAAAATAGTAATTGGTCATTTTACATTGATATCAATTGTTTGAACCGAGAATATCCAAAGGAGAAATCCAGTTATTGAAATGGTGAAAGGGGCACGCCGGCGGGCAGCTGGGAGAAGGGTACCCCTATTGTACTGCAAATCAATTGTACATCTATCAGAGATGTGCATAAAACTTGGATTTTTTGTTGTTGTAAATTTATATAAAAAAAATACCAGCTGTTGAACTTGGTCAATTTTACGCAGAATATTGCATATAGGGTGCCCCCATTGTACAGATAACTCTTCCTACATATTTCAAGAGAGAAAGTTGTTATCTTGTAGATCAATTATACATATATCAGAGATGTTCATATATTTGGATTTATATTTTGATTATTTATGTGTACATAAACTCTACAGTAATTAGTTTTTATACTCCCTTACATGGCTTATCAATTATATCTTGGTATGAGTGTAGTAAATTCTCATCTAACAGTATGTATTTAATTCTTTTGAATGCTTTTATAATACCCTTTAATTTAGTGATGGGAAAAAGATGTTACTTAAAATTGGGGCTTATATCTGAGGATTTTGTATTTTTCCTATTTGCAAAGAATAAATTTTGTTTATTGATTAAACATCATATTCAAAGGAGAGTAACTCAAATTTCAGTTCTTCAGTTACAAACGAATAAAGAGTTATTCCCCTTTTTGTAATATTTTTAAGTTTAAGTTTCATATTAGAACTGGTTGTTGACCCCTGACATGTTTTTCTCTGAAAGTTAATTGAATATCATTAAATATAATTAGCACATTTCTTTATATTGATCATGTAAATAGAAAACTCGTGTTTATGTAAATAGTTTTTGAACAATATTGTAACTAAGTTAAAGTGTACTGCTTTTTTTTTCTACAAATTTTTTTTCTGTCTATTTACGTTAACCATGAAATACATAATACCCATATACACATGATTCTTGGTGAGTTGTAGCAAGCTATATAGAACTCAATAAATGTGATATTTATTCATAGTTTTGTCTTTTTTCTTAGTTAGACAGTACTGTAATATTTGGAACAAAAAAGAATATGATACAATAACTATATGTACAAGAACAAGACAATTATTCATTGGGGCGAACAAAATAACTGACAAACCAATCTCCTTTTGGATTCACTATTGTAAGATTTTAATAGAGACTAGTCAACAATAAATTACCAAATGAATTTTCCATCCAAGTACTCAGTTGTTTCAAGAATTTCATTTTAACTGATAGGTTAAATTCTGAGTATTATTAGTAAAACCGTTATTTTGATAACATATCTGTCCTAAGCTGAAGATTAATCCATAATTGTAACATGATCGTGCAACAAATTCTGTTATATAAACTTTACTATGATATAAATAGTGCCTGTTTGGGAGGGTAACTGTTGAATTTGACACCCTGAGACAACCATTGTCAACCGACGCGAAGCGGAGGTTGATACTGGTTGTCTAGGGTATCAATTTTAACAGTTAACCTCCCAAATAGGCACTATTTTTTTATTATACTGAATGTCATCTTCGCTAGCCAAGGGTTTTCGGTTCACTTTGCTCCCTATAAACCTTTGGCGGATTTCATTACGAAAGCTCGGTGACAATCTCCCAATCCAATCGCAGTGTTTGTAAATATAAACTTTAAAAGAGAACACATGTGTGATCTTTGGTAAAACATTCGGTGCTTGTAACAAGTTGAGACACAAGTTCTCGAGTACAGTGCTTCTCTGACGATGGTCTAACCAGATCGCTTTAAAACCTATCTACATGTATTTTACTGGGATTGAACCTGTAGTTCTACAAACTTGTCAAGGCTCACGTGATCAACATCGGAAGTAAACATGTTGCCTATCCCGTTAGTATATACATGTACGTTCCTGCTTGTGGTTATTGCTTATTTCATTTCTTTGGTCTGCAATATTCACGAAATCGGTACCTGGTTTTATGGCATGAAAGCTTTTATATAAATCGGCGACTTTCTCACTCCCGGTCCTTACAAACACTATGAATAAAACATTCCATGCTCTCCCCAGGTTATAACATAATTCGTATTTAACATTTAATAGCATCGTTAATTATGTTCCAACATTCGGTAGTCAACATGTTTTTAAGTTCTATTAAAACATTTTCGTTATGCAATCCTTTGTTATTTTAAACTATTATACAGCATAACGTACTTGTAGATTTGAAAACAAATCCCTTAAGTTACCTGTAAGTGTCCAATAAGTTTAAAAAAACTGTCATTTATTTTAAAGAATTGACCGTGAAATCTGCCCAGTTACAAATAATGGATAGTAATTGTAAACTTATTGGACAGGTACAGGTGACGTGTAAAAAACAAATACCATGCAAAGCCAAACATCTGAGAACAAAATGAAAAAATGAAATTTAATTAAGCATGCTTTGAAATACTAGTATAAAAATCCAAATGAATTGACACAACTCTGTAAAATAATTCAAATCCACTGGTACATGAGTGGAAAATAATCCAATTGCAGTTGTATACATGTGTGGAATCATGAAAATCCAGATTTGACTTTGCCACCGTCTTCTTAGATAAACCACTCCGTATTAATTCATCCAAATCCTGCTGATTCAGAGGTTTGAAAAAGCTATTATTGCTCAATACCTCTTGACTGGCGTTAATCATATCTTCATCAGAGATATCAGAAAAGATACAGTTCTGAATTAAATCAAAATCTGGCACAGCCTCCATATCTAGAATGTCACTTAGAACACCATCCATGTTTGGATGATTTTCATAATCATCCTTGAATTTTGACTGAGTTATCTTTAGAAAATGCTTTCTCCATCAGAGGAAGACATCTCGATACTAAAACACAAGTTGTGTGAATGAATGAAAAATCATGCAGTTCAAGTTATACTTAAAAAGTCACCTGTACCTGTCCACTAAGTAGACAATAGAAACATAATTCTACTCAGGACTGCATTTTGTTAGGGGTGGTTATAAATAGCTCTATTTTCATTGTCTACTGGTGTACCTGTTGAAGTCCATTCTTAAAACAAAAGAGAATGTTTTAAGTCGGATATAAGCCTCAAACTTTCCATTATGTGAGAGAAAAAACTGATCTCGGCCATTCGGGCCCTGATAAGTTCTTTCTCTCACAGAATGGACAGTTTTTGGCTTTTATCTTTTACTTAATACCGTAGTGTATATATAACCCGTTGTTTAATTCGATTAAAATATAAATATGCAAGGGGCGCAACTCAAGTTGCTCGCTAGAAAGCGCTACCACATCATCGAGTTTTCGTAATGAAATCCGCCTAGGGTTTACGGGGAGCAAAGTGGACCGAAAACCCTTGGCTAGCGAAGATGACTGAATGTCCTAATTTAAAAAAAAATATTGCCGCTTTTATATAGAAATGAAGTGAATGCTACGGCGAACCGTACGCGCATAATTTACACACATGTAACAATTCGTTGTGTTACCTGTTGCCTTTCATGTTAAATACGTAAATCTGATTGGTCAAGACGCAGTTGATAATCCGTTCTTTTACCCTCAGCATTAGCAACAGACCTGACAACGGGTAACACAACGAATTGTTACATGTGCGTATATTATACGCGTACCATTCGACGTAGAATTCACGTCATTTCTGCATAAAAGCAAATGAGTTTTCTTTTAAATGAAGATATTCAGTATAATAAAATAAATAGTGCCTGTTTGGAGGGAAACATGAAGTTGAATTTGACACCCCTCGAAAACCATTGTCAACCTCCGCTTCAAGACAGTTGACCATGGTTTTCTCCGGGTGTCAATTTAAAGGCCGGGGTCGACCTAAATTTTCTGCCACCTGGTAGACAATTAAGTCTATAAGGGCAAAAAGGTGGGGCTACCGCCACCACTGCATGTCGGTGATGCTGATAAAGGTAAACATTGCATGTGGATCGTCCGCTTTGTTTAAATACCAGAGTGAAATTGGAGGGAAAGGGAAGGACATCACAATAAGCAGGGAGAAATGAATATTTCAGCTTTGGAAGTAACTAAATGTCGTGGAGAAACAATTTCTTGCTTTTGACACACTGAGTTGGGATTTGAATGAAGTTCCTGTTGAGAAAAACAGTAATGGGTTTATTACAAAGTTCTGAAGACAGTGACCCACATTTTGATGATTTTGTGATAGTTCAGGATCGGGAGACTGAAGATTGAAGAATGTCAGCATTTCTTGTGTTGTTCATACATCACATACAAAGCTATGGTGGCTAGTGGAATGTGCAGAGTAAAGTAGTTCACACCATTAGAAGGACAGAAGCTTGATTTAAATTTCGACACAGGAATTGTTGGGAGATATCAAACATAACCCAGATGTATCAATGAAATAGGAAGTTTTGCATATGAATTAACTCGCATTTTTGACAGTTTATCTACCATATATGGGACATTATGCATCTTTATTGCGGACTCATGAAGATTCTTATGTGGAACTAAAAGCAATGTGATAATTTTAACTTTAGGTTTTTAATAAATTTCAATAATTAACAAAAAAAAAAAGAAACGTTAATTGCAATCAGACGCTTTGACGCATACATTATTACACACAATCCGCGGTACTTTGATACTTATAGGTTCCAAGTATTCAGGTAATTGAATATACCTTTTCTTGCAATATGGCCGCACTTAAACGCATTCTGTTACACACAGTCACGCACTTAAACGCATATACCATTACACTTTAACACATAAACCGTTGCACGCATCACATACTTTAGCATACACAATATTACTTTCAATATCACACTTTAACTTAAACGCATCTTTCGTTACATACAATCACACACTTTATCACATATACTGTTACACACAATCACACACTTTAACACATATACCGTTAGACACAATCACACACTTTAACACATATACCATTGCACGCAATCACACACTTTAACATACACAATGTTACTTTCAATGTCACACTTTAACTTTAACGCATTTTTCGTTACACACAATCACACATTTTATCACATATACTGTTACACACAATCACATACTTTAACGCATCTACCATTACATTCAATCAGACACTTTAACGCATCTTCCGTTACATACAATCACACACTTTAACGCATCTACCGTTACATTAAATCACGCACCTTATGTCCTTATAACAACACTCCCTCTGTATTACGCTGATAGCAATATTCATGCTTCACCGCATCCAGGTATTCCAATCACACGAACACGATACATTGGACGAAATGATTTTCAGAATCCCGTTTTGAGCAAAAATGATATGATACCTACTTCACTGGTAAGCAATACCAATTGAAAGATGAAACAAAACAGGCTGAAATCAAGGCACACTTATTTCGAGTTTCCTCGATCATTTTGGAACATTTTCCTGCATCGTCCTGTTATACCATTGCACATGCGCAAACCAAATACTGCAGATCGTGCAGTGACAACGTGGACTTTGGAAAACATGTTTTTTTGTTGTAAAAACTGATAAAAACAATGATATAGTTTTAATTTCTTGGATATATCATCCCTTATCTACAATGTAAGATGTTGTGCCGCCGGGATCTTCAATTTTGCGTTGATGTATACTAGAAGAGGAAGGACCACAAACCCACTGGCTAGTCTGGTAGGAGTGCAGCAGTACTGAACCTTTTCATGCACACTATTACATTATTCCCCCTTTTCTTTTGTTATTTCTATATCATTAAGAAATATCACAGGAGACATTCTTAATCTCTCCAAGTGGGTCATTTTGTTGGGCGCCAATGTAATAGAAGAGGAGGAAGGACCACAACTAGGCTCGAACTCAAGACCTTTCAGTTTAAAAACCAACGCTCTACCGACGACTGAGCTAAAGGGTTAACCCACAAGCTAGTGCTAGTCTATTACATTGGCGCCCAACAAATATATCACAATTACTCAAGTATTATAACACTGTGGGAATATTCTTGTGTTATCTACATAGAGAAGATACTTCACATACGTCAATACAGGGATGTGAAGTCAGGATAAGTAAATTAAAAGGATAAAAGCCCTGATAGATGAAGGTTCTTATTTTCTTGAAATGATATATTACATGATGTATTTATCGAATAAAATCACGTACACATTCGCTCCCTTTCTCCCTTAATGTAATTTAGCTACATATAAATTAACCATTAATTTCTTTCTTAATACATGTACTATATAAAACCTATTCTCTTTCTTTCTCTCAAAATATATCAGTGGTATAGGAGTACATTTCTTTATACAATCATTACATACATATAACACAACTTGTTGTATAAGTATATATACGTTTTCTAACGATCCATCCAAAATTGAAAAAATATATATCTAATGGAAAACATGTTTATGAATATAAAGTGCTCATAATTAATAAGCTTGCCTGATATAAATTAAATGAATTATCCTGTATATATGATATTTATGAAAACCTCTCAAAATACAAATAAAAATAGGAACATAAGAAACCATTATAAAGGTTGAAATATGGTCAACTCCGTCTGCTATTAAGTTTCACGATATAACTTAATTTTAATTACCAGGTACATTTGATAATCATCAACAACAGTCAATATATCAATATAATCAAGAAGACAATAGGTGAAGACTACAATTATATGTGATATAGCACTAGGTTATATATTAAATAATTTATATATATTTATAAGTATAACTAATCCGGAAAAATATAACGTAATCGGAAACGTTTTCCGCGTTACATGTAAATCTCGCGAGATCGCAGCTCCTGTGACACATTTTTTAATAATCATCATCAACTGTCAATAGATCAATATAATCAAGAAGACAACAGGTCCAAACTACGATTATCTGTGACATTGTACTAGGTTATATATGAAACAGGACTGTTGCCATTTACTTCTCTAGCTTATGAACTATTCGAGATATTGCATAGTTTCCTGTGTAACATAGGCCCTTTTGTTTGTATCACAATGCTTTCTATCCTCATATTAGGGATTATTTTATCTATTTATCATTCTACTACAGTTATTGCAGAGAACATAGAGATAGCGCGGAAATAATTGTCCATTATACCACGAACGTCATCAATTTTTTTTTTATAAAAAAAAGGCGCGGTCCGTTATTCCTTTATTTGATATACATTTAAATATTGTAACTGCGTTTCTGCGGGATAGTTTTTTTTATACCATGTTTAATTTTATGAATTTAAAGTAAATTTGCATGTAGAAATGAGTTTTATGTCTTTTATGAAATAATACATATTTCTAGTTTTACTTGTAAATGCAGAGTAGGTCATAGATTGTCGTGTTAGACGCGTTTTTATCGAGACTATAATCTATTCGGAAAATATCGGAGTTGTCTATTCTTTTCAAAAGTATGTATCGGGGTCGTTATATAGGATATACCAAAGACCTGAAACAATAAAGACCTGAATGACATGAACTATTATATAAAAATTATATTTGATTTCTATGTTATGCGTCAAATAAAATTACTTTTGTGTGTAATATTTTTTTTCATGTGAAATGTGGTCGAAAAATATCATGAAATGAC
The DNA here is from genome assembly GCA_015776775.1 of Magallana hongkongensis. Taxonomy (NCBI): domain Eukaryota; kingdom Metazoa; phylum Mollusca; class Bivalvia; order Ostreida; family Ostreidae; genus Magallana; species Magallana hongkongensis. The sequence continues at coordinate 60,686 of VIAA01000044.1, read as the reverse complement.
ATCCCTATCAATTATTTACACAAAAATCTGAAAGACCTGAAAATTTAGAATGACCTGCAAATATGAGCTGACTCCATTTATTTTTAATTCTTTTGAGAACCTCATGCAATTAAATAACCATGATTATCTTCATAAACTGAAGTGAAGATACGACTTTTAATTCCGTTCAGGAAAAAAAATCCGGCTTGTTTTTTACATTTAAAATTGTGTACTTTTTATCGGATGAGCATCATCTTATATGTGTACCTTTAAAATAATCCATTTTAATTTATTATGTGCTCCCTTGAAATCAAAGCAACTAATGCATTTAGTTTTAATTCAATACAATGCAACAAAAAATTGGTTGAAATACATAATCTCCAAAAGAATAAAGAAGAGCTGAACTTTGTGTTTGAATGATGTACAAAAGTAATCAATGTGTAGTAAATAGTAAAATGTATAACTTCAAAACTAAATATTAGAATTAACCATCAAAATTAGTACAGCCAACACGTTATTTTTTTTTTTTTTTTTTTGTGTGGTGTAGTTTTTTTTTATGTAAACAAACAGTGTTGATTCATAAAACAATCATATTTTTGCGGCCCTTTTGACGCTTGCGTCAAACTATCTTTTCTTCTTAGATCTTAAACACGTACCAAATTCGAGTCAATAATGAGTTTATAGCTTGACAAGTTGTTTTTTTTTTTATCAAAAAATGTATTATAAAAATCCTTTTTTTTTTATCTAACATCCTATTTTTTTTTTCATTAATTTCATAGACTTAAGAATATATACTACTTAAAAATATCAATAAAGCACAAGAAAAATATCCCTTAATGCAATAAAAAAATCATTTTTTGATAAAAAAAAAAATTGAATGTTTTTATACACTTACATATATAATTAAATGAACCTGGAGAACTAACTAAATAAATAAATTTACAACAACAAAATGTCGCTGACTTTTCCGTAAGTTTATGCAACTCGGAACAGTTTGCATGCGCATAGTATTTCTTTACATCAATAATTTTCCCAATCTACTTATCATATCGTCAATCTCGTTCTATAGGTCATTCTGAAAAAGCTAGGACAGAGCCTTATCCACTTCAAAGACAAAATATTTCCAAGAGACTATTATACAGACCTTGCGCATTTTGATGAGAAGAAACATCATGGAATTTAGAAGTCCTTTTTCAGGATAAGGAGGATGTTTTTTTTTCAGCCTAAAGGTATGTTGATACAGGAAGCGATAGTGTGAAAACCATTTGTGCCCCCCACCCCCACCCCCGACTTACGGCTTACCAGGAACGTGAATTGAATACAGAAAGTGATCATGTAAAAACCATTTTTGTGTTTCTTTTTCAGACTAACACTTAACTAGGAACCTAAATTGAACACTATATATGATTGTTTCGTTTTGATCTGATATGTTTTGTCATGAATAAATATAACTCGCACACGATATGTTTGCTTTGATCTCGATACAAAACAATTCACAAAATGTTAAGGCGAAGCTGCTGGTTTGACTTATTTTAGCGAAGTCTGAATTATATTAAGAAAATCAATCTGTCACCTCGCTCGTTTTTGTTTTTGTTTTTTTTGTTTTTTTTAACTTTCGAAGTTTCATTTGGTACAGGTTTGCAATTTAAAGTCTGAGATTTAATCGATTTGTAACATTGTTGAACACCACATAAGTGATTTGTTTCTTGGAGAATATGCTTAGCTGATGAGTATTGGTCTAAGCAATATGAATACAATATACATCAAAAATCAGTTTGTCACATCGCTTGTTTGTTTGTTAAAAAAAAATTCAATTTTTTTTACAATATTTGCAGTTTCATCAGGTACTTTTTGCAATTTAAACTCTGAGGTTTAGTCGACTTGTAACGTCGTGAAACACGACATAAGTGATTTGTTTCTTGCAGAATATGCTGAGCTTACAAACATTGGTCTTACCAATATACATACAATAATCATTCATCTACATACAGATTAAATCCTTCTCCCTTACTATCAGTATAATGTATCTGTGTACACTTGTGTTGTGTGGTCAAAACATAAAAGGAAGATACGTGTCCTCCGATGTTTCTAGTTAAATTTTTAATGTGTGAAAAATAGTTATGTAATCTTATCAACTATATTAAAGTATGTAGTATATTTACATGATTACAAAATTAATGCTAAATTATTTTATAAAAAAATACATATCGTAAAAATAATATAAAAAAAACTTTAGAAAAAAGTTTAAAGCAAAGTAACACGGACCTCTAAAAAGATGGAGGTGGATACTGTCTGCACCCGCCGTGTGCTCATTGTCAAGATCAGGAAAAATGGAAGAAACCCTAGTCAGTCCGGTGTACAAATAATTGTCTAACAAGTATGTAAAACGTCAGTTAGCATGTGATCTATTGAAACATTGTAATTGCTGATAAGGACAATGTATTAACCATAGAACTTGTAATGGTAGAATCCCAGTTTAATGAAATGGTAGAATCAAATTACAAGAGTTTTTTTTGCAATCTAGAAAACGCTACTTTGTAAACACAAAGTTGCTTAATATTTAGATGATTGTTTGTGCATACAAATTCAATTGTTCCCTTAACTGTGGATAAACTTCAAACCAATGTTGTAGATCTCACGCCATTTCTACTTGGAAAATAATATATATTTAAACGTGCGTTGTTTGGTGATTAATGTGGGATATGAAGATGCCGAAATTACAGGAAATATACATATCCCGCATTAGCAATGAATTGGTTAATACAAAAGTTTTTATAGCATTATTGAATAAAAGAGCTTTAGAATGAGAAACAAAATAATTGATTATGGTAGGATAACAGTTGAAATTGACACCCCTCGTAAACTATTGTCAAACCTCTGCTTCGCGTCTGGGTGTCATTTCAACTGTTTGTTTCCCTCCCAAACAGATACTATTTTATGACGTTGTCAAACATAGGACGGTGTTAAGAGTGATCAATACAACTCTAAAACAGATAAGTTTATTGAGAAGATAGTGTTTTTGTTTAAATCTTTAAAATTGAATCTGATTTAAGAGTTATTGCTTGTATGTTTCTTTGAATTTAATAATATCTTGTATATGTCATAAAATAATCAATGATATGCAAGTTTATATGTTCCTTGATATTCCTTTAAACCTCCTTTATTGCTCACATGCATGGTATAATACAATTTGTGATTTTTGCAGGATATGAAGGTGCCGAGATAACATGAAAAAATACATAACCCGTGTTAGCAAGGCATTGGCTAATACACAAGTGTTTTATAGCATTTTTAAATAAAAGAATTTAGGAATGGAAAACAAATTTATTAAATATGAATCGGAAAGGAAAAATGTTTTAAAACGAGTTGTCTTTCCTTTCTCTGTTAGGCAATGTAATTAATGTAGTTTTGTGCACATGCATATTGTATTTGAAACATGGTATAAAAAAGCTTCCCCGAGTGCTTAAAGACCGAAAAAATGACCACCGTATTTAAATTTAACTGGTCAGTGTAGCCCTGTCAATTAACTAAATTGAGGCCCCAGATTGGATGTTAAATAATGATTTACATTCGTTTACCTGTCCTGTGTATACCATGTCTAGCGCTCGCGACGATTCACTTTTGTCTTTTGTTGCATACCGTGACAATAACAGAGATTAAATTTTCTGCTGTTCAATATTGAAAGTTAAATTGAATTAAAAATGTACTCGTTCTTTGTTTGTGTACCACACCAAACGCGCTGATTACATCACCTGCAATCTGTCAAATTTACGTGCCGCCGATCATCCATGAAAACGTTATTTTATTGATGAAGATGTTTGCAAATAATTCAGAATATAGATTTAGATAATATCAAATAATGGGTCCACAATTTATATTGTTAGTGATCATATTTCTTTGAGAAATTTCATCACGAGCCAAAACCGGAAAGGAAACAAGCACAAACAAATGTGGTCCATGCGCAGCTGGTAGACTCATTGTGCACTTTTAGCAGCTGATCGGAGAAGTAATACAAACGTATGTTGTATAAATGAATTAGTATTTGAGTACGGTACGATGATCACATATTGCATAAGCATCGCAATACATTTTCAATATATCCCATCACCTTTTGTCTATCTACCGACCAAATAATATACGAATTATTGTAAGGACAAACACAACATCAAATTACACCCGTTAAAACACATCCGCAAATGTCAGAAATAAAACCTACAGTCAGAAAGGAAGAGCGTGTTGACCAGCGCAAGCTAAGACCGTCTTTGGCGAAATTATTGACAACAAAGCATTTTCAAATCGCATTTTTATTTGTCTAACCTAAATAAAAATATAAACATTTAAGAATTTTGCCGACGAAATTATGTCTGTTGTAATATAAAATTATAGATTGAATAAATAAAGCCAACACCTTCAATAAAAAGTCAAGACAAAATAGTGAAGCACCGTTTTTCTACAATCAACTAATAAAACAACTATGGTAGGGTTGCATTGATTTACCATTTTACTGTTCTTTCTACACACCGACCAAGCTCAGATACGATGCATCATTGCTACAACAAAAAAGACATCCGTTTACAGCGGTCAGAAATTGGAGTGAGAGTTAAACACATATTTTGACAACCCTAACGTGTTAACCAGTACATAGAAATTGTGTCTGATCTAAAAGAAGAGTGTACAGTTTATACATTCCAAAGATGTAATTCACTGTCTCTTTTCTGCCTAATGTAACTGATGTTTACAATATATTAATGCTAACCGTACAATTTGTTACTTGTTTGTATCATAAAAAGTAAAACAGGAACGAACTCAATATTGACTTTGAGTACAGGAGTATTTTTTCTTATACAAAACAAAACTAATCAGCAGGGGAAAAACTTTTACAATGTGTTTAATTTATTTAGTATAATCCTGATTTTCACTTTATTAAAGCATTAAAGAAGCAGTACTTTTTTTTTAAAATAATTATGTTGAACCATTTTATTTAAGAACTTAAATGAGTTAACAATTAATTAAACAAAAATAAATAACGTAAGTGATATGTAACGAGACAAAAATAAGGTTAAATACTGCATTCATGGCTTGTATAACAATGCTAAAAAAACAAATGTCCATACAATGGTTTTGTCCTCCGATGGCTCAGACACCTCTCCGTCTAATAGACAAAAATCAGACTTGTTACATTAATAAAATGTATGAACAAAATTCACACACCACAGGTCTTGAACAACATCAATCAGACTACATCTGCCATATAAACAGCCACCTTCAAAAACACACATGTCCTTATCTTAACATTTTTTAAATTAAAACCAATACATCTATTTAGATCTTGGTTGAATTGATAAATTAATATTGTATCCTGTTTGGTCTGACTCATTGTTGGAGAGTCAGTCTGACGTATTGATAAAATACGTAGGTGACAAATCAAGCGTCGTTTTGAGAAGCTTGTTCACTTTTAACATGACAGTTCTAGACAGTGTCGAGTACAAAGGACACATCGATTCGTTCTACACATTGCTTTAATAACTGAAGGAATATCACGACGCTTTTTAGAATAATTGAAAATGTTTATAAAAGTGTTTTTTTTTTTATTACATATATTGATTTTCTTGAGCATTTGGCTCCTTTTTCATCAATAGCAACCTTTTAAATAAGATATTGATCTGTGTCAAAGCCCGAGAGAGGAGGAGATAGAGAAATAGAGAGAGGAGGAGATCGAGAAATAGAGAGCAGAACATAATTTTAATTTGACTTTAAAGGTCTAGAAATGTCGGTGCACATATCGCCTACGTTCAAATAATAAGCAGTTAAGGGACATCATATTTCTCCTGTTATGGAAAGAGCTACCTGGTTCAGAAATTAGTGCGAGGGTATGACACCGATTTCAACAATACATCAATACAACAATAGAAGAATATCCATCACAGCATGTGAATTTACTAAAGTTAAAATTCATCCATGTAATACATTTTGAATATTTTATTGCGTTCCCTCTAAGTATTTTTCCGAGTGGTTTACACTGGTACTGAACGATTAATGATATTAAAAATGCCAAAGTAATCTTGAGTGGCAATGGATCTGTAGATATATTAATTAAAAGCACAATACCATAATGCCTATGTCTATTACAATTTGTGGATCAAATGGCACAGTGGTCATAGGATTAAGGCCAGTAACCGAAAGTCGCTGGTTCAAACTCCACTTGATGTTGTGTGTTGTGCACTTGGACAAGGCACTTTATCTACATTGTCTCAGTCCACCCAGCTGATGTTGGGTACCGGGTTACGCTGTGGGTTAACCTGGTGTCCCATTCCGGGGGGAGTCAATGACTCTCATCCGCTTAGCACCACGGAAACTGGAGATAAGCACCGGCGTTAGGCGCCTTCATGGCACGGAGAAGGATTTAACTTAACTAACTTGTTACAATTTATCACAATAAGCATTATTCCGTATATTGTACACAGACATGTGTTTCCTAATGGTGAAGATAGGGACTGTATAGATGTCCTGATCTGTGAGCGTACAGAGTGATTACCTCATAATGACACCGACATCTTTAAACTGGATCAATTAATATTTTTTTATGAGTTTTACATTTCTTACATTATTTATTCTGTTTTAATCGTATGGGGTTGTTTATGTATATGTTCCCTTCCCATGGGGCCTTCATTGGTAAGTAATAAATACATTTAGAAAACCTAACAAAAATCAAGAGCTATTCTTGACACAGGAAAATGGAGATAGTCTGAAGAAAAGAAAACTTAAAACTAAAAAACATAGAAAGTGAAGAAGTTTATGCAAGATCGTGAAAAAAGATAAATTGATTCAGAATAGAGAAACATATTAGTAACAATGCTACGAGAAAAAAAGTCCAAAATTGTAATGCAATTGTTTTATCCATGATAAGTTTTGAAAGTTAATTTGAATTCTAATTTACAAAGGAATATCTTAACTTAGGTTCGGAGAGATAGTTTACATGTAAAACTGTATCTAAACAAATTGGTATCGTAATGAAGCAAAGTATAGATTCATCCTGAACACAAATACACACAATGTATTAGTTCCTTGATATGATAGATGGGAAATATGTTAAGAATTTAACATTTTACCTTACACTGCATTTACAAAATTTTGCCAACCGCTGAGCTTCAAAAAAACATACAACCACAGAGGAGTCATCAAGCACCTGCGCTTGCTTCTGCTTTATATCATATCGCATTGGTAGTTACAGCCAGCTTTTGTTTTATGCACCGTCATGTTGTTTTTGTTGATGACGAGAGCACAATAAACATTGAACAGTTTTTTTTTTATTTTAACAAATTTTAAAATTCATATCAACATTAAAAATAAAAATATTGCAAAAGAGGTTTGTTATCAGAATAAGAACAAACAAAACGTGTATTTTTGAATTATTGAATTATAATGTTCAATGTGTATTTAACGCTGTTAGCCAACAAAATGTGCGTTCATTATACAAATTATTTAATTGGTATAAATACTAAAAAATGTAAAATGTAATGAAGGCGTTAACGTGTAATTCCAAGGATTGTGTATTGTGTATTTAAAGCTGTAAGCCAACAGTATACAAATTCGCTGATCTATAAAGGTAAAAACAAATGTAATGAAGCTCAAATGATTTTGAAAGGTTATTTTTTTTTTAATATGTTTTTACAGTCATACGATTTACATACCATTTCCTATAAAATGACGCGGGTGAAAACTATAGCAAATCTACATGAAAGCATTTTTCAAAAACTGTTCAAAACAATTACCTTTTTTTTTTTATCTCGGAACTACACATGTTGTTAAATCTTGAAATGTCATCTTTACACACACCAATCACCTTACAGTGTGCTGTATAATTCAAATTGTTCGAGTCTTCGTGGGTAAACAGAGAGATACATTCAATGTATTGTTTGAAGATTTTAACACAATGGCATGTAAATATGTAAATCAAGCATATCAATCCATTAATTATAATAAAATATAAAACCGTTCTGTATATTGTCATAAAAGAGAAAATAAATCTCTCAGTTTTAACAATTTTACAGACTATTATAATTTTACCTGATTAAATTGACATATACTTTCCGCCAGGTCCATAAAACGTGAATTGATCTCATCAAAAGGCAATAGTTTTATGATAGCATTACTTTTAGGATGTCAATCTTTAGTTATGGGACTCTGAGATCTCAATCCGTAACACTCTATGTAGAATACTGGGTTATAATCATATACGTGCTTTACACTAAATAAAGAAACCAGATCTCAATTATGTGAAAATAAGAGGATGGAGATAAAAATATAAACATTTAATATCATAATATGTTGATTGAAAAATGGGTAAACGCTGAACTATTCATGGCAGAAGAAGCACGCATATGTGTATAGGCTTAATTAAAACCTTGAACCATCGACTTTCGCATTACAGGTTAAAGACAATACTGTCCATATATGTCGTTTGGTTTGAGGTTTTTATTTGTTCATGAAATCTCAAGTTAAACGTGGTGGTGTAATATCAGCATAGATAACAAACTCCTCATGTTTAATACATAGTACTGCGCAAAACATCGACAATTTAAACTGATTGTTTTTTAGAATTAAAATATTTTGCAATATAGTGACCATTGTAGAGCGTGTATACGTGTGTACTTGATAACACTGTTGACAGATTTAAAGGGGCGTGTTTCATTAATTGCATTACAATGATCAGTATTTATCTGTGGTGTACATTTCCCTTTATTTTGGCATTGGAAATCTGTAACAGTTAATTTTCAGTAATACACACAGCACATCACGAGTTTTGAATAAATTCATTGAATGGAATTTACAAAACCTTTTCGTTCTTTTAAAACTTATCGACTGATATATTTATTATTTGGATCTTAAAAAGATGTTTTTCCGACAAAGTTTCTGGCAGTATAATATTAGCTACGGAAAAGCACTGAATAAAATCCGTTATGGTGCTTCATCGATTATTTGTATCCCTGACAACCATGGTAGAGATAGAGAAAGAGAAATAGGGAGAAAGAGGTTTTAGTTAAAGGAAATGTCTGCATTTGAAGTTGTGTATTTTAATGTGAAATGTATAACCTTAAAAAAACCAACATTTTTAAGCAATATCGAGCAGCAAGGACTCGTGGTCTGATGTTACAATTCTTTAGTAACTGCAGGAAAAAATGACGTGTAATATGTTACAACTTTGTAAATAAGATATTGAATCGCGTCCGTGCGGGAGAGACGAAGACAGAGAAAGAAAAGCATCAGTCTAGTTTGACAACATAGGTCTAGAACTGTTGGTGCACATACCGTTTTGATTCATATACTAAACACTGCTAGAATAATAAAAAAAAACAGATTACACATGCTATAGACAGAGTTACCTGGTTTAGAAATTGGAGCAGGAGTCAGACAACGATTTCAAGAATAAACCAGTTCAACAATAGAAGCGCGTTCACCAGGGCATGAGAATGTGTCCAGGTATTAGTAATGCATTTTGAATGCTTTAAATCTATCATTAGGTCTTTCCACCTTTCAGGTGAAAGACCTTTTGTATTTCTTATGTTTTTTATTATTATTATTATTATTATTATTATTTTTTTTTTCTTCTCTTTTTTTCCAGGGACAGCTTTTTTATTTCAAGAGATATTGAAACAATTTTTTCTTTATGTTATTACCCATTAAAAGTTATGGTACCAAATGACCCTTTGCTCGATAACTCCCAGAACTTACAAAGTTATTGCCCTTGTGTACGAAAAGCTTGTTATCGCTACTCCTCTGAAACCATAAGAGATAGAAACTTGGAAGTTTTTCCAATGTCTTCAGTACACTTAGAGGGTTCTTCAATCTATTCATACCGAAAGGATCTGAGCCCCCCTTCTAGTAGTTATTGCCCCTGAAAGTATTTACATTTTTCTAAAATCACTTCCAACTTTTTTATTACTTATCATAGGGACTTCGGACCACTTGGGATGGAAACGTCTACCTTGGCCGAACAAAATGACATAAAGGTCAAAGGTCAAGGTCATCTGGAAATCTCTTAATTAATGGGTTTTTGTATCTCTTTTGTTTAGTATGGTAGAGAAAAACCTTTTCATGGATGTAGTAGGACATCCTAAGACATTTCAAAATATCACCCTTTGACCCTTACCATGTAACAATTTTAGAGTTATTGCCCCTATTGTACAAAATGCTTGTTATCGCCACTTCTCTTTAACCGTTAGAGATAGAGACTTGAAACTTTTACTAATGTATTCAGTATACTTAGGCGCTTCTTCAATCTATTCATACCAACAGGGTCCAAAGTCCTTTTCTAGCAGTTATTGCCCCTGAAAGTTTCGAACATTCAATAAAAACACAAATAACTTTTGAATCAATAATCATAGATACATTGGACCACTTGGTATTGAAGCGTCTACCTTGTCAGATGAAAATGACATAAAGGTCAAAGGTCAAGGTCGTCAAGCAAAAAAAAATTGCAAGCTTAATCGTTTGACACTTTTTTAAATGAAGTAACGCAGAAGAAATATTTTATTCTATTGAAGCAATCTTATTTCAAACATAAAAAAACAATGAGGTGGAAAGACCTCTAATTGTTCGAGAACAATTAGTCTACTAGTTTGTTTATTACTTTGAATGTTTTATTTCTATCATTTTAAATGTTTTATTTGTTTACCATTTCAATATCTGTGTTCGTTGCAATTTATCAAAATAAATATAATTCAGAATATTATACACAAAAAATGTGTATCATTATATTGATATTTAAAGGGACGGAACAGATATCCTTAACTTTGGTAGTGCTCAGTGATAACCTTACAATCAAATCATTGCCGTAATCAACGAGGCCGAGTACAGTTAGAGTACGTCGCTTTCGCACAGCGTTTAATTTGCATTGTGACGTCATCTTTTTGCTTTGTTGACGCCATGGCTTTATGGTTTTAACTGCAGATAATCAGCGAAATTTGTCGAAAAAAGCTCGTCTGGGGCGTAAAATGGATATTTTTATTGTAGAAAAAACATAAATATCTTGATGTATAAGCGATATTTGGGCTCGGGTCGAAAACGTGAAGATGATTCAGCAAGCCTAGCCCTCTGTTAAGTTTTCTTGCCCCGACTAAATATACCTTTATACATGTATTTCAAGACAGGCACCATGTAATTTGTATTTATGGCCCTTAATATGTGATATAATACAGTTTTTTTATAGCTTAAGTATGTCTGGTTGTTTTAATAGCACAATAAAGATCACCATTTCTGTCTTTTTAAAATAAAAAAAATAGCCATTATCCGACAACTTCTGAGAAATTGGTCATACAAATAAAACTTTGATAAGACCCTTGGAAAAATACCAGGAGATAAAAGGTTATTTTTATATAATCATTTGGTGCCTTTTAGCAATAACCTTTATATGTAGAACAGAAAAAAATTCCTAGGGCAGAAGTTTGAAAAAAATGAAAAAAATGTGCAAAATTGATACATTTCAAGCAAAATACCATAGGGTCCTATGTTAAAAATTATCAAACTTTGAGATGAACCCCTAAACAAACGATATGGTAAATGTTTGATTATTTTGTTTTAAAATGATAATTATTTCAGTAGAATATCGTGTAAGAAATTTCATTAAAAAATCCAGGGCAGAACAAATTAGACCCGGTGTCGTTAAATCACATAGTCTGTAACAGGTTATCGTCTTTGTCATCTGATGGTGAAACTAAAGAAGTATGATATAGACACTGAATATAACTGTATATAAAACAGGTTATCGTCTTTGTCATCTGATGGTGAAACTAAAGAAGTATGATAGAGACACTGAATATAACTGTATATACAACAGGTTGTCGTCTTTGTCATCTGATGGTGAAACTTAAGAAGTATGATACACACACTGAATATAACTGTATATACAACAGGTTGTCGTCTTTGTCATCTGATGGTGAAACTAAAGAAGTATGATAGAGACACTGAATATAACTGTATATACAACAGGTTGTCGTCTTTGTCATCTGATGGTGAAACTAAAGAAGTATGATACACACACTGAATATAACTGTATATACAACAGGTTGTCGTCTTTGTCATCTGATGGTGAAACTAAAGAAGTATGATACAGACACTGAATATAACTGTATATACAACAGGTTGTCGTCTTTGTCATCTGATGGTGAAACTAAAGAAGTATGATACACACACTGAATATAACTGTATATACAACAGGTTGTCGTCTTTGTCATCTGATGGTGAAACTAAAGAAGCATGATATAGACACTGAATATAACTGTATATACAACAGGATGTCGTCTTTGTCATCTGATGGTGAAACTAAAGAAGTATGATACTGACACTGAATATAACTGTATATACAACAGGTTATCGTCTTTGTCATCTGATGGTGAAGCTAAAGAAGTATGATACACACACTGAATATAACTGTATATACAACAGGTTGTCGTCTTTGTCATCTGATGGTGAAACTAAAGAAGTATGATACAGACACTGAATATAACTGTATATACAATAGAATATCGTGTTTGTCATCTGATGGTGAAACTAAAGAAGCCTGATATAGACACTGAATATAACTGTATATACAACAGGTTGTCGTCTTTGTCATCTGATAATGAAACTAAAGAAGTATGATACAGACACTGAATATAACTGTATATACAACAGGTTATCGTCTTTGTCATCTGATGGTGAAACTAAAGAAGCCTGATATAGACACTGAATATAACTGTATATACAACAGTTTGTTGTCTTTGTCATCTGATGGTGAAACTAAAGAAGCCTGACATAGACACTGAATATAACTGTATATAAAACAGGTTATCGTCTTTGTCATCTGATGGTGAAACTAAAAAAGCATGATACAGACACTGAATATAACTGAAAACACAACAGGTTGTCATCTTTGTCATCTGATGGTGAAACTAAAGAAGTATGATACAGACACTGAATATAACTGTATATACAACAGGTTATCGTCTTTGTCATCTGATGCGGAAACTAAAGAAGCTTGATACTGACACTGAATATATCTGTATATAAAACAGATTGTCGTCTTTGTCATCTGATGGTGAAACTAAAGAAGTATGATCTAGACACTGAATATATCTGTATATGCAACAGGTTGTCGTCTTTGTCATCTGATAATGAAACTAAAGAAGTATGATACAGACACTGAATATAACTGTATATACACCAGATTGTCGTCTTTGTCATCTGATGGTGAAACTAAAGAAGCATGATACTGACACTGAATATAAATGTATATACAACAGGTTGTCGTCTTTGTCATCTGATGGTGAAACTTAAGAAGTATGATACAGACACTGAATATAACTGTATATACAACAGGTTGTCGTATTTGTCATCTGATGGTGAAACTAAAGAAGTATGATACAGACACTGAATATAACTGTATATACAACAGGTTGTCGTATTTGTCATCTGATGGTGAAACTAAAGAAGTATGATACAGACACTGAATATAACTGTATATACAACAGGTTATCGTCTTTGTCATCTGATGGTGAAACTAAAGAAGTATGATACAGACACTGAATATAACTGTATATACAACAGATTGTCGTCTTTGTCATCTGATGGTGAAACTAAAGAAGTATGATACAGACACTGAATATAAATGTATATACAACAGATTGTCGTCTTTGTCATCTGATGGTGAAACTAAAGAAGTATGATACAGACACTGAATATAACTGTATATACAACAAATTGTCGTCTTTGTCATCTGATGGTGAAACTTAAGAAGTATGATACAGACACTGAATATAACTGTATATAAAACAGGTTATCGTCTTTGTCATCTGATGGTGAAACTAAAGAAGCATGATACAAACACTGAATATAACAGAATATTTTAACAAAGTTGGAGGATCCATTTTAATAGTATACGTACACAAAGTGAAATTGTAATTGAACAAAGTATAACTTCAAACCGATGACAGATACACACACCGTATTCAGGTTTTTGTTAAAGTCAATCATTTATGATAGATTTAAAATGCAAAATTTCACTTTACACTGCAATAATACTAGTTTGCCAACCGTTCAGCTTAAGGAGAACAATGAACGAAGGGGGTATCCTCAAGCACCTGCGCTGGCTTCTGCTATTAATTTTCTCCTATTGGGGTTTTCAACCAGCTTTTATTTTAAGGCCACAGTTGACTATCTCTTGGTTTTTACTGGAATTTGTTTATTTGTTGTTTCTTTTTTGGTAAGACAAAAACACGAGAAATATTTAAAAATTTAGTTTTTTTCTACATTAAAACAAATTTAAAATATTTAACAAACATTCGAAAAAAAATATATAATTATTGCATTGTCACGGAAGTATGTTTTCAGAATTTAAAGCAATGTATCTTTTTAATCGTTGCATATATATTCAGAACTCTAAGCCAACACCACGAGTGTCTTATCTAGGAATCAGTTAGTGAAATTTGGTGATAACAAACATTCAAACTGTATGAATACAGTAAATGGAGATGCAAACTGGAAATTTCAATGACTGTAAGGGGAGATCAGTTGTTTTAATTATGTTTAATACAAATATATACAACTACATTTACATTCCAAAAGTTTTTTGCATATAAAATGTGTGAATAGATACGGCAGTTATAAGGCTGTAACACCCACAGGGTACTCAAAGGTTAGAATGACTAGTTTCATTATGACGTCACAAACGTTGAACGCTGTAAAATGCAACGTCACAAGCGAAAATCAAAGTTCACGTTTGTGTCTGTTACAGTGGCTCTTCCATTAATTTGAACTTACCCTTATGATAAAACAGAAATTTTGACCTATAAGTTACATTTGCAGACAAAGCAAGAAGGAAAAAAAAATGTAAATATAAGCATTAAATCATTATTTTTTGAAAGATATAGTCTCATAACTGCAGCGGTGTGTGCATATACATTTTCATAACGCGCTAGCGCGCGTTACTCAATTTGTATGCATATACCGCTGCAGTTATGAGACTATATCTTTATCAAAATTACGAGTCAATGTTTAAATAACACAGAAACATTGTTAACACAATCACATACAACTAAAACGCATTATACATGCATCTCAAAAATCACACGGGCAAAACAATGCTTACATATGTACTCGAAAGCAAACCTATTTTTTATTATATATACATATTTTTTATAGCAGCGATCGTTTCATATATTAAAACTACATTTAGCAGAATTATTTTGTTTCGACAGTTTACCTTAGTCTTTTTAATCTTTTTATTTTTTATTTTTAATTCAAACTATGTCCATCCTTTCACACGCCTATCAGCTTATACTCTGCAGACTCAATTCAAAATGTTCGCGTCATCGCAGGTAAACAGGTATCGTGTAACGTAAATACCTGTAGAATATTGGTCAGCCAGTCAAGTGTCTCAACATTTAAAATAGGTAGAGGGGTGGCTGCCAACTGGGGTGATTTTTGTTAAATGTTAAAAATATGCAGTTTTTTTTTAATGAAGTTGAAGGTGAGGATATTTGGAGAGAGAGAGAGAGAGAGAGAGAGAGAGAGAGAGAGAGAGAGAGAGAGAGAGATTGTATGATGATTCTTATACAGTGTCATCGTCAAAATGCATGTCAAACATAAAACTGTGTTAATATAAAGAGGGATAATTGTACTGGAAGTTGTAATACATTATTATATTCTGACAACGTTCATACCCTTCAAATTCATCATAAGAATGACAAATGCAGTTAACATTACCCTAAGAATGATAGTTATCCCTCAGTTCGGGGATTCACAGGTTTTACATTACAACATGCCCTACGTAGAAAAGTGTGTTAACATCATTCAAATGCTTTGATATACGAAACAAAGCTTCAAATACCTGAAAACTATATTATCATTATTAAAAATTGTCCATAAAAGTGTCGTTAAGATTGGCTTTTTAAAGTATTAATGAGAAGATATAAAAAAAAACCTTGGTAAAATGTCGGTGTTAAATTTTAAACAAAATGGATTAAAGTATAATACATAACTATGATCACACCCTGACCGAGTTTCAATTCATCTAACTTTGCGATACATCAGATTACGGCTAATTTGATGCATTGCATGATGAGAACGTTTATACCTTGGAAAACCCAACTCTGTTCAGACAAAATTGAGTACCAATGACAAAATGACACCTGTTGCACTTTACATTTAAATTTGTAACAAAAAACCGCTGTTGTCCTTTTAGCTAAAACTGTGTTTGGGAAACCCAAACTTTCAAAACAAGTTTAAAAAAAATGACGCAAGTCAAATTGTAGTAAAAACTGTTAAAGAACAAAAAACTTATGATTTTGTTACCTCTAGGTTTTCTGTGTAATTGTTTTATGCTTTACATAATAATCAGAGAGAGAGAGAGTCAGAGAGAGAGAGAGAGAGAGAGAGAGAGAGAGAGAGAGAGAGAGAGAGAGAGAGAGACACCATAGGTCTAGCCATTTTGGTGAACGTATCGCGTAAGTTTGTAGATACTAAGTGTTTTGAAGGCGAAAACAGCATCGCAATCCTATCATCATTGACAGAGATACATAGGTTAATAATATAACACAGCATCGCAATCCACTCATCATTGACACAGATACATAGGATAATAATATAACACAGCATCGCAATCCACTTATAATTGAAACAGATATAAAGGTAAATAATATGAGGGGCGGCAGATTGGACAAACAAGGCGTTTTAACCAGAGCATATCAATTTGAAGTTTTAATGGTGTCAAGTAGCCTTATCATTTTGTTACCTTTAATTTTCTGTCGTATTGGTTTATGTTTTACATAATAATCAATCAGAGAGAGGAATAGTGGAGAGAGAGAGAGAGAGAGAGAGAGAGAGAGAGAGAGAGAGAGAGAGAGAGAGAGAGAGAGAGAGAGAGAGAGAGAGACAGAGAGAGAGAGAGAGAGAGAGAGAGAGAGAGAGAGAAAGAGAGTTAACTACTGCATTTAAAATTGTGTTCTGTGCTTATTGTTTTTTTAAACCCCACCCTTTCTGTACAATATCGTGTACCAAGGACACTTGAACTCATTCTTCACAATGCTTTAATAACTGAAGGAATATCAGGACGCTTTGTTGGACAATTGTAAATTTTGATTAAAGTTTATTTTTTTTTAATTTATTACAAATATTTTTTTTTCTTGAGCATTTGATTTTTCATCGATAGCAACTTTGTAAATAAAATATTGTACTGCGTCAAAGCCCGAGAGAGGAGGAGGTAGACAGAGAAATAGAGAGAAGTATGAAAGTTTAGTTTGACTTTAAAGGTCTAGAAAGTTCGGTGCACACATCGCCTTCGTTCATATAATAATCATTTTTAGTTGGAAAACATAATCACCTGTGATAGAAATTACCTGGTCCAGAAACTAGAGCGAGGATAAGACACCCATTTCAACAGCACAATAATTCAACAATAGAATAATGTTCACTAGAGCATGTGAATTTTACTGAAGTTAAAATGGTTCCATGTAATACATATTTTATGTTTTATTGCTTTACCTCTAGGTAAATCTAAAGGTGTGTAGCAATTGTATTAGTATTAGTATCCTTTAAATCAAAATTTAAAACAATCTTAATATATGTTTATTCATATTCATAAAGAAATAAATGTTGTTATTTGTTCTGATTCAGGATATCTTCATTTTTGTTTTCTATTCATAATTTAAACCTTATTGTCAAGTTACAGAAGCACACGCTGATCGGGCTTTATTCCATCAAACAATGAGATGAATCAGATTACGGTCGATATCATGTCTTTTACGATGAAAACTATCACCTTGGAAAAATTCATTCTTTTCAAACAAGATCAGGTACCACTGACACAAGTTCACCTGGTACACCTTTCATTACACACTAATCCAAAAAAAGTTGTGGTTGTCCCTTTTTCTAACATCCACTTGGGGAAACCCACGCAAGAAAAAAAATAATATTACCTAAACTTAAGAAACTGCTAAAGAACAAAAACAAACTCTCATCAAAAGTTAAATTTGTTTTATAAATCACGCAAGTATAACACTTGCCTCCTGTGTATATAACTTGCTTTAAACAACGAATATAAATGACTTGCCCAATGTTTCAACTTTGTGTAAATAACAGATTGCATTGTGTGCGCACTTAAGAAAAACGACTGGGACAGAGACACGTTTATATGTAGAGAAAAATGTTCATTACTTAAGCTGGATACCAAGCTCTCTGTCAATTCATATAATATGTGATTATAATTATTAGAACCTAATGACAATAGCCACTTTGATATTTATAAAAAACCACACGAGCAGATATAGTAACAAAGGAAGCGTCATGTTTTGAAGCTCTTTTTCTTTTTATATAATTAAGAGAGAGAGAGAGAGAGACAGAGAGAGACATAGAGAGAGAGAAGAGAAGACAGGTACTATAAATTCCTTCTTTAACACGAGGAATAAATAAAATAGCAAAACAAATTCCCGTACATTTTATATCTCTTTTTTTCAGACAGCTTTGAACCATGTAAAATTAAAAGAAAATTGGTGCTCGCGATTTCATATTCTCGCGATTTGTGGCAAAATGGCGGCATCGCGGAATTAAGTAAACTATATTAAATAAGGTATTTACAGTATACAAACAGACAGAATAGAAACATCGAAACACAGAGAGCGATATATAGAAGTACGCTATTTTAGTTTGACACCATACGTCTTGAAAATTCGATGCACTCAATGCCTTAGTTTTGACACTGAGCATTGTGAAGGCAACAACGACATCAGATTACGTATGTTATAGAAACAGATACCTCAGTAAGAAACATTAGAGAAAGTCGGACACCGATTAAACAAATAGAAGCGTGTTCACCAGAGTGTGTAAGAGAGGGATTCAACAGTGAATTAAAACGTTTAAAATCGTGTTCTCTGTGGTAATAATTATTTTGTAGGGAAAACCCACACTTTCTTCACAATATCAAACACCAAGGACACATGGATACAGGCTACTGAATGCCTTAGTCCCTACAGAAACTTCAGGTCCCTTTTTATGGTAATTGTAGATTTGTATAAAAGTTTTGTTTTCTTTAAGATTATTGACGTGTCTTATGTAACCAATTTTTTTTGTAAATAAGATATTGAATTGCTTCTGTACGCAAGCGACGGAGACAGCATCAGATAGAGAGAAGTACATTAGTTTAGTTTGACCCAATATGTCTAGAACATTCAATGAACGCGACGCCTAAGTTTTTATATTAAGCATTGTGAATGCAAAAACAAGATCGTATTACACCTGTTTTCAAAACAGATACCTGGGTCAGAAATTGAAGCGAGAGTCAGACACCGATTTTTACAATACAAGTGTGTTAACCAGAGCATGCAGATGTGTCAGAAACAGTTTCAAGCAGAAGATTTTGAATACTTTATTTCTTTACTCCAATTCCCCCCAAATGCTTAACATTGGTACTGGTCGATTAATGATTTTAAACATGCCTCACTATCTTTGATTGCTATTAGCTCTGTTGAGATATTAATTAAAGCATAATAATGCCTATGTTTACTGCAATTTTTTTTCACAATAGGTATACTTTAGTTTATCATGAACAAACACGTGTTTACCTATTTTTATTATAGGAACTGTATAAAAGTTCTGATCTGTGAGAGTACCAATGATTACATCACAATGACACAGTTATCTTTAAACAGGATTATTACACTTTATCTTTTTTATCAATTTTAGACTTCTCTCTGTCATTATTTGTTATAATCATGATGGTATTGTGTTATGTATATGCACCCCCCCCCCTCTCCCCAGGGCCAATGATAACGTATCTTAGGAGATGTACTTCATTTGACACAGAGAAAAAAGACAAGGTCTGAAGAAGCAAACATATTCTTTAAACAAATAGACGGAAAAGAAAGTAATGGAAGTATATAAAGAATATAAATATACTACTAACCATGCAACGAGACAAAAATATAAAGATCAGTATTAAGGATTAGTTTGAATTGTAATTCGCAAAGGAATATCTTAACTAAGGTTGGCAAAGCCATTTTAATGTTGTACGAATGGTAATTCAACAAAGTATTACTTCAAACCGAGCACAAATACACTGGATGCATTGAACTGTGTTTTAAATACGAAGCTTTGAAAATAAGTCAAAAAAATAACATTTTATAAAAAAAAATGCATTCACAATAGATAGCTAACCGTTGAGCTTGAGGAAACCATTAAACGAGGGGCGTGTCCCCAAGCACCTACGCTTGCTTTTACTATACATGTATACAGTTTCTCCTGTTGTTACAGATTTTGACCGTGCGCCGTCACGTAATTTTTGCAGGATCAGATTTTAAATTATTCTTAAAATTAAAACAAAATATATATATTATTTTTTTTTTTATTTCAAATTGTTTGAAACTACGGCTGAATTATGTCTACTAGATTTCATAATTATAAGACTGCAGGTTACATAGCTATGGCACACGTCTTAATATATTTTGATTGACCTTCGTATATTTGATCTTACACAGTTGGAATATGTGCAGCATGTACCGTAGAGAGTACACTAATTCGAGTTAAAAATAGATTAAGGACGATTGTTAATATAGCATGTATTTGTGGTAAAGTCGACGCTGTCCCTTTACCAGCATAGATAAAACCGTGTGTTGCAAGGAATGTTACACCATCAGTGCTGCGATGCACTTTTAAAAAAAAATCGTTTTTTCTAGTGTTTTTAACATAAACGTATTATACTTAATTAGACTGTATGTTAGATGTTATTATGTGAAACCCAGTGATGAAATCTCAAGATGTGTAGCAATCGTATTAGTATTTATCTCTTTTAAATCAAAATTTAAAAAAATCTAAATTTAAGTTCATTCATGTTCACGAAAAATGTAACCTATTTTAATTTGTTCTGATTCTCGATATCTTAATTTTTGTTTTCATTTCATAATGTAAACGTATTTGCAAAGTTACAGAAGCACACCCTGATCCTGTTTTATTTCATCTAACAATGAGATGCATCAGCTTACGGTCGATATTATATCCTTTATTATGAAAACTATCAACTTGGAAAAATTCATTCTTTTCAGACAATATCTCGTACCACTGACACACTGACACCTGTTAAACCTTTCATTAAACACTAAACAAAAGAAGTGTTGGTTGTTTCTGTATCTAACACTTACTTGGGGAAACCCACGCTTTCAAAAGAAGTTCCCCCAAAAAACAATATAAGCTAAATTTTAGAACAAAAGAAAAACTTTGAAAACATTAATTTCTAAGATAATCGTAAATCTCATATAAAGTTTACTTCTGTCTTATAAATTATGCAAATAAACATTTGTCTTCTGTGTGTATGTAACTTGCTTTAAACAATGAATACAAATGACCTGACCAATGTTTCAATTTTGTGTAAATAACAGATTGCATTGTGTGCGCTCTTAAGAGAAAACAACTGGGACAGAGACACATTAATATGTAGAAAAAAAGTTATTGAAATAGGATACCAAGTTATCTGTCAATTCATATAGTAGATGATTACAATTAATAGAACTTAATGACAATAGCCACTTTGATATTAAAAAAAAAAACCAAAATGCAAATACAGTAACAAAGGAAACGTCATTTTTTGAAGCTCTTTTTCTTTTTATATAATTATAACACAGAGAGTAAGAGAAGAGAGAGAGAGAGAGAGAGAGAGAGAGAGAGAGAGAGAAAGAGAGAGAGGTGAGAGAGATACTCGTCAATTGACGTCAATTAGATGGTACTCCATGCATTTCTAGCAATATGCATGACAACAATCGTAATACATGTAGGATATTTTTATTCTAAAGAATTGGGTAGTGCTCTGGAGAGATACACTTAATCTCAAGGTTCTGAAATTTCATGATAATTTGTAAATCACTCAAAACAATGCGTCGTATTTCAGGTAAACTTTTTATTAAACTATCGAGAGTTAGATATGCTTAATGTTGCGTAAAAAGCGGACGATATCTGATAAAGACAAAAAGAGAAAAAGAAGAAAAGCGAGGTACTGTAAATTCCTTATTTAACGCGAGGAATTATTAAAACCACGAGAAGTATTACCGCAGATTTGGAAATATCGTGGGGTTTTTTTCAGTCAGCTTTGATTCATATGAAATTATATTAAAAAAATGGTGCTCGCGATTTCATATTCTCGTGACTTGTTGCAAAACGGCGGCATCGCGGAATTAAGTAACTGCGTAAAATAAGGAATTTACAGTATACAAACAGACAGAATAGAAACACAGAGAGCGATAGAAAGAAGTACATTAGTTTAGTTTGACACCATACGTCTAGAAAATTCGATGCATTCACTGCCTTAGTTTAGACACTAAGCATTGTGAATGCAACAACGACACCAGTTTACAACTTTTATAGAACCAGATACGTCATAAAAAACATGAGCGAAAGTCAAACACCGATTTAACAATAGTAGCTTGTTCACCAGAGTGTGTGTGAGAGAGATTCAAAAGCTAATTAACACATTAAAAATCGTGTTCTCTGTGGTAATATTTATTTTTTCCCTTACTTAAAGGGACTACTACAACTTATCTATTTCAAATATAAGGTTAAAAGATACATATCAATTAAATTCTGTGAAATGTTAAAATTTGACAAACAATGGTCAAACTGGAAAAATATTTTTGAAATTTAATTTTCCTGTAAACAATAAGAATGTGTTTCTGATATTTATGTGTGCAAGTGTATGGAAGGGTGTGTGAGTGCCAATAAATATTTGCTTTGTTTCTTTGACTCCTTGTAATAATTATGAAAATGACTAAACATTTTAAAAAAACATATTTTATAGGGAAAACCCACACTTTCTTGACAATATCGAAACCAAGGACCCATGGATACAGGCTACTGAATGCCTTAGTCACTACAAAAACTTCAGGTCGCTTTTTATGATAAGATAATTGTAAATTCGTAAGAAAAGTTGTGTTTTCTTTAAGATTTATGACTTATATTGATTGTCTTGCCTTTCTAGGTTTAGTTGCTGATAAATATTAAATAAGATCAGAATTACAAAATATGACGTGTTTCATGTAACCACTTTGTAAATAAGATATTGAGTTGTGTATGTACGAGAGTATCGGAGACAGCAACATATAGAGATGAAGTACATTAGTTTATTTTGAACCGATATGTCTAGAACATTCAATACACGTGACGCCTTAGTTTATATATTAAGCATTGTTATACAAAATTGCATCGTCTTACACCTTTTTTTTTTTAAAAAACAGATACCAAGGTCAGAAATTGAAGCGAGAGTCAGACACCGATTTAAACAATACAAGTGTGTTAACCAGAGCATGCAAATGTATCAGAAACAGTATCAATCTCTTTACAACCTTACACACACTTATCAGCTTACAGTCTGGTGGCGGCCATTCAAATTATTTGCGTCATCTTAGGTAAACAACAGGTATCGTATAACACCATTACCTGTAGTATGTAGGACAGCCAGTCTGGTGTCTCAACATTTAAAACAGGTAGAGGGGTGGCTGACAACTCAGGCGTGATTTCTTTTTAAAAAATGTCAAAAATTTGCGGTTGTTTTTTTTATAAATAATGAAGAACGTAAAAATAAATGGAGAGAGATAGATACAGAGAGAGAGATAGAGTGAGAACATTGTATGATGGTTCTTTTACAGTGTCAAACATAAAACTGTTAATCATATTGGAGTAAACAAATCAGCTTTGTAAAATAATATTAACAATGGGATTAAATGTCTTCATGTACACAATTTTACAGACTAAAACTGCATTTGATTGAATATATATACATGTACAAAAAATTGTAATGCATCATCAAATTCTAGCAACGTTCATAGCCTCCAAATTCATCAGAAGAATATCAATGGCAATTAACATTAACTTAGAATGATAGTTAGCCCTCAGTTAGGGGAATCAAAGGTTTTACATTACAACATGTTCTATGTAGAAAAGTGTGTTAGAATCATTCGCATTCTTAAATATATAAGACAAGTTCTCAAGTATTTGAAAATTATATTCTCATTATTAAATATTATGCATTTAAGTGTGGCTTCGATTGAAACTTTAAATAAGTCATGAGAAAATATGAAGCTTAACGAGGTCACGGGTATAATATAAGCTTTGGTAGCTATACTCTTAGGCGTAATGTATTTTGCTGCTTGAAACATCAAAAATTCAAACTGGATTTAAAAAAAAAATGATTTAAGTATCATACACTACTATGATCAATTTCTACATTTGGTTTCAATCCTCGTTATGTTAACATTCGAGATCTGTGCTGTTCAATTTAAAAAAAAAACGGGGCATGGGGACCAATGAACATCGTCACGCGTTTTGAATAATTGTATATTGTACAAATACATAAAACTTACATACCCATTTTGATAGGTACTTTTGAGAACTAATCATTAAATTATACATATTCAGTCTCAAAAAAGAGTGTTGACTTTATTTATAATATTGGTTAAAACCGATGATACATCCACATTTCACACTACAAATCATCCAAACAAACATACATACAATCAATGAACGCGCGATATTCAATTCCTTAGCACTGCCTTGTGGTATATAGGACACACGAGATCTAAAACTAAGCATTCAATGCTTCTGTATACTGATACTACTGCCAGGTTAAATCAGAAAACGAGACTGATATAGACATCGTTAAATTGTTAAACAATCATTAGAACAGATCAAGTAAAACATGGTGGTATAATATCAAAATCGGTAAATCAACGCTTACACTTTATACCCATTACTGCGACAAAATCAACAATTTAACCTAAATCAAAGAAAACAATTAAAAAGTAACTTAATTTAAAAAACAACAACAGGAAATAACAAAGATCCGTGTCCTCGATCCTGTGTGTGTTAATAATTGATATTAATAATTGACATGATGGCTAGCTTTACAGTAGTACCTTTTTAAAGAACATGGTCAATGTAATGAAAAAAAAAAGAACAATAGAGAGACCAAAGAATAAGGACAGACAGGCGGGTAAAGATAGATAGATAGATAGATAGATAGATAGATAGATAGATAGATAGATAGATAGGTAGATAGATAGATAGATAGATAGATAGATAGATAGATAGATAGATAGATAGATAGATAGATAGATAGATACTAGTAGATAGATAGATAGATAGATAGATAGATAGATAGATAGATAGATAGATAGATAGATAGATAGATAGATAGAGATAGATAGATAGAGAGATAGAGAGATAGATAGATAGATAGATAGATAGATAGATAGATAGATAGATAGATAGATAGATAGATAGATAGATAGATAGATAGAGAGATAGAGAGATAGATAGATAGATAGATAGATAGATAGATAGATAAATAGATAGATAGATATATTACACATTAAACCATTAATATTCTGAAAGAGGATTATAGTTACATGTGATTAAATAAACCTTGTAAAGAAAAACAAGCGGTTAGAGAGAGACATACAGAGAGAGAGAGAGAGAGAGAGAGAGAGAGAGAGAGAGAGAGAGACATACAGAGAGAGAGAGAGAGAGAGAGAGAGAGAGAGAGAGAGAGAGAGAGAGAGAGTTTTAAATGGATGTGTTTTGTAATTTGATAGTTAGTTTTATTACACATTCAACCTTTAATATTCTAATATAGGGATATAATTACATGTTATGACCTTGTAAAGTAATGATTCTGGGTTTTGTAGGGATGGGGTGGGGGTATTTCTACATCTTATCATTTGAAAAAAAACATATTGTTAGACTGTTAATCGTTGACTTCAATCAAAAGTAAAATATACTCAGATCAATCTATGAAATGGTTAACATTAGACTGTATCGTCTTACTAGTCGTCGCCAGTGTCCACATTCATATGTTATATCATGAATTGTTGTTATACAAATAACCACCATTGTGTGAAACAAAAATTTTATATTGATATTTTGTTATTTCTGTCATATGTTACAACTTAACATTCATTTTATGACAAGGACATGTTTCCAGAAATCTCTTTCAATATTTTAGGGTGTGACACAGACTATACAGCAAACCAACCAATCAGGTGACACCTCTATTGTCGGATGTAGGATGTCAGCCTGACAAACTCTGCATAAATTCGGGTACACCTGACTGCAGGTATTATATGGATTATTGGCGGCCGGACATTTGAATATGCTAACATCAAGGACACACTGTTCGTTTACCTGTAACGTACAGGTAAGGTGTTGGTTATTATATCAACATTCGATTTCATTAAAAAAAACTTCGTTCTTTAAAAACAACGAAAATGTGGACTTTGAATACGATATGTGCATTATCATCAATGCATAGTGGGGGAGGGGGAGGGGTAAATAAATGTGGTGATATAGGAATATCATTTTGAATACATTTATGTAAAAAAGACCTTGTTATTTGTTGACACAAGCTATTGAAGTTTCCATATTGCAATTTCTCTTTTTATTCATTATAGACAGAAGAGTTCTAGTTTCAACTGTAGAATCATGTGTCAAGGGAAGTAACCATCATTGATAGCTTCCGAGAATAAGGGCGTGGACTACAGATTCAATCAAACGACACTAGGAATAATTCAGTAAGTCAATCCAAAATATGGATCATGTAGACAGTAGAATACTAGATGTTTATGCCTGTTCACATATTTCCTTTTTTTTTGCTTAAAATTTTATCAATATTAGACAATGTCAAATTTTCAACATCATGTACTGGTGTATTGTTAGTGTCACGTGACCTATTGCAATTAGCTTTAGTCCGAACAATGAACATTTGAACTTTCGGTACGTTTTCTTTTGGCTCAGTAATCCCTTTCCTGCTTTTCCACATCTAAAAAAAAGCTGAATTATAATTATGTAGACAAGAAAGCCCTCTGTCCAAATTTGAAAGAACTTCATTCAGTTGATGTGATATTACGCCTTAAAATTTACCAAAAAATTAACTATGCTCTTGAAAAATAAATTATACCTTCAACATATCTATAATGTATGTGTGATTTAAACATAAAATATAATGTTACTGATATTGCCTCAATAGTGAATTTTTGATGCAAAATTCTCTGGCGGAATAAAACTTCCGGAGAAAAAATTGTTAAATCTGTCATTCCATTCTGTATTTTACCGTGTGCGCATGGATTTACAAAGTTCCAACTTTGCAAAAAAAAAAAAATCTATAGGCGCGACTTTCCTGCCAAATGTCACGATGGTAAAATTCTGCACACTATGTTAATTTCATAAAAATACAAAATTATGAGTCGCTTCCCTTTCTGTGTGAAAACAACATAGTGATGAGGGCAGACGAATGATCGATGTGTTCGAATCCATAAAATCCTACAAAATTTACTTTACTAAATTACTGATCGATGTTCATATATTCTATAAACTTGTCCAGTATAAGAGGTATATAGGCACTTCACATGCAGTGCATGTTTTTATACTACCTTGTTCAATGGAAAGTATATGTTACTATCAATATATTTACTTGGCGTACCGAATTTAGGAAACCAATATGTGGAACTGCTTCTTTAGGGACTGTGATGTAATAGGAAATATACACAAATTTATGGCCCGATAAATAATTTGCTTTAAGGTTCCAAGTTATTTAACAGCCTTAAACTGCAAGTACATGTATACTAGTATATATTTGTGTTTACCGGTACATTGCTGTTAGAACAGTTTATACAAGGCATGTTTTAATAGTTATACGTATAAACACAATATGTATTCATAAAGGAAACTATAATGAAAAGACAAAATATTATGAAGTTTTGATATTTTATTGTAATGCGTCCTGCTAGATCATGATCTTATTGTGCTTGTGTATGTTCAACGTGTGTGAATGCATGGGACAATTCAAAACATATTTAAACTTGAACCTTCTTTAAAATTGGCCCCTGGTATGTAGGGTGATTAACGAAAAGGTTAAAAATCATTGGAATTTTATATAAAACTTACAACTTTGCTCACTGTATGAATATTTGTCCGTCTGTCTGTCAAACCTCATATCTTGAGCACAGGTAGGAATTTCGTATTTGTTAGGCTTATTACCGCTTGGGGGGAATGACTGTAAAACATATAGATTAAATTGTATAATGCTTTTTGCCAAATGATTTTTTGTTCAAAAACACATAACAGGCGTTTAAAAAATACTATATATGCACATGTACCTGGTCTTAATTCTTTGCTGGCTGGAAGATATGTCAAACCAGGTAGTGGGTCTATAGTGCCTCGTATTTCTTTTCTAAAATTTTTAAGGTCGAATTTCACAACATAATTTTTATCATTGTCCCAAATCAGACATTTAGATCAGAATTTTAGATAAAAGACTGTCAACTCATCCCCATCCACCGAATTCAACTTCCCCGATTTATTCTTACATCATTTATTCGATCATGTAGACGTTTACATAAATAATTACAAAATACTATATAAGGTTATTTACCAATCTGTCGTGGTATAGAAATGTAAATTATG
This sequence comes from Magallana hongkongensis, assembly GCA_015776775.1. Classification (NCBI taxonomy): domain Eukaryota; kingdom Metazoa; phylum Mollusca; class Bivalvia; order Ostreida; family Ostreidae; genus Magallana; species Magallana hongkongensis. The sequence goes on along the minus strand of VIAA01000044.1, from coordinate 32,240 downwards.
TTAAACGTGTACACATATTTATTTGCATAATATGTTAAACCAATTGAAGTTGTCATCCAAAGTATCTGCCCGTTTGATTACATGTAACTCGCCCTACAATTTCGGCCTATATATTATCCATAATTCATTTTATCCGTATAATGATATCGTAATATTGACTAGAGTGAATCCACTAATTACATGTTTTCTATCACTCATCACTCGACTACAATTTTTGCTAATCGAGGCCTAGAATGAAAAAACATTCCCTTGAAACCTTTAATAATCGGACTGTAAATTGAAGAATGTATGTAAGAATAAATTCATTTAAACTATCATGTTAAATTGTGGAGCAAACTTTTTAAACTGTAAAAAAATTCGTTATAAAAGTGTTAAATTTCACCATGCTTCACCTCTACGGGACTCTAAAACAAATTTATTATATATTCCCCCTACCGCCGTTTAAAAGGATTTTTTTTTAATATACGTATTACGTTAGGATCATGAAGTTTCTTCCCCATGAAAACATTAATAAATGGAAGTAAAAAAATAAGATACCATTAAGTAGCTAAAGAGCTAAATGCATACTATGCACTCTCCATCCCTCATCCCGGATTAGAATTTTGATGATTTCGAAAATAATCATTCCTTTTTTTTTTGGCTTGTGAGAAATTTTGCCCCCCCCCCCCCCTTTTTATAAGACGGTGCTACGTGTACGTTCCTGGAATTTACCGTAAATATAGTAAATAAAGTAAATGTGAGCATTCATCAAAATAACTGTAAGTTACAGCTGTTTCCTACAAGTATCTTTGAAGAAATGTCCCCATTCGTTAGCTTTGCAGGATTTTGAGAGGATTTTGGTAATATTTCAGCAGATTTACAATAACTTGTTAGAGTTAAAGTAATTCCCCTTATTGTGACGTCAAAGTTCACGTCGGTTAAGTGTCGACTGGCTCTTTGAAAACTATCCGGAGAAATAAAACTACGCGAAGTATGTTGCTTTATTTACTTAAAAAGCATGATGTTAATGAAATTACACATTTTATCTGCTTCTCAAAAGTTTACTTTGATTCTCGCGAGAATATGAGAGCGCCATTTGAAATGCTTGGAATTGCATTGTGGGTCTGCTTGGAATTGCATTGTAGGTCAACTTAATTGACGCCAAAAAAAATATGTCGGATAAATGTGTAAGAGATTCATTGTGACGTCACTCGATTAAAGTACGGTAACTCCGTTAGTCTTATGTAATGGAATTACGTTGTATCAGCAGTATATTTACAATGCATGTACATAGTCTATTGTAATTTTTATCTTGCTTGTTCTCGTGAGAGCGTGAAAGTGGAAACCATATTTACAGGGAACTGCTGGTCCGATAAAAACAGGGCATTACTGGTCTGAGTAACTGATGCCAAAAACATCCGTTGAATGAATGTGCAACTGGTTTGAATTTTCTTTTCACAAACGCGTTTCCGGCGTTGCTCGCTTCACGCGCTATAATTTCCAAATAAAAAAAATATGAGCAATCCCTTTATGTTCTGTGTAAGTGTAAATTAGGTATTGCTTTATATATAACAAAAATAAGTTATTTGTAAACATCCTTTTATTCTATACATTTCTATATGTAAAATGGCTGGCAGGATACGTTCATAGGACCAAACTTTGAGGGCGGATAGCATATAAACTATCCGGTCAATTTCGTTTTATGTATACAACAAATGAATAGCTGTCAATGTGACAGCAAACCGGGTTTTCTTTTATGTGAACTGTATCCATAATCTATGTCAACCCGTATCCAGTGAAATGGAGTACCCTATATGCAACATTTTGCCAACAAATGACTATTTTTTTCATAAATTACCAGAAATCAAAATCCTAGCAATATGCACACCTCTGATACATGTACAATTGATCTGCAAAAGAACAACGTCCTATCTTGAAAACTGTAGGAGGAGTTATCCGTACAATGAGGGTACCCTATATGCAACATTTTGCCAAAATATGACTAAGTTCAAAAGCTTGTATTTTTTTGATAAATTATTAGAAATCAAAATCCTTGCAATATGCACACCTCTGATATATGTACAATTGATCTGCAAAAGAACAACTTCCTATCTTGAAAACTGTAGGAGGAGTTATCCATACAATGAGGGTACCCTTTTGGCATCCGCCCGCCCGCCTGCCCACCCACCCGCCATTTTCACCATTTTAATGTTTAATTTCCGTTGGAAAACCCGGTTAAAAATGTAACTTATACGTAACTCTTCCATTGCCGAAAATTAAAAGAAAATCCTATGTTTGTATTTTTTTACATATGAAAATGAAAATGACCCCTCCCCTCCTTTCCCTACAAAATCTTATATACAATGACAAGGATGATTCGGACATACGACCAAAGTTTGAGCGCGGCAAACAGATAAACTATCCTGTCAATTTACTTTATATTTTTCACATAGTTTACTCAGAAGTTGACCTTTCAGTGAGAAAAAGAAAATTGTATGTTTGAAATATTTACCCCCGAGACTCCTTAAGTCAATAATGTAAAACAAAATAGTTCATTTGAAAGAAGGTCGATTTTTAAGAGAAGTGAACCAGATCCTGTAATGTCTCTTGTCCTTGAGGAAATTTTACTCTAGGGTAGGGACAACATGAACATATAGAAGAAAGAGAGTATAACATATTTACAATCTTCTCCTCTACTGAAACTAAGCCAAAACTGATGGCATTTTTAGATATAATCAATCATGAAGACTTCAACCATTTGTTTAACCTTATGATACGAGTTCCTATTACAAATTGATCATTGTACAATTATATATATAGTATTTAAAAAAAATCAACTTTTTGACACTGAATTGAAATTACTGATTAAATTTAGATGACATTAAGATGTCCTCTAAAATTGTAAAATTTCATGAGACCCAATACACATTTGCTCGGTGCGGAGGGGTGCAAGGGTGGTTTTATAATCATTAGAATCGTCCATCTTTTACTCTGATTATCTACTAATTTCACCAACATCAACAGTGACATAGTCCTTGTTGTTTCCTTGAAGTTCATACAGTCTGTGTTAATTATCAGTCAATAAGATACAATGACAATGAACTTTATTCTCATAACTGAATTTACAGTGTAGAGAAAATACATATGTACAGTATGTACACACTACAATATATATAATAGATGAAAATCAATGGTAAAGGCATGGTGAAGGGATAACAGATATAATTTAACCAAGAGAGCTAACCCTCTCAAATATAGTATCTAATAGTTTACAAATATCGGTAAGTTGATTTATGTTTGTGACATTAAACAGTTTTTCAAATTTTACAACATTTGGATTTGTTATTAAATAGTTTGGTAAACATCTAACCCTTGAATTGGATATATATACATCAGTACATTTGAAAATGTAGTGAAATTCATCCCCAATATCATTGCAGGTACACAGTTTACAAATTCTGTTTTCTCAAGGAATATTAAACCATCTACTAATCTCAATAGGTAATTTAGCATTACCAGTTCTAAAGTTACAATATTTCTTACATAATTGTGTTGGCAAAGTCAATAAATACTTTTCAAAATCCAGCGACTTTTTAAAAATCCTATAATTTAAACCTTTTGGAGTATTATGTACCTCACTATACCATGATTGCTTAAATTGGTCTAATAAAATATTGTATACTTTAGATTTTAACCAGGGTATGTTTATTGTGTTTTGATATCATATATATGTCAATCCACATTGATTTAACGTTTTCTTAATGGCTTCGCACCATGGGTTATTAAAATTCGTCAATACATTAAAAAGTTTTGCTGACAATTTTGAGTTTGTCAGATTACAGGTAGGGTACGGTGTCCGTAACTATGTTTTAGATTTGTTGTTTCCAAAATGAAGTTTAATTAAATGTTTATATAGAACTCCCGACAGGTTTGTGTGTGGGCTATAATACCCAGCAAGGCGAGCGTTATAGCCTGCAGGCCTATCGTTTTGTTTTAGAAGCATCATTCCACTGCATGTATTCACTTGTGCTTAGACCCATGTACAATTCGGAAAACACAAACTTCGCTGAAGAACAGTTCAACTGTTTGTTTGGGTTTATATCCGTATGAAATCCCCTCATATAGACATATATAACAATGGACTTTTCAAAACCAGTATCAACTCTTTTCATTACAGTGTATAAATGTGCACTCGGTGCACAGAAAGTAATAGCGTTGATGACTGCAGGTAGAACGTCCTGGGGGCTTTCACACCTGTAAAAATTAAGCCCTGTCCTCACCTGAGATTTCCAATCCGGTAAAAATGGTCGGTAGATGTTAAGGACACATATGGATCACAAGGGACGGGGGGGGGGGGGGGGGGGGCAGCCATCTTTGATAGACTCAAAGTTATGTCTGGAACTAGATAAATGTACAAATACTTAATAAATAATATTATCACATGTATATAGCACGTACCTGTGGTAGAATGATTCAAATAATTAGTATTCGCATGTTGAGGATGCCGTTGAAGTAACAAATGAAAAAAAAATAAAAATGGGAAATTCATATTTTATTTCATATGTTGTGGAGTTAAAAAATACCAGGTAAAAACATTGAACAATAGCTTTTTTTAAGAATCGACAAACGTCACAAAGCAGTAATTATCAGTTGCCGGTAATGGAATTATCGGTCTTTAGTCGTGCAAATTTCTTGTTTGACATTTTTGTATGCGCCGTAATTTACAGGGTATTTTTACTATGGGAGGCACTGTAGCTCCAAGGTCGTTTATTCATTTTTGGGAGTTTAATTTAATCAACTCTCCTATGCAGCTACTCTGGCAAACCGAAAGTGAAACAGTGTTTGGACCTGAGCACAAATCATCACCGCTGACAAGACTAAGTTCTTGACAAGAATAGAAAACAGTTCGATGTAATGTATCCTGTTTTTTCAAAGAAACTTATCAATAAACACTTTGAAAATAGTCAAATTGTATATACTACGAACAACTTATATATTTTTGTAGTCTAATGTATTCCTACGCCAGAGTACGCTCGGCTGTCTCCGTAAATCTGCGACAAGCAGAGAGGGAGCTCTCTTGCTTGTCGGATATTAACGGAGACAGCCGAGCGTCTAATTAAAGGAGACTAGAGTTCGATATCAATAGTGCTTGGACCCATACAATTGTTAGAATTGTTTCGATAACTAATACATACAAGTAGTTGGAATCTATCATTAAATATTACACAACATGATTCATATTGGGTTTCTCGAAACTCTTGTCGGAAAAGTCTATAACATTCATATTATAAAAAAGTGCGCAATTAATATACAAACTAGAGACTAATTGTCATGCAAGATAAATTGATTTTAAAATAAATGATAATCGATAAAATCAACTCCCGTCAGTACGCAGGACAGTTAAGGCAACATTTTGCTTTTAAACAGCAGTAAAAGGAGCTCGTTTTGCTTTTGTCTATTCATTTCTGCATAATGAATAGTTCTAAACTATTTTGGGTGTTATTGTAAAGATATGGGTCTCCTTTACTTGACCATGTCTAAATTTGTCGGTCACGTGACTTTTTAGGGTCACGTGGGCGTCTTTTAGACAAAAATCGTTAATGCTAAAATGAGACAAAAAGTTCAAGGGCAAGGCAAAGAAATTTAAGAGTAAGTAATATGGCAACATATTCAAAATTATCCATACATCATAGAAATCAATGCTCATTCAGTTGTAAAGTTTACTAGTTATGTAAATTTCTTTAAAGACTGGCTACTTGTTCCTAAAATAGTGCATTTTTGTATATTTTCATTACAATTACAAAGTAAACCTTCATCTGTCAACAAATGAGCATCAGTTTTTATAAAGAACTCGTAAAAGGGAAGAAAATCATACCAAGTTTAATAATATCTATAGCCGTCTTGCACTTGTACTTTTGCATTTAATTTCTCAATCTAGAAGTCCTCTCAATTCAATACACATTTCAAACGCACAAGTGATCCCAAAAGGGGAGGTAACTCTTTGAGCGATAACTCTTTTGATATAGGCGCGATGTCATTTTATCACATAATCCGAATTAATTTTAGGATATGTTTCAACAGTACATTATGTAAATGGTTAATTAAACATAGTGCTTCTGTTTTATTTATTTTAAAAGAGACAAGATGGTTACGATGAATCGTCAGCATTTCCTCTGTTGTATCATGGATGTAAACAAAATACCGTTGTGTATCAGTTCTCTTGCTTAACCGCATTCGCGGAGTTATTGGTTTCTTAATATTTTTTTAGTAATGGGAGAAAAATATATGAGAGCTAATTGTACACAATTATTTGAGGGATTAGATGTCAACAGAGACAAATGAAGCCCCTGATATTAATAAACTAACTAAATTGTTCTCATAATATATATTAAAAAATAAGATATGGAGTATTTTTTTCATTATTTATGTGCAGCCTTTGCCCAATGACTGCATATTCTTTAGCACTGCTTGGGTCTGTTAATATCATTCTGGGGAGGGGGTTTGAAGGGGTAACTTTATTCTGTTTGCCAGGGGCCATGTACCATAGTGTTTTACTATATACATTGTGAATTAAATTAGAATTTGCCACGGGGACTATACATGTAGATCTGCCCATGTATGAGGCCTTTTCCCATCCCCCATAAGCAATCAACAGTATTCACCTTTGTATTACACATGTTACACTTGTAATTTAAACACTCATTAAAATTGACTTTTATTTTTATTGAACACATGCAGAATGATTAAGATTAAGGAGAGGGGGGAGGGTTAGCATATCTATTCATTCCCAAAATAAATTCTAAACGCTCATTTCTCATTACCGAGAAAGGAAAGAGAGTGTGTAAATCCTGCAACAAGGCGATCAAAAGCCATTTTTGGTTCACATCAATATATTGAATTTAAATAAGTCTGAATTCTCCTATGTGAGAGACTCTCTCTCCCGCCCATTTACATACCATCCCCTTTCCACTTCTCAAACAAAGTTATATATATAGAAACAATTATATTTGGTTCATTTGTTTTATTAAATCAAGAAGATAAAGGGACTTTCTGAAAAAAAATTCTGTGACAACATTTAAACCTGACATATTCATGCAAACTCAAAATTGCAATTTCTTTTTATGATGTCAATGTGTTTATTGTATGACTTCTTTAGTTCTGGTCCTCTTCTCTCTTCAAAAACACAGTCTTCCTGTTTCTATAGTTCAGGTTTTTCTTTCCATCATTTCATCTTGTATATGACACCAGGATAAGGGTGCGGGTAAATGATCACCAATAAGAACATCATTTATGTAAATCTCAAGACAAAGCTGCTGCTAAGGTACCAGCTAAAATGAAAATTACATATATTTCAGTAAGTTTAACTTGTTATCAAAATTCGCTGAAAGACTGAAATGGAGGATTTTCTACAATTTGATAGTCAATGGAATTTATTTATCTAAATAAACATTTCATTATGTTTAGATGTGCATTTAATTTTGCACAAATTCAAATACAGCTTTTCAGTTTGATCGATTTGAAATTATTCGCATCCTCACCCCTGATATGTGCATGATATTAGTTTAATTGCACCCCTTTATTTTACCCGGCCTGACCTTAAAAATGCACCTCTCTCTCTCTCTCTCTCTCTCTCTCTCTCTCTCTCTCTCTCTCTCTCACACACACAACTGATTTGATTGATTGATATTATATAATGCTGGTGCAGTCAGTGTGAATTAAAACATACCATGTATTGTTGATTTGTTGATGAGCAATATTCATAATTGTAGATTTATAAATAACATAGGTTTATATCAATCATTTTAAAACATTAAATGAAACCATTCGTACTTGAAAATACTTTTTCTAATTGAATTGTCTCATAGAATAATCAGATTGGTCATTATTTCAATGATAAATTATTGAACTTATACATGTATGTTATTTACTTACATTTTCTTCCAGCCTTTTTTTTCAAATCAGTGTGACATTTTTCAAATTACTCTGCAAATAACAAAATATAATTATGAGAAGTCATACAATTTAATTTACATGCATATAAGGACATGTCAACAGTAATTTGAACATTTTTGTGAAAGGTCTACATATATTATGCATGGATGGGTAAAATGACCAACACTTCAAATTTTATTTGAAAGTTACATATGCACATTCTACACAAACAATACCATAAATATGACCATGAATGTAGATTCCTCATTTAGAGAAAATCAGATGGAGACATGCAGTCATTTGTTTATTATTATTTGGGTTTTTTTATTACCAATAGTACAGCATCATAAGTATGAACCCAGGTGACAAGATTTCAAACAGTGTTTTGGTAGTAATATACTGAAGAATTAATGTGCATAAACATTTTAATATATCAACTGGATGAATGTGTAAACATTATAAATGAACTGTCATTGAAGAATTTTGAACACAGTAGAAAGGTACGTGTTATTGATCAGCTGTTCATCAATTTCCAGAAAATGAAATCAGCATCTTTTAGCCTGCACTGTACTGATTTTCAGAAAATCAAATCAGCTGTTTTCACACAGTCTTTGTATTGTTTACTTACAAATTTAAATAAAAACAAACAGCTGTGTAAAGCTAAATATTGTCAGTACAAGTACTATGAACTGATTCGTGTCGATTGGTGAAAATGATCAACAATTTAACGGACTGGCAATAAAGCTACATGTACAATGTACATTGTATAGGCCTAAATGTAAACAATGCAGTCTCTCTTCATGTTTTGAACGAAACAACACATTAAGTCGATCAGAAATGCATCAACAGTATAAAATCACAATAAAATAGTTATTGAGCTATCTGGTATATTACAAATACACTGTATATCTAATCTACATACCTGATAAATCATCAAAAGATCGCCATCATCGGGAATACCATCTACACGTGTTTACATCGTCTGACGAGCGCTTTTGGGACGCAGATTCACACCCATACGACAGATGCGTTATGGAAATTCTTCGTATATTCTGATTGTTGTAAACTTATAAAAACACACATGAGTCATTCGTAGTTATATTTTGCTTATGAAGTATTAAATTAGCCGTATTTTATGCTTAAACTGCTGTTTTCGGTATATATTCTATATATGGTAATACAGAGGCGGGGCGTATATTATGACGTCATAACTCATTATCCCTTCATTAGCATATCAAAACGATGTGTTGCCTTATCTGTCCTGCGTACTTCAGTACTTTGATTTTAAACCAGATGCTACAAAACTGCACATTCTATTTAAAAGAATGTTGCAATAAACAAAGCCCTGTCAATATTTTATCGTAGCATGTATGTAGTACTATTCTTCTGCATCCGCTGGTTGTTTCACTATACGTAAACATGTTGAGGTTGATAATTAACTACGTCAGTGATAGAGAGACAACGAGAGGGAGAGTACACGTTTTGAATGAGAGAGAGAGAAAGAATTAAAGAGAAAGTACAATCTAAGAGAGAGATAGAGATAGAGAGAGAGAATGAAAGAGAAAGTACATATTTAGGAGAGAGAGAGAGAGAGAGAGAGAGAGACGCGTTAGGTGTTTTTAACTAAAGAGGTTAATAGTTCGAGTTATCTCCCTTTTTACATGGAGTTATGACATAGTCATATCAAGTCTGTATCGCAGTCAACAGATGAATAACTTTCAACTGCATGTAGTATATACAGTGACACACCAAGAGATGTCGGACACGGTCTCCCTTGACCAAGGCATGTAGGATCGTTTTTGGGAGTGGGGGAGGGGGGCAGACCTACAAACAATTCTAGACATGCAAAACACTGTACCATGGTAGTCTGTATTACTGACCAGTATTCCTTTTAATTTACCCCTATCATTTTTAAAAAGGGGCTTACTTGTAAAAAAAAAAATGTGCGTGGGGGGAGGGGGGATTTCCATTGATATTTTATCTTCTCTTTTTACTTATGTAGATCTAAGAAAAGTTTCCGTTTAAAAAAAATGGGGGAGGGGGTGAGGCAGGCATGTCGCATCGTTTTTGAAAGTGGGGGGGGGGGGGCAGAATCAATCATCCAAAAAATCTTGACAAGCGAAAAAAGAAAAAAAAAGGTTATTTTCAAAATCCTCAAAATCCTAATCCGTGGGGGGGTTACCTTTACTTCAATTTCACTGTTTATTTCCTTTTTTTAATTCAATTTTTTACATGGTCCCAAAAAAGTGGGGGTGCAAACTGAATGTAAATACAATTTTTTGTATCTACATTTAAGAAAAGTATTTGCTGCGCCCCCCCCCCCCCCCGATGCTACGTGCCTGTAAGCTTTGTTGGTAGATGAGTATTTCGTGTTATGCTACATGTAGGCGCTGGCACGATAAAGACACCCCCCCCTCAAAATGCTCAAAGACAGGGACCCCCCCCCCCGATGCTACGTGCCTATGAGCTTTATGAGTAGAAGAGTATGTCGTGTCATGGTACATGTAGGCGCTGGCACGATAAAGACACCCCCCCCCCCCTCAAAATGCTCAACCACAGGGATCCCCCCCCCCCCCGGATGCTACATGCCTATGAGCATTATTGGTAGAAGAGTATGTCGTGTCATACTACATGTAGGCGCTGGCACGATAAAGACCCCTACCCCCCTGAAAATGCTCAAAGACAGGGATCCCGGGTGACAAGTATATAGGTCTATAAATGATGGCGTGAATCTGGTATATGCTTATATATAAATGATTTACAACAGGTATACAATGCATAGGCGTCGGAACCGGGGGGGGGGGGGGCTAGGGGGGGCTTAGCCCCCCCCACTTTTTTTGCAAAGTTATACCAAACCATTGGAAATATAGCATGGTAGAGGGTTCAGCCCCCCCCCCCCCCCCCGCCCCCACTTTTTCTCGCAGGAAAGATTATTGTTCGTAAATTTACCTTGAAAGATTGAGAAGTTGGATTCAGAAGCATTGTAGCCCCCCCCCCCCCCCCCCCTCCACGAAATAGGAATTTCGTAATTTTGGAAAAGTAATTTTTTTTCTGTTAGAAGTATAGGTATACCCCCCCCCCTCCCCCCACGGATTAGGATTTTCATGATTTTGGGAATTACATTTTTCTCAATATTTCTGAGGATTAGTCTAGCCCCCCCCCCCCCCCCCCCACTTTCAATTTGCTTCCGACGCCAGTGCAATGATATGATAATACGATGGTAAATAAATATTTCTAAAGTGAATGTCGTGTCATGGTCGGTGCTGGCACGATACCGGACATCCACAGCTCAAAGAGTGACCACTATCTAGGTCGACAACTGATTAAGGTACATCATACTCCGCTTACAAATACCAATAGTATCTGCGCTTTATTTTAGGTATAATACAGGTAGCCTGTTTTAATGAAATGTGTACAGATCAAGAAATATGGCGTTACATTCTCAGTGTCAGCTAGCACCCTGTTTTCACTTTACTTTTTAAAAAATCCTCATATTTTAAAACACTTAAAGCACGGAATCAGCACCTTGGAGTTTCCTCCCCTTCCCCTTTACTCGACCTCCAACCTACATGTACCCAAACCCGCCAAACAAATACACCCCCCCCCCTCCTTCTTAAAAAATTGTTTTTTAGTTCCGTGCATGCCACTTGGTTTTGACAAAAAATAGGCCAATTTATTTAGTTAGTTAAAAGTTTACCCAAACCCGGCAAACAAATACACCCCCCCCCCCTTCTTTATAAACAAAAATATAGTTCCGGGTATGCCACTTGGTTTTGACAAAAAAATAGGCCAATTTATTCAATTATTTCATACTTTATCAAAGAGTAATAGAAATATATTGGTGATATGTTTCATCGAACCCCTTCTCAGTCCCATATATTCAAACAGATTGATTGATTACACACGTTTATTATATCTCCGTACCCTCTTTAACTTTCTATCAATGCTCTCTATTTGTGTGTATTATTTGTAAAATAGGAAAACGGTCAAGGGAAAAGAAACTTTTTTTTAAGATTATAAGATTCATCGCATAGTCTATCTATTCTATATCATGGCATGCGGGGATCTAACCCCCCCCCCCCCGGAAAAATGAAAATTTAATAAATTATCGCAAAAATGTCTCCCCCCCCCCCCCCCCCGGCAAACACAGTTATCCTTTGGACCCCCCCCCCCTCCCTGGAGAAATGGTTTCATGATCGGCGCATGCATTGTAATTGTCGCAAATGTTTATTGTTTCTTTAATATCTCTATATAATGGCAAGCGCAATGGCGGTCAGATTTCTAATTTCATTCAAGTTTACGTTTTTAATTTGATTTGATTGAAGTGCATATGCCAACTATTCATGACATTTTGTTTAGTGACTTCAGTTTAACAAGTGCGATGTTTGTGCTGCTGAAATAAACACGATTTCCGGTGTCAGTCAGAACAAGACAACGTGCTAAATTGATGAAACTTCTTAAAAATTGTAAACAAGTCACAGAGTACATCGAATCATATCGGCTTTTGGGTAGGAAGATAAAATATGAGAGGTCTTAAAAATATCAAAACATGTTCTGACCAATGTTACTTGGAAATATGTAGACATATAGGATTGCTTTAGAAGTCATCTGTGACATGAGTTCCGTCTATTTATACATGACTTTTTTGTGTTTCAGAAGTAGATCCACCATCACACCCACTGTACATAAATTCCTGGACTGGATCCACCTCAACCACTCCGTAAATTCCTTGATCCACCACACCTTCTTCCTCTAGGTTTGAAATTTTCATATTATGATGTCGTATTCAACCACAGCCCTCCCCCCATTCCCCCGCAAACACATAAAAAAAAGGTTTTCTTTGAGCATATACCGGTAAATAACTGAAATATAAATGAGATTGAATAATTAAGAAAACTAAGTTGATGATAAATACATTTAAAAGTAAATATTCCAATAGCTTTTTATTTTTGAATGATTCATTTTCTGAGGCCAAACCGTGGGACCAAAACGACTTGGGGTCGAAACTATAGGATGCCGAAACGATAAGCATCACTGTGACGTATATCGAACAGACGATAGATCAGAGGCAGCAAAATGAAGGATATTTTTACCCATTTAGATCGATAATGGTTCCCCGTGTAAGATATGAAAGTACAGGTGTGTTCAAATGCTGTTTATATTGTACAATGTGGTCTACCTGTGGAATTAATTATGCCAGCGAACACGGAACGGAAAGTCTCGAATTTTCTCCAAACCAACTTTGTACAAATGACTACCGGTAAGTTTTTAATTGTGTTTTACATAGATACAGTGGATGAAAGGAAAAAAAAGACAAACATGGTCATCAGGCTACATAATTCCTGTTACTTTTGGGCCAGTGTTCTGGTATTAAAAATGAAGTAAATTAATGTGTACTGGTGTCAGATGAAATTTTTGTTAGGGGTATGGTGTTTATCTACCTAACACTATCAATATAATAACCGTGGGTTGCCCCGAACTCACCTATACATCTTGTCTGGTAGCTGTCAGCTTCTAGAATAGCCTGCACGAGCGGATTCAGTGGATGAGAGGAAAGAAAAGACAAACATGGTTTTCAGTCTACATAATTCCTGCTACAGTCATTGGACAAAAGTATTCGTCGCTGGCGTCAAAATGCCTTTGATGTAGTAAATTCGTCGCGGCTATTTTTGTATCGTGCTATTTATAGAAAGCACGTCGGGTTCGGAATTTCTTCTCATAAATACGTCATAGTTTCTAGATTACGTCAGAGTTCAAAATTTTTGTCGGCTGTCAAAATTTTCTATAAACAAAGCTCGGGAAAATGCCCCCTCGTAAATTAGAGGAAATTCCGGTGGCTGTGAGAATGAAAGTTGTAGAAGCTTATAAGACAGAGAAGAATAAGGCAAAAATTGGGAGGTTGTTTGGAATATCAAGGACTACTATTGGTAGTATTATTAAAAAATTTGAAGTTCATGGAAGTGTGGAAAACAGGCATCGATCTGGGCGGAAGCCGAAGTTCACCGTGCGCGATGAAGTCCAACTTTCAAGAATCATGAAAAGTAACAGGAGAGGGACACTGGATGACATAACGAGTGAAATAAATTATGCAAAAGATTCTACTTTTTGTTCAAAGACTGTCAGGAGAAAATTATTTAAAATGGGATATAATAGACGGGTGCAGAAAAAGAAGATGGTCGTCAGAGTATGTAACAGGAAAAAACGCGTTTCTTGGTGCAGAGAAAGAAAAAACTGGACTGTTGATGATCACTGGAAGGACTGGATATTTAGTGATGAATGTCAAGTAGAAATAGGCAATAACAACCGCGTATATATCTGGCGAAAGACCGACGAAGTTGACAACCCCCATCTCGTGTGCCCGCCATCGAAGAGAAAACTGTCCGTTATGATCTGGGGTTGTATTTGTTACGAAGGTGTTGGAACATTGACCAGTGTTAACGGTAATATTAACTCTGAAAAATATATTGAAATATTAGAAAACAATTTGTGGCCCGTTATTGTTCGACATTTTCCTCATGGAAATTATGTGTTTCAAGATGACAATGCCCCCGTTCATAGATCGCGATTACTCAATGCCTATATGGAAGAAAATAATGTAAACACTACATCATGGCCAGCCCAGTCTCCCGATATTAATATCATTGAAAATATTTGGTTAAAACTTAAAAGACACCTGCAGTGTACAAGAAACACCATCGATTCTAAAGATCAGCTGATCGCGGAAGTGACACGTCTCTGGCAAAACATATCGGTTGATTATATTCGCCAGCTGTATGACACCATTCCAACCCGTCTACAAGAAGTAATTAAAATGAAGGGCAATCTCACAAAATATTAAGGTAAGACAACGAATATTAAAATCAGGAGAGAAGTTTTTATTGAGTAGTTAATGTAAACAAATCGCCGCCATTTTGACGTCACCGACGAATACTTTTGTCCAATGACTGTACCTTTGGGCAGGTGTTATGGTATTAAATCATTCTTGAAGTAAATTAATGTGTACCGGTGTCAGATAAAATTTTTGTTAGGGGCCCCTAAAATTGTAAAAACTTTGGGGAGTTGTTTTATGTCAACAAACAACATGTACCGGTACATGTAGATCTCAGTGATTTCAGAGTGACCAATCATCAGACAGAACCACTCTGCCCTGGACCCACTGGTGACCTTGGGTGACACCCAGACCCCTTGATGTAAAATTGGACCCACTGATGTTTAAAAGATAAATAAATGCAAAAAAGGATTCTTCTTTTGAAAATTTTGTTCACCGGCCAATGTGATTTTAGATCTCATTAGTCTAAAATATTGGTACAATTCAATCTTTAAGTTGACAGACTAAATGTTTATGAAAATACATGAATCAATGTTGGCTTTCATTATATACGTAGACAGTTTGAAAACAAAAATAATGACTAAATGTCCATTAAAGTGTAAAGTAATATGTGAATTATTGTAAACTGGTGGGCTGTATTGCGCAAGGTTGAATTTCTGAATAGATACATGTAAATAAATGTAACCATTAAAGCATTTACGTAGTGTAACAGGGGGTATATTTGTTGAATGTTGAAGAAATCAAACAACGCCTGTTAGGGTTCTGGGCATCTCCAATATTTATTAAGATAGATGGTAAACAAATGAATAGCCCTACAACGAATAACAACAATATAAATATACGGCATAAAAATATTACAATAGGAGCAAGTTGCGCTAAAGGGGAACAACTCTTTACATTAATCCATTACACATCTATGAATTACGTTATGTATTAATTCATGTATCTAAAAATAGGTTTACAATGATATTCATCTGTAATGTCTATAAACAGATTAAGACATCACTTTATTATTCTAAATCATAAAACACAGTTAAACATACCATTCTATGGGAATGCGCTCTTGTACAGTATTACAACTCAATGGTATGTACAGTGTACTATCTGGTATGGCAACTACAAATTATTGTAAAGTTTACATCAATAAACTTGTACTTATGTTCATAATATAAAGGGATAAAAACAGTGAACATAATCATGTTATTCTTATCTATTAAAAACTTGATATCTCACAAAATCATTCACTCTTACTGTGCATGTTTTAATTTGGCAAAATTATAGAATTCACTGTTAATGAAATGTATAACTATTAATCAAAATTATTAGAATTAGTAATGTTAACTTACCAAGAGGTAGAGTTTGTTACGTTTCAAAAGTCATCTTTCAGATTACGAAAACACCTCCACTCTCTTTGATGTGACAAAGAAATATGACAAACCAGCTCCAAGAATTTGGAGGGAAATATCAACAACCAATAAAATCAAAGAAGACAAAACTAAAAACCAATTGAATACCTAGATACATTATATATTTGGCCAGAACCTTAATTACAACCTTAAGGCAATTTATACCATGGTCAAGATAGCTGCCTGTTCTATTCAATTGACCATGACCAGAATTTTAAGTTTATTAAAGATTTTATTATATACTTTAGTATTAAGTTTTAAGTTTATTTGTACAATAATTAAAACATAATTATATTAATTTAATTATCAATAAATTAATTACTTTTATTTATAGATTTATTAATTTCATAATTAATAAATCTGTAACTCCTACAGTAGGATATTAAACCTCTATGTGCATGTTATATTTATGTTGAACTTGAGGACAACATCAATTTAAATGTTTATTTAAATACATTCATGAATCAATATTGACCTTTATTACTTACATGTACATGTATCTAAGCTGGAAGTTAATATGATATTGTCACTGAATTATTTATTTAAAATATAACAGTATGTAATATTTTGTGGTCTCTTTACAGGTTCCTGGTGTAATGGGATGCAGTAAACTAATTGACTAAAGAAAGAATATATGTGGTATAGTAGTCATGTATTGTTACTATCACATGTATTATGTTTAATGTACAAGTATCTGCCTGACACTTTTTCGTTACAATTTTATTTGAGTAAAAATATTCCGGAAAACCTTGTTGTCCTTTTAACAAAATATAGACTGTCATCGCATATGCTTTTGGTAGAGCAAGGCCGTTATAATGGAACTGTCAGATCGATGCGTATCTGTAAATATTGTAATTTAGGTGAAGTCGAGGATGAATTCCATTTCATACTTATCTGTCCATTTTATAAAAGTCTACGGGTATTGTATTTAAAAAAATATTACTGGTCTCGTCCTTCAATGTTTAAGTTAGTTCAACTCCTTGCCATTCATAATCGCAAACAATTGTGCCATCTCGCAATGTTTCTGCGTGAGGCAGGTAAAAAACGGGATGTCGGATAACTAGTACATCCAACTGATGCATTATTACTATCACTATTATTATTAATATTACTATTATTATCATTATTATCAGTATTATAATCATTTGATTTATTGATTTATAGGGTCTCTCCTCCTATGAATGTACATGTATGAATGATATTTTTTAGAATATTGTTTAACGTCAATAGCGAACTGTTTGATTTTGATCGGATAGAGTGTAGCATTATATATTTATAATTATGTACATATGTTTCAACAGCTTATAATTCATTTGAATTTAGCCAATAAACAATACAATACAATAGTATATGTCGTTTTGAAAGTTCCCATTATACATATATTTGATAATAGGTGTGAATTGTGTTTTGATAAAGTTCTAGACTGTTCTCTACCTGGAGTAAAGAAAAACAGCATTTACATGTATTTTAATATTATTACAGTGCTACCGTTGTGGCAAGCGCAGCAAGAATTACACATACCTTGCATCATTGTCAACTTAGTGTTATTTAGGTATCAACGAACGTCAAAGAATTTGAGAGAGAGAGGAAAGAGAGAGAAAGAGAGAGAGAGAGAGAGAGAGAGAGAGAGAGAGAGAACATGTCATGTTTAATGGAGAAAGTCAGTTATAGTGAGAAAAAAAAAGTCAGAGAACACGTTGCTCAGAAAAGTGAATGAGAGAGAGAGAGAGAGGGAAAGAAAATCAAAGAGCAATAGGTAGCAAGGGACAGTTTCGGATACAGTACCCATCACATGCGCGGATCTAGAGGGGGGGGTCGGGGGGGGGGGGGGTCCCGACCCCCCCTGGAAAATGAAAATTTATTAAATTTACATAGTAAAATTATCGCGAAAATATGCCTCGGACCACCCCTGGCAAACACAATTATCCTTCGGACCCCCCCCCCTGGAAAAAATTTCTGGATCCGCGCATGCATCAATATTTTTGTAATATTGAGAATTGCTGTACTTGAAGGCTTATTAGTGTTGCTAAAATTCATGAAATGAGTTTTAATGATTAGGCCAAAAAAAAAAATGTGTGTTTCCTATTTCATCAGATATTAAAACAGGGTAGGTAGGCCGGCTTTTTTTTTAATGAGCTTTTCAGTTTTTTTTTCCTTTCCTAGCATATGATTTTTCTAAACATTAATAAAATGTATTTTACAGGTGGACCAATTGTGAATAGTGACAACTGTTACAGAATTAAAGCTTTCTTAAATCTTAGATTAATTTGGAATGTATACGAAGATTTTATGTTTATGTAAATAGAAAATATAAATATGACAGACACTATAGATTAACTGAGTATAATGCTCATTTTCACAAATATATTATATTAATAGTAGTTATTAGTTCTATTTTCTTGGTTATCTGATATAACAGTAGACATTAATATCATAACTGTAGGTGTTGATTTCATAAACAGAGGAAATTCTGGTTGATCAGACGAGAGCCTTAGAATTAAATTGTTTCAATAATTTAAAAAAAAAAAATGAATACATTAGTAATGGTTTAAGACTAATTTTTAAAATTTCATTTGCAACTGAAATGCAGCATTTTAAAATCATATTTATAATGTGAATGATTGTTAGGCCTATTCAAAGACTTAAGATGTCTGCAGTCTCCACACCCAGAAATATAAAAAAACTTTGCTTCTGCTTTTTTCATGTACATCTTTATAATCATTTTGAACACATTACTGCCCTAAAAAAACTATTTTTTGCATTGATAATTTAGCTAAAATAACCAAGGATAACTTTCATCCATGCTGTCAATCTGCACTTAGAAATCTTTAAAACGCTTTGATAAGTGGTGTTTTCTATTCAATTGTTACAAGCGTTTTTTAAACTCTGATTTGTAAAGACTCTATTGTTTAAACCAATTACCGTTGATAATCTGGATTTGGAATAAAAAATAGGGTCGGTCGGGAAACTGGAAACACACATATTTTTTTTTTTTTGCCTTATCATTAGTTAGAGGGATGTCTCTTGTCGAAATTGATATTCAATATATAGGCTCCATATTTTAGGTACATAAAAATGAGATTCAGAAATAAAATGCGAAACCTGCGGCTATGACTGTTGTGTTGACTTTACACAGTGAAAATGCAAGTTACAGACGGGAGGGTAAATAACACGAAAAGTAGGTGGATGGGACATTATAAACTATACACCAGTAAGTTTCTGACATGTGATGGTGCAACATGCACATGGTACAGAAGGTCAACCCTTTGCAGGGAATTGGCTGGGGGAGGTCTAAAAAGCTGAAAAAATCATGAAAAATTAGCAAAATATGAAAGGGTCAAAATCTCAAAAAATCCAGTATGTAGAGAATTTTACAGGTTTTGACTAGTAATTTTCTTCAGAAATTAGTGATTGGCCTCATGAAGAGTAAATTAAAGGTATTTGTGCTGAATGGGAACTGAGGAAATTCTAGTTACAGAGTTCCGAAGACACACGTTCCCCGACTACAATGAAATGTATTAAAAAAAACTGTCCTGTGCCACTTTCAAGACTACATGGCATTTTCAGATTTCTCATTGAACTGTAATTTTGAATGGATTTTGTACCATAAGTACATTTGTAGTATATTTTGGTAAAATGGATGATTTTGTTGGTTATATATGTCATTACATGATTTATTATCTATAATATACAAGGGGAGTAACTCCCTTTTAAATGTGTAAAATGACTACCACTAGAGTAAATTGGCTTAGAAAGTAGGTATTTCCTATCCTGATGACAATTAATAGGCTTACGTTAATTACCGAGATAAGAATTAATACTGTAAAACAGTTTTAATCAATTGAATCATTTAAATTATAAATTTGCAGCAATTTTGCTGTCCGATTTCATGAAATATTTAATAACATTAAGCAACCTGACTTATATAACCCATTTTTTTTAAAACAGCATATTTTTCTTTCAAATAAAATTCACATGTAGACAAATGCAGTTATCAAAATATATATGTCAAACAATTCAAGTTTTTTCCTCCTACCCAAAAGTTATATTTTAGATATATTTACAGAATTCAAAAAGCCACCCCCTCTTTCCAATTGTCTCCATTACCATTACATGTTGGATATGTAAATGTACATTTGACCTTGAAATAACATCTGCTATAATAATTACTCTTGAAATGATCAAGAAACAACAAATGTTTACCCTTTTATTGTATATATGCATCAAAAATGTAGAGAAACATGTAAAATTTGAACATTTTTCATGGAATTCTCATCTGTCCCAAGGTACCCGGGTGTGTTTGAATTTCATTTTAATTAAGAGCAGACATCACACTTGTAGGTCTTACTATTTTAGCAAAGTTATATTAAAAGGAGACTAGAACCCAGAATAGATAAGATATTCACTAAATATGATTATAGGCTTATTGTTTCATGAAAACAAGAAATCACATGTATGGCGGCATGCCTTTTTGTGAATAAGAATGTTACATTTCATCCATTTACCAAGAAAATATCAATTTTCAATATCAGCGATGGTTGTTTTCAAATATATGTGAGAAATGACTCAAGGGAATTGCTACAAGTTTCATAATATTAGGTTAAATCTGATAAAGAGAATAACTTGCAAATAACATCATCAGATAAGGACTTCCTGCAAATATGCACATCTACCGGTATTCCTATGTTAACCACACAATGTTTTTTGAGTAATTAGAGAAAAATCAATATTCGAAAAAAAAATATTTCTGCAATGGGGTATCGAACCGAGAACCCCAAGATTTGTAGGTGAGAGTGTAGCCATTACGATATTTCGCTTGCTACTTGATAGAAGGTAAAATTTGTTGAATTGTGTAGTCAATTTGGATGATGATAGAAAGAAGAGCTGGAGCGTTCTTCTGTCCATCGGAAGTTGATACCCAATGTTGTAAAACCTTCGGAATATATAGGCGCCTAGTGATTGGTTGAGAGAACAGTATTTGTTCATCAGTTTATTAATAAAAATCAGTGTTGCTTGTCAACAATGTGGCCGGATAGTGTTGACTTAGAAATAAACAAGCCAGGTCAAACTCTTGTCGCCAGCGGGTATTTGAAGGTGTGGAATGTCACGTCGGCTCAACTGATGCACATTCTCCTGTTGATTTGAAATGCACGTGCTTAGAAATCTATTAACTGTCATGCATTTGTGGATTACAAGTAGGAAAATCTTAACTGAATTAAGGCCAGTCATGTATTTCAACCAAGTCGGTAAATAAACAAACTGAAAGAAATGTAAAAACAGATTTTTAGTGAAATTTGAGCATGAATTTATTAGATACAAATATCGAAGCGTTGAAATTTCGTTTCTCGGGACGATGGTTTGATGCCGCTGGAGTGGATAACTTTCTTCAATATGGTTCATTTCGTTTCAAATTTGGAAGGCAATTAGATTTAGGTGTGAGGTACAATCCCATGAATTTTCTCAAAGTTCTACAGAGTTTAATGGAGCTGGAATTTTTATTCGGAGGCGTAGTCTAAAACATGGTCTGGAGTCAAATGGCAGGCATAGTTTCAGACTTTCAAAAATATCTGACAAAAGGTTGTAACACTTTGTTAGGTGTTCTTTAAAAAAGAAATATTAAATTTCTTTTTCAAATATCGAGGGTCAAGTTCATATAAGAATTCAATCCTTGTACAAAAGAAGGAAAAAAGGGGGGGTGGGGGGTCGAATTGTACCCTGCAATTTGGCAACTCCTTCAGTATGATTTATTAGCTCACCTGAGCTGAAAGCTCAAGTGAGCTATTCTGATCACATTTTGTCTGTCGTCCGTCTGTCCGTCCGTCTGTCTGTCTGTCTGTCCGTCTGTCCGTAAACTTTTCACATTTTCAATATCTTCTCAAGAACTACTTGGCCAATTTCAACCAAACTTGGCACAAATCATCCTTAGGCAAAGGGGATTCAAAGTTGTGAAAATTAAGGGCCACACCTGTTTTCAAGAAGAGATAATTAGAAATTAATGAAAAATTTCGAGAAATTTTCAAAAATCTTCTTCTCAGAAACTAAACAGCCAGGAAAACTGAAACTTGTGTGGAAGCATCCTCAGGTAGTGTAGATTCAAAGTTGTGAAATTCATGACCCCCGGGGGTAGGGTGGGGCCACAATGGGGGGTCGAAGTTTTACATAGGAATATATAGAGTAAATCTTTAAAAATCTTCTTCTCAGAAACTAAACAGCCAGGAAAGCTGAAACTTGTGTGGAAGCATCCTCAGGTAGTGTAGATTCAAAGTTGTGAAAATCATGAACCCCCGGGGGTAGGGTGGGCCCACAATGGGGGGGGGTCAAAGTTTTACATAGGTATATATAGAGTAAATCTTTAAAAATCTTCTTCTCAGAAACTAAACAGCCAGGAAAGGTGAATCTTGTGTGGAAGCATCCTCAGGTAGTGTAGATTCAAAGTTGTGAAAATCATGACCCCTGGGGGTAGGATGGGGCCACATTGGGGGGTCAAATTTTACATAGGTATATATAGAGTAAATCTTTAAAAATCTTCTTCTCATAAAATAAACTAAAAGGAAAGCTGAAACTTGTGTGGAAGCATCCTCAGGTAGTGTAGATTCAAAGTTGTGAAATTCATGACCCCCCGGGGTAGGGTGAGGCCACAATGGGGGTCGAAGTTTTACATAGGAATATATAGAGTAAATCTTTAAAAATCTTCTTCTCAGAAACTAAACAGCCAGGAAAACTGAAACTTGTGTGGAAGCATCCTCAGGTAGTGTAGATTCAAAGTTGTGAAAATCATGAACCCCCGGGGGTAGGGTGGGGCCACAATAGGGGGTCGAAGTTTTACATAGGAAAATATAGAGTAAATCTTTAAAAATCATCTTCTCAAAAACTAATCAGCCAGGAAAGCTGAAACTTGTGTGGAAGCATCCTCAGGTAGTGTAGATTCAAAGTTGTGAATCATGACCCCTGGGGGTAGGGTGAGGCCACATTTGGGGGGTGTTAAAATTTTACATAGAAATATATAGAGTAAATATTTAAAAATCTTCTTCTCAAAAACTATTCAGCCAGGAAAGCTGAAACTTTTGTGGAAGCATCCTCAGGCAGTGTTGATTCAAAGTTGTGAAAATCATGATCCCTGGGGGTAGGGTGGGGCACAATGGGGGGTCGAAGTTTTACATAGGAATATATAGAGTAAATATTTAAAAATCTTCTTCTCAGATACTAATAAGCCTGGAAAGCTGAAACTTGTGTGGAAGTATCCTCAGGTAGTGTAGATTCAAAGTTGTGAAAATCATGATCCCTGGGGGTAGGGTGAGGCCACATTGGGGGGGGGGGTGTTAAAGTTTTACATAGGAATATATAGAGCAAATCTTTAAAAATCTTCTTGGAAACGGATCAGCAAGATGATTCTTTATAATTGTTAAGACTTTGGCTCCAGGACAATTCTTCGGCCTCACAAGAAGGTTCAGAGTTTGATGAAGCTAAATATCCCATATATAAACAATTGAAAAGGATCTTTTTGAAAACTGCAATACTCAACATGTGATATGACTATAAAATTGAGTCAGACAGCTATTTTTTCATTAAAATCTTTTTGTATTACTGTATTGAGTTATTGCCCTTGATTTATTGATTCTTGATTATTTTAATTAATGCATCCACTGTTAACCAATTATTGTGATGATTATTTTTATACAATAATAAATATTCAATGTATATAAGTTGTTCTGCATAAGTAGTTTTGGGTTAGGCCGGATTAGTTTGTTTATTTTTGATTTCCAATTTTTAGATACTATGAATTATTTTAGGCCGGAACATATATAGGGACAGTGTCTCTTGCATTACAATGTGCTACTGTTTGGGGTTAAACTCGAACAGGTACAGATAGATTGAGTGTGTGGACGCCCCTGCTCTGATTAATCTTCGTGTTTTTAACCTAAGATAAAGAGTGTGCGCTCTTTCCTGCCCTGTATCGTATTAATACAAGTGTGCGGTCATACTGGCTTGTAGTGGTAGTGGCGGAGCACTAGTAAATGGTCATCTCTGCTGGTGTTCTGGCCTTTCTAGCGCAAGTGTGGGGCACTCCCTGCTTGCGTTATGTTGAGCTGTTGGCGCAAGTGTGCGGTCATTCCTGCTTGTGTTATCCCTGCTTGCGTTAACGTTGGTATCTGTTGAGTTGCGTAGGTGTGGACATCCCTGCCTGCGTAACGTTGAGTCCCTATACATGTGCAGGAGCGTAATTAAAGTCTGCTCTTGTAAATATTGGCAGCAATCAGGGCTATCCGAGTTCCAAGGGGGAAAAATGGATTTTATTTATACAGGATCTACATGTATTATTGTACATTGTCCAGATTGTTTGTATTATGACTCCATTAAGCTGACTTTATCATACCTATTGTTCCTCAAGTGAGCGATGTGGCCCATGGGCCTCTTGTTGATAATTGTAAATTTAATTCAGCACTTATTGTTATAAACAATTGTTGACATATAAGTGAATGCATGTGCAATATTTTTCAGCTATTAAAAATCGACCATAACTTTTACATCAACCGCTAAATAGTAAAAGTAGTATGTCAAAGACGAGTGAAAATCTCCATCTCGAAAGCGCTTGATCATGTTGAATCCTCATTCGTTTTTTGGACTGTAAATGTTTACCTTCAAATATTTTTTTGCTGATCAACTACAGAAAGGCCCATTGTTAGTGATCAGTGTATTTATAAAGTTTTTTCTGCTTCTTTACAGTGTGACATGAAGCTTATAGGAGTGTCTGGGAATCAGAGAAGACCGGGAATCGGAGACTTCACTGTATTAACTCATCTTCACTGTATTAGCTTGTCTTCAACATAGCCCTTTAGATATGTGGTATTAATTTTGCTCTACATCAATCTTGTAAACTTACTAAAAAAGACAAAAGGTTTTGCAGCTTGAACATGTATTAAGAAAATAACAGTATAATCATGATAATAGTTTAAGGTCTCTTTACAGGTTCCTTGTGTATCAATCAAGAGTGGACTGATGGAGCAAAGAAAGAGTTTATGTGGTATAGTATTCATGTAATATCACTATGTTTGTGTAGCTATATAGTATTCTTGTAATATCACTATGTTTGTGTAGCTATATAGTATTCATGTAATATCACTATGTTTGTGTAGCTATATAGTATTCATGTAATATCACTATGTTTGTGTAGCTATACTTTGTATTTAGGTCACCTGTGTCATTCAGGAGACCCATTGCTATCACAAGTTTGTTGTCGTGTGTCATTCATAGACATTATGGTATACATCTCTTAAATGGGTATGAGGGCAGTAGTCATTGTGTTAGTCTTGGGATAAGAACTGTTCTTCATATCTAAATTTCACAATTGAAAAGTGTTGCATCAAATCGTGTGAGTATAAAATAATGAATGCCAAATTTTAATTTAGTTTACATCTGTTCATAAAAAAGCAAGATTTTGAAATCCATGAGATGGTCTATTAATTTCTTGCAATTAATTAAGAATGTACAGTATTTAGGTTGAACTTAAGGACAATATCATCTTAAATGTTTATGTATATACATTCATGAATCAATGTTGGCCTTTATTACTTATCTGACTTTGAAAAAATGGAATTGATATGATATTGTCACTGAAATATTTATCTAAACTATACCAGTATGTAATATTTTGTGGTCTCTTTACAGGTTCCTGGTGTAATGGGATGCAGTAGACTAATTGACTAAAGAAAGAATATATGTGGTATAGTAGTCATGTATTGTTACTATTACATGTATTATGTAGCTAAACTCTGTATTTCTAGGTCACCTGAGTCATTCAGGAGACCCATTGCTATCACAAGTTCGTTGTCGTGTGTCATTCATAGACATTATAGTATACATCTCTTAAATGGGTGTGAGGGCAGTAGTCATTGTGTTAGTCCTATTAAGAACTGTTGCCCAAAGGCCTATGTCGAGGACTGCATCAATTTCTTACCAATGAACTGACAATATAACTATTGCCCCCATCCCCATTTGATGATGGATTTGAAACAAGAATAACATATCCTTGTTGTAATGTCAGGGCTGGGATATTGTCTGAGTATCTTCCTGGGGGACATTCAAATAATCAGTCAGGATAAGGGGGATAGCCAATCATATGTCATAAGCCAGTAGTTAATATTAATGACCTCATATATAATTTGGAAAATTCCCATCTTAAATATATTTAAGAAGTAAGAGACAGAGAAGCAAGAGTACAAGAGTTTAGCAGAGAGAGAGAGAGAGAGAGAGAGAGAGAGAGAGAGACAGACAGACAGACAGACAGACAGACAGACAGACAGACAGAGTTCGAGTTCATGTCAGTGAGACAAACAGAGCAAGAGTTCATAAACATGTTGCAAGAAAAGTCTCAAATCGTCGTATATTGCTTGTTGAAATATGAGAGAGAGAGAGAGAGAGAGAGAGAGAGAGAGAGAGAGAGAGAGAGAGAGAGAGACAGACAGACAGACAGACAGAGTTCGAGTTCATGTTAGTGAGACAAACAGAGCAAAAGTTCAAGAAAAGTCTGAAATTGTCATATATTGCTTGTTGAAATATGAGAGAGAGAGAGAGAGAGAGCATATGTTAGTGAAACAAAGGAGACAAGAGTTAATGTACAAGCTGCTAAGGAAAGGGAATAAGAGAGAAAGCAAAGTGAGAAAATGATGAAAAAAGTGAAAGAGAGACAGAAAGAAAGAAAGGTACTGATGAAGTAAAGAAGTAAAAAACAGAGAGAGCTGCAAGAGTACAAGAGTTTAGCAGAGAGAGAGAGAGAGAGAGAGAGAGAGAGACAGACAGACAGACAGACAGACAGAGAGTTCATATTAGTGAGACAAACAGAGCAAGAGTTCATGTACATGCAAGAAAAGGGAATATGAGAGAGAGAGAAAGCAGATGTTTAGCTGAGGGACGGAGTGAAAATGATGGTATAACAAAGAGAAAGAGAGTACATATGTACATGTAGGAGAGGCAAAGTAAATCTTTAACAGAGAACGATTGAGAGATAGAGAGAGAGAGAGAGACAACTAAAAGTGCATGTTTAGCAGAGGGATGGAGTGAGAATGATGATAAAACACAGAGAAAGAGAGTACATGTGTAGGAGAGGCAAAGTAAATCTTTAACAGAGAGAGAGAGAGAGAGAGAGAGAGAGAGAGAGAGAGTACATGTATGTGAAATAAATAACATCGGAGATAGTGACAGCAATTTGCTCAGAAAAGTGATTGAGAGAGAGAGAGAGAGAGTTCATGTTAATGAGACAGAGTTAGATTTCATGTACATGTTGTAAGAAAAGGGAATGAGAGAGAGAGAGAGAGAGAGAGAGAGAGAGAGAGAGACCAAAAACAAAAGTGCATATTTAGCAGAGAGATAGAAAGAATGACAGTATAACAAAAGAGAGTACATGTGTAGCCTTTAGGAGAGGCAAATTAAATCTTTAACAGAGAGAGAGAGAGAGAGAGAGAGAGAGAGAGAGAGAGATCAAGCACAAACATAGAGAGAACATGTTGCTAAAAGAAGTGAAAGGGAGAAAACAGCTAGAGCAAAAGTTCTGGTAAAGCAAAGAAGTAAAACAGAGTAACAAGGGTACATGTTGAGCAGAGGGAGAAAGGGTGAAAGAGAGAGAGAAAACATGTTGGTGGGAGAAAATGAAAGAGAGAAAGAAAGAGATAAAGAAGATCAAGAGTGCATATTTAGCAACGATTAAGTAAATGTTTAAAGGAAAAGTTTGTGAGAGAGAGAGAGAAGGAGATAGAGTACATAGAATTGCATGATAGAGAAACATACACAGAAAGCCGGCATACATGTGGGAAAGACTGGAATTAAGAGCACATGTATTTCGTTAGCAGAGAATGACTGAAAATAGTAAACGTTTAAAGAGAGAGAGAGAGATTAATAAAGAATAATGTCAGGAAAGGGATTTAGAGAAAAAAAGAGAAAAAGAAAGTACATGTTTTGGAGAGAGGGAGTGAGAGAAAGAGCAAGATAGCATGCTAAACAGTGAATGTTAGAGAAAGAGAGAGAGTATGTTAAATGAAGAAGGTCAGAGATAGAGAGACTAAGAGAGCAAGAGTACATGTTGATCAGAAAGTGGAATGAGAGAGAGATAGAGAAAGAAAGAAAGGAAAGTACATATTAAGCAGAGATATAGAGAGAGAGAGAGAGAGAGAGAGAGAGAAGAGAGAGAGAGAGAGAGGTCAGAGATAGAGAGACAAAGAGAGAGATGAGTGAGGAACAACGAAAACAAAGAGTACATGTTTAGCAAAAAAAGTCAGAGAGAGAGAGTAAGAGTACATGTTAAACAGTGAATGTTACAGAGAGAGAGAGAGAGAGAGAGAGTGAGAGAAAGTTAAAGGTGAATGTTATAGAAAGAGAGAGAGGGAGAAAGAGGGAGATATATTTTTAGCAGTGAAAGTATGATGCAGATAGAGAAACAAGAGAGAGAGAGAAAGTCACCAATGTTTAGCAGAAAATGTCAAAAAGAAATTTTTCAAAGTTTTAACAAAAAAAAATTGATCTGTTGGTCAAGTGTTTTGATTAATATCTGATGATAATAGACCATTTGTTATGTATGAATCAAAATATATTGTTATTTCAAAATAAAGTCTGGTTTAATTTGATATATTCCTTTTACTCAAAATGATATTATATTTATAATGCATGTAATGATATTGTATAAATTAATTATAAAATAATTTTGAACGAATGTGGTTGACATAATTCTAAAACACTTTATTTTTATTTAACAGGTTGTGATTCAAAGATATAGACATGGACCCAGCAAGCTCCACATATAGTACACATAAGTGTTCTAAGTGTCCGGGGGACACAGAGTACCATTGTGTATCGTGTCCATGTGATCTGTGTCCCCAGTGTAAAGAGAACCATGTAAAAGATCTCCAAACAATAGACCATGATGTTTTGTCACACCGTGATAAAATCAAGTACATCCCAACACAAGAGATCTGTGTGAGACATCCTAGCCATGTTTATACAAAGTACTGTGAACCTTGTCAAGTTCCTGTGTGTGGTTCTTGGTTTGGACATAAATCACACAAACTCCCTGTAAGAAGTTTTCTTTGTGGACAAAGAAAGCACACAATTCTGGATATACAAACCGCTTATCAAACAAAGCAACAACAACACAGAGGAACCATTCACACCATCAGAAGTGAGGCTCTCTTTTACAGACCTGTTTTGCTGCCACGAATCAAAACTGATTTCAAAACCTGTCACAAAGAATTCTCCCTCTATCAATCAGAGATGTTAACAAAGGCCCAGACACTGAAGAATATCATTAACAAAGTGAGAAAAGATTTCATGAAAAATGTGTTTTGTGACTTTGATTTCAAACACAGATGTTTAAAGCAGACAATAGAAATGAGCAGACATATTGTCAGCCTTCAGGATTATGAACTCAGATATGTACAGCCAGAATTCACATTCAGTGTGCTACAATTCCTCTCCTCCATAAAGACAGCCCTCCCCCAGATACATCTTACACTCCACACCAGCAAGCTCTCCATGACTGAGTCACTCAACAAGGAGGATGTGATGGAGTCACTGAGTGCAATCCAAATCACAGAGAGGGGAAACCGACGCGTAGGAAAACAGTGTCTGCTGAAACTGACGTCTGGTGCTGAGTTCCATCAATCTCTCACAGTGACAGGTGTTGGTCGTTGTTATCACATTTCCTGTGTGACATCAGACCGGGTCTGGGTCAGTGATGATGAAAACAATCTCATGTTGACAGACACAACAGGTGTCCCTCTACATCGTGTGGAGGTTTCATGTAGTGCTTTATATGGAGGATTACACACAGTGAACAGTGAGAGTGAACTGATTTATATAGATAGGAATTATAACATCAACAAACTGTCAAAGGATATGAAAACAACCACCCCATTTATAGAGAGAACAGACTCTACATGGGACCCATGGTGTGTGTACTGGTCCCCGTCCACTGGGGATCTACTGGTCGGGATGTGTAACTATTATACAATGACAGGCAAGGTATCCCGGTACAACCAGAGTGGACAACTCACACAAACCATACAGAACCACAACACAGGATGGGGACTGTATAGTAGACCTAACTATATAACAGAGAACAACAATGGGGATGTCGTGGTGTGTGACTATGACTATGAGTATGGTGCTGTAGTGGTGACAGAGCGTGGAGGAAGACATCGTTTCTCCTACACAGGACATCCATCAGGATCAGAACTATGGCCACGTGGAATCTGTACTGACTCGCTGTCACACATCCTGGTGTGTGATTGGAGAACCCACACAGTACAGATGTCAGACAGTGACGGTCAGTTCCTGTCACATCTACTGATAAGACCATCAGGGATATTCTCACCATGGAGCCTGAGTTATGATGTCAACACTCACTGTCTCTGGGTCGGATCAGGGGTCAACAACACGGTGGTTATATACAGGTATATCACCAGACAGGACGCTCTGACAGGTAAGTCTGAGTCATTATCATTGTAAATTATATAATATGTAGTTACAAGTCAGACATATATAGGATGTGATCTTTATCATTTGTCAATATAATGTAAGTACATTTTTATTTATAAAACATTCAACATCACATACTCAGATATAATTACATTACATGTCTGTTGAATAATTGACTCATCAGATATATGTATATATTTTTCAGTAATAAATGAATAAATCAATTAATTAGATACATGTATATATGTTTATTATTAATTGATAATGATAATTGATACATTACAACAGACAAACATTGCTGTAACATTCATTATACAAGATGTGATGTTTGTAATCAATCTGTTCCATCTGACTGTTTGTGTCTGATGTTTGTAGATCTGAATCCAGCCACTGCTGATGTGATGGAGTCACTGAGTGAAATCCCAACCACAGGGACAGAAAAACCACAGCAAGGAAACCAGTGTCTGCTGAAACTGATGTCTCCCCCCGAGTTACTTCACTCTCTTACAGTGACAGGTGTTGATCGTTGTTATCACATTTCCTGTGTGACATCAGACCGGGTCTGGGTCAGTGATGGTATATACAATCTCATGTTGACAGACACAACAGGTGTCCCTCTACATCGTGTGGAGGATTTATGTCGTGATCTATATAAAGGATTACACACAGTGAACAGTGAGAGTGAACTGATTTATATAGATAGGAATTATAACATTAACAATCTGTCAGAGGATATGAAAACAACCACCACATTTATAGAGAGAACAGACTCTACATGGAGACCATGGTGTGTGTACTGGTCCCCGTCCACTGGGGATCTACTGGTCGGGATGTATAACCATGTCACAGGCAAGGTAACCCGGTACAACCAGAGTGGACAACTCACACAAACCATACAGAACGACAACACAGGACGGGGACTGTATGGTGATCCTATCTATATAACAGAGAACAACAATGGGGATGTCGTGGTGTCTGACTCATGGAGTGCTGTAGTGGTGACAGAGCGTGGAGGAAGACATCGTTTCTCCTACACAGGACATCCATCAGGATCAGGACTATGGCCATGGGGAATCTGTACTGACCCGCTGTCACACATCCTGGTGTGTGATGGTACAACCGAAACAGTACAGATGTTGGACAGAGACGGTCAGTTCCTGTCACATCTACTGATAAGACCATCAGGGAGATTCTGGCCATGGAGCCTGAGTTATGATGTCAACACTCACCGTCTCTGGGTCGGATCACAGTATCCCAACACGGTGGTTATATACAGGTATATCACCAGACAGGACGCTCTGACAGGTAAGTCTGAGTCATTATCATTCACATTAATTAGATATAAATAACTAAGACACACAGTCCGTGGTAATTATCAGTCAATAAGATACATGTAAGACATGTTTATCTGTGTGATTGTTTGTCAATATAAACAGCTCATTGTTACAGGGTTAGCTGTATCTATTTCATTAATTAGATGTACAGTCACATGTCATTGTATTTAGTTAATTATAATGAAGGTCATTGTAATTAATGTAATGAGGTTTATAATTAGTTATTTTGTTACAAGTTAATTAAATTGGTTTAATTAAATAGATAAAATATTAAAGCATGTGTCAATGTAATCAGTT